>JANKKI010000048.1:1329110-1993665 GCA_025175665.1 Cinchona pubescens
AGTCCGATTTTCAAAACATTGCTGGAGGGTCCCCCAACCCCAACAAAGAAAAAAATAAACAAATAAAGGGTTAATTACATATACCTCCCTTGAACTTTAGCCAAACTACCAAACACACCCCGAGATTTGGGAAAGTAGCCAATACCCCCTTAGATTAGACAAACTTATAACAAATGAACCCCTACCGTCAAAGACGTCACAGATTTTGAAGACGTTGTCAAAAAATAAATGTGAGTTGACTAAATTGCCCTTGTTGTGAAAAAAAAAGAAGAAGAACAGTTTAAGTGGAGTGGTTTTCTGTTTCAACCAAAAAGTGTTTCTAAGTGGTGGTGGTGGTAGTGGTGGTGGTAGTGGTAGTTGGCACCTTCATTCATCCGCCACACTCAACCACTACCCGAGGTTTGACAACCAAAAAATGTCCAACTTAATTGAATTTGATAAAAATGTGATCTTGTCCACAATATTATTTTCTTTCTCAAGATAAACGATTTTTTCTTCCTCAAGCCATTTGATTGGATTTGTGGCTGTGGGTTCTGATAATATAGTACCTTGCATTTGTTAGATACTCTCTACACAAATAAAGTACACAGAGTCAACCAAAAATGGCTTCTTTCATTGTTTTCTTCTCTCTCCTCTCCCTTACCCAACTCCAGTCACCATTATCGCACTTCTGCCGTTGCCATACTTAAAACTCCACGGTCGAACCCATTTCATCAACTTCTTGTCTTCCCTCACCATTTTTACTCTCCTAGATTTCATCTTCGCTGCTGCCGGTCAGCGTGCACTTTTTCTCCTCCTTCATTTTTTTTAATTTGCCACTACATTGATTGTGCAAGTTTTCGGAACCAGTGACGACTGTGTACTGCCACAAACCAAGAGCCAAGATCTAAGAGGTCTAACAACTAAACAAGAAGGTTTGGTTATTGACACTAACATTAAAGTTTGGTCTGTATTTTTTATCTGGAGGAGGAGTCCGGACGGTCAAAAAGAAGGGGAGGAGAAAGTGATTTAGCGATGAGAGAGATTGTGGGTAATTTAGACTTTTCAGTAGGTCCGTTAGTTTAAATTAACGAAAGTGACTGCCAGGGGGTAAGTGTTATTTGGCCAAACCTCAGGGCTTATTTGGTAGTTTGGCCAAACCTCAAGGGAGGTAAATGTAATTAACCAAAAAAAAAAAAAAAAAAAAACAATAGAACATATTATTACTAATGTTTAACATTAGCCAAATGAGTTGTTTTATTTTGTGCTTAAGTTACAAGGGAAAGGAATCCTTTCAAACAACATCATCACAAATATTAAGTGCAAAGGTTGCTAGTCTATGATTTAACCTATTATCATTGCGCGCCTAATAAAAGTAAGATTACAAGAGATAAACATCTTACACAACCAAAAAATATCTTGCAGAAGGACACCAATGTTCACATCATCATTCCTATTTTGAGAGAGCATAGAGATTACACACAAGGAATCAGACTAAATTTCCACATTTGTAAACTCACATCTCTCTCTAAGAGCATGTTTTAATGAAAATCAAATGGCCTCTACCCCTGCAATCTTAACATTTGAAACAGATGACCTTCACTTGCCCAAGCACCCATTAATGTCCCTATTGAATTTCTTGCAACAACAGCAATCCCAGCTTTGCATACTTTTTGAAGTACAACAGCATTAGTATTAATTTTTATTATGCCCACAGGAAGGCAATCCCATAGCACATTACCATCATTCAAATGGGCTGGAACATATGTTGATTGAACAGGAAAAGAAGAGCCAGCTTCCATAAACTCTAACCACTCTGAATGAGTTGACTGAACACAATCCACTTCATTTATTCAACAATGATTGAAATCCTATTTATTCTTGGATTTCTAAATATGCCATAGGAGAAAAGAAGTAAAAAAAAAAAAAAAATTTTGATTTTGAAAATTAGCATCATTAAAAAATAGAAACCAAAGATTTCCATTACTGCCAAAAAATTATTTTGAAATTGCGGCATAAAAGGACATTGAACTAGTGTTCTTGAGAGAGCTTCCAAACCATTCCACATAATCTTCATCCTCCCCACATCTAGGACATCTGTTGTCATTAATCTGGAATTTAGCATATAAAGATCTCCTAAAAGTCACTATGTTATTTAAACATCTCCAAATTAAATGTTTAATTTTATTTTTCAAAGGTAACTGTCATAAAAATTGCTACACTTTCTGCAGATCTAAAGTATCACCGACTTGAGGACAATCCCGGGCTACACCATTTTTATTATGTTTCCTATCCTTAGTCAAATGATAAGCTGTTTTTAGAGAATAAGAACCATTTTTGGTATAGTAACAAACTTGCCTATCATGAACATCAAAAAGTAGAAATTGGCATTTGAAGAATAATATCAACACCTTCTTTTCGGAAATTATTTTTAACCAAAGACTGGTTTTAGAAATTACCGTCAGAGGTTAAAAGATCAGCAACAAATCAAGGGGAACAATTATCAGTCTTACGAGTTTGAGATTTAAAAGTACAAGGAGTAGGAAATCAGAAGAATCTTTCCATATTCGAGTACTTTTACTAGTATCCACAACAAATCTAGTACCACTAATCACCAAATTCTTGACCGACATAAGGCTTTTTCATAACCAAGATAATGAAGGTTTGACTGAAGAATGCAAAATAGAATTGTTAAGAAAGTATCTAGATTTCAAGACTGTGCTAACATGAAGATTAGGCATTGTAATAAGCCTCCAAATCAGTGTTCACCTATAGTGGAGTTGGTTGGTTGTTTGTTTTGTGGTTTCATTTGTTTGTTACCTTTTCTTTATCTCTTTTTTTTGTTTTGTTTTCTCTAAACCTTTTTTTAATCTGTTTGTTGGATTTAAACATCGTCATTGCTAGGTGGCTAACTTTAATATTGCTAAACCTCAGGTTTGAATCATAGTTTGGTCAAACCTTAGGGAGTGTAAATGTAATTAACCCAAAAAAGCAAAGAAAAAACAAATACAATTTAAAATAAAAATTAGAATAAATTAAGAAAATTAGAATAAAAATAAAAAAATTTGAAAAAATAATAAAAAATAAGAATAAAAGTAAGGAAAGTATTACAAAATGAAAAGAAAAAAAATGAAATTTATCAAAAAATAAAAATAAAAAATAGAATGAGAAATGGATGGAGGTCGAGGGTGGTTGATTGGGATAGGGGGCTAGGGTACGATGGATCGGGGTTGGCAATGGGACTGAGGAGTGGGACCGAGGGTGGGGGTGGGAATGGGGTTTGGACTAGTATGGGGGTATTGGGGGAATAAATTAGTGGAAGGGATTGAGGATGGTGGCAAGATAAGGGATGAAGGGGATGGAGTGATAGATTCAGGATGTGGGAGGGGCGAATCTAGGTAGGTGGGGTTGTGGGTGACTATGGGTCAGATCTGAGTAAGCGAAGGGTGGTTGGGGGTGGCAGATGAGGGGTTAGGATGGGGATATGATGGCGAAATGGGGTGGAAGAAGGTTACGGGTGGGGTGATGGGATGAGAGAGGGGCTGGGGACGACAGAATGGGGGTTGGGGATAGGGTTGTTCAAAAGTCAGTCAACTCGTACTGTCAAGTTGAGTCAACCCAAAAAAAAAATTTGACTTGACTTGTTCAACTTTCGACTTGACTTTAATTCGAAGTCAAATTAACTAAGTGACTTCTCAACTCGTCTTTGACTTCAACTTCCAAGTCAAATTACCAGCCGAATATAGATCTATAGATTGACTGGTTTGATTGCTTTACCAGTTGAACAAGTCTTTTGATTTTGCCGGTCAAATATCGGTCAAATAAGTCAAACAAACATATATATATTATATATATATATATATATATGAGAATTTATAATTATAATAATATGTTTATGTATACAATATTTTAGCCATAATATTATTAATTCTTAATAATTAAATATGTTACAAATGATAATATTATTTTTTCTTAATACTTAAATATCTTTTCTTTTTATAATTTTTGGCGTCATGTATAATTTATGTACTTATACGTTAATATAAGTGTACAACTTATTAATAAAACACTTTTGTTTCAATAACTAATTAAATGAATTACTAATTTCCTTCTAATACATGTAGATACTAAAGTTAAGTAATTATTGAAATATCTATATATAATATATCTTTACATACATGTTCTTATTTCATATACTAAATTTTTATAACTTATAATTGTAATAAAAATATGTTTTATATAACATCTAATTTATATACTTATACAATTATACAACATAACTTATTAGTATAACATTTTTACTATCAAATATCTAAAAGCATTACTAATTTATTATTAGTATGGATAGATTTATATATATATATATATATATATATATATACACACACACGCACACAACACACACATACAAACACATACAAAGATATGTGTGTGTAAATTTGTTCATCTAATTTATTTGAAACTTGTATATATAATATGTTATGAATTATACTTTTATACACACATTATATAAAGATGATAATTTGAATGATAATGTAGACATTGGAATCATTAAAAAAAATAAGATACTTGATAATGATATGCATTAATATAATATAAAAATTGACTAATTACCACTCCTGAAACTTGCTTTTGTTGAATGATGTTATTATAATTTAGTTATATATATATATTTTTATTATCTATGAACTTGTATTTTGAATTTGTGGAACTTGTATCATCTTATATTTCTATGATGTAACATTTTAAATTTGTGGAATGATATGAAATTTGGAATTAGAATAAGGACTTAAAGAAGATTAAATGTTCAACTTATTCGACTTGTTCGACTTATCGGTCGAACAAGCGAATTTAAACAATTCGACTGTAATCGACTTTGGATTTATATAATTTTGACTTAACTTTTTGACTTATGACTTTGAGATTTTCAAGTCGAAAGTCAAACATTCTAGTTCAACAAGTCAAAAAGTCAAACACCGGTCGAATGAACACCCTTAGTAGGGGGCTAGAGTTGGGCGGATTCGGGTGTAGAGGGGTTAAGGATAGCAGAGATAGGGCTGGGAGTGGTGGCAAATAGGTGGTTATATATGGTTGTTGGGGGGAATAGGAGGATAGTTGTGGTTGATGGGAAAGGAAGATGCATTTTTCATTTTGAATTTTGTCCTAAAAGTTTATTTTATTTCATTTTTCACCCAAAGCAATAGAATATGATTCAAGATTGTGTTTGGATGAACGGATTTAAATTCTAGGAAGGATTTGAATGAGCTGATTTAAATTGGATGGATTTGAAATAACATAAAATTTGAGTGAATTTGAAATCCATTCATTTGAAAATCATACTCTCACTTCTTGGTGGATGTCAATTCCCAAACTAAATCAATTAATTTGTTTGAATAACTTTTAATAGATTTAGATTTATAAAATCCAATTCAACTAAATCCCTCCATCCAAACACAATACAATTGAGATTTATGAAGAGTAATTTGGAAAAAGATGGTGAAAGATGCCAAAATTTTCATAAACCAATTGATTCCTCTACGCATGACCTCTAAACTTCCGTCACTGGAGGACTTTTCCGTTAACTAGACATTCAAATCGAAAGTATAGAGGGGTATTTATAAATTTTTTTAACCACATTGGTATAATGTGAAAAGCGGACAAACCACAGGAGTGGATGTGGAATTTGCCCTTCAAAAAATTGAGCTAAACTATCATAAGGATTGCTACAATCAAAACTCTGTAGGCAATTTGAGGTGCAAGTTGAGCTAGAGCATCCATTAACCTGATTGGAACGGTTTGGTTTGGTTTCTTTACTCCCCGATGAATGCTCAAGTAAGGAAATGAATCGTTTAGAGGTACTGGTCTGTTTGGTTTGCAAATAATTATTTTTTTCGTCTCATATTTTTTATTTTCAGAATTCAATTTTTTAAGAATAGTGTTTTGATTGTGTTGTTAGTATTTTTTTTTCTTTTCATTCTTGCTGTTCAAAATTCAAAATTTGAATTTGAAATATGACATGACTAATAATTAAAGGGAGAAAAATGTTGAAAATGAAAGATAGCTTTGAATTTATTATGGAGACAAAAATTTTGCACATCCCAAAATGGAAAATAATACTTTCAATGGGACAGAAGAAGTATCATTATTTTCCAAGTAATATTTGGTCAATCAAAAATGTTATTTGGTTTGATATGTTATTTCTCAAGTAATCCATAATATTCATGTTTTGTCCTATACAATATTTACGTACTCCAAATCATTCACTAATTAATTATTTTAATCAATCAAATTAAGCTATATTGAAGTTTTTTTACAATTGGTCATTCACTTAAAATTGTTTATGCACAATATTGATCAAATTAGCTACAAAATTATCTAGTGTCAAAGTTGAATTAGTTGCATAAAACAATGGCAGAAGAAAAAATATAATAAGTTAAAAACACTTATAAATCAAGGTATTGTATCAACTAGTAAACAGGTAATACGTTATTGGTTTGGAATGGCGAAAAGGGAAACTTCGAAAACTCATCGACTGAACTTGTTAAATAAGGTTTTAATAGCAATTAATTGGAACCTCAGATTGTTTGCCATGTTTCGATGTCAATAATGATTTAAAACGGACATCTTAAAATATTATAAAAATTAAATAGTGATTTAGCTAGTTGTGGAATTGTTTGTATTTTCAAATGATTACTACTAATAGGTATTCATTATTTTCAATCGAAATAGTGATTTCAAAATATTATCTCATATCCAAAAAATTATTCTGTTATTCCAAAAGTCAGCATTATTATACAAGG
The DNA here is from genome assembly GCA_025175665.1 of Cinchona pubescens. NCBI lineage: Eukaryota > Viridiplantae > Streptophyta > Magnoliopsida > Gentianales > Rubiaceae > Cinchona > Cinchona pubescens. The sequence continues at coordinate 1,335,890 of JANKKI010000048.1, forward strand.
ACCACAAAAAATTTTGACTAAATATTAGTCACCAAACAAGGCCCCATTATTTCTAGTCCAAACTGACCCCGACTACTTTTCAACCATTCTTGAAAGTGTAGGTTGTTGTCTACAGCTTTTATATGTTTCACGTTTATTGATGTGCCAAAGTTCAACTGCTTTAGTGCTCTCTGCCTTAGGGTAATTCTAAATTCTTAACTAGAAGGGGGCATAAATGGTTGTTAGGTTCTGTGAATATCTTTCTTTTGAATAGTGAATTCCTAGAGGCTAATAACCCTAAGAAATTAGGATTATTTCCGTTCTAATTTGTGCATTTTTAACTTAGTTTGTGAGTTTTAGGTCAATTGCATGTTTTGTCGTACAAGTTTCACTTTTGTGTTTGTGAGTGTTTTATTAGTTTAAATATTAATTTAGTATTAACAATTTCTATTTCTGTTTTTGAACGTTCTATGTTGGTTTTGGGTGAAGAAAATATCAACAAAGAAGTCTGGAAGAGGTAGAAGATGAAATGAGCAAGCTAAACTGCTAGCGAAAAACTTTAGGCCGGCAGCCCATTAGTTGTTAGGAGGGGTCGCCGACAACGAACTTTACAAGGGAACGTAGAAAGGTGTTCACTGGTAGTGAAGTTCTGCTGCTTATTTTACACACCAACAAGCGTATGTATCGACACATGTAATAAAGTAGTGAATAAGAACAGTTCCCACAAGAACTATTTCTAAACATTTCTAATTACCAAAATTATAACAATTGAACTCTATCCAAAGACTCAATATTTGTATTTGTTTTATGTAAAGGAATAAAAGGGAAAATAAATAAATCGAGTCGCTTGGGAGTTTTTAGAGGGTGTTCTACTCAAATTCGGGTTTAATTTAAGGTTCGTTGACCACATTATGAATAATTTGAAATAGAGCTGGTCTTGGTTAATGGTGAAAGCTATGGATTTCAAAGCTAGGGGATTAAGCAAGGGGATCCACTCTCTCTTATTGAAGCTCTAAGCAGAGGTCTAAGCAGTGGATTCAACAGTACACTTTACCTAGGGGTTGTAAACACATAACTCACTTGCCCTTTGCGGATGATGTTGTCTTTTTCTCTAGGGGTACCAAATGGAGAATTAAGTAACTAATGTACTTCTTGGACACATATCAAAAGGGGTCTAAACACCAGACAAAGAAAGAGCTTCATAGTTGGTTCGAATAGGTATAGTCGATCGAGCATCAAGGTTTGGGAGCAAGTAATTGGTTTTGTTTATAAGTCATTGATAACTCTGTAAATGGAGTTATTTTTTATTCATTTTAGTCTAGATTTTGGCTAGGTTTTGATTACAATTTTGGGTTTTAGTACATGTTTTTAGTACTTTTGTGATTTAAAATTTCTATTTATTTTTATAGTATTTATGTGGGTTTTGTGTGTTTTGTAGGTTGGTGGATGGTTTGGTACTTTAAAAGCCTGAAAGGAATGCGAGACACTGCAAAATTGGATAAAAAAAGACTTTGGTAGTCAAATGTCACGACTCTCTAAAACGCGGCAAAAACAAATGCGGAGGCATTTATGTTTGACTTAGAATCATAGAGTCAAACACTGCGACACTCTAAAACAAGGCAAATCCAAATACCACGACATTTGACCCTCTGACAATATTATGACAACAACACATTTTTAGTATGTAGGATCTATTGTAAAGTTTCTAAGAAGCTTTTAGTTAGGTTTTACCTTATTTTAAATTTTAGGCTTAGTTTTTATTTGAAAACCTAGAAGGGTTCTTGATTAGTTGTTCAAGGAGGAAGCGGTTCTTCATCCAAAAGAAGGCTCAAAGACGGGGAATAGGATGTCAAAGGGGAACTCATCAAGCATGTCATCAAGACGGGGAATAGGATGGCGATACTTTACCGTAATTTTATTGACGGCGCGGCTATCCATGCACATCCTCCATGAACCATCAGGTTTAGGTACTAGTATTGTAGAGTCGTGACACGGGCTCATACTTTCTCTTACACGGCCTTGACTAACTACATCTATGACCTGTGTAAAAGAGACGTGAACCAAACTTTACAATAGATCTACATACTAACTTTAGTCTTGTACACATCTAGGATGTCTAGTTGGATACAAGATTTGATACTCTATCATCTTAGATTTCTTATACACCAGAGGGTATGTCTTCTCCCCAAGACATCACTAAACTCCTGCAAGAGAGCTTTAAACATACTTGGCAGAGAATCATCTAGGTCAGTGGTAGAGAAATAAACATCCTTATACACATGCAAGACCATAGACAAATTACACTTCTGTACGTCTTTAACTTGCAGGGTTAATTTTCCATCTTCTTTCACTTTAGACTTAGCAAACTCCCTTTCATTAGTCTTCTTTGACCTAAGTTCACATCAAAGCCTTGTCATGCTCATCAACATTCTTTTTAATTTGATTTTGCTCTTGAAGGACTTGTTGGGGAGGTAGAGGATGCAACACAATGGTTTTACCACCCTCTTCAAATCTAAGACAATTAGTATGACCATCATGCAGTGTTTTCCTATCAAATTGCCAAGGGCGTCCAAAAAGTAAATGACTTGCATTCATAGGGACGAAATCACACAACACTTTGTCATTATATTTGCCTAGGTTAATTGAGACATGCACTTGCTTAGTTACTTTTAGTTCACCATTGTCATTTAACCATTGCAGTCTATATAAGGTCTAGGGTGTTTAAACGTTGGCAAATTTAGCTTATCTACCATGTATTGTGAAGCTATGTTCACGCAACTCCCATTATCAACAATTAAACCACAAGTCTTACCTTGGACATGGCATTTGGTGTAGAATATGTTCTCACGTTGTACCATTAGAAGGACCTGATTTCATCCCAATGCCCGTTTCTTAGTACGACCAAGACTTGTCCAGTTAAAAATGCACAAATTATTCATTGTCTTCATCACTCAAATCAGGTCCTTCTAATGGTGGCATCTCGTCTTCACTTTCACTCGTTCAATTGCCATCAGGGTGAGTGTATAAGACTTTCTTATTCGGGCATTGGGATGAAATGTGTCCTCTCCCACCACATCTGAAACACTAAATGTCCCTTGAGCGGTTAGGGGCCGAGGTATTACCTTGGCTGGTTTGGGCCTTTGGCTTTGCAGGAATGGGGTTCTCCTTGAGTTTCTCCATTCTCTTGCTCTGTTTAGGGTTAGTTCGAGGAAATCTCCAATTTGAACTGGAAGTAGAGTTAGACTTGGATTTACCTCGGAGAGCCTTTTCTACCTTGTTTGCCCTTTGTAACAGCTCTGTATAGTCCAAGTACTCGTGAAGATCAACCACGTCAGTAATCTCTTTGTTGAGGCCGTTGATGAATCTCTCCATGGTGGCCTCTTCATCTTCATACAAGTGAGCTTTGCTCATTGCCATCTCCATCTCTCGAGCATACTCCTCCACAGTCAGATTCCCTTGTCAGAGAGATTGGAGCTTCCTTAGCTGTTCCCTGTGATAATGAGCATTTACAAACCTCTTTCAAACTATAGATTTTTAACACATTTTATTCACGAGTAGATTGTATAAATACAGATTCTGTCTCTTATACATTTCTAGATGTCTATAAGAGACAGGTTCACTTATCTATGGACCTAATCTGGAATATTTCAAACCAAACATGCCCACGATGATATATAAAAACGTTGAGATCGGCTTTACCTTGGAACGTGGGCATGTTTGGTTTGAGAAAGTCAATTTGCGTGTCCCTCCTCCCGGGCGGTGAATCCTCCCTTGGTTCTCGTCGAGGTTATGCCTTGGAGAGAGCTCTCTTCTTTGGATTTATCGTGGACCACGCCTCCTATCAAAAGACAAATTGGTTAATTCATCATAATCTAAATCATAATCAGACTCTCCTTTGTCTTCATGAGTATTGGTTTGGCGTGTGGTCTCTCGATTTGGAGTAGTTGAAGTAGATGCTTGTGGTTTGCCTCGAAGTTGTTGAATTTCAAGACTCATAGTGGCAAATTTCTCATCAAAGTCCTCCATCTTATTTAAGATCCTTGCCATTACACTTTGCATAGCAGTTTCTTGCATCTCCTTGTTCCTTTGTTGCACGTCCTTTTCCTGTGCCATAGTCACAAAAGAAAGACTAAAGAGGAGGTAAAAAAAAAAAGGTTAGTGATAATCAATAAGAGAGGGTTTCACTCTTTGAGGGGAGTAATGCGCTCAAGTCCTCACTTTGGTTTTTATCACTCTTAATGATCTCACCTTACTCTTTGAAAATCTCACTTCACTCAAAGATTCTCTTATGAAGCCTTGTAAAAACTATGAAAATAGCCAAAGGTTCCAAAAGTTGATCCTCAAAGCAACCAATCGTATTGATTGGAAATAATGTCCAAAAGGATCTCAGATCAATATAGTTTGAAAATTTAGGCTTAACCCTTCGAATATGAGTCAAGGCAAAAATTCGAAAGCAAAAAGGACACAAAGAAAAGAACAAAAAGAACAATAAGATCACAAAATTTAGTAAAGAGAGTTTACTAAATTAGAGAAGATAATTTCAAAAGAAAGAAAAGAAAGTAAATTTTTTTTTTTTTGGCAGCAACAACAAAGAGAATAATGAAGACAATTAACAAAGAAGCAACACTAGATCTCTGTTTTTTTTTTTAATGAACAGTACTCGGTGAACAGTATGGTGAACAGAACAGGTTTTTTTTTCCAATGAATAAACATCTAGTACCCGTTTGAACAGTATTCAAATCTATACTGAACAGAGACAGTTTTTAGTTTTCAATGACCAGTACATGTGAAAAAAAAAAAAAAAACGGTTCTGTTCATCAGTAACTGGTGAACAGTATGATGAACCGGTGAACAGTAACGAGGTGAACAGTATGATGAACTTACAATTTGAGTTTGACCAAAATTCTAGCCAAAGCTCTGATACCAAAATTCTAGCCAAAGCTCTGATACCACGATGATACGGGTTGATGCCCAGGGTATGTAGAACTTGGTCACAAACGTAGGATTTATATGCACAAGCGAAAGGTAGTTGTTAATAGACCTCCTTGATTAGCCACAAGGCAATCTTTTAACTATGAGCAAGGAATTGATCCAAAGCCTAATTGGCAGAAAATCAATACCTGGTGTTGGTTATAACCTCAAGTGCTCAAGTGCTCAATCTTGAAGCCCCAACTAGATTCCTAGTCTAGACAAGACTAAAGAGAATCTAAAATTCTAATTCACTCGTATGAGTTTTTTAGGAAAAAGAAAAACTGAAATCTTATTGCCAAAATTCATTCCTCAATTGTGTACAAGACCCCTCTATTTATAGTTGATGGTGGAGGATTCTAGGACTAAATTATTCAATGTGGGATAGCTAGTTTTAATAGTTGGGCTGGATCCTACAGCCCATTAGCCTTTAAATCCAATTCTTGTACACTTAACTAATGGCTGAAATACATGGCCCAAAAATAAATAATTACGTCTTGAAACCAGCCCAATTAAACACACTAACACTTAAAACAATTGGGCTCAAAATAAAAGACTAGACAACTAAATAAAAGAATATTCCATGGCCGAAATAATGAGGCTAAATTTCGGCCCTTCAGCTTCTCATCCTAGGCTTGATCTTCAATGACTTGGCATCCATTACTAAGAACATCTTAGACTCTTTAGTGGACTTCATCTCCAAAAGGTTTGTAAGCTCTTCTTGATCTTCAACAACTTCAACTAAGCCCAACATAGCTTCATTGAGGTTCTTAGAACTCTTGATCTCGTAATTGGACCTTGTGGAACTTGAAGTGTGGATTCCGTGAGCCTATATCGAGCCTTTGTGGACAATTCATCACCATCAAGTCCTTGGGATGTATCACAGTGATTTGCACTACCTGTGTATATCAAGATCTTCCATTATTACTATTATTTTTATTCTTCAACAATTTTTCTCCAATACCCCATTTTGCTCCATAAATGTACACCACTCACTTCTCACAGCCTTCCTCCCTTATGTCTGTGAGGATACACCAACTTATTTAATTGAATGTTAATTACAAAATAGGGTTCAGGAAAATTATCTTTATAAAATATACAAGCTGGTCGGAATTGTTGAGCTACTAACTAGTCTTGAGGGGAGGAAAATACAATTGGAAGAAACATTGTTTAGTAAGGGTTGTGTTGTAAATATTTTAGGACTAAATAAAAATATGTTAGCCACCAAATAAAACCATAAAATAATTAAAAAGGTAAGCACCTAAACTAGGTCAAAATACTGGCTGAAGCATGACAAGGATAAAACAAGCGAGTGGTGGCACAAAAATCAGCTGCTTAGGGTGCCAACAAGCAGCTCCTAATGCCAGCTCCTACTTCACCTTATAAGACTTAAATAAGTACCTAAAAGCACCTTAGATGTAGCATAAAATTCTGGAGAAAAAAAAGAGAGATAGGGCCGAGAGAAAACCAAAGAAAAGAAAGAAAGAAAGAAAGAAAGAAAGAAAGAAAGAAAGAAAGAAAGAAAAAAGAGAGCTGGAGCAAAACAGTGGAGAAAAGAAGAATTGGGGGTTTAATCTCACTTGAAAAGGTAATATTCCAACCATCTAATAGATTAAGAACATGTTGTTAAGGATGCTTTGATATTAAAGTCTTGAATTAGCCAAATAATTGTTAATATGCTTGCTGAAAATTAATTCTAGCTTAGTGTGACTTTGCTTATTTAGTTATAGGTGATTAGAAACAACGTTTTTATATATCATCTACTAGTAATATGAAAGATTCAAGGCCACTAGGTAAGTGATTGCAATTTGGATAGAATATATTCCTAAGTTTAACACCTTAAAATACACCAAATTATCCAGTAATGTTCCTTAAAATTTAGGGTTATGTTTGGTCCTCTTGGCAATGATTTTTGGACCGGTTAGGACTAGGTTTGAAGGTGATTGCTGGATGGTTTTGGCATTAATTAGGGTAGCTAAATTGGTTTGTTATATTGCACCCTAAATGAAAGGAAAATCTGGAAAGAAACCATAGCATTTAAGTGAAGTATAAGGCTGAAATTACTACATAATACAAAGAAATATTGACTAACAAATTACATACACATATAATGGTGATATTTTTTATGTAAGTTATTACTCTAATATGCAATGAATTCAGTGGAGTATAAATGAGCTTCAATTTGGACAGATTTAATCTTATATGGAAAAACTACTTAATTGGCTATTTACTAATATATTATGTAGAAATTTTCACCCCTATTAAGCCTAAGTTAAGTGAGGCTTAGATGAATTCCTTTGGTATGGTTGTTATAGGAGCTGTTTAGATGAATGTTGTTTAGGAAGCTCGTATACATTAACTTAATACTACAAAATTTATAAAGATTAAGTAGGCTGCCCAAATGAAATTTAGGGATAAAAGTTACTAAATTTTACCTTGGAATGTTAACTATAATAATCCTTAATTAGGCTGAAAGGGTACCAAAATTTCAGCATATTATCCAGCAAAAGAAACTGAAATAAAATCCACTTAAGTAATCTAAACAATTGAAGTAATCATCTTGAACTTGCTAAATGCAATGATTTCGAGTATAATATGTTATCTTAAATTGCATTTTAGGATTATCTATCTTACAGTTCAATTTTGTATAAAAAATAACCTAAACCTTGTATATTTGGTAAATGAATAGGTTAGGGAATAAAGGAATGACGAAAGATAATTAGAAGTTAAATACCATCAATCAGTGAGTGTTCCTAGCTCTTTTAATTTTGATAAAAAATGTAATGAATTCATGTTAAAACTGTAATTTTGGGTATTCAAATGTGCTATTTGCTTACTTGAGTCGTACTTGAGTCATATGTTATGAATAATTACATTGAATTTCTCAAATTTGTATTCTTTATTGTCCCAAGTTACTTGGGCATGATGCACCCCCGATTCTGTACTTTATTGCGCTGGATGGGGAACTAGGCTCTGGTCATATGGGGGCTTGACACGATGAGCCAGTAATGGACTTGGTCGAAACAGTCTACCTTCTATGGCTTTGCAACCCAAACACCTCGGACGGGACGATCGTCAATGTTTTGGGCGTGTGATATTTTTTCGGTATTCTCGAGTTCACCTTTCTTGTGTGGCCACTTGGTGTTGGGTGTTGTTGATGGAGGTTTATTATTTGAGGATGCATACTCATTTTTGGAATTCATTATTACCACAGAGAATAAGAAACTTGGACTCAATACGAGGCCAACCGTATCCACTTTTATGTGACTACTACGTGTTTTATATGTCTTATGTGACACTCTTTTTATTTCTTTATATGATTCATTTTTGAGAAATATGAGTTAATTATGTTGTCGGGACGTAACTGGTGTTGAACCCCAGTTTTGTTAACCATGTTTTGATGATGAGCAAATCGCACTAACGGTTTGAAAACAAGTGTGCAGAAAAATAGGAAGGCTCAGACGCAAATGATCATCCGAACAAAACAACCAGAAGACTCCACGATGTAGATGACTGTCCGAAAGACAAATCTTTGAACGATGGTAATCGTCTGACAGAAAGAACCTGAAGCAGTCTCGGATGAAGAACAGTGTCCGGTCATATTTTCAGAAGACATTGCTTCGATCGGACACAGGTTCCGAACGAATACCCTTAGAGAACGGACGCAGCGTCGGACGCAGAGGTTAGTAGCAACCGTCCGAAAGGTCCAACGGCTAGTTCATTCAGACGCATTCCCACTGCTTCGGCCGTCCAAAAGGTCCAACGGCTAGTTTCTAGTAAACAAAAAATAGCCGTTGAAAAGTTGTTGGAAGTAGGAACATTTTGGGCAACTATAAATACCCCTAAGCCTGAATTAAATAAAATAGAGATTTATATATTGATTATAAGTAATTCTTGAGCTATTTGGAAGAAATAGTGTGTACAAGTGTTGTAATATTGAGTTAGTTTTGTGAAAAGAGCTTAGAAGTGCAAAAGTTCTTCAAGTGTTAGAGTGGAGAGATAACAATTGTAACAAAGGGAGTTTGTGAGTGTAAAACTCTTGACTCAGCTAAGGGAAATTAGTGTGAGCAAGAGTGATCCTCACTTGTGTACAAGAGGTTATTGTCTCACCTACTTTGAAGAGACTTTTAGTGGCTAAACTTCAAGTTGAGAACTTGGTAGTTTCCTTGAGAGAAGTTCTTTGTGAATGTACTCCAAGCTTGAGAAGTTTGGGAGTTTGGTTTGCATTTCTTAATCTTAATCTTTTTATTGGTTCTTTGTGATTCAATTGTTGAATCTCTACTTGTGATTATTTGTGCTTAAGTGTTCATTTGTTGCATAAAGTTTGAATTTCCATTAAGCACATTATAAGGTTTTGCTTTTTAGAAACAACCTAATTCACTCTCATCTTAGGTTGCTTTTTGGGCCAACAACTGGGCATAAGCTCACAATATTTTTAAAATTTGTTTTTCCTTACAGAGTATAGGACTTCCTGAGAAGAATGAACTGATATTTTGGAGTTTTGTACTATTTATATTTATCTATGTTAATGTAATGGGTAACTCAATGTACATAAGTCCTAGTTTTATGATGTAGACTAGCATTAGTTTATATTAGCCTAGAAGTTGTACACGGAGCCTGTTCCGACAACTGCTTTGGCTTATATTAAACACTAAGTTTGTCAAAATTTTATGAACTTGACTTTTGAAAAATTTTCTCCTCCTTATCTCTAAATTTTCTCACTCTAAAATCCAGACCTCTAAGCGCTCCTATCGCTCTTGGCATTCTCGGCCATGGCTGAGCAAGCTGCCCAACCAAAAACTTTTGCAAAAGCTCTCTTGGATGGTATAACAAAATTCAGGCACTCCACCACCAAAATCCGATACACCTCTTAAGGCCCTTCAATCTCACAAAGAAGAACCAGCCATTTTCTTCTATAAGGACGAAATTCAACACCTTGCAGCGCCATTCTGATTCACACAAGTGGGGAATTTCCCGAGGGGGAAACCGAACATGGAGACTCTTCAGAAAAGTTTCCACACAATTGGCTTTAATGGTCAGTTTACCATTGGATATCTTGACTACAAGCATGTTACCATCCTTTTTTCTTTGGAGGAGGACTATCTCCGTTGCTGGCTTAAGAGTGCTTGGTTCATCAATGGCTTTTACATGCGTGTGCTTAAGTGGCATCCATTCTTTACCACCGATGAGGAACCATCCATAGTCCCTATATGGATCACTTTTGAGGGACTCCCAGCAATCTTTTTCAAGCAGCAAGCCGTGTTTTGTCTTGCTCAAGCTGTTGGGACTCCTCTCAAACTAGACATAGCCACTGAACAATTTACCAGGCCAAGTGTAGGAATCAGATCCCTGTCTCTTGCAAAAGTATGTATTGAAGTTGACCTCCTATCCGAACTCCCTTCTAGGGAGTGGTTAGGGGTTGGAAAGGAGGGTATTTGGCAAAAAATCAGCTATGAAGATGTACCATTGTACTGTACAAAGTGTAAGAAAAATGGTCATGCCATTGAATCATGCAGGCAGGGAGAACCGAGTTGAGCAAAACGAGCTATGGTACCAGGCGAACACACTAAGAATCTAACAAAGAAGCCTATTCAAACACGTTGGACTCCTATGAAGCACCAAGAAGCAGGTCCATCGGGAACGAAGCAAACTCCACCTACTTCACTTGTTGATAATGGAACAAATGTGGCTGGCCATGCTCCACTTGATGTTGTCCCACCAGCTGCAAACACAAAAACCCCATTGCCGAGTGTTTCACAAAGCGTTGACAGTGCATATATGTGTGAAAACTCAGCCCAGGACGGCCACCAGGAGAAGTGGTGCCACTAGTTGTGGAGGAGCAACTAGAAATGGTGGAGGATTTTGCAACCAAAAAACGGTGGAGGGATTATCCCAACAACCTGCTATTCAAAATTCAAATCCCACCTTTCATGGGATCATTCCAACAACCTTGGATAAGGTTATTAATTCAAATCAGGAGATGGAGTCTTACCCACATGAGCAAATTTTGGAAGTTCAAATTTTGAACCCCTTGGATGGTGGGACCACATTCGATTTGGAAGAGTTACAAACAGACTCGACTGCCATAAAGACAGCTAGGGATCATCGAATTTTGAATAACCCCTCAATGGATGATTCTTTCATCTATCATGGTAAAATTATGGAAGAGTTACCATGTTACTTTTCGGACAATGACTTTGCCCATGCAAACCATGCAACGACTGAGGTTGTCTACCCATCTCCTTCCACTCCACAGCCAGTTGGTAAGTCCTTGTCCAAAAGGAAAAGACGTAAAAGAATCTATACCATGCCAAGGCCAATGCGCACTCGGTTGGTCAGGAAAACAACCACTTCGCCCTCTTCCCCTCAGTATCAAGGAGTTAAATGGATAGTATCTTAATATGGAATATACGGGGGATAGCTAATAAACCCTCATTATGTAGGTCGAAGTTACTTATCAAACAACACCGAATAAAAATTCTTGCTTTAATGGAGCCCATGGTGGACAAAGCTCGAATCTTTTTCTTTGCCCATAAGTTAGGTTTTGATCGCTGTGAATGTAACACATTGGCAAAATATGGGTTTTTTGGAATAATGAGCTTGGTTTAGCTCCCACTTTCAGCTTGGACCAGCTTCTACATGTTTCTATCTCCTATTATCCTTAAAACATTGTCTTGCAAGCTTCCTTTATATTTGCAAAATGCACAAAATTGGAAAGGAGAGCTCTTTGGGTGGATCTCTGCGTTGTCCAACCTCAAACTCCATGGCTGGTGGGCGGTGACTTTAATGTTATTTCAAGCTCCGATGAATATCAAGGTTCTAGCTCTTTGCACCTCGATGCGATGGGTGAATTCAATAATTGCCTTCACGAATATGGCTTGTTGAATAGCTTTACCTTTCCAAGGTTGTAAATTCACTTGGCGTGGGAATAGGTTTGGAACAGTGGTTTGGAAGCGGTTGGATAGATTTGTTTGTAATGCTGAATTTATGGCAGCCTTCCAACATATTAGTGTTGAGCACCTTCTCAAGACATGCTCGGATCACTCGCCACTAGTTCTCAACGCTTCTTCAGCAATAACACCAGGCCCAAAGCCATTTAAATTCCTTAATATTTGGACTAAACACAGGGATTTTTTGTAGGTTGTGGGCAACAATTGGTACTTGCATTGCACCGGTTCCCCCATTTCTATTCTTGCTTCCAAACTTAAAAGACTCAAAGCCGAACTTAAGAATTGGAGTCACACGGTGTTCGGCAATGTCTTCACAAAGGTACATGAGGTTGAACAAGAAGTCAAAAGTAAGGAAGAAGCCCTCTTACTCCATCACAGCCAAAGTAACCAAATTGCTTTGGCTCACGCACAAGTTGTTCACATGCGGTGTCTCGCGGAAGAGACTAGAAACCTTTTGGCAACAAAAGGCGGGGATGAAATTGCTGAAAGAAGGTGACAAAAACTCCAAAATTTTTCCATTCTACCCTTGTTGCCAAAAGACAGCGATTGCGCAACTCCAAAATCAAAGTTGACGGGAATTGGATTGAAAATACACAGCACATTGAAGATGCATGTATTAACTTCTTTAAGTAACTCTTGACTTCTAGTCATACCACTGCCTTAGACCCATCATTACTCGACCACCTCATGCGCTAGGTCTTGGATGCGGATAATCAGCATTTATTGTCCGAGCTTTCAACAAAGGAACTAAAGGAGGCAGTGGTCTCCCTAAACCCTAACGGTGCAGCGGGCATTGATGCCTACAATGGGACCTTCATCACTACTTGTTGGGATATTATTCACCACGACCTCTTCCTTGTAGTGTGTGCTTTTCTCAAAGGTGCAAAGTTGCCACGAATGTTCACCAGCACCCTTGTTGTGTTAATTCCAAAAGTAGCCAACCCCAATTCCCCCTTTAGTGATTTTCAGCCCATTAGTTTGTGCGCTTTCTTTAACAAAATTTGCACTAAAATTTTGGCCAATCGCCTTGCCTCCAATCTGCCTAAGCTCATTTCACCGGAACAAGCGGCCTATGTCCAAGGAAGAGACATCGTGGATAACATCCTCCTTGTCCAGGAGCTGGTTGATTCCATAGATCAGAAAACAAGGAGAGGGAATATGATAGTTAAACTTGATCTTGCCAAGGCGTTCGACACACTTTCTTGGCCATTCCTCCATGCAATTCTACGGAAGTTTGGGTTTGCAGAACATTGGATCTCCCTTATGCAGAATATTTTGGAAGATTGTTGGTTCCTTATATTCATAAATGGCGCACCCAAAGGTTTCTTCAAATCCTCCAGAGGGGTTCATTAGGGTGGCCCCTTATCATCTCTGTTATTCATCTTAATGTTTGAAATGTTTTCTCAAGGATTGAAGGATCAATTTTGAACGGACAAAAGAACACATTATTCCCTCCGGCAAAGTAGTGTCCTATGATCTCCCACTTGGCCTTCGTAGACAACATTGTCATTTTTATAAAGGGAGATATCAAGTCCATCCGGCACCTCATGAGCTTTCTTTCGAGGTTTGAGCTCTCCTTCGGATAGCTCTTCAACAAGTCCAAAAGCTCATTCTATTTACTCAAAAAGGTAGTTCCAGCTCGAGTTTGGTTGATCCAAGCTAAGACGAGTTTCGTTCACAAATCTCTTCCTTTCACTTACTTGGGCTATCCCATCCAAAAGGCTAAAAGAGACGCAATATCTACCAGCCATTGATAGAAAAAGTGGCTGCTCGAATTCACGGTTGGCAAACGCGGTTCCTTTCACCAGGAGGATGGCTCGTACTTATTAAGCATGTTCTTAGTAGCATCCCAATATACATATTGTCGGTTCTTTCACCTCCAAAATCAGTACTCAAAGAGTTGGAATGTCAATTTGCCAATTTTTTTTGGGGCTGCTCAGATGGGATGCTAAAGCAACATTGGACCGGATCTCATGGGCTACAATTTGCCAGCCAACATATTCAAATGGCCTAGGGGTTTCATCACTTGAGGAGGTGGTTCGCAGCTTTTGTATCAAACTTTGGTGGAAGTTCCGAAAAGGCAACTCTTTGTGGTATTCTATTCTTCGAAGACATTACCTTAAGAACCAACATCCCACCTTAGTCTCGGCATCACCAGATGACTCATATACTTGGAAAAGGATGTTGCAAGTTCGTGAAGATGCAGAAAGGTGGCTGCTATTCCTACTACGGAAGGCTGATTGTTCATTTTGGTTTATCCTTGGACCGAACATGGGCCTCCCTCTCACATGGTGGAACAAGTATATGACGAACAAGTTAAAGTTTCACAGGTTGGGGGTCCTAATGGCTGGAACCTTTCCCTTCTGGATGAGAGATACTCCAATGAGGAGATGCAAAACATTGCAGCAATTCTCAACGCAAGACCACTCTTCTTGTCCGATGAACCGGATCTCATTGTTTGGACCTCACAAGAATCTCCCAAAGGTTCATTCTCACTCTCATCCACTTTCTCCCCAAGGAGCGGATTCACTCTCGGCAAATGATTTGGGTTGTGAGACTCCAGTCGAAGATCTCCATTTTCATGTGGAAATTATTGAACAAAAGACTGCATCTAGATGATACCTTACGGACAATTGGTTTTTTGTTAGCCTCCAAGTGCTGCTTTTGCTGCCATGAAGAGTCTGTGGACCACTTTGTTGTGGAATGTGAATATCACGACAAATCTGGCATTTCTTCGAAGCTTGGCTGGAGGTGATGATTGCTCCATCCATGACCATATTGGATAAGCCTAATTCTTTGTGATGGGCAGCTGCGTCACCTTCCGCAATTGGAGCTATTCATAAAATTCTTTCTAGCATAATCTATTGGTTCTTATGGAAAGCTAGGAACATGGCGGTTCTGGATGACAAAACAAGTAATGCAACAAGGATTATTGCGGACATCTACTATTACTTAGTGAATATCTCCTCACTCACCCCTTTAAAAGTAAGTATCCACAGCTAATGATTTGCTACTTTCATGCGGCATTTGCAATCAATTTCTCCAAACCAAACCCAAGAAAGTCCTAGCCGTCAAATGGGACTGTCCTCTCCACGGATGCCTTAAACTCAATGTGATGGGGCCTCCAAAGGTAACCCAGGAATGGCAGCGGGTTGTGGCATCCTAAGAGATCACAATGGCCAATGCATCAGGGCGTTTTCCAATGGCTATCAATAGCAAACTAACTTACAAGCTGAGGCATTAGCTCTTGTAGATGGACTCAAGATATGTTACAATTTGCAGGTGCACTCACTAGTGGTTGAGATTGATTCCCTTCAGCTAGTTAACACTTGCAAGGATCATCGGCACCTATTTGGAGCATTCTCCCTCAAATGCGCTTCATTAACAGCTATTGTGCTGGGAAAGAGATTTCATTCAAGCATGTTTTTAGGGAGTCCAGCCAAGTTGCTGATTGTCTAGCTAATGAGGGTATATCAAAACCTATGTATGTTGGAATATGATCGCTATACTATTCCTCACTTTGTAAAAGGTTTGGTCTACCTAGATGCTATGGGCTGTTCTAATCTTTGGCTTTGTAATCCTTGATTTCATCAATAAAATTTCTGCCCTTTTTCAGGCATTTGCTTAAAAAAAAAAACACTAAGTTTGTCTTAAGTTGTATGCATTACTTATGTTCGGTTTTCCAATTTTTTTTAAAGTTATATATTGTGTATTTTACACCTAGTCCTGGCGAGAGTTAGGCAGGCGCTCAAATAGGTTCTAGGAGTTAGTAACCTACTTGGGGCGTTACAATGTCTCCTTAAAATATAATGTGCACAATAAGGCCCTTAAAGGGAAAATTTAGGATAAAACAATTAAAAGAAATATTAGGCTCAATAAGGGTAGGTAAACCAAGTCCAAATGAAAGAAGGCGAATGATTTTTCTCTTCACAAAAATAAGGCTCAATCAAGGTACTTAGAAATAAATTGTTAAAATGGTTGGCTAGAAAGGCTCAACATACGAACCAAGAAGGCACTATCTTTATCTTTAAACTAAATCAAGTCGTCTAAAAATTTGCTTCAACAATGTAAAAGTAAGTTTTTGGAATGCAATATAATTAAGTCTACATAAATTTCTCTAAATGTCCCAAATCAAAAATTAATGTATGACTTACTGAACAAAAGTCTTAAAAATGATGAATGGAAAATATTAACACCGACTACTCATTCATGCACGGGTTCAACTAAAGAGTTATTATGCAGAAAATTGGAAAAAAGACGTTACGCAAAAAATTTTGAAAATTTTCAAAAATGGTCAATTAATCCACAAAAAAATTCAAAAATTTTGACAAGCCCTCTAATCAAAAGAAATTGACAAAATATTGCATCAAAACTGAGCAAAATACACCAAACAACATAAAATTCCAAATAACTCCTCACCCCACACTTAAAAATAAGCATTGTCCTCAATGCAAAAATCAAAGCATAAAATGGAAAGAAGAAAAGCTTGTCAAGATTTATTTTACGTTTTGGAGCAGTATCTGCTATAAATATCCCTTCGTCGTGAATGGAAGCTAGAGGAATACTAAACAAAACAAAACAAATAATTCCCTTGAGACAATAAGAAAAGCAAGAATATTGTAGAAAAGAATCCCATAATAATCAGGAAAAGCTTACTCCTTTAAGGGAATACACCAAAAAAATAAAGGAAAACACCATGACGAACCTAAATTGTCTAATCAATAAAAACAACTAAACTGTTTGAGAAATCAACTTAAAAGTAAGAAAATAAAAAAAACTACCCTAAGCATATGGCGTTAAAAATCATAAGCTCAAGGAGCATTCGGCCCCAAATCCTGCGGGAAAGGATGGAAAGGGGGAAATGTCGATGGGTCCTCTCCCCGCTCCCTCGCCAACTGGAGATCCTCCATGGTCTCCTACCAGGCATATTGATATTGGATAAACATGTCAAAGTGTTGACTCATCCGCTATTGTCCCTCCAGGATTTGCTGTAGAAGCTTTTCTTGGGTATGCTGCAGCTCCTCGGGCATAGACTTATCCTCTAAATTGGCAGTTTCATTTGCTTGTGGTGTAGAGGCATGGGAGTGAGTGTGTCTAATCGGGGCTCGCGCATCCTCCATGGCAATCAATTTCCCAGGCTTAATTTTTTTTTGAAGGATAAATCATGACGCCACTTTCTAGACACAGATCAATAATTAGATGGGGAAACCATAAACCAGGTTGCTTATTGGTGGCTGAATAGCATATCTGCTGGCGTATAAGTCGGCCAACGTCAATTGATTTTCTGGTAGCAATACAGTACAGGAGCTTGGCTATCTCTAAAGTTACATGGGCAAGATGGTTGATCGAGAAGAGGCAAGCACAAAGGAACTTAAACCAGACGAACCAAGCTGGTTTAAGCGTACTAGCATTGTGTAGGTCCGTTCAACGTCACCATTACAAAGGACACCTGTAATTTCATTTAACTCCATGTTGGTGTCGCGGGTGTCTGGCCATTCATTATTGCGTACTCGAGTGACCTTCAAAGTGTTTTCATGCGGTTAATTTCATTGCTCGAGATATCCACTTCTTTTCCTTGAACATATACTCAGTTAGCACTGTAATGGCTCAAATTAGCATAAAACTCACGTACCACGGGTATTATCGCATCTATAGGGCTTGAAGTGAAGTGGTTCCACCCACGATTGTGAATGGTCAACTTGATCTCGAGCACCCCTACCAACAGGACTTGAATGCCCCTTTCCTTGATCACAACCGATTTGGAAATATCATTCTCATACCTCCGTTGGGCTGCATCATTAAGAAATATTCTTCCCACAGTTTCTGCACGTTCGGACGACGAAGATGCCCTGGAAGATTGTCCTGTGGTTGATTTCTTCCCTATTCTTCCCATTCGTACAAAATATAAAAATGAATATCATGGCTACCTAACAAATAATTCAGCACCCCACACTTAAACAGAATTCCACTATCCAAATCATAAGCCCTAGAATGCACAAAATAATTCAAGAAAAATAATGCCCAAAACTAAGGCTTATACACATTCCAAGAACATTCTTATGCATGAAAATTAACCAAAAAGGAATCACACAACATAATTAACATTCTAGGAATTGAATTATGCATCAATGCCTCGTGTTTTAACATTTTTATTCATTAAGACAATTTATCAAACACATGGCATGCATAGATAAAGAACAAATTTTTGTGGATATAAATAACATGAAATCACTGCTCAATCAATAGTTCACACATATATCACACAAGTTACATGTTTAGAATTTAAGTCATGACGAATTGAACCAATTAAAATGTGCAAAATTAAAACCTTCATGAAATTGAAACCAAAATCCAACACGGAAAAACATAAGAAAAGTCTAGAAATTCATACCTTAATTGAGTGTTTCTTTGTGAACAAGAAGAGTTTTTGATGTGATTGTGTTGAAATAAGAGTGAATTGATCTTGGAAAGTGGTTGGGAATAATGGGGATTAGAAGGGAGTGAAAAGGGATAGAGAAGAATAGAAAAGAAGTTGGACTGTGTGTTGTGTGTTATGGTCTTGAACGAAGGGTTATAACCCTTATAAAACGATGCGCGCATATGCACAACCTGTTTAGCTTGCACGTGTGCGCTAGGCATAGAGCATGATTGCTGAATGTGCAGGAGGCTTATAGCGTGCATGTGTGCGTTGGGTAAAGAAATTTTTTTAGAAATTGTCTAGAATTTCTGGAATTTGTGTAGAACACCTTTTGAAGCACAAATTTTCTATTCTAAATCATCCATACAACACACAAAACTTTCAAAGGACCATTATATTAGTTTAACTTATCAATTAAGTTGCTTTCTAGCATTAACAATACAATAAAACTACGCTAACCCTAAAAATAAAATAAACAAAAATAAAACTTTAAGAATAAATAAACAGAATAAAATGTAAATGGATATAGGTTGCCTCCCATGCAGCGCCTTCGTTTACTATCGTTGGCTCTATTTGATGCTCCTCTACCAATCAAGTAACTCCCATATTGAGGAGTCCAAGGCATATCTTCCTTTTCACCGTCTCACAAACAATGGATTCAATATCTTTTGTTCTTTCAAGACTCGTATAGGTTGCTTTTCTTGCGGATTGCTAAGTTGACTTGAGATGATCACCTTCTCCTTATCTTTCAAAAATAAGTATTTAAGGTGACCAGGTTGGCAATTGTAATTCGAAATTGTTTCTTGTACAACAAATAGCATCAACTTCATGCTAGCAAGTGGTAGAGCACTAGAACCACTATTACTTGTTCGCTGCGACTTGGAAGAACTCCCCAGTTCTACCACTGATTGCTTGAAATTAGCACTTAGTGAAAAGTTCTTATTCTTTTTCTCAAGATGTTCTTTATGGTTCATGTCCACCTCTTTATTGTTATTATGTCCATGAATTTCCTATATTGGAAGCCTAAACACGTCGATTACAGAAACAAGTTTAGTATGATCTGAAAATTCAACATCATCGTAAATACTAAATTTAACACTTGTATTCTCAAATTCCATGCTAAGAGAGCGCACTCATTAAGAACATCTATCTTAGTTTCAGAAGTAGCTAGAAATGGTCTTAGTAATAAAATAGGAGCACTAGAATCACATTGTTCCATTTCTAGCACATAAGAATCAGTAGGAAAAACTAAACTCCCCACTTGAACTAAGATATCATCTACTATTCCCTTAATGGTCTATCAGCCAGTTGATTACCATACTAGTCTTATTCAATGATCCAATTTTCAATGCATAGTAAACAGAATACGGCATTACGTTAACAAATGCACCTAAGTCCAGCATGACTTTTTTGAATTGTGTATTTCCTATCCTACAAGGAACAGAGAACATACCTGGGTCCTTGCATTTTTCAGGTAGTGATTTTTTAATGATGGACGATACATTTCTCCCAATCTTTATCTTTCTAACTTTGTTCTCTTTTTGCTTTCTTTTGTGTGTACACAATTCCTTCAAAAACTTAGTATAGCGAGATATTTGTTTAATAGCATCTGATAAAGGAATATTTACTCGCACTTACAAAAAGTCCGTATACAGCTCTCTATCGGGATACTCTTTTCAAAACTCATTCAATGCTTCAGGAAATGGAAGGGGGGTTCGGGTCTACATTCTTGCCTCATAGTAGAACTACCATTTTCTTCATCGTTGCTACCTTTCTTTTTGCTTGGCATAACCATTTTTTCGGCCTCGGTCTCATTCTTCTCAGCCTCAACACGTTTAGAAACCATTTTGCGATGTACCTCAACCTCTTTGTCACTTCTCAACACAATTGCACTTATATTTTCCTTCAGATTGATAATTATTTGAGAGGGCAGCTTTCCAGAACTCTGCGTTTCCATTCGGCTAATTGCAGTTGCTATTTGTCCCATTTGGTACTGCAATTGCTGAATACTGGCCTTGGTGTCCTGTTGGAATTGCATAGTATTAACGGTTAAAGTATTTAACATTTCTTCTAAAGACTTACCAGATTGATTAGTTGGAATAGCTTGTTGTCTTTGAGCAAATGGGTGCCTTTTCCTTTCTCATACCATTAATAGTTGTCGAATGAATAGGTAAGCATTCAAGAATGTAGGTCGTGAAGGGTGGAGATCCGAGAGATAAGAGGGCTAGGTTGGAGAGGGCTATGAGGGAGGTTGAAAGAGGGCAAAGATCAGGAAAGATGGAGGTAGGAGGAGGGCGGAGATCAGAGGAGAATGGGTTAGATTGGGAAGGACGAGGAGAGAGAAGAGTGATTAAATTGTTTTTCAATTTTATTTTTTTTTACAAATTATGGAATCAACAGTATAAAAATCACCAAACCCCAATTAGTTTGGGTCACTATTCCGAATGATTCCAAAATTTCAAATCCCATTCCAGTTCACCAAGTACCAACTATCGGTATGACTTCCATTCCAATACCAAAACTCCCTTATCAAGCAGACCCTTAGTTTCCAAATATGACTTGAATGAGTTTATCCCTTTTGTTATTATTATTTCTTACTTTGATCATAATTTGCATGTGTGTTTTCCCTTTTGGTTTTGTATTTTAGTTTAAATATGAGTAGCTAAATTATCTTTTTGGATCGGGCTAAGGAGATGTGAATTCCATTAGGCTTTGGTTATGCTGATTAGATGGATGCTAAAGTGGTGAAAAATTGTGTAGTTCTTGAATTTTTGATGTTAGATTTGAAGAGATGGCGACTGTTTGAATCTCACTTGTGGATTTAACACAAAATTATGATCATTGAGTGTTAAATCTAGATCATTCATTACCTATAGTAGAATTGGAGGTAGTTGAGCCAAGATATCATCATTTCTATTTGCTTCTATAACTTCATGTTGAAATTTTGTCTTAGAATTAATTGTCAGGTCAAGGAATTAGCTCATAATTAGAATAAATATTCAATTCGACCCATTTAAACATGTAACCAATTGAAGTAATGGAACCCATAAAAGAATCATCCCTAAAGCACAATCCATCTTATTAACTTGATATCTTGTAATTATTTCTTGCTAGTTAATTGTTACTTTTAGCTTTCATTATTAATTGCATTATTAGTTGTTAAATAAGTAGTATAAACTTAATTAGTTCTAAATGCTCTTAATCATCATTTAGATAGTAAGTAAGCTCTTAGATCTATTCATTATAACTCTAGATCCGTCTCATCCTGTGTGTATAAGAGGCGAATGGATAGTGAATTAGAGTGAGGAAGTAACATTTAGGCTTAATTACACTTTACTTCTTGTAAATAGTGATTAGCGGCAAATTACTCGTATGTTAATTTTATTTACACACTGCTCCTAAGACTGACCAGGGTAAAAAAATTTATCCAAAATATGTAAAATGTCATAATTGCTCTCACTTTTATATTGCCACCCAGAAATTAGGTTGAATTTCACTCTAATATCTTGACTTTATTCTATATTAATTTGTTGTTCAAAACTAGCAGTGATTAATTTTTTTCATCAATATTATTGCAAAAGAATTTTTTACCTTTTAGTATTAAGGGTATGAAATATTTTGATATTTTTTTCTTGTTTTGTGCAATTTTGTCATGCCACGACTTTCCCATCTCCCTCTCTTGCTCTTATACTTCTTTAGATTTATAATTTAATTTTACTTTTATTTTTAAAATCAGATTGATTATATGTTTTGATATTTTCCTATTTGAACAATATCATGAAATTTGGTTAAGAATATGTTCTTCGAAAAGTGATTGATGACAGTAGTTGATAATTATGAATTTCTTTTACTATAATTATTCTTTTAAAAATGAAATAAACTAACTTTATTTTTCTAAATTATGTATTGTTCCTAGTAATATTTTCTTTTCTTTTATAAAGCACGAGTAAGGGGATTGATAAACTTTAGTTTATATAAAATATATTAGTATTGTTTATATTTAAAGCAACATATTTACTCAATTAATGTAATTTTTAAGCAAAAAGTTATAAGTTAATACTAATAATAGAAAAATAAATTAAATAAAGAAAAATAAAAAATGTCACGGAATAAATAAAATACTTTATGCAAATATATAAAATTTATAATAATGAAACAAGTACGTGGACATGTAAAAAATGGATATGAATATGAAAAATATAATAATGTGAAAATTTATTCATGGACTTAATACTAAAGGGCAAAAAGTCTTTTTAATATTATTGGATTAGAATGAAAAATTATCATAAGTTTTGAAGGACAAATTTCTTAGAAAATAAAGATAGGGTGTCAAAGTGAAACTCGCCCTAATTTCAAAGTGGCAAAAACAACTATAAAATTATAGATAATTATGACATTTCACATTCTTGTTTGATGGACTTTGGGAGTAATTTATAAATAAAATTAAGACACCCACGTCCGTCTATAATCTCATTATTCGACATAATTCAAAAGAACACACCAGTCGATTTGCAAATAAAGGAGGAGAGTGTATATTTTCTTAATTCAATAGGCAGTGTATAATTACTTCACTAGTTCAGGGTAACAGTGTAATTAACCCCAAATAATACTTACCAACTATAGAAGACATTGACTGAACACAATCCAATTGAAGTGATCCGCTCTCGCCTTTCCCTTCTCTTTTGCTCAGTTTAGGGTTCCAGTCTTGAATATCTAGAATCTGGTATCCCCATGGGATGAATCGATATCTCCGCGCAGCGAAAACTTTTCAATCTCGACAATCGTGTGTTTTATATTATTGCGTTGGATTAAAAATAAATAAAAATTCGTAAAGGGTTTTGATATCTGGATCGAGAAGACAGGACAGGCCCGCCTGTGATTTTGGTTAGCAACAATTGCAATGTCCGGGTGTGGATAAAGGGAGGTTCTGATATACTCATCATCCAAATGATTTCACTGGCCAATTACTGGGGACTTGTGTAAATTTTAATGTAATGTGACAAAATTTTGTACATTTATTTTTTGCATTTTTATCTTTTTGGCGATTCAATATTGCTAGCTTAGCCATAATGGCGACTCAGTCTAACACGGGGTTTCACCACCACGGCCACCATCACCACCAAGCACAAGCAATATCATTTCAATCAGGAGCTTCAGCATTGGAGAATATTACTGTCCCGGGAAATAATTATTACAATGACTACCATGGCAGCAGTTATGATAACCATGGGATAATAATAAATGCAAGTAACAGCTTGATGACAACAGCAGGAACAGCCACAGGAGTTGGGAGTATTGTTTATTCCGGAACTCCTCCTCCATCAGGAGGAGCAATAATCGGCTGCAGCAATAATAATAATAATAATTTGGGAATTTCTCAGCCTGCAAGTTCGTTGGGATCACTTCTGCTTGAAACTGTGCCTGGGCTTAAGCACGAGGCAGGCCTGGCTGTTGAGTGGTCTGTTGAGGAACAGTACAAGCTCGAGGAAGGACTTGTCAAGTAGGTAGTCAGTTCCAGTCTTCGTGCACATTTTTATACAAGCAAGCACTGTATGTTTGCAGTTTCTGTTTTGGGTTTGTCGTTATTATTTTCTTCTGTTTTGGGTTTGTCGTTATTATTTTCTTTCATATTAGGATTGGCTTTGGATTTAAAGATCAGCATTTTTATAATTGTTTCAGTGTTTGTCAGGTAATGCAACTTCTTCTAGTTATGGGTTGAAACTGGTATCTAGCGATGTGGTTTTCTAGGATGTTAGAATGGGATATTCAGTTTCTTGATTCAGCAGGATGAAAAAAAAAAAAAAATGATGCGCAGCAGTGGTGGGCCTCAAAATTCTTAACTTCCGTAGGAAGATGTATACAGTAATGACAAAATCATGGTATGACTAGAAAGCAAAGCAAATGTCTAGAACAAGATGGATGAGATCACAAGACATTTAGGAATGACGTCTGGGTTTACTAGAATAACTAATGGCTTGTTAAGTTAAGGATTCTCATAGCAGACTTGCTCTCCACAGTCACTCCTCTTCCATGTACACCTAACCTCCTTAAAAGTTTAAAACGTTTGTCCCTTCTTTGTTGCTAACTTTCATTATCTATCCGTTATGAAAAATATTAACATTTCTTACCTACTACTAACTCGACTTTTGGGGCACTACTAACTCGACTTCTGGGGTTTATTGTGGTACTCAACTTGGGAAAATCAGTAGCCAAGTCACTAGAAAAATCATAGTGTAAGCAGTTATTACTTGGCGTTATTAGCGTATAGTAGCAAAATTCATTAAGTAACTACTTTTGAACTAGGGCATAGCTGGCAGAATTAGAATTGAAGAGATTAGACCCAGTGAACATTTTGAGAAGTCTTCTTTTACCATTGTGCTTTGGTTCTTTTAGTTTTCTGGCAACAGCTGGAAGATCGATAGTCGGAAACTAAGTTTTGGTTCATTACAAAACCTTCATTTTTTATGAAAAATTCAAGAGACACTTAGAATAGGGGCCAGTTTTACAAACAATCAGGTTTGCTAGAAAGAAGTTAATGGAAGGAGCCATTCTCCATATAGAGTATGAATGGCATAAAATATAATCCTCTATCCCATTTTATATATCATTCTTTCTATTTTTGTTTGTTCCAAATTATTTGTCAATCCTTGAAAAGGGAAATAAATAAAGGTCAATTTACCTATTTTACCCTTGATGCAAGTCCCAAAAGAGAGCAATAAAGTCATGTTTTAACATTACAAGTAAAGTAACTCTCATAAACCATTTCAAAATTTGCTAAGTACAAAATCATCTAACAAGTTTTGAATTTGAATTGACGAACTTTTGGAAAAATGCATTTTACTAGTTGCTCAAGACATCAACTTTTAAATTGTGTCAGGTTGACCATGACAAATAAAATGGGATGGAGGGAGTATACACTTATCTCTCTGAAGTGGTAATCTAATTTAAATCGTGTCCTTATCATTGTTTTTTAAATTCTTGTCTCATTGAGTTCTTATCCTTCATACCTAGTAGAACATCTCGTGCATAAATTCCCTTGGGGTTGAAGAGATCTCTGGCAGCTTCTTTTTTTTTTTCGTTTCGCATTATCCCAATAATGCCCTAGCAAGCCTTTCAGCCCTTCCCATATTTTCTTGCTTTGCCCCTTCCTCTAACATGGATATAGAATTGTGTATTTATGTTAATTCTCAAACTGGAAATCTCCACATTGTGGATCCCCATAAACAAGAGGATCTTTTGACTTTATAGATTAGACGATTGATCCCACTAGACACCTTTATATGAATTTTGTCAGTGCCTGTTAGCTACTCAAAGTTTCAGTAACTTTTTTGCTCTTGTATCTTTTGTCAGATAATTGGAGATACTTCATTTCTCATTTAATTCTAAGATATTGGAAAGGGACTTAGATCAAGGATATCATCTGTAGCTGGTAAACAGCTTACAATTCCAATCTGCCAAAATTAGATTGTTCTGAAAATACCTTCTCTCCATGACTAGCTTCTGGTCTTTCTGAAATCTTATGGCTGCTTTCTTGAATCTCCACATGAAATTCCAATCTTTCGTGGTTCATAAGTTAATCTAGCCTTAGTTCAACCTCTGGAGCTGTTTCTTGATTTCATCTGATCTTGGCTGCATACTAAGTTACCCGGACTCGGATATGGGTATCAGGTACATGCCTAGGTGTCGAATCCGTCAATTTCATAAGTTGAGGATATGGGGACACTCCGAAAGAGTCGGATACGGGTGTGGGGGCTACAATTGCGTTTTGTATGCTTGTATATGCTAGTGTAGTAGTAATGCAATTTGATGACATAAACCAATTTAATAATATTTTATGACTTATTTTTCAAAAAATAAATACGTTTATGTGTAGTATTAAAGAATAGTGATTTAGTGATTTGATATACAATTCTCATATGTTTCTCCCTCATATTTAATCTTTCTTCCTATCTTATCAGTCCTTTCATATGATGAAGTCACAACCGTGTTGAAGTCCATATAATTTTTGGCTTAGTAAAAAAGTCAAATACCCAATTGAAAGTTGACTATACAGACACGGATCCCACATCCACACTCATGTCGACACGGCAGGACACGGGTACTCTAGGGGGGGAGAGGAGAGTCCATGTAACATAGGCTGCATATACTGCCTTCCCATCATAGTTCAGTTCAGGCTCTTATACCACTTGAGGTTAGCAGAACTGTGGGAGAACAGAATCAAGCTTTTATTCACAAATAAAGCCTTGACCTTTGGCAAAACCTGGGAAAATCTTGAGTTGCTGTTTTTTGAGAACCTTCATGTTCTTGAGAAAGGGCTCAAAATATGAGGGAATTCTAATCAAACAAAATAATGAATGACATCACCATGACATGAATCTCATATGTCAAGTCTTACTCCAAAAGTTCATATCTTATTGAGTTGGGTGCCCTTTATCATTAATCTCTGCAAACATAGTCTGACTTTCTTTTCTTCGTATCATTCTCAACAGGTAGAACTTCTCCTACATAATTTCTTTTTTATATTCCTTTTTGGACTCGAATCCTGGAGTATTGTGGTCGTATGGTTGTGACCCTGTTTATCCTATGCATCAACTGCATGTTCATCTTGCAGTTTGTGCATGGATATGAAGCTAATGAAGTGTCCAGATGTCTTCAGGGATTTTTTAGTGGTTTTCATGTCACTTCTACATGTAACACATTCCGTCACTTCTGATTTCCATAGTTGACAATTTGAATAGACTGGGGTTTTGTGAACACTAAAGTTAGTAAGACCATATCACCTTGTGTATTGATTCATCCCTTCCTTGTTTTCAGTTTAAAGTAAGTTCAGAATTTGTTATCTGTTACAAAATGTGAAACTGGCAATTTGGGTGGGCAGGTTGGCAACTTGTTGGAAACGTTGTACTTGGATCAGTCACACAGTCTTGCCATCTAGTACCTTTAATAGGGTGTTGGTATTACAAGCATGAGATGACGAACTTGACCTTTCAGGGACTTTATGTGAGTTAATCATGTCTACCATAATATCTGTAAATTAAGGAAAATAGTGGTGATCTTTGTTCAAATTTAAAGTGGACATGTAATTTGAGAAATAGAAATTATCATTTGGACATGTCAAATGATGCAGCCAACGAAGAACTCAAGAAGGTTTAAGATTAAGAATTGTTATGACTTTTCTCAAGCTTCCGTTAGGAATCCATTGAAGACCAGAAATCTTTAGAAGCTGGGAAAAGTGTTGGATGTCTTAGGAGTCATCTTATGGTAATTTTCTGTGTTTTAAGGGTATTTTAGTCTTTTCTATTATCGCAATAAATTTCCAGCATTTGTGTTTATTGAGTCTTGTTAGTTTTCCAATTGTTCAAGGAAACTAATTGGATAACTAGAGTTCTATTAGTATTTAATTATGTTTACGATAGGAGTGGAGAAATCTTAATCACAATAGGATTATATTTTGTTCGGTGATTTAAGCTTATATATAGTGATTGTTATAGAGTTACTTAGACAGAGAGAAAATTGAAATGAAGAGTTTAATTTATTGTTTATTAGTTTGTTTTGTTTCCTCTCTTAAAGGCCCCCCAGATTCTCCCTCTCATTCTCCAATTTCTCCAGAAATACTGTTCATGGATACTGTTCACAGCCCCAGAAAAGCTCCAAAACCCCTCTTTCCTTCTGCTCGCGCTTGTAGACAAGATAACCAATCTTGTGCTATATCATTAAAAGAAAACAAGAACCTGAGTTTTTCCAACTGGTGTATGCTTAATCCGTACAGTGCAATTTTACTTCTATCCCAACTGAAGTATGTTGATTGTTTGTCATTGAATATTGTGATTTTTATCAAACATTTTGTACAGCGAACTTTTTCCCACTTCTTTCCTTTTTCCTGTTTCATGTTGTTACAATTTTTTTCTGTTGGCAACTTTTGCAACAGTAATTCTAGATATTATATACACCTTTTGAAATGTGCAGATTTGCTGATGAGCCTACTATAATGAAGTATATTAAGATAGCTGCTGTGCTTCAAGACAAAACTGTGCGGGATGTTGCTTTGAGATGTAGGTGGATGATGGTGAGCTACTTAGTTGCAGTAATTTCTGGCAATTCCCGATCGTGAAGCGAAAATATGTGAAATTTAGTGGAATTGATTGTGGCTGATTTTTATCTCTGCTTAGTTTTTACGCGCATTGATAAAGTGACAACTCTACATATTTAAGAGAAAATTATTACATCAATTATTTGACAGAGAAAACTGAGAAAACTGGAAGATTATAATCTGGGTCTGAAGAAAGTCAAAGATAGGAGGGTATCCTTGTCTTCATCTTATCTAACATTTGATTGTATAATGTGATGAAACACTTCAAGTTAGAGCAAGGCTGGCCTATTTTCCATACTAAGATTTAGCAGCAAATCACCTAGGAACAATTTACATTCCTTGAATGCAGTACTTAACAGTGAAATTATGAGTTACATCTACATTGAGATTCAAGGGATATATTCATTTTATTATAACAAATCTTGTGTCAATCCTGTTAACTGCAACTTTAGGGGGCTTTTAAAACCAAAATTATTCCTGGAAGGAGTTATGACAAAGGGTTTTCCAAAATTTTCCTGAATCATTGTCAAGAAAATGTAATATGATGTGATGAATAAAGTCTTGGCTAATTAACGTCACACTTTCTTTCAACTTGTCTTTCTTTGCATCATTGTGGTCTTCCATTTTACATTATTGGCTGCTACGAGACTTGAAGTCTCCTTGAACTTTGCATGCCTTTTCAGAAGGTGGGTTAAACTTTTTAAATATCTATGAGATCCTAATATGGTTTTTCACTGATTTTTTCCTGATGCTTACTCAGGATAGAATGGAAGCATGCTTAAAGACTAATATGTCTTCTGCTTCACCAGCACACATGGCTGCATATACTATTCCACTACAACCTTGTGATCAGAATGATTCTACATCTCCTAGTAAGCAGTTTAGAATAAAGCACATTTCATTTCTTGTAATTCCACTCTGTAAACCCAACCTAAAGAATGTGGCGGTTTATAGACTCTTTATATGCAATTTGGACAAAGATTTATGACTGAAGCATATTATGAATCCATTTGAAGTTAAAATACTATTTAGAAATAACTTCGCTCCTTCAATTCTAAAGAGGACTAACACTACTTAAATTGGAAAGAAAAGAGGGTATAAATAGCCTCAGTTTCCCTTATTTTTTGGGGAATGGAAGGAGGATTTGTAAAAGAGGACGAATTATATACACCACTAATTTCTGCACACAATTTGTTTTTTTTTTTTTAAAATTTTCCCCTTTCTCAGAGTGCGTAGAATCAATTCCATTTCTCCTAAACTGGTTCCTTTAGATTATTATGTATTTTTCTTTAAAAAAACTGAGAAAGACAATCATGATCTGAATTTGGGACACTTTACACCATCCATATAACACAGCACAAGCTGTGGGGAGGCCAACAGACTTGTAGAATATACTTTAATGCACAAAACTTGCAATTATATCGCAGAAAATCACAGGAAAAAATAAATTTCAAAATCAGAAAACTTAATGAAAAAGCTGGGAAATAAGGGAATAATGTCTAGGGAACACTAGGAATCACTCCTATGCAGCTTTAGGCATCATACCCAAGGCTAGATTGACAACCTTTAAGGGGACAATAAGCTGAAATCTATCTTGTCTTTGTTATTATTCCCTGTAGGAACAACAATCCTAACTCAACTCTATTACTAAAACAAATTGAAAACAAAGTCCTTAATTGACTCTAAAGCAAAGTAATAAAATATCTCTAAACCAGAATATTTCTTGCAAATAGCTAAATTACTAAAATACCCATAACTAATGCTAATTTCCAGAAAGTCTCCTTGTCTTCTAAAGAGTGTGAAACCAATGATTGAATGCAATTGTGAAAATCTTTTATTTTACTTTTTCTTGAGCCTTTTATTGTTTGTATCACCATATCTGGAAAATGGCAAAGGAAGTAAAATCAATAAGGAAAAGAGGTGGAAAAAAGAAATGAGATGGTTTGGAGAACAAGAGTGGGGGTGAGCCAGGTACAGGGGTGGCTTTGAGATTGTTGTGCATGGGGTGATGTGGAGAGGATTGAGTTGTGGAGGTGGGGGGATTGATTAATGGTGTGGGGGGATGACGGCGTTACTCAGCTGCAGGTAAGGGAAAGGAAGAGTGGCCGAGGGAATGGAAAGTGAGTGGTTGTTAGGAATTGGGTAGCGAGGAGTTGATGGATGGAATTTAAGAGGTACAACAAGTGGGCGAATAGAAGTGGCATAGTGACAGATTGGGGGCCATTCTTGGTTGGAGCCATGGTCCCTTTGGACTTGATTAAGCCACATCACTCATATGAGTGATGTGGCTAAATCTGGAACAAAGGGTCCAGGGCACCGGGTCCATTTCAGAATTTTCTGGGAATGCATGTGAGATTTTGAGTTTAATTTTTGTAGCCAATGGTTTTAGATACCTCTTCAGCACTAACTAATACTTCCTCCGTTCCATTGGAAGTATCATGTTTCTCATTTTTGCTTGTCCCAAAATATTTTGTCGTGTTTGAAAAGTCAAAGCATAATTTTTACTCCTTTTCCACTTTTATCCTTTGTCTTCTTATCGACAACTATCACACTCAAGTCAAATCTTGAGCTTTGGAGGGTAAAATTGGAAAGAGTTAAACAACTATACTGTCAACACATGATTGTATAAAAGTTGAAGTTTCAAAAAACGTCAAAAATTATGGGACTAAGTAGCATGGATCCTCTTCATGTTCTGAAAACTGAATATAACATTCTTATTTTCTGTGTTAAAATAACATTGCTTCTTATCAGGGCATTTTGTTACGAATAAAACGATGACATGTTATTTTTCCTGCTTATATCTCTGTTACAGAAGTATAGAAGGGAAATTGCAGAGAAGAAAAACCAGCAATGCAATTAAATCATTGTTTCATGTCTCGTTTCATATCCTTACATCCCACGTCTGGGAACATTCTTTTCCATATGTGGGTCCTTTGTGACCAAAATGCCTAGAGTAGCCTTCCCTGAAGGCAAATGAAGGACTGATCGCTAGAATCTAGAATTGGAATAAAAACTTGGATATTTTAGTCATTAATGTGGATGTGTTTATGATTTTGGTATTTTATGATTGTGTTTTATTTTTCTTTGAGATTGTCAAATTGCTCTAGTTTGTGTTGTGAGTCGTGCAGTTAACTTATGCTATTGCTTATAGTGCACTTATGCTTTATAATTGTTTT
Source organism: Cinchona pubescens (assembly GCA_025175665.1). Lineage (NCBI taxonomy): Eukaryota > Viridiplantae > Streptophyta > Magnoliopsida > Gentianales > Rubiaceae > Cinchona > Cinchona pubescens. The sequence goes on from JANKKI010000048.1 coordinate 1,367,471, forward strand.
TACTACATAGTACTATAGTTTGAAGTTAATGAATAGCACATATCATAAATGTAAATTTTGATCCTGAATAGCAAACCAACTAAGCCTAACCCCTGCAATGTATACCTCTATCTGTACCCATACCACAATCCAGTAAACACAGACTGAAATGGCTACTTAAGTTACAGATTGATTGTAACTGAAAATTTGGCTTCTTGGGGGTGGATTTATTTACTTAATTGTAATTTTGCCCCTCTCTCTTTGCTTTCTTTGTGCAAATATAGAAGTGATAAATCTGCAATCTTCATCCATGTGAAGACATTCTCTCTCCCCCTCCTGTTCACAATCTGCTGAATTAAAGTTTTGATATAGTTCCTTACAGGTTTTCAATCTTAAGGTTTTACTGATCCACTCATTTGATCTCAGTTCCTGCTCTAATTGGCACAACCAAACATCTCTTAGAAGAAAACAATCAGGCTCTTGCTCGGATTTCAGCTAATCTAACCACGTTTAAGGTGATGTCTCTTAGCCTCTACTCTTTTTATTTTAATGTTAATGAACTTCAAGATTTGAGCTTGTTATAGAAAAGGCCAAACGCATACCACCTCCCAAAACAAGCCAAAAAATTATGTAAACCCAAAAATCCTCAGTGTATAACAACTCCTTGGTAGAATTTGACTCTAGAAAACTTTTGGACTACCGCCAGAAAAGATTTGAAGTTGGCAGAAAGTAGCATGTGATATATATTCAACTCTTTATTAATGTCATACTTTATTTACTAGTTAAGAAGTTGACTACTTGGTAACTAGTATCAAACTGTATTTTGATGTGACCTTTCAATTGCTGTTTCCTCTCTTTTTCTGCTTTTGAAAAATCTGCTAGTATCGCATGAAAGTAAAAAGTTGTAATCATGCCTATATGGTACTTGATTGTTATCTTTGAGTTATCTTCCCCTCCAATACTCGAATAAATCCTTTCCACACCTTCCGCATCTATAATCTCACTGCTGTCACCTGGCCTTAATTCTTCTAGGCTATTCTTTTTCACTTTGTCATGAAATTTGCTCAGGGAACTTCATGTAGACTGATGTAGTCATACTTATCATTTTTCGTTTTGCCTCTTTCAAATTAGTTTTTATCTGAGCAACTTCTTGTGTGACCAAGTGTGAATGATTGGATAAATGTATGAAGAACTAAAACATGTCAAGCTGTTTTTTTGATAATGTAACTTGGGGGGTATGAAGAGCTGAAACATGACAAACTGATAAAGACAAGACCCAATAACCCAATGTATGGATAGCTAAAACATGTCAAGCTGGAATTATGGTAATATAAACGAAGAACAAAATAAGGCTAAACAAGATGCATATTTATCATAATTACTTGCACTTTTGTAGTAGCAGGAGACGAGATTTCTTGCTTTAAAATGGCCAGATGGAGGTAGGTCTGCATCTAGTGGCATCAAGCCAAAATATGTTGCCTATATACTGTTTAAATGGATATAAGATGACAATGTGAACCAGATTTTAAATATGATTGTTTGAATATTCTGAGTTTGTAAGAAGTTTGCGCTTTGTATTTTCTTGATCCTGTTCTCCCTCGGCCCACCAAAAAAGACTGGTCATGCCGTAGCTAAGATCTGATTCCAGTATGCATCTACAGTTGCAGGATAATGTTGATCTCTTCCTTCGGACAAGGAGTAGTTTAATTTCAATTTTGAATGAGTATGTCAACCCTCTGTGAGATTTGGATCCTATTTAAATTAATTACTTAAATAAATATCCATTTGACTTTCTCCAGTGACATGATGTTTTTGTGTTTCAATTTGACGACTGCATTGCAGCATGAGGAATATGCCAGGAATAATGAGCCAAATGCCACCACTGCCTGTATTTATAAATGAGGAACTTGCTAGTTCTATTTTGCCGAGTTCAGCTCAGGTGAAGTTAGCATATTTCACTATTTTGTTTTCTATGGGCAATTATTTAGAATCATGACCTAGCTCTTAGACACTATGTGATGTGCTTCTTTCAGAGAGGTTCATTAACATGATTTATGTTCTTTACTATGTTTAGGCCAGATATTGTGGTGCAATGCCCATGCTCAAAAATTACCATTTGGCATTTCTCCCACTTGGTTGATTCAGTACCATACACTAAGCTAACGATATTGCCTCTGATTCTTTACTAGCCCTTAGTTTAAAGCATTTTCTAATGAATAATTGTTTCCCCCACTTGTTGCCTTGTTGGTTCAATGTAACAGTTTAAGGAAGCATCCATGGTTTTACTTTAAGCGGATAGATTGTTCTTAACGTGGCAAGGGAAGGGATGATAAATTTAGATAGGATTTGGCTTTTTATATATGGTGTTATATTGTTCTGTATTTGTAATGCTATAACCATCATATTTCTCCAATTAAATTTGGGAACTAGTTTGCATAACTGATTTTCATCCTATCAAAATGCTTAATGACCTTGAATTTGAGCGATATATGGATCTCCCACAGCGAGCAAAAATTAATTTATTTGGAGTTTATTCGTCATTTGAGCTTAGTCTCCCACATGGAACACAATGCTTATTTGTAATTTAGTTTTGACCAGGACAGCATAACAATTGGGTCATTCTGAAAACTAATTATTGAGTTTCTAAGTAAAGCGAGCTAAACCGAGTTTGGGTCTAGAATTTAAAGCTAGTTTTATGGTGAGTTGAATTTGAGTCACACAACTCAGCCCACTAAAAGATTACCTCAAGTGCTAGGTACAACACTTTTGACCTGTTAAAATTTTTATTTTTTATTTTTAAAATAAAATAGATGACCATTGAATGATAACAAAGACTACTAAGTGTACAAATTTCATCTATTGAATTTTTTTATACAAAAAATGAATAGCTTAAATGTCTACTAAATATCTTTGTTTTTTTGGTGTTGTAATTACCTTCACCTTTCATTTTTTAAATTTTTTATTCTTTTTACTTTTATCATAATCATCGCCTATATAATGCTATTCACTACAATATTAAAATAAAATTCTTTTTCTTCTAAAAAAATTAAACAAATTTTCTATTTATTGAGAACGTGTCATATTTGAATTCTATTAGTAATATGTAAGTTTTCATAACTGGAAAAAGAAAATAAGTCATTGACACAGATACATTTGAAAGACGAATTGTTTAATTTATTTTCAATTATTATTAATCATAAATTTCATTAATATGAATTAGTCCTAATGCACAACTTAATTTTGAGACAAAAATAAATATATTATTAATTACATTACCAGAAAGGCAAAATTTTTATACTTTTGCTTAGGATAATTGTAGATAATAGGTAACCAAATACATGATTAAAATTTTTATACTTTTGCTTAGGATAATTGTAGATAATAGGTAACCAAATACATGATTAAGTAATAGGCAAGTTTAATTAGATAAAGGAGCTTAACAAGTTTTGAATTGCATCTGTTCTAGTGTTGCTCAATACGCGGTTCGTAGCAGTACGCAGTACGAGTACAAAAACGGGGTACGGTCATTTTATAATTCATAATATGTGGGGTTAGGTTTAGTTAGTACGTATTTTACAGTTCGCGGTACGATGTATTATGCTAATTAATTCGTCATAATATTTGGTATATATATATCAGCCAAGCTAGATGATGTAGTCAAATAAATAATGTTAGCTACGTGTTCCACCTTTAGGGTTTTTTCTGTTTTATTTATGGTTCGTTTATTTGGTTATTAATTTATTTTGGCCCTCTAGAACCTCTTTGGCCTAGAAAATAGGTTAGGAAGTTATAATAAAATATTAGGGACATTTCTGAACTTTTGAGACAATTTCAATTATTATCACAAGATTAAGGGTTTATTTGCAAAGAATCCTTGTAAACCCTATTACGGTTATACTTATTCTTCCCCGGCCATCGCCCTTCATCTTCCCGTTGTCACCCTTTGAGTCCAAAATCTCATATCCCAGATCTCCCTCCACTAGCAAGTCTTCCTCCAACTTTCATAAAAAAAATAAAGATCTCAGTCCTTTCATCTTCTTCAAGAAAATGGAGTAACATCATTCTATATCTTTCTACTTCTAACGCAAACGGAGCCAAAACTTCAAAGTTGAAACCAACAGAACTCAAGAGTCAACACCCTCTGGCGTTCTCGAATGTCTTCGAATGTCCAACCGTCTCTCTTCCTTGTTTGGCCGGAACGTCTAATTCCCTGTTCCGGTACGCGATCGTATCCCGTTCCGGAACGTGCGTACCGGAACGGAGTTTGCTGGGGTTTCCGGCGAATTTAGCAACACTGATCTGTTCTAATAGGATATCTGATCTAATAAGCTTACTACAAGAATTGCCATCATTTTAGGGCGTTGAAGGACTAGATGTAACAGTGTTACTTAATACGCTTCTTCCCCCTCTGATTCCGATTTTGGTATTGGTACGCACGTTCTGAAACATAATACATTCGCGTACCAATATGGTCATAGTAGTGTTTCAAAAATCTATCACTGAAGAATAAGCAAACATATTTAAAACTCTAATACATCTAAAAATTCTAGCACAACTAAAACTATAATACAATTCAAATTCTAGTACAATTAAGTAATCACTTATTTGTATACATGATATATACTAAAATTTCTTAAGAAAAATACTACAGTAACCGCATCGCGAACCAGAAAATATGTACCGATTAAACCTACCCCCACATATTACGAATTATAAAATGACCGTACCCCGTTTTCGTTCCCGTACCCCATATCACTATGAACCGCGTATTGTGCAACACTGAGATGTAATCTCCTTAAGCACTTGCTTGCAGAGGAACTCTGTTTTCACATTGCAAGCATGTCGTTCTTATTTTTTTTTGTCCTGTTAAATCTTTCGGCTTACTGTTGCAGACAAAGATTGTAATGCATGCTTGGTTATCATTTTTTATTCTGTTAGGTGTTTATGGTTATTTTCTCTTGGTTTTTGGTCCCTTTTAAGTTTTAAGTATGCCTGCTGAAGTTGGAGAGGACGCAATCAAGGGAACTGATGGATCTAAATGATTAAATATATGCACTTTTATTTGTCATATGAGAAACCCAATTCAGTGAGCAGATCAATTGTTACATGAACAAGCCCCCAGTTAAGGATCTCAACCTCAATGTTGAGTTACCACAATACTCAAGACGTGTATCAGGACAATACTGACTTTAATCCAAATACCAAGTCCAAAAAATGGCGTATATAACAACTCTTAACTGTGGTAAACCTTTTCTTTTGACCTTTAGAGATCATTTTAGATCATTTGGAACAATTGTCACAACTGCGAGAAGAACATCCCTGACAAAAGAAAGCATACATTATCTGAAGGCATTTGACAAGTTGGGATTGCCAGAATGTACAGTCTCATGATGCTATTTACTTTATGACTGCTACTTTTCTTTATAACAGCTGAAATCCGAAATGCAGTCAGACCAATTTCTAGGCTAGAGATAGTTACTATCTTTTCCTTTTTTTTTTTTTTTGTGGGGGGGGGGGGGGATGTGTGGATGAGACTCAATGCAGCACTTGTTAATAACCTACAGTTTTTAAAGACAGAAATGTGCAGTATTGAGTATCCTAAGTCATTTGAGTCCCTCCCTACACCTCCCCGGCCCGCACGGGGAAAAAGGGAAAGAATAAGAAAAATATATAGAAAAGAGGCCTTGTCTTTGCCTCTGTGGACTCAATAGTTATATTTTCTTTGTTATAGATATGAAAGTTTATGATATGCTTGCATGCATAAAAATATTTATGTAAATGCCTACAATGACATTAAAGGTGGATAAGCTTCTCATATTTGCTGTACTGAATTGCTTAAAGAATTGTGTAAATGATGCGAGGATGTATGTTACGTTGTGCTAAACCAAGTGAATATTCAAATATCTGTCTCTTACATTCATTTGTGAAGGTACTCCTCGTGGGTTGAAGACCATATCAACAGGTCTCCCATCTTGCAAATAGGGAATACCTTGTCTAGGCAAAATTTTTGGAAATAAGCGCGCGTATGCGTGTGTAAGAGAGTGAGTGTGTGTGTGTTTGAGAGAGAGAGAGGGAAATGTGTGTGTAAGAAGAGTTTCTTGAAAGAAAGAGTTCATTGCAAAGAAGGGAAGCATAAAATGTGAAGTAGTAGGGATAGCAAAACTTTAAGCTCCTTTATTGCACTTTTTAAATACCTCGATGGACTCTTTAAGGCTAACATTTGGTTTTTGAAATGTCTTGGATTTGGAAATGGTTTTGAACATGCAGGAATATTCCTTTGAAACTGAGAAATTCTGTATCATTACACCAATTGGCAGTAACCTGAAAATGGAATACCAATTTTTTGGCAACTGTTAGCAAAATGGTTTTCAAATGTTAGAATGGTATGAGATGTGATTAGATACAGTTTAAAAAATTTGTGTTTACTTTTTTTTTTCGTGATAAATTGTGTTTCTACAAACTATATTAAACTACACTAACCTGTTCTGAGATTCGTGTAGTTAAAAATATCACTTCTCTAGTTTTGAAATTATGATGATATCTTATATATCCTTGTTTTTTTTTTTGGAAGCTATTTACCATTTTGCCCGTGTGTTTCAATATAATGACCACCCTTGACCATGGTATACACAACAGTAATTTTTGAAACAACAAATTAACTTCTTGCTAACATCAGTGTGCAGAGGAGGGTTTGAATACAGGATATTAATCCTAAGGGGCGGTAACTGGTAACTGTAATTTGAGAAGCCAGAGTGAGGGTTATAGTTTCTTAAGAAACCTCAACTATTGGCAGGCTTTTTACCTTTATGATAATGGCCATATTAAGAGAGAATTTTCCACATAATTTCCATATTGGTTGAGCGTACATGGTGTATTTACTGCATATATATTATCCACGATCCATATATGTTATTTACATGATACAACATTTTCCTTTCATAAATTGATTTAAACTTTGTTAATTGATTACACAGTGCATATGAATAATCAGCATGTTAGCTATCTATACTATTATATATATGGGAGTTGTTTCTCCTAAATTTTGTTTCTCCCCTTCTGGTGTTTCTCCCCTTTTTTGTGATGACTAAAATACCTGCCCTTAATGAAATATAATTACAATTCCCAATAGAAAACATATACAAGTGTTTCTCTCTTTTTTGTAATGTCTAAAATACGTGCCCTTAATGAAATATCTTAATTTCCAATATCTAATAGGAAAACATATTTTAAGTGTTTCTCTACTTTTTTTGTAATGCCTAAAGTACGTATGAAATATAATTCCCAATTCTAAATGGGAAAATATAATTAAATTACTCATTCTTTATTCTACATATTTTTTAGGATACAATCATCTATTTTGGCATAAATACATAATAAGATGGAAGATTTTTATTTGTACAAAAATATTTATTATAATTAAAATTTCAAAAAATAAAAAAATGAATCATATAATTTTTAATTCCCAATAAGAAAACATAATTAATTAAATTAATAATAATCTATTCTACCTATTATTTAGGATATAACTATCTATTTCGACATAAATACATAATAAGATGGAAGGCTTTTATTTGTATAAAATTTTTTATTATAAATAAAATTTCAAAAAATAAAAATGAATCTAATTAAAATGTAAAGACTAAATTAATCAAACAAAAATTATGCCTTATGTATAAGAAATTAAACAGATTAAACTAATAGAATTATTCATATTACGGATAGGTATAATATAGTATATTAATTTCATTATAAAAAATTGAAATAATAATTTGTTCTTTTGTCTTACTTTAAAATGAATCGAATGTTCATGAAAAAATCTTTTATCTTATTCTAAAATGTATGAAATGTTAATAAAATAAATTGTTTCCTCCTTAATTTATTACGAAATTTTGGCATAAATACATAATAAGAATGTATATAATTCTAAGAGTAGAAAAATCATTTATATTTAAACAAAGAATAAGATAAAAATATTATATTTTGTAACTGTTATGTATGTTCAAATTGTTTCTATTTTTTAGTCATAATAAAAACAATCTTTTGTAACTATTATAAATATTCGAAATTCACTACAATTATTTTCTTTTCTTTAATTGTTCATTCAAGTATGTTGAGTTTGGGAAACTTAATTAGATCCTTTCCCCTGCGTGCTTTATATATAAGGTTAGTTACACTTCATCCCTTTTTTAATGTCATTGATAGGTTACTTTCTGATACCTAACATTATCTATTGACCAGTAAAGTTTTTCTATTATATCAACTAAACATGTTGACCATTTTACCCTTATTATATTCTAATATTTTTTTATTTAATTTTGTCTGATAAATAAACTTTTCATAAAGAGAATATTTAATTCATGTAGAATTTGATGAAAAGATACATTGATGTTGAATTTGGCATTTTTGCTAGCCTTTTTGGCTGGGGTTAATTGAAAAAGATGACAAATCTGGCCGATATTATATTTTAAGCACAACTTTCCTTTACTGACAGTCAACTATAATGGTTCACGACTCTTAATTATAGTGACTTCTTTAACTTAAAATTTTGGTTAATTGGAGAGATATATCCATGCGTATAGAATTTTTGGGTATATTCTAACTTAAAAATCACGAACTTAATAATCATACAAATAAATAATTAAAATTTATATAAAGTGAAAAATTATGGATTATATATAACATTGTTTCTTTATTTTTTTAAGTCTATATTACGATTAATTTATTAGAGATTTGTTTTTTCTGTCCTACATGAAGAAAAGAAAATTAACCAAGCAATGAAAGTAAAGCTCAGGAACAAAATAAAAAAACTTATAATCTTTAATTGAGATAAAAGTATTTGTTAATTTTATATCTCTTTAATAGTATTTCTATTACAAAATCTTTATCTTTGATAATATCATTTTATAGAATATTAGTTTAGATGAACTATTAATGAGGTAGAAAATAAGTTCAATCCATGATACAATTTATATACCCAAAATATTCTGAAATAATGATTCTAACAATACTCTAAATAGTTGCAGGTGTACAACGAATTTAAATGTCAAATTTGGAAACTACAATACCGGTTGTTAGAATATATGCTACAACAACAAAGAAATATTGGTTTGGACTAACTATTGATAAGGTGTAAAAAACATTAAACCAATTGTATGATTCATGCTCAAAATAGTTTGGAATAATTATTACAAGACTTATAAGAATACTACATATAAATTGTAGGAATGATTTATCAATATAGAAAAAATAAGTAAGTACTCTAAAAGACAACATATATTATTCAAATATAGTCATACTATTAAATACTCTAAAATAATTGCAGATATAGATTGATTTTGTATGTTGATTTTGGAAATTACAATGTAATTCTTCACTATTTAACAAAATAATGAAGACGTAAATTAAATATCTTGGTATATAATAAAAGGAATTAATTGAAAAAGTACAAAAAATAAAAAAATAAATCCATACACTTTTATTAGCCTTCATTTAGTTTATATATTTAATAAATGCAAATTTAATTTCATACTAAAATATTATATCAAAATATAATTTTGGAGTTAACCATATTCGATACCATTCAGGATATCAATAGGTTAAGAAACATGAAAAATACCAATATATTCTCTATGCGGATACATAATTAATTTACACAATATGTTAAAAAAATAATTAGAATAGAAATTATAGAAATTACATGTTATTTTGGATGTCTTTAGAATTAAATATTTTTCATTTTTCATTCGAGTTGCGTGCATTTAGAGTAATATAAAGGATTTTTCATTAATTTTTTGTACATTTCAAAGTAAGATAAAAGAATAAATTTTTATTTTCACTTTTTAATTATGATCTTAATATACTAAGTGATACCTATCCATATTATACAAAACACATTAGTTTAATTTGTTAGTTTTCTTATACAGGAACATAATTTTTGTTTGATATCTTTGTTCTTTATATTTAGGTTTATTTTTTCTTATTTTTCTTATTTTATTTAATCATTTTTGTAATTATTATTATATATTATTTAATCTCCTGTAAATATTTTCATTAATAAAAGAATTTTGACACGCTTCATTTATTAAATGATGTTTGATATTTGATGGTGATTTTATCCTTTACAAATGATAAAGAATATATAGATATATCTCAAAAAAGTTCAATATTATGGAAAAAGTCTTTGTCTATAATTGATTAAATTATTGGTGGTGTCGCTATTAGAAATTATAACCTATGAAACTAAAATTATATGAAAAATAAAAGCTATTTTAGATCGGAGTTAACTACATTTTATGCCATTAAAGATGAATAATGAGCTTAGAGCATTAATGAAGTATTGAAGTGAATATTATCATAACTTTAAGAGATAACATAATACTTTATTGTCTATATGTATATATACATTTTACATAATACGTTAGCAGAAAATTAATTGTGATACAAAAAATATAAAAAATCTCACTTAAAGTAATAATGTGTAATTTTAGTTATATTTAGAACTACAATTTCATTAACATTTCGTGTATTGTATAGTAAGATAAATGATTGTTTTATCTAACATTCGTTGTATTTTATAGCAAGACAAAAGAATAATTTATTATTTCAATTTTTAATAATCATTTAATATACTATATAATACCTATTTATAGTATGGAGAATATAAATTGATTTGTTTAGTTATCCTATGCATAAGACATAATTTTTGTTTGATTTATATATTCTTTATATTTTAATTAGATTCAATTTCTTTCTTAAGATTTTTTGAAATTTTTATTAGTCATTTTTTGTAATTATTATCCATATATCAACCAATTACCTATTAATATTTTCGCTACTAATATAATTTTAAAATACTTCATGTATATAATGTTTGATACTTGATAATGATATTATCTTTTTTTGTAATGACAAAGAATATGCACATATATTTAAAAAGTTCAATACTATGGAAAATATCTTAATCTTTAATTGTTTAATTAATTGGTAGTGATACTATATGAAAATTATAATCTTGGCACCTAGAAGAGAAATGTAAAAAAAATACAATTATCATACGTTGTTCTTATAAAAGAGAAAATTTGTTTAATTTTTAAGAAGATTTATGAAATTTATATATAATTTTGTAACAAATAACAAACAATATTGAAAAATAAAAATAAAAAGATAGGTGAAAATAATTATAATGAAAAAGAGCAAAGATATTAAAAATATATAAATCTTGCATAAAAAATTCAACAGTTAAAATTTTCATACTTGGTTATCGATTCACTAATTACTTATTTATTTTTTAGAAAATAAAAATTTTCAATAAATTAGAAGTGTTACACATGCAAAGCACGTACTCTTTTCTAGTATATAAATATGAAGTTGATTTTGAATTATTTATTGCATCAACTACATGGAAGAAAGCCTAAGGGATCATAAACTGTTGTCATTAGAAACTTTTGGTCAATTAATGTTTTAGGCCTCAAATAATGCACCCAACTCTTAAATGTGGTAAAATCTAGGTCCTTCCATTTACCTGCAACTCGAACAGAACATGGCATGAGTTATGCACATGATGAACTTTTATTATGCAATTAATATATATTAAAAAAAAAAGAAAAACTGAAGCAGGGAACCATAGCTTCCTTGACCAGCCATCTTCCCCTTTCCCTGCGATGGCACCATTCCATATACGACAATCGCTGCTGCCATTTTGTCTTTCTTATATCACACCCTTTATCATCCAAAACATCTCTCCCCATTTCCTCACCTTTGTATTCATCTTTGGTCCTGACATTTCTCAATTCCAGTTGTTCATGGATGAAAAGGATGCAAATGCATGGTCATCACTATCCTCTAGATGAACCAGAGGGCTTACTGTAAAGTAATGGGATTCCACATTTACTGTAACATCCTCTGTTGCAGGCAAGCATGAAACAAGAATCTTGTAACTGCCAACTGAGCATGAAAGTCAACCACTGAATTTGTTTGTCTGCAAGAACCGAAAGTAAACTAATACCACAAAAGTTCTCATCTTCTAGAATGGTTTTAGTAAATGCTTGTTAAAGTCCAATGAATCTATCTGATTCAGAAGGGACGAACTTGCATCAGTATCGCAATTTCAATTCAAACACGGGTTTGATTCACACTCCATGTTCTGAGAAATATTTACCATCCGAAAAGAGGAAAAAACGGAGTCTTTGTCTAAAGAAATGTGTTGAGAAAGGGCCGATGTATAGAACTTTTCAAGGCCCTTCTTATTGCCATGGCCTGGCCTGGTCAGTTAGCCCTAAGTCTCTTATCCCTAGGAGGTCTTCCTCTACTAGCAGGTTTTTTCGGAAAATTTGTTAATAGCATTATTGATTAGAAATGAATTTTCTAGCATTTGACTTCGTACCATTGAAGAAGCCGAAGAGAGCCGTAGTATGAAATACGAGGTTCTCTGAGGGCCCCGGAAAGTCGTAGGCTTGAAGGGTACAACCCGAAGGATGATCATGATACTTCCCAAAAATCCAAATTCTTGATCAATGGAGGAACAATATCACCATTAGTACTGCTCGGGATTCCTCAGCTGGTAGAGCAGAGGACTGAAAATCCTCGTGTCACCAGTTCAAAACTGGTCTTGACATATCAAGTTAAGAGGGCGAGGCCCCTAACAATGGGGGAAGAGAGTGTGGGAAGAAAATGGAAAGGACTATTCCGGCATCATCAAACATACTCTCTCCTTCAGCTCATCTCACCGATCTTGAATCTCAACGATTGAAGTTCCTTAGCAGCTTTTATAGGAGGAAGGCTGAACGAGTGAACCACGCTCGTGAGATCTGATCCTTTACTAGCCGAAAGGGTTGTGTCCTATTTCTTATTAGGTTGATGGCGACATCGGCCAATAACACGACTCCAGAGGAAAGTCAAGTAGGCAAACCTATAGGTCCTTAGTAGCGTTGACAAAGAAGAAAAGCCGGTCTTCTTGTAGAGGAACATGGTTAAGGATCCCTTTTTTCGGAAAAAAAAAAATTGTTTAATGATGCTTTACTTTGCTACAAGAATTAGATCATTGGATCTTAGATTTCTTCATGAGTTTTGGTGCAACCAACAAAATGTTCAAAGGAAGTTTAAACTTGAAAGCTTCATTGGACATTGATTGAAGATTAAGGACATGTTGTAGAGTCTATTTAAGTATTGTCTTAGTAGGAGTTTAATAGGGGACGCTTATTATGAATTTTAGGTCCTATATTTTAATATTATCCATAATCACAGTAAATTTCCATCAATTATGTTTCTCGAGTCTTGAGCAGGTTGTTTTCTATTTGTACTAGGAAACTTATAGGAAACTAGTTGGACCAAGAGAGGTCTAGTATTATTTAGTTACGTTTAGTATACGAATAAAGAAATCATAATCATATTAGGATTCTATTTCTTAAGTAGTGTTTTGCTTATAAATACTAGGATAATTGGGAGAGATTTGATGAATTAATGAATTGATTTATTTGTTTTTAGTTAATCTTTTTTTATTTTTTCCTTTAAAATTTTCTTTTTCCCTTGTGCGTTCTCCAAATTATTGTTCACGAACACTATCAGGCAAGATCACCCTATCCTGTTCTACATCAGTTTGGTAACAGAACCAAATTATTTTCCTCTTGATCAATCGTATTTTTGCTTCTGCTTCATCCATAAAAATGGTTAACAGTGCACAAGTTTTCTTCGAAGTTTGAAATTTTGTCAAAGAATTATGAGGCTTCTAAGGAAAATATTGTCGCACTTAATCATAAAGTGCAAGATATTGGCAAAAAGTTGGAAGCAGCCTATAGTAGACATGATGGCTGGGAGATTGGATAACTTGGAAAGGAGATCCGGTAGGGTTGAGGCTTTATTGCTGGGAAAACAGCCAATTGAAGCGGATCATCTCAAGGATTTCTTACCCTGACGAAGGTGTTCTACCTAATCTACCTCCTCGAAGTCATGATTATGGCGAAAAGTGACTGTGCTGGAGGAAAATTTAAATGTAAATCTTGTTGAATCACAACTAGTGGTTGTTCAAGGACAAAGCCTCGAGGAATTTTCTGTTTTGTTCTCTCCAATAGTTGACTTTGGTCATTGAAGAGTTTCACAATATTCAGCCCATGACACCCTAGATTTATTTGTTGCTATCCCAACTACACAACATCATCAATTTTTAGAATTGCAGGTATCCTTCTAAATCATGTTTGACATATCAGACCTCTGGGTTCTTTTTCCTGTGATTCCTTAAAACTCGAGGTCGAGTTTTTCCAACCAAGGGAGAATGATGCAGCCAACAAAAAGCTCAACAATGAAGGTTAAAATCAATGAATTTTCATAACTTTTTCGAGTTTTCTGGCAGACAATGATTGAAATTTAAGGACACGTTTTATAGTCTATTCAGGTATTGTCTTAGTATTATTGTTTTAGTAGGAGTTTGGTAGAAGTAGTTTGTTATGAATTTTAGGTCCCAAGGACATTTTAGTCTTTTCCATAGTCCTAATAAATTTCCTGCAATTGTTTTCTCGAGTGTTAAGTAGTTTTCTAATTGTACTAGGAAACTAATTTAACCAATGGAGATATAGTGGTATTTAATTTTGTTTTGGATAGGAATAGAGAAATCATAATCAAATCAGGATTCTATTTCTTAACAAGTATTTTGCTTATAAATACTATTATTACTAGGATAATATCTGAGAGAGATTTTGATGAATTAATGATTTGATTTATTCGTTTTTTCTTCTTTAAGATTTTCCCAAATTCCTTCTTCCCCTCTTACAGCCCCAAATTCTCTCTATTTTCCTCTAGTGCTTAAGTCGGCAAGATCACCCTATCTTGTCCTACATCACTTCAATTTTCTCTTCAAAAACCTCCTGGAAAGCAGGTAATAAGAGAGTTAGAGGGAGGTTGGGGGCTAGGACGAAAGAGCAGAATCAGATGGCTGACTGGAGATGTGACCTGGTCGGCTCCCCATTCTTGGGTATATTATTGTTATTATTATTATTTTTTTTTTTTGGGGGGGGTGGGGGTTAGAGCAGTAAGTTGACTTGAGAAATATGCCTTTTTCTTTTAAGTGGAATATGCCTTTTCCTTTTCCCTTTTTTTCCTCTCTCGGTGTTAGAGCAGTAAGTTGACTTGAGAACTATGCCTTTTTCTTTTAAGTGGAATATGCCTTTTCCCTTTTTTTCCTCTCTCTGTGACCAATGTGGGCTACCTTACCCTGAGAAATGTATAGCATTTTATGTTCTATGGCTTTTCCGCTAAGCTAATAATAAAACTTAATGGAAGAAGTTGAATACTACATTTTTAAGTTCTGTGAATTATTGTTTGAGAATTTGATAGAGTAGAGGAATTGTAGATGACGGTTAATGTTGCACACTGTGCAAAATCAGGCTTTTAGATGTGGAATAGTGCTGAAACTAGGAAGAGAAAATGTGTAGAAGAGAAAGATGAGTGAATTTAGGCTTCATCGAAGGGAGAGGGAGTGCATTGCTGTAAAGAAAAGTTAATCATTTCTTAAGGTCCTTGAAAGCGCTGACAGAACACTGTCATAAGGGACAGTCTTGGAGAGTAAGATTACTCCATCTCTAAGTACACTTGGTGCAAATGAAAGCTTGTTAGCCAAAGTTTTGACAGCACCTAGGTTGCCGTAAATGCTTTTCTTTTGCTAGCCTATACTAGAATACATCAATAAAATAAATTGTTACTGTATTAGCCTATACTAGAATACATCAATAAAATAAATTGTTACTGTATTAGCCAACAGAAAGCCTAAAAGCGCAATTACTGAAGTATCCTAAGCATAAAACATACCTAGAAAAGCAAGAGACAGCTAATTGATACAAAAAAGTAAACCTGATCTCAAAATCCTACAACAGTTCCTTAGGGTTATTGCAAAATTAAAAGTTCTCTTCAATTATTTTCCAACCTGTCTTGTCCCAAATCAAGTTTAGTGGCTTCTCAAATCTTTGTGCCCTTTTTTTTCAAGCATCTTCCTGCCTATGTTGTTTGCGATGTTTATTTATTTTAGTGCCATTCTAGGTTCATTGTGGTTACTATTTATGAATGCTTACTGTATACGACCTATGGTTTGGCTCCTCAATTAAAAATTTATATACTGTTTTGAGAAGGCATGTAAATCAAAGAGGAGCTGAAAAGATCACTTCCACATTACTAAAAAACGGATTATATTTAAATAGGAAAGTGAAAACTACTGGGGCTACTATCTGAATTATAATCTTAACGTAGTGTTGGGGAAGCATTAAGTTCTTCAGAATGTAAGATAATATTATAACTGAGGCACCAAAGGGTGCAACCTAGATTAGAAAAGCTGCTTATGTATTCATATACTGGCTAAGGAACCAAAGGGGTGCAACCTGGAAGGCTTCCATATGCAAGATAGTATTGACGTGTCCAAGATAATGAATTTTGGCTTTCCTAGAACATCAAAAGGGTATTATATTTTGAAGAACTAGTGGAAAAAGGCCAGCAAAAGTATGATTATAAAGCTGAATAAGCAAAGGTAATGAAGGATGATACTGTGGAGCTCTATTTTGTAGGATAACAAACTAAGCCTTAATCCCGCTAAGTAAGGTCGGCTGCATGAATCTCCTACACAATTGCGCTCTGTCATGGACCATATCCTCCTCAGTTCCTAGATGGGCTATATCTTTATTACAAGTTACTCACCAAGTCTTTTTCGGTCTTCCTCTACCTCTTTATGTTGACTACTCTCTCTAAAATCTACTCGCCTGACAGGCACTTCTACTGGTCGTCTTAACACATGACCTGACCACCTTAAGCGTGTTTCTCTCATCTTCTCATCAATAGATACTACTCCAATCTTCTCATGAAATATGCTCATTCCGTATCTTGTCCATCTTAGTGTACCCACACATCCATCTTAACATTCGCATTTCTGCTACTCTCATCTTTTGCTCACGTGTGTGATTCACTGCCCAGCACTTAGACCCATAAAGCATCGCTGGCCTAATTGCTGTTCTATAGAATTTACCCTTAAGTCGTAAAAGAATTTTGCAGTCACATAATATTCGCGGTGCCATTCTCCATTTGTCCATCCCGCTTGTATCCGATGTGTAACATCTCGATCTATACCACCATTACTCTGAATAACTGATCCTAAATATTTAAAATTTTCACTTATACCTCACATGGACAACTTACTGGTATGTTTTAGAAGGATTTTTCTAGGGTTTCCTTAGTTCATTGCATGGTTTTCTGTACTGTGCAACTACCAGAGTTGATGAATTTTCTTGAAATCAATGTGATGTTGTTGATACTTTCTAGTCTCTACTTGGATTATTATCACAACATCAGGGATGTTATAATTCTGAACAACAAAATTACCTCAAGAGTTATGTAATCCTGTATCCTGATTGAAACTTGTCCTTGCTGTAGTAAGATTCAGCTACAAGTTCTTAGTCTAATAATACTAATCCTCTCTCTGTTTAATGGAGTAATGACATTTGATATTATGGTCTCTGTCTTTCATTAATTACGCTTTTGAGGTCACCCTTTGTTTTCTCTGTGCATGTTCTGCCCTCTTGTCATACAACACGTGTCATTAATTCCTCTACTCTTCTGTCTTGAAATGTTAGTGAAGTATTCCAAAGTCATTGTGCAGGAAGCTTAAGCATTTTTTGGTTTGTAGATGAGAATTAGGACTAAAATCATAGACATGCAAATTATGAGAAGTTGATGTCAGTTCCCGTAACTGTTTTGATAAAACAAGGATCTTTGTTATTTCATACTTCTAGTTCATTTTCTCGTGTAATTTTGCTTTTAATATACTTCTTCCACTATTCTAATTTAAAAAATAAATAAATAAAAATAAAAAGAATGACCTTAGCTGCTTGCCAGATTTTAAATAGATCTCAGTTTATGGAAGAGGAATCATTTTTGTGAACCCCAAAATCGCAGGTGGAGACCCTTAGATTGAGAGTTGTATATCCTTTTAACTGAATCAATTTTATGTGCAGCAAACTGAAGGATTCAGAATTTAAACTCATTCCAGATTGTAAAACCTCAAAAATATCTGCCCAGTTAAGTTGTAACATTTTGTACTTTCAGGTGTAACATTTCTATACCTTCAGGTGCTTAACATTTCAAGGTGCCTACCTGTTTCTGTAATATCTTATCAAATCTTATTCCAGTACACAGTTGTGATTTGCATCTAGTCACTTGTGATATTAGTGCCAAATAATACTCCTGTTGCGTGACATTGATCATGCGGAAGCCTTTTCAAATCTCTTGCTGTTTGTTTTATTCCTGTGGGATTGGGTTTCGGGGTATTCACTTCTTTAAGAAGATGATACTTTCTTGTCTTGTTCTTGTCAGTTATCATATATCCGTACTCATTTTTCATAGTTTCAGAATAATATTTGGTACTTTTTCCCTTGGGAATCATTTTAACATCATGACGTGCTTTCTTTTCTTCTGATTAACATGTGTTTTATACCTTTCTTTTTCTAAAATAATTGAGCTTTTATTTTATTTTGTTTCCTAATGTCGTGAACAGTTGATGATTTAGATTTTGAAGTGTCAGTGGCATGGTGTTTGGACTTTGCTCTCTGAAAACTTTATTTGTTGATGTCATCTGCTATGAACATTGCTATCATTTGGGATGTGTAGGTTTTGAAATGAGAACATTTGTGATGGAAACTTGTATCAATGTTCCTCTGTTAATATGATCTGAAAGAGACGATCATTCATGTGAAATTGTGCTAGTTAAGTTTAATGAGTGAGTGATTGACCTTCACTGGAGATGTTTTTAATGCATCGTGTGCTAAACGTGATATTTCTGTTTGGTGCCTCTAGTGCATGATGTTTGGCTCATCAAATGGAATCCACTTATCCGAAGCAGGAGCCAGGGTGTTGATCAAGAATTCAGGAGTTGAGATTGGATATATCTGATCTGTGTAAGTGCAGATATCCTTCTGCTGTAAATTCTGAAGCAGCTGGTAGGTCTTTCTAGCTTGTTTTATACATATAATGCCTTTTAGATTCCCAATTAAGCTTTTTTTTGGCGGTCCATTTGGAAGCTAAATGTTTGCGGCACTTGGTACCTGCACTAGCACCAGAGAACAATAACACGGGCCTATAGATGCTCATTGTTTGAGGTTTTGGGCATAATGGTGTTGTGAAAGGCATTAGAGAGCAGACCTAGTTCAGAAGATACACCTGGGAAGATAAATGTCAAGTTGACTAGGTTGGTGATATTGCCAGAACTATTATTTTAGATCCAGAGCAATTTCCTATTAAACGCCGAAATTACCCTTGTCACTAGTCAACTACAACATCTCTCTAAATTCGTTGGGACCCACCCTAATTTTCTCCCCTACCTGATGCTCTCCAGCTCTGTCCACTATTCAATCTTGTTTTTCCGGTCAACCACCTGCAATGTTTATTGACCACCTACCCAATCTCATTCAATCCTTCAATTCCAGTCATATAGCATTTCCCCGGGCATGCAGATCTACGAGCTATCATTTTGTTGGGGGTTCGTGTTGTGAATTAATGAACATAGCTTCCACCAACTACCAAGATGTCGGTCGCTGGCTTCACTACCAATTTCTCAGCATTCAGATATGTCGTCTTTAAGTACCATGATCAGCAGTCATCCTTGGGAACCATGTTTTTCTCCTGATCTTTCTTTTTTGGGTAAGTTTGGATCTACGGATTTTTCTTACCAGGCTTTATTTTGTTAGGTGCATCAAGTCCTTCTCTATACCCTTTTAAATTTTCTTTTTAAATATTTTTTCATTCCAAGTTCCATGAAGCTATTTTTGCAAACAAGGGACCGAAATGTTGGCAGAACAAAGTCCATCTTCCTTGGATTGAAATTGGGTTCATCCTTTCTAGATGTATACTAATACTCCAGTTGTCGTGGTGGTGGTGGAGGATCAGGTGTTGGTGTATTTTACGTAATTTGTTGTTAATATTTTTCAAATTTTAATTGGATTGTTGGTGGGAGGAGTGCGGAGAGTGGTAGAAGGCGCGAAGAGGAGAGAGTGGAGGCAGCTTCGGAGAGAGTTGATTAGGTGATCAGTTCAGGGAAACAGAGAAAAGACCATGAGAAGGGTTTGGGTGGGTCCCACAAAAATTATAGAAATGTTGTAGTTGACTTGGTATGAGGTAATTTTGGCATTTAACAAGAAATTGCTCTGGCATTAAAATAACAGCTCTGGCAATATCACCAGCCATTTAACAAAGTTGCCTCTGTAAATTATTAGCTATAAAAGATAATTTGGATCCTTGGTACTTCATGATTTATAGATAGGTGCACCATTAATATATGCATCCCCAGCATTGTAAAATCAAGTCCTTTAATGGTATTTTAGCTTTTTTGATTAGGTTAGTGCCTTGAGGAATCATCTTGGGACTCTTATATATCTGCTTCCAGTTCCTAAAAATTTTCCGGCAGAACAGAGATCAAGGAATAGTTTGTGCAAATGTCGTTCACATGTTTGAAAACAAAACTTGACACGGAAGTGGGTAGGAATTGCACCTATCAGGTGGCCATGAAACTGGGAAAGATTGCAAGAAAATATGCCTGGAGAAGTTCTCTTTTCTCGCCCCCCGTGTGAGTATGTTGATTTATGTTGCGTATGTTAGTCTTTGCCCTTCTGATGGGAAGGTGGCAGAACAAATACTTTGTTGGTCTTTTTATCTTCTCTTAATGGTTTCTTTCAACTACAAGCTTAATCAAGAATATAACAGGAAATTAATTCCCTTGATGGTCATTTTTTATTAGGCAAGATATCAAGCTTGTTATTTGTACAAATCATGCTCTGGTCCTTGAAGGTTTAAATGAATCAATTTTGGAAAAGATGGTACATTGGTTTCAAGAAAACCAAACAAAATTCTGTTCATGTTAATGCAACACATTATTAAGGAAAATTTCATTATAGAGGTGTTGTTTTTCACCGAAATATTTAAAGAACTACAGATGTATCAGTTGGTTGATACTTGGTGAATAACAACAACATTCTACAATTTGAGAGGTCAAAAAGATTGTACTACTATTCGTACCTTCCCCCCGCTTCCTGTTCTGCTTTTCTGTTTATTCTTTATTTTGGCGAGCGTATGTTTTGCACAAGGTATCACCCACCGGATAAGAAGTCTTTAAACGAGCGTATCTAAATATTTGCCAGTAGTTTAGGTAGTCAATAGAATTTACTAAATGCTGATGTGCTAAATATGCAGATAAACTCGTGTAAGTATTTCTTTGCACCGATGGTGTATACATTTTTCACACTAACAATGTAATAACATTTCTCTGACGGTATATGAGATTATCTATATAATATATTAAAAGAGTCAATGTGACTTAGTGATTTAAATTTTTTTTCTGAAATTATCCTTATTATAAAATTGATAGTGACTGTATTTTGTCTGCAAACTTGAATGGTTTTTTTTATATAGTTATTTATGTAAATACTTCTCAAAGAGTCAAAGAGGAAATAGAATCTACTTTTTATGCTTCATATTGAGAAATAAATTTGATTAAAGTAAATTTCCTTATGTAATATAGTAGAATATTAGGAATGAGTTTTATAAATTAAAGAAAAATTAGAAAATAATTTTATTTGGATAGATTTTAGAAATCAAGCAATAATAAAAAATAGAAGTTACTGGAAAAATAAATTTATGTATTTTAATTTATGCT
Source organism: Cinchona pubescens (assembly GCA_025175665.1). Classification (NCBI taxonomy): domain Eukaryota; kingdom Viridiplantae; phylum Streptophyta; class Magnoliopsida; order Gentianales; family Rubiaceae; genus Cinchona; species Cinchona pubescens. Next base: position 1,389,120 of record JANKKI010000048.1, read on the forward strand.
TTGGATCCATAACGAGAAAAAAAATCCTAAAAGATACGCAGGAAATAAAACTAAATTTTTAAGCTTATATTTAGGATTAATTTTGATTGAAGTAAATTTTCTCATAGAGTAGAATTTTAGAGTAGATCTACAAATAAAAGATGAATGTTAAATAAAATTATTTGAAAAAATAATTGAATATATAGTATAATAAATCTGAGGTTTGATTTAGTTTTAGATTATTATTTTTTTACCAATACCCTTACTATAAAATTTAATGACTTTGTTATATTCCCAACTTGAATGTCTTTTTTATAATTTTTTAAGCTATTTATATAAATACTCCTCAAAGAGTAAAAGAATAAATAAAATCTACTTTTAAGACTTCATATTAGGAAATAAATTTGATTCAAATAATTTTCCTTATGTAACAAAATATTAGGAATGAATTTTAAAAATTAAAGAAGAGTAGGAAATATTTCTTTAGGATGGGTTTTAGAAATCAAGTAATAATAAAAATATAAAATTTACTTGAAAAATAAATTTACATGTTTCACTTATACTTTTAGAACATTAAAGATAAAAAAAAAAATCCTAAAAAGACACATGAAATAAAAACAAAATTTTGAAACTTCGTTTAGAATTAAATTTGGTTGAAGTCAATTTTCTCATAGAGTATAATTTTGGAATAGATAAGAAATTGAAGATTAATATTAAAAAAATTGTCAAAAAGAACTTAAAATCCGATCTTAATAAAATTTCTCATCATATAGAATTATGTATATGATTGTTATTAACATACATAGGTTGTGTATACATTAAGAGAACATAAAACATTATATGCAATTAAAGAAACTAATAATTTATTAACAACTATTAAAAAAAAAATTCATTTGACAAATAAAAGAAAACATGGAAAACAATGTTATTTTATTTCCAAAGAGTTACTTACCATTTTGACTATTCAAACTAAGCAAAAAAATATCAATATGGCATTTTAAATTAAGTGGTCTTAATTTGACCTTTGATACATGTCAAACCATAAATTTACAAATTAACTACGTATTAATATACGTTTTCGCAAGTGTACGGGTCGGGTAGTAGTATATAGGTAATAAGGACGTTTTCACAAGGATCAAATTGGTCAATTATCGAATATTTAGTATCGATCACTATTTAGATGATCACAAATTTAAAAGAATTATTTTTGGATTTTTTTTTTATAAAAATAAATTAAATAACAAACTAACCCTAGAAAGCGATTACGAAAAATAATTTGCGTGATTAAACGACGAAATAACTAATTTAATTACGAAATAAGTAATTGACAAAAAATCCTAACTAAAATTAAATTAAAAATGTAACGGAAGCAATTTAAATAAATAACAAAATTAAACTAAGAATTAATTCTAAATTAAAATTAACTAAACGAGGCAAAAAGCAATTAAATAATTAAACAACGAAAATTGAAGTGAAATAATCAACTAATAAATACTAAAGTGTACTCAAACCCTCCGAAAGATTGTCATAAGTTTTTCGGAAAATCCACGAATTCAAAAATCTCGAATCGCAATAAATTTTGAACAAATTCTTGGAATTAAAATTTAAAAAGTACTAAAGAAATTAATACAAAAAATATAAAATTGTCTAGAGAGAACCCTGACAGCTACTCTAAAAAATACCTAAAACCTATTTCTCCCTAATTCTCTAATTCTAACTCTCTTATAATTTTATGGAGTAAATTGGCTATGTCTAGAAGTTGTTATACACAAGGCTTTTCTTTTAATAAGAAACTTGTGGCCCAATATTATGCTTTTGAATTCCTTTTTGCTATGGCGCACTTGCTTGTTTGCTTGTTGACTCCTTCCTGCAGCATATAACTTCCTTGCTGCAGCAAGGAAGTCTCCTGCCAAGGTGAATTTGGCCAGGCTCAAACGATTGAGCCTGGCTTTTTCCTCTCTTTAATTTATTTTTTTTTTCTTTCAAGAATGAAAATCTTCACTTTGAGACTTCCAAAATATCCTTTTCCTTTTCCTGCATAACACAAACAAACTAACATTACTAACATAATTTTAATACAAATTTAACACTAAAACACATAAAACCTAATTTTAATATAATAATCCCAAATCAAACACAAAACACTTAAAATTAGGGTTACAAAACATCAAATTAGGGTTAATAGTAAATAAATTATCCCCAATTTCTTAGACTTACCAACCCTCCAAATTAAATAATTATTCCAATGTAGTCCTCTAAATTTAAAAAATCTCAACTGTGTGTCCTCAAAACAAAAATAAATGTCTCATTGTGACCCCTAAAATTGAAAGATTATCAATTGGACCATACAAATTAAAAATCTGTTTTAATTTGTCCTCCAAATTGTATTCCGTTATAAAAAAAATACTATTAACTTTTTAAAAGTACACAATTTTAAAATATATTTTCAATATTAATGATTATTTTACTGTTAGAATAAATTTTTTTTATAGACTAGAGGGTTTCATTTGGTATCTATTTTTTAAAGATGAATTTAAGAAATTATACAAGTATGCAAATAAATTTTTTTTTAGAAATAGGAATTAAGTTAAATAACAATAGGAATTATCTTTAAACAAAAAAAGTAGTATTTGTCACATAACAACTTTTGGAATCTTTTGAAAGAATAATTTTGAAAACTTTTTCTATTTTTGATACAAAAAAGGAAACAAATAAAAGAACAAATATAAATATATCATTAGTTAAAAGTCTCAAGAAAATCTAAACTTGAATTAACAAAGACATGACCTCTTCATAAATATTATCAATATTTTCATTTTCCTTCCGCCAATGCCATTTATTTTATCTCTAATGTCACTGTTTAAACTTTATGATGATGAAAGAAGTTTGTTGTCCATAATATAAAAAGAATTTGGTTTCTATGTGATATACTAAAAATTAAATATAATGTCGAATCTATCTTTTTGATTATTGTTAGTAATTGGATGAGTAGAAAAGGCGATGAAAAATGTGATCTACACTTATTTTATTTTTCTTAAAAGAACATCTTTATCTTGTAATTCTTACTTTGTTTTTAGTTTTGTTTTCATACATTTAATAGTTAACACATTTAATCGAATTTATGCTTTTCCTATAATAAAAACTTAGTTCCTAAATTATATTAACTAAAATTCTTAATAGATAATTATTGTCCTTTTACAAAAAAAATTATTGTTATTATCTTTGGACTATAAATACCTAATGTTAAATATTAGTAACCATATAAATTACATACTAAAAATATGGACATCTATAAATCATGTACTAATTAAATTTTAACTAAAGTGTTCCTTGTCTAAGAAAACCTAATTACTAAATATTTATTATTACTTATGAATTATTACTATACAAGTTGATAGCTATTGTAATTATATGTTGTTGATCTTATTCTATCAAATAAAAGTTATAATATTGACTATCTACTTCTTAATTTACTACTATATGGAATGATAGTTTTAACATAATGAATTAGTGACTAAATTTCACATGGTAAATTGTTAAATACTGGTAGGTTATTTTTAACATTTTTTTTTTCTGTTTTCATGATATAATTTCTAAAGTTGTGCAAATTATATATAAGAGATTTTGTTTCCTAAATTAACAATTGCTATTTAATATTTGCACATGAATGGTTCATTCATTAAGTTGGTTCCAAAAGAGGTATAAGAATTCAAGAATAATCAAATACCCTAATGTGCTTAATAAATCTAAAATTATTAGGATAGAATTTGAATAAATGAAAATAATAAAGAGTTGACTAATAAACTTTATAAATTGTTAATATTTTTCAAGATTCACTATCATTTTTTATTACTATACTTACATAATAGATATAATAATAAACTTTAATATATTTCTTGTCATACATTGTACTCCAGTTTGATGATACTTTAAACTTTCTTATTTTTAAAATTAAATAGAGTACCAATGAACTTATTGTAGAATGCTTGAATAATTCTCAATCGAGAAAATAAATTTTTATTTTAACAATTACAAGGTAGATGTGTTATTCAAAAAACACAATTATTTAGTACTTATGAAATTGTTTGAACTATTAAACTAAAGAAATCGCTTATATTTTCAACAAAGTATATCTAAAGAAAATGCATAAAAATCATGTATGAGTAAATATTTCTCTAAATTTATATGAACTGCAAAATTTTTTTTGATTTAGTTAAATATTGAAACAGAAAATATATAAGCAAAAAAATTAAGTAAACTAAAAAAAATCAAACAGTTAATATCTCAAAATGCATTTTACTGTTTTAATTCATAATAATAATAATTAAATAATTAGTACATCCAAACGTGCAAAATATGTGCTCTCATACTAGTACTAAAAAAATTACATATATTTCCCTCTGTTTTAATGGCTATGATTAGAAGCTTTATAAGGAGCGGATATCAGTTTTGGCAACTTAAGTTTACATTCTCCCGGGGTTCAACATGAACCTCCCAAGTATCAAAATTTGCACATGCATCCCCTATTTTAATGTTTTTGATAACCAAATAGATGACATCAGTAAATTTATCCATTGATATATACAAAAATTATTTTACCATCTCCTCCTATCCCACTCAAACAGAACTTAAGAACACAACTCACCACCACCGCTGCCATCTTCAAGTCCAACAACCCAAATCCATTATACTCTTCCCCTTTGCCTCCCACCCAAAATCCACTACAACACAGACTGCTTTCTCCAATATCAACCATAACCCTAATACAAACCATCAAATTGCCAATGGCCCCCATCCCATGCTGTTTCTTGAAAGGTTTTCAGTGCTAACACTAGCATAACTGAAAACCTTTCAAGAAACATATATATTCCACTCCTTAATTTGGGAAGAGAAAGCAAAGATGCCTACAATGAAATTTTGAAAAAAATAAAATAAAATGAGGAATTATGCATTTTTTATACAATCCGCTTCATATCCGAGTTTATTTCCAACAAATTATTGTTTAATTCATGGACTCGATCAAATTCTTATAGTTTCAAAGTGTTTGATATATGACTTTCTCCATACTTGCATTTCTCTTGATTCTTCTTGTTGATGATGATGGAGAATTAGGGAGGAAGAAAGAGAAGGTTGAGTGGGGATGGGTCTAAGAAGGTGAAGAAAAGCTGAAGGAAAGCAAGTTGGGAGTTAGGATTGTGTTTTGAGACTTGGACCAGCAAGTTGGTGACTTGTGTTTTCTTTTTAGGTAAACCATTGAATTAATCCTAACTATTTTACTAGAATCGTAAATGGCCCCAAATTCAATTTTGACCAATTTAGTCCTTAAACAGCAATTATTTTCTGACCAATTTGGTCTCCAGAAGGTGGAGCCACCGGAAAAAGCAACTCTTACCACCATTAAGTGGTCAATGGAGGGGCATATTTGTCAACAAACAAAAACAGAAGACGTATGCCACAAGCTTACAATCAGATTTAAAGATTGAAAGGAAAAATTCTGAAATTGAGAAGGGAAATCCCTAAGCACTCATTCATTGCAGAATCGATCGAGCATATATGTGTTTTATACTTTTGCATAATTGTGCAATCCTGCATAACTGAACTCTGCAGATTGAATTATGCAGTTCTGCAATGATGCAGAATTGAGTTATGCAATTCTCCAGATTCTGTTACAGAGATTTTTACCTTCGAATTTTAGTTATGCATTCTCATTTTCCTAAAAAATTTATTTTTTTTCCCGCATTTACAAAGATCGGCTCTGCGGGTAAAAAATTCATTATGTACCTGCATTTTTTAAATTCTCTTAAATCAGCTATGCACATGAAAATTTTCATTTGTGTCACTGCATATTTTAGACATCAATCTTAATTACCACACAAAATCAAAATTATATGATAAAATTTTTACACATCATTTTTCACAAAGAATTGGATTCATTAATTGAAAAAAATATTTAAAACTTGGTTCACATGGCATTTTACAACACAATACATGCCCCATTCCACCAGTAAAAAGAAAATAAAATAACCAAATGACATCCAAAAAATAAAATAACGAAATCATAGTCAACTTTATCCGATAGTCAGTAAAATTATAATCCATCGAGAAATTACATGGAATCTGCAACAACCAATAGACTCTCCTTGAAGAGTTTGAATCACTTGAAGAAGTTTTGATTTGAACTATCTTTCCATATGTAGAGTATAGAATCGTGCCTATCATATCTTCTTCAACATTTCAACTACACTTCGGTTGGGAACTCGTAGCTCTGTACTTCCAATTTTCGCTATTCTTGAGTTCAAATTGTGGCTCTAGGGTTTGTCTATTTCTCTTTCCTTTGAATATTTTGACTTCCTTGATTTTTTTTCTCCCCAAACGATAGAAATATATTAACTTAGTTAAAAGTCAAATGGCCTACATCAGTTTGGGTTGCATCAAGCAACCACAAAGGAAAATTACATTTCCATTCAACTACATCAGAAATACCTAGTGAATAAGCAGCAACTTCTAACTTTGTTCCCTAGTCTAGGAACAAAAGAAAAAGTACATTAACTTAAACAAATTTGCTAGAAATAAAATCTCTGACAAAACTAATCCAATTGAAAGATCATCCGTTTCACATTGCTGAAGCAAATTAATTACAGCCGAAGCATCAGACTCGACCTGAATATGAGTCCAGGATCGTTTCAAAGCCCGACTAAAAGCAAATCTGAATCCCAAAGCTTCGACCATCTTCATATCAGAATAAGCATTAAAACTAACTGCCCATGCACCTTCAATATGACCTGAAGAACTTCTAGCAACAACTCCAATACCAGCTTTACCACACCTATGAACAACAGCAGCATCTGTATTCAATTTAATGAGACTAGATTGTGGCCTCTCCCAACTAGCAACTGCCATAGAATCAGAAACAGATGCAGCAGAGGAAATATGTGAAACATTGTAATATTCCAACCACTCACAATGAGCCATAGACATAACCTCTAATTTAGACAACCAAGAATGATCGAAATCCACTTATTCCTCGACTTCCAAATATGTGAAACAGTGTAATATTCCAACCACTCGCAATGAGCCATAGACATAACCTCTAATTTAGACAACCAAGAATGATCGAAATCCACTTATTCCTCGACTTCCAAATATGTGAAACATTGTAATATTCCAACCACTCACAATGAGCCATAGACATAACCTCTAATTTAGATAACCAAGAATGATTGAAAATCCACTTATTCCTTGACTTCCAAATACGCCAAAGAATAAAATAAGTTAGACTAATGTGATCAGAAAGGTCGTTTGATTTAGACAACTTCAAAAAAGCCTCCCACTAATTCCAAAAACAAGCATGAGCTTATCTTGCAAGATAGAACAATTAACAGGAGATAATTTCCAAACTAACTGAGAAAAACGACATAAGAAAAAAGGATGTTCCACAGTTTCAATTGCCTTCCCACATCTAGGACATAAATCATCAGCCACATAAAATCTTGAAGACAAAGCACCCATAACAGCCAAAATACCATGCAAGCACTTCCAAAGAAAATATTTAATTTTATTTTTGACTTGTAATTTCCACAAACTTTTCCAAACATATTTATGAGAAGCAGAAGAACTGGTCTCAGCATAACACTGCACAGCAGAAGAACCATGATGTCTCCTTTTAGCATGGTAATAACCAGATTTGACACTATAATTTCCAAATTGAGTGAAATTCCAGACTTATTTATCCCTCCCTCCCACAACAGATAAAGGTATTTGCAAAATTATGTCAGCATGAACCTTAGAGAAAATATTTCTAATTAAATGTTGATTCTAGATACCAGAACCAGAACAAATATGATCAGAAACCTTGTAACCAAAGAACAATTCAAAGAAGACAACAAACTCTTCCAAAGAAATGAAGAAGAAGGTTTAACCGAAGAATCAAGAATTGAAGAATTGGGATAATACTTAGCTTTTAACACTCTACTGGCAAACAAATTTGGAGATGTAAACAACCTCTATACCCAAAAGTGCAGACCCAACCTCCTTAACATCAGACGTGAAATTCCAGTTCAACCAATGAAGTTCTTGTTTTCCAGAACAATCTCCACTCCATCAAAAAATGAGAAATAATACTACCCAACTCCTTACAGGACATGACATAAACAAGAAGAGACATTATCACACTCATAATCAACACTTCCCTCGTAGTAGAATTTAAAAATTTCTCCTTCCACCCGCTGACTTTACTACGCAGTTTCTGTTTAAGAAAAGAGAAAACTTGTTTCTTTGTCCTACCAATAGACATTGGTAAACCCAAATACTTAGGAGTTCCCTTATCAGAGACATCCCCTAAAAAATAAAACATCTGAGATCCCCCATCAAAGAAATATTATGATATGTTTAATGATTTAACTAAATCTTGTTACAGCTTAAGAATTTTCAAGTTTCAACACTTCATTAAAGGATGTGTAGACATGCTTTGAAGGTTCTATCTCGACTCTCCTGCTATCAAACAAGTAAGTTTTTCAAATATTACCAATGTTTTTTAATATTCATTAGTCTATTGTTGTGTGATTAATTAATTTGCTCAAATAATTTTTGACTACCAAATTTAGTGCCATACCCACGTACCTGAGTCTGAGTCTTTAGAGGTATCCCCGTATCCTAGTTTATGAAATTTAACGAATCCGACACCTAGACACATACCCGTATCCGATACCCGTACTCGTCTGGGTAACATAGATCAGAATTAAACAGGGAAGAGTTCGATTCACAAATAAGATTTGAAGAGCGGATATTAATACCAAGATTTTCATTTTGGGAAGCCATTGATGAAGAGTAGGTCTGATTTGGGGATTTAGGGTTAACATTGAAGTTTGGATTGTGAAGAATTAGAAAAATCTAGAGAGATTTGTGGAACAATAGAAGGAGTTTAAAGGTTATAGGAGAACATATGATTGGAAAGTAGGGTAAAAATTCGAGCTTGAAGCTTCAAGGATTTGATTTGGTTTTTTGAAGAAGAAGGGTAGCAGAAGAAGAATGAAGTGGAAGAGGAATTTGGGCTTTGAGAAACGGGTCAAAGGTGCGAAAAGGATAGGGGGGTTTAGGTTGAGTTTGGGGGTTTAGGAAGGAAGAGAAAAGTAGGGAAAGTTTTTATTGAGGGAAGAGAAATGAAGGGAAGGAAAGGAAAGTTTCTTTTAAGTTGTTTGGGAGTTTTGGATGGAATATTTTATTAACGTTATTATTTTATTAAAGTGTCCCTTCTTTTGATATTTTTGTATTATGTTTGGAAGACAAATATGACATTTCATAATTAGTTATAAGGTAATGTAACTTTTCCTTCCATTTCCTCCCACTTATAGAAGGAAGTTTTTTTTTTTTTTTTTTAGGATTTAAACTTTTATCCCTCCATCTCCCTTTCTTTTCCTTCTTTTCCATCCATTGAAAACTCTCAAACTAAAGACGAGGGTTAAGGGTGTGTTCACTGGACTGAAAATATTTTCTCCTTGAAAAATATTTTACATAAAAAAGTCCATTTTCCATACAATTTTCCGGTGTTAGGTTGACAAAATGAAAATATTTTGAAATAAAAAATTTTAACGGTTTTATCTTTAATTTTATGGATACAAGTTAAAAAAACTTATAACAATGGTAATAAATACCTTACAAGTAATTGTGATTAATAAAAAATTAATTTTGTTCAAAATTAAATGATAGTACAATATAGTAGTAAAATATGCATAATGATAGTTATATTAGTGTGGGACCCATAATTGAGAGAAAACGAATGAAAAAGAATTAAAAACGAAAATAAGTTTAGCAAACGAAATTATAAAAGTAAGTATTTGAGGTTTAATGTCACTCTTGAATTATCCAGAAAATAACTTACACTCAGAAAAAAAATTCCGTAAGTTATTTTCAGCCAGAGGAAGGAAAATTAGAAAATATTTTACATCGGAAAATATTTTCCGGTGTTTGGCACAAAAAAAATTTTTGGAAAATATTTTCAAACGAACACACCCTGCTTTCTTTTCCCTTCTCTTCCTTCCATTACCTTCCTTTGATATTTTTGTATTATGTTTGGAAGACAAATATGACATTTCATAATTAGTTATAAGGTAATGTAACTTTTCCTTCCATTTCCTCCCACTTATAGAAGGAAGTTTTTTTTTTTTTTTTTTTTAAACTTTTATCCCTCCATCTCCCTTTCTTTTCCTTCTTTTCCATCCATTGAAAACTCTCAAACTAAAGACGAGGGTTAAGGGTGTGTTCGTTTGGACTGAAAATATTTTCTCCTTGGAAAATATTTTACATAAAAAAGTCCATTTTCCATACAATTTTCCGGTGTTCGGTTGACAAAATGAAAATATTTTGAAATAAAAAATTTTAACGGTTTTATCTTTAATTTTCTACTATATGGATACAAGTTAAAAAAACTTATAACAATGGTAATAAATACCTTACAAGTAATTGTGATTAATAAAAAATTGATTTTGTTCAAAATTAAATGATAGTACAATATAGTAGTAAAATATGCATAATGATAGTTATATTAGTGTGGGACCCATAATTGAGAGAAAAAAGAATGAAAAAGAATTAAAAACGAAAATAAGTTTAGCAAACGAAATTATAAAAGTAAGTATTTGAGGTTTAATGTCACTCTTGAATTATCCGGAAAATAACTTCCACTCAAAAATTTCGTAAGTTATTTTCAGCCAGAGGAAGGAAAATTAGAAAATATTTTACATCGGAAAATATTTTCCGGTGTTTGGCACAAAAAAAATTTTTGGAAAATATTTTCAAACGAACACACCCTGCTTTCTTTTTCCTTCTCTTCCTTCCATTACCTTCCATCCAAACTTAGCCTTAGGGTTATGCGGGAAAAAAGGGAGACACATGACTAAGTTGGGATAAAAAGATTAGATTTCATAGCAAACCTAATTACTAAATGACATCGTTTGGCTTTAACCAGGCAGTTGTTTAGAAGAAGACAGAATTTTTTAGAAGAAGACGGAATTTAAGTAAAGCAGTTGGCAGTTTTCCTACCCGTAGTAACTGACTTTGTAACTGCTCCAACCGACTTCCCCAATCCACAAACTGTTACTAGCATCGACACTGGCAACACCACCATCACCATGCTTAGCGCAGGCTCTAGTCACAGCAAAATCTTGAACAAGACTGCCAATCCTTATTCTTAGATTGAATCCTTTGTTCACAAAATCCTTTTGTAGGGATTTGATGTACATTAATGCCAGATTCCACTAAAGATTTTTTTGCAAAAGAATTCGGGGCAAATGCTCGAAGAAACAGACCAAATTGATTATGGTGAAGACAATTATTTTTAAGATCATCACGTTTTTTAGAGCAACTTTCTCATTGTGGCCAATAAGACCACAATAAAAGTAGAAGGTTGGCAAATTTTAATAACGAAAAGAAATCCATCTTGCCTTACCTTGAAATGTCATCATTAACCTGCGTAGAATAGGCTTATGAAGATCAATGCTTACCAACACTTTCATATGCCTACCTTTCTTACCCCCAAATTCTGGAATTACAATATCATGAACCTCATCAAAATTCTCCCTATTTTCTTCCCTGCAACCAAGGTAAACCAATTCATAGGCAAATTCCATAATTGAACCCAAATCAAAGTATCAAAAAAAAATTTAACTTATCCGTACCACTGTGCCATTGTTTCAAAATAAAAAAATTGATTATCAAAAAACCAAGGACGACGAGACAAGATTTTATTTATACCCTTCTTATCAGAAAAGAAAAATTGGAAAGAATTGGGACCCAATTCAACCACTCTATAACCAACGGGGAAATTCCAAGCAATCTGCATTGCTGCCTTCAATCCATTAAAATTAGCAATCTTATGAGTATATACTCTTCCTAGAAGACTCATCACACATTCAGTGCGACCATCAAAAGTATGTCAGAAGAATCCAAAACCACACCACTTTGTTCCCAAGAATTGAGAATGAACCCTTGAAACTTTTGAACCACATCTTCATCCATCAAATTAAAACGAAATTACAACCAAAATCCACTACAGAAAAGGAAAAAACAATGATGGAAATCAAACAAAAAACAAAATAATTCATTGTTTTAATTTTTTTAAAATTTTTCTAAATTAATAAAAACCATAAAGTAGAAGAGAATAAAGATAGAAAAAACTAAGACAAGAACAATAACAGAACTACAATAGAGAAAAAAATGAGACGAAATTTTGAAAGAAAATCAGAAGATCAGGAAATTTTGACAAATTTGTCCTTTATTTGATTGGTTAGTGGTGGTGAGAGTTGCTTTATTTAGTGGCTCCAACTTCTAGGGACTAAATTGGTGAGATAATAATTATAAGGACTAAATTGGCCAAAATTAAGTTAGGGGATCTTTACGATTATAGGAAAGTAGAATGAGGGCTAATCTGATGGTTTACCCTTTCTTTTTATTTTTTTCTTTTATTCTTGTAGATTTTTCATTATGTATTTGGTTAGGGTTATGATAGTAATTTTGCACCAACAAAAGAGGTCATTGTTATTTTTCAAATTAGAAGGGAGCTACTTGCAATTATGCTAAGCTTTAGGAAAGGTACGTGAAATTATCTTATTATTGCTATTGTTAATTTAGTCTCTTATATACTGCTGTAAATTTATTGGTTCCTTGTGTTCCTGTCACATTCCAAACTAAAAAAAAGTGAGTTTCAGCTTAGGGAATATGCATTTTTAGCCCCCAATCTTTGGGGTATTACATACTGGTCCCTAAAGTTTAGATCAAAAACAGATTTAATCTACAAAGTTTCAAAATTTAAACAAAATAAGGAAAACTGATGAAAAATTAGAATTTTGAACAGAAATAGGCCATGTACTAGTCACGTGGCCCTTAACTAAGTACCTAAAAAAAATTAAAAAGCACAGAAAAAGCCAAACAACTTAAAAATTTTGATGCTAAAAACTTGAAAATCACATCTAAGTCTAAACTCCCATTTTAACCCAAAATATCAGATGGGCATGAACCTTTTTCTCCACTTTTAATCCAAAATTCCTTTTTCCCCTTTAAGCCAAGAAGAACCCTAATCCTTCCTCTTATTCTTCTCCTTTGTCTTCCTTGAATCTAGATGTGTATCAACCTGTTAACCAAATTTTTTGGAGTAGCTTCTTCTCAAATTTAGTATCGCACCTCACTTTGTTTCTTTAAGCCTTGCCAACTTTAGATACAACTAGTTCTCCATTCTTGTCAATGGTAAAGTTACTGGTTTTTTCCAAGCATCACGAGGGATTGATGCGTGCTGGGTACACTAACAAGTACACTAGTCAAGAAGTAATAAAGTTATTTTTAATGGGAAAAAGTAACGTTCCATGGAGACTTAAAAAATGGGATAATTCACGCTTGGTGTATCTAAGAGATTGAAACTGAAGATTGATTCTAAACAACAACTAATCTAAGTGTCTGAAATTAACTTAAAGCATGTAAATTACAGTGAAATTAAATGAAAGCAACAAACCAAAGCATGAATTTAAAAAAAGCAATTGAAAGTGAATATAAAATCACAACTCAAGAATTAAAGGCGATCAAATAAATCAACAGATTGAGTTCAAATAAAGCAAGTATTATGGAGTTGAAATCACCTAACTAACACATCCATGAAATAATCTAATCATATAGAACTAATCACATCCATAAAGACAATTGAATTAATTATCTTTCCAAATTAATCAACCCAATAACTCAAATATTCATGAATATTCTTTCAACCAAACATAAACTAGTCAAAGTATGCATTAACATGGGCACAATTCAAGATCAATTCTACATACAACCAAATAAATGAACTAAGGCTTCTTCACAAATAAATTTTAAAGCAAATCTTTGATCAAATATGAAAAGGTATTAAAAGCAATAAGACATACTCTTATGGAATAAAAGATTGAATCTTTAATCATAAATCAACAGTCATGGAATGTAGTTTTGGCTACATCAATCCCTAACTTATAAATCTACTCCATATTTAAAGAATTGAAAGACAAAATTGCAATAAGAGACATCTTGAATAAACTAAGAAACAATATATTAAACGTTTGGAAGTTGAATGTTGTAGAGAGAATCGAATACTGAGACTCCTCACAAATGTGGATCAACCTTCGAACAGGTCTTCAAAGATCTTCTAAGAGTCCTCAACTAATCTATTAAAGCGAATAAATCTAACTAAGAAAAGTTGAAAATTAACTAAACTACCCTACTCTATCCTTAAAACTATAGTAAAGAGAAAAGAACATAAGGACGTGTTAATTGAGCCTCCAAGGTGTTGTTGTATTTATAGGTAGAAGGGAGTCCTAGGGTTTGGGATAAGTTCCAGTATTAAAGAGTTCTACTTGGACACAAACACAAATTTTTAAGCACAATTAATTTCCATTTCACAACATTATACCTTTCGTATTGATCTATTTATGTTGCTGGCTGTCATAGACTTCAGCAGTTGAATCTTTATTCTCAAGATTATTCGCACACGTCCCAACTCAAAAATAAAGTATCAGTACTATAATTCCAAAGAAAAAACATAATAACAAAACAGAAGTAGATTCTAACACTTGAAGGTTAATAAAACTAGACCTGGGCTATAAGAAAACCACTAGTACACTACTGATTAAGAATCACTGAAACTGAGGACAAAGAAAAAAAAATTATTGACCACTAGTATACATTGAAGCTTTGCATACATATTATTCCACCCCTCAATACTTGAGATGGATGAACTCAAGGGAAGGATTATTACTAGTGCGAGTTAATGATAGCGAAAGTAGATCCAGAATAGGGATGACAAATGACATTAGCAGTAAATACCATACAACTAAAGCATTTTTAATAGCATGAGAGATAATCTGGGCATTCCCTTTTCAATATTTGTGTCTATTTTTATAAAAGATGCAAGAAGATAGTAGAGTAACATTCATTAGAAGGATAGTTCCAAATTAATCCAAAATAGCTTGTGAGTGATTGTTTAAAGTAGCAGTTCATAGCTTTAATAAATAAAGATACTGAATTCAAAAACATAACATCTATAAGTTGACATCAACCAACACCATCATTGTATAATATCCAGTGTCTAGCAGGCTCGCACTATTATTTTTCTACATACCCATATAATTTGTGTAAAGTATCATTTTAAGAACGAAAGAATGTAATTTCAAGCCAAAATACAAAACTTCCTATTTTCATCTTCCCCTTACTTTGAACGTGAATTCAGTTTCCCCAAGTTGAATAAGATAGTTAAATTACATGGTATTTGGTATGAGACTTAAGTTATGTTATAGAAAAAAGAGATTCTTGTATTTTTCCCTCCCGCTGAGAAAGCGTCTATTTTTCACGCATTTCTCAAAATACTTCAATTGGTTTTTGTGTATCTTCAAAGATTTGTCTTGGTTTACTAGCAATATTAATGAGATACATACTAAGAGTCAAATCCCCAGATTTGTAAATACTAAACTGAAGCTACACACTGTCTCTTGGGGATTTAGAGTTATTTTTATTCATAGAAAAATAGTCTTATGATATTCAATTGAACATAAATCAAAAAACAAAACCAAAAATTTACCTTCAGACAGGGATCCCAAACTTTTCCTTTTGCCTTAATCACACCAGTAGAATAATTACCTAAATCCACTTATTTCATTACATCCTTGGCATCACCAAGATGCTTTTTCAAAGTCTTCACTCAATTTTTCACATGGTCTAAACTACAGGATAACTTGAACATATTTGAAACAGCCCTTACAGCTTCTCGGTAAGCAGATTTTGTAAAAGTCCCTCAAATTTTTGTCCATTTAATTTTTCCTCGAGAAGCATGTCAACAAGCAATCATCCATTTCATCACTCCATATCAAGTGGCTTCTATCTAATGTAATCTTCTACCTTTCATAACAAAACCATATAATCAAAGTTGATATGTAAATATAATTACTGGCAAACAATAAATTTAATTCATACATGCACAGTAACTGAGAATATCAGCTAGTTGTTCTTCTCATAATTCTAGAAACTACCACAATGAGTAACATCAAGCAAATAAATTAAAGTACTGGGTCAATTATTTCTTCCAAGAAATTAGAAAGAATAATGCTTCATTTAGAGGAAAGTCCCTCTTGAAAATCATCTACATGGAGTGAGCAAATAACATATGCTGCCTGACTTGTAAGAGCATCCACTCGAGCAAAAATCAGTTTTCCATCTTCTGCATTATCCTCTGGTTGACCCATGATGAAGGTTATCAAGAATATCAGCCCCTCAAAATGTTATCAAGAATAATAATGTATAATACCGTCTATATGTTATTGAGCTTGGTGAGATTTTAACTGTAAAAATTATTCTTGTTAATTTTATTAACATTCATTTAATTAATCGATGCAAAATGAATTCTATATAAATAGAAACCAAAAAAGTAAAGAAAAACACTCAAATGTATATATTTTGCTCCAATTGAGGTTAGACACATTTTTTTTTTGAGATCCAGAAGTTCTTTTTGCTTCCTGTCCAAAGAAGCATAGAGTAAATGTTTTTACAGTAGAAATAATACAAGGGAAAAAATGTATGTAACTTTTATTTATTTATGTAAAATTGATAATAATTAACCAAAACCACAAGAAATGAAAATCCCACTTGCTTTACATTATTCCTTTTAGCTTGAAATGCATTAGGCTTAGAATCCAATTTCATAAACAACATTTTCTTTGAAAAAACACACTCCAAAACTCCCTACACAAAAACCCCTCCAAAGTCCAAACTCAACACTCCAATATCCCAACTCTACTGTCCTTTTTAAACCAATCAAGTACACTTCAAAAACCAACACTCATTACCACAAACTGAAAGGAATACGACCTTGCAAAAGAATTATTTTCTTTTTCTCAGATCTAAAAAATTCACTCACACACCCTAAAATCTTATTTTTATTCTGAAGCAGGACCAGACAAAAAAATTAACACCTCAAAAGATATTCCCGGACAAGATTGATTCTGGCGAAAAAAATCAGTAGATTCTTCTAGTTCCTCGAGTAGCACAAATGAGGAGGCATCTTTAAACTCAAACCCATACCACATAATTCAATCAAAAAAAAAAGAAGAAAAGAAAAGGTAGTGGAATAATTCCATCACAAGTACTGATTTTAAAAATATCACCAAGAAAAAGCTAAAAAAAGTGAAAGGAGTAGAAACATACCTCTTCTAGTTCGTCGGTGGCATTCTCGATTGGCTCTAGAATCATCGTTGATCAAAACTTGATTCATGGGACCAGATTTGCCAGTGGAGACTCCTTCCTCACATTCAACAATTCCCTTCTAGAGAAAATTTCGGATGGCTCTTTAGGATTTGACTTTGATATGGATAATTTCTTCACAAATTTGGTTGGTCTTTATCTAGGAGTGGAGGCTGTCGATCATTCACCATTGTTGGAAAGTGAATTGATGAGAAATTGAATAGACTAGCTTAAATTGAGGACTGAAATTGTAAAGGGAAGAAAACAAGATGGGAAACTAGGGTCATGATAAAAATTGAGGGGGAGAGAAGACGACGAGAAATAAAAAATAAAAAAAACCTATTCTTCTTTTGACCCGTTTAAGGGTCCGCGTGTTGACACACTTAGGGTCAATTTCCATTATTTCCTCACCAAAATAGGAGGAAATGGTTATTAAGCCAATTACACGATCAATTTCCTTGCAATTTTCTGTGAAATCTTTTCCTCAGTATTTTCTCCGGCAACTAATATTTTGAAATTCGGACCGGTGATCGAATCACTAGCTCTTACAAGTCGCGGTTCAACCGATTAATTAGATGGGTCAACGAATTTAAAATTTAAAAGAGTATCAGCACAATAGAAGCCTACTTGGTATTTCAATTTTGCTGTCATAGGTTCGAAATCGAAACTAGCATTCTTAACTTTTCTTTTCTAAGCTCCTTTTTTTTTGGAAGGTCAAAACTCTTTAATACTTGCTATTTTTTCAGAACTTCATCAAGAAACATGTGAACAAATGTAAAAAAAAATCTAATCTTTTCTTTCTCCACCCGCCTTCTCACTTCTCTCCTCCTTTCTCCAGTCTCCTACACTTCTCCCTTCACTCTCACCCGTTTCACCCTTCCCTATCTCTCTTTTTCTCAACGTCCCTCTCACGTCCCCCTTCCCTTATCCTTCTCCGTGTCTCCTCGTCTTCTCCATCTTTGATCTGAGGCTTTAGGTTATGCCCTCAAATCTATCTTTCTTGAAAAGTGGCAAGAAAAATTAGGCCATTTCAGTGATTTTTGAGATAAAAATTGGATGAAAATGGTAATAGCTTCATTGATTCCACTGGTTCTTGATTAATTCCGTATGGGCTTGGTTTATTTGTGACAAAAAAATGGCCGAAAAAAGAGGAAATCATTGCGGGTATAGGAGTTTGTCAGGCTGATGGCTAGAAAATAAAAAATTGACTGTCACCGGTTCATCGGTTCACTCTGGGTCCGTCCCTCTCCGTGTTTTGTTTAGTTCTTTAGCCTTTCTGTGGATATGACATATGATCGGATCGGAATCATTGTTGGTTCGCGGTTTAATCGGTTGAACCAGCCGGTCCAGTCTGGGTTTAAGGACACTGCTTGCAACCAAACACAGGAAACCTTTTTCAAGGAAATTCTTTCATTTTCCTTGCCTCTTTCCTAGAACAAGACAGACCCTAATGAATTTGGGATTTCAAATTGTTTCAATGTGCCAATTCTTCCATTCCATAGAAAAAATTGATCATGTCTTCACTACTTGTCTATTTGGAGCATCTGTTTGGGCACATTATGCTTATGTCTTTGGCTTACCCACTGTTCGAAGTACTTCTATCTTGCACATGCTCCAAGGCTGATAGATTGGGGTAGCAACAAACTTTTCCTGGGCTGAAATCACCAATATCACAACTCTGATCGGTAGGGAATCTAGAAGACACATGCTTAAGCTCTTTTTCAATGATTCAGCTCTTTTCCAATCTATCAACATGTTAGTGGCGCAAGTTGTTCATTAAATTAATCAGCTCCGAAACCAAGGATATTGCAACAATCTACTACATTAATCTCTCGAGGAGCTACAACAATATTGCAATCGCTAAGCATCCATTTGCAGCAATATCAACATAAATTGAAGGTGTTGACTACTTCAACTTGGTCTGCCAGTATGCTGGGATTCTACAAACTTAACATAAGATGGTTCTTCAATAGGGAACTCGGTACAATCAGGTGGAGAAAGAATAATTTGCAATCATCATGGCTTAGATCGTTTTGATTTTTTAGAGTATTATGGTACACTAGCTTGAAAATGGAATTTCGTGCACTTAACAATAGTATCCAGCACAATCAAGACATGAACTTCATCCTCTAACGGTTGACATGAATTCGAAAGTACTGCTACATTTTATTGAAGGTCGGGTTCGGGTTCCTTGGGGATGGATGCTTTTTACAGGGAGTTCAAATTGTTGACAGCCAATTATCATATTAATTTTAGGAATCGATATCAGCAAAGAAATTTTGTGGCTAATGCATTGGCCTAAATTAGCAAGCATAAGTGTAGTAACAAAGACATTTACACCCAATACACCCTTCCCCAACAAATGTTAGGCTATTAACACATTGGATGATGGACAATGCCTTATATTAGGCTTCGTAACTCTAGTACTACCAGATTCATGTAATTCTTATTTCATTTAATAAAGCTTCCCTCTTTCGCCAAAAGAACATATATTATGCATTGAACAATTACTACTCCTAGTTTTAGTGTATGTTTTTGGAATTATTAGGTGATATTACAAAATTAGAGTTTTATATCTTAGAAATACTTGAATTGTTTTCATTATTTGAGATAGGTATTGTGAGCTTGAGTGTGCCCAATTTCAAACGGAATCTCGCTTTGTGAGTTGATTATGAGTCTCAAAGAAGTATGCCTTCTCGAGCTCTACTATGTTTTAAATGAGTTGGGTTCGGGCATATTGAATCTCAACTCATGTAGCGTTATTGACATGCTTATCTAGCAGAAAGACAAACTTGCAAAAGGAGACGTTGGCTTTCCCTCAGTTGCACTCTGGTAACTCTACAAAATAAAGTTAGTTTTTATTCATTTTGGCCTAGGTTTTTGTATAATTTGAGTAATTTTTAGAGTTTTGGTCATGTTTACATACTTTCAGTGTTTTAGTGATTATTAGATTTTTCTCTGTGGTTTATATGTTTGTTGGTTGGTGGATAGTTTGTTAATTTGATTTGCAAAGCGAATCAGAATTTGAGAAGCGATTCTAGTGCTCAAGTGTTGTGGCATCCATATTTACACAAGAACTGGGTGTTGTAGGACTCATTCAAAATTGTTGAGAAGCTGAGAATTAAGCATCACGACGTTCTGGCTTAATACATTTTCAAGTGTCATGGCATTGCGTTTAATTGTAGAATAAGAAAGTTCACATTTTTGCCTATTTTGACCTCATGTTTATATCCATTTGGAACTCCTTAGAGTTGGAACCAAGCCCAAATATTAGGGTTACCTCCTATCTATAAATATAACATCTTAGTATGGACCAAATAAAACACACTTCCTTTAGGCTCTTGTTGCTCTTCACAAGTCTAGTATAGATTAAAGCTTTATGTTCTTTATAATAGTTTAAGTCAAATTCTTTAGTTTATTTAATTTTCAGCTTTCGTAGTAGTTTTATTGCTTTTTTAGTTTAGTTGAAGAATTCTTAGAAGACCATTGAAGACTTGTTTGAGGTTTTTGATCCATATTCGGGATAAGGTTCAAGCATCAACTCTCTGTACAACTTCCAATTTTTTAAACGTTTGATTTAATAGTTTTCTTGTTATTTCAATTCAAGATGTCTTTTGTCGCATCTAAGAGTATTTTAGTTCTTGTTTATGGATTAGTTTACTTTATTTGGGAATTAATGTAGCCTTAAACTACATTCTATGACCTGATTTATGATTAAATACGTGATCTTTTATTCCATGAGAATGTGTATTATGGTTTTTAATGCTTTTCTACATTCAAAAAATTACAAGGAACCCCCTTATGATTTGCCTAATGCACTTTAAATTACCTCCCTATGAATTACTAACCTATATTCCACCTCTTGTGGTTTGGGTGTAAATGGAATAGTTAAATAAACCTTAAGGTAATGGCCAAAACTCAAAATTTTGATTTAAAAGGCTATTTTGGTCAATTTAAATCTGTAATGAGCGCTGAAAATGTAATTTATCACACAAACTACCAACACAATCCCTCACATCTCTTTCCTCTCTCCTACAATCAGTTCCTTAGTGGCTAGCCCCTCATTTCCCAACTAAATCCTGTCGATATGCCACATTCACGTTCTTGTTTTATCTCAACTGCCCCATCCCCGTCCCCTATCTACCTCAATTCCTATTCCAGACCTCTCATACCTTATCTTCCCTATCCTTAACCGTCTCATAACCCTATCATTTTCCTACTCCTGCAAGCTACATATCTTTCTCTTGTCTTTTCCCACATCTCCCTCTTTTTCCACAACTCTCAGCTCTCTTCCACGTCACTACCTATCTCAATCCATCAGTCCAGGAATTGGAAACTACCTACTCCAACCCCTCTCCTTAGCGCTTTTACCGCCCTTCCCTCTACTCAGCATTCCTTTCCTTTCTTTTTCCCATCCCTTCTCGTCACTCCTATTGTTTTTCCTTTCCCAACAACCCTATCCCTCTGCCTCTTCTTTTCTTGCGACCCACAACCTCATCCTCTTTCCATAACCTCCAGTTCTCTTTGTCATCTATTATCCAGTTGCCCTTTCCTTTTCCTTAGCGCAACCCACAGCCTTCTCCATCGCTGTAGTTTCCTTCCTCTGAAGTATAATTGCAATCTCTTTTGCTTCAATTCCAACAACTCAATTTTCTTCTAGTATTATACCTAGGCAAAGGACATGACTGAGAATGATGAATATGTTGGGTTGGAAAGAAATTTGGGCTAATTCAATGCAAACATTATTGGAAATATGAAGTTGTGAGCATGAATAACAATTGTTTGATAAAATGTTTTAGTGAATATGTGGAGACAACATGAAAGGAAAGGGAGGAATTAGATAGACTGATGGGTTTCTGGAAAGGAAATTTTAACTTTTCATTCAATTCCGTGATATTTTTCAATCTATGTTCACTTTACAGAAAAACTCAAAACACAAGGGGACGGAATGTAAATTAGCAAAACATAGAGAGGTAACTTGAACTTAAGGCAAACCACAAGGGTCACTGTAATTTACCCTTCTATATTTGATCAAGGATTTGTTCTAATGTTTATCTAAGAAACAACCTTAGCTTATTGATTTGGTTGTGTAGGATTGACTTATAAGTTTTAGTCCATGATAAGGCATTCCATGACTAGTTTATATTTCGTATTGAGAGAATACTCGTGAATTAGTTGTGTTGATTGACTGATTATTATGCAAGAATAACTAATTCAACTGTCTTATATGAGCGATTCAATTAATATGATTAGATGATATCATGGTTATGTTAATTAAGTCAATTCAACTCCCTAACGCTTGATTTTATTTATATTTAATTGGATTATTTGATTGTTTTCCATTTTAATTTTTGAATTACAACTTCAAAAATTCATTTTTAATTACTTCAATTTAGTTTAGCAGCTTGATTTACTAGATTTGATTTAATTTTTAGCACTTAGATTATTTTTAGTTTAGATAACATCATTTTCAATTTTCTTAGATAACATTCGAGCTTGAATTGATCTGAACATGATGATCACGTTTTCTAGCCTCGGTGGGAATGGTACTCTTACTCATATATCACTTTATTACTTGTATGTCTAGTACACTTGCTAGTTATACAGTACCAATGTAGTAGAGTGAATAGGGATTGTCCCACAAGAAATGACATGGGTAAATACTAAAAATGGTTGACAACTTCTTTTTTAGACAACCCGACAAGGAATTTTCTTTTAACTTAAAATGAAAACACTAAATTAACGAAGAAATGAAAATAACAAAACTAATTAAGGGATGAATTTTCCAAATATTAAGAAAGCAGGTTAGGTACTAGGCTGGCAATTTTTTTGAATTAATTCAACACACTTCCAACCAATCGGTAAAATTACTCATTATGGAATTTAACTCCAAATTATCAACTCACTTTCGGTCCCTTGTGACGATGAGTCCTATAAATCTAACTAATTTAAGGCGTAGTTTTCTTTAGACTAAATCTAATTAAATCGAGTGATTTGGTATATGGAATTAACATGAATCAATTAGGAATTCATGCTAGTCACAACCATAAATTAACTAATCTGATAACTACCACTGATCTATGATGGAGGATTGACTCCCGTGTTACCTTGTCAATTTAACCAAAACTAGAGTTAGCTACTTTTTAGAATCATCTAATTTGTGATAATTAGTACCCAAAAGTGCAATAGATTTGATTGATGATGAATTAAATCGATTTGTAGGAAAATCACATCGCCCGTACCTAATCCTAATGAATTTAGTTCATGATTGATGTAGTAAAAACATAGAATTCAGTAACAACGCAAGAAAATAGAATAGCCATTAAACTAGGGTTTTGTACTATGAAATGCATAAAGAACAGTAAATGACAAAAAAAAAAAAGAAATTAATTGAACAAATTCAAAGAAATTACTAGCAATTGTCCAAACTAGAAAACTTGAATTAACTTGAACTTGTCGCTAAAAATAAAACCTTCAACAATAGTGCAATATAAAACTTCTAAAAACCCTAACTAAAGAGTGTTCTATGTCTAATGCCATGATCGATCTCCCAAAATAAGTTTAAGAGTCTTTTATTTATTGACTATTCAAATCCCACAAATTAGGATGTCTTCCTAATTATGTAAAATACCAAAATAAAGGTCTATTACAAGTATGAGACTAAGATCTCGGAAAAATAAGTATTTCCAACATAAAATCCCATTTGCCTACTTCCCTGAGGTGAAGAAAATTGCAAAGGAAAGGTTTGCTGTAGTGAACAAGTCTTCTGTTCTTGGAATGCTTGGTTTGCCACGATGAACCATTTAAAGCTTAGAAGGCTTCACCGCGACGATCTAGGCTTCTGCTTGGATTTTGTATTTGACAGCTTCTTCACTTGCATTTTGACTTCCAACTTGGTCATTCTACCTTTTACCTACATAGAAAAATGAAATTAACATAAATTACTAATTTGGCCACAATTAAACACTAAAATCACTTAAAACACACAAATTATCCTAATTTAAATATTTAACACAATATTAGGAAAACACACAATAAAGATTTAAAACACTAAAAAATAAGTCTAAATGAGCGCAATAATAACCTTAATTCTAAGGTTGTCAAACTACCCTAACTTAGTCTTTTTGTCATCCTGAGCAAAAAGGACAAAAACTTTGACAAAACAAACAACAAGCACACGATCCCACATTTATCATACAAATGCTAAACGCTCACACTCACAAGAAGAAGAAGAAAGCAGAATCACTCAGCTCACCAATCTTGAAAACTTACATCAACAAATTTAGCCATACAATAATATGGTTGGACACAAAGTATAGTCATCCTATTATCACTAATACATACTAATTCAGACCAAGGATCAAATCCAGGATTTTAAAAGCTTGTAATGTAGGTTAAGGAAACAAGGTAGAATAAATATAGGTAAAGTAGTTAAAATCACCTTAGTCTCATTAAAATCAACTTTGCACCACATTCCCACGTCCACAGTAAACACCACCATAACTAACCAACTCACAAATTAACAAATTACTTCCTAACAAAACATAATACCTGACAAAGTAGCTAATTTTTGCAATAGCTACACCATTATTAACAAAAAAGAGGTAATGATCCTCTTATTTATGATTTCAACAAAACAAATAAACATATATATGCAATTTTCTCTCTCTTATTTATTTATTTTTTGGGACATATCTAGCACTCATGCCTCTCTTATACTGTAATTAACATAAATAGAAAATGTTAAACATCTAAATAAAAATAATCAAACATAAAAATACTAATTAAAGAAAAACAACAGAATGCTTGGGTTGCCTCCCAATTAGGCTTCTTTAAAGCCATTAGGTTGACTTTCATTCTTGATCCTGCTTGTCAGGGGGACA
This sequence comes from Cinchona pubescens, assembly GCA_025175665.1. Lineage (NCBI taxonomy): Eukaryota > Viridiplantae > Streptophyta > Magnoliopsida > Gentianales > Rubiaceae > Cinchona > Cinchona pubescens. The sequence continues at coordinate 1,414,220 of JANKKI010000048.1, forward strand.
ATTTCATGTCCCTTGTCAATGTCTTTTCCATGGTACAGTTTGAGCTAACTCGCATTAACTTGAAATATTAATTCTTTTCCTTTAAACTCTACCTCTTCATAAGGAAATGCTCGAACTACCTCTATGGTCTGCTCCATTGAGATTTCAATTTTCTAGGAAATAGTTGAAGTCAAGAATTATAAAGCAACACCTTGTCATTGAAATGAAATTCTTTTTAGAAAATGTTCTCGTTGTGCCACCTGTTAGTCATCTCCTTACAAATTCGTGCATTGTCAGAGGCCTTTCCTTGGAATTCCTCCAACTTACAAAGCTTCTGATGTCTTCTTAGTGGCTGCTTTGTAGTCATAATTGAGGGCCTTGATTGCTCAAAAAGCTTTGTGCTCTAATTCCACTGGCAAGTGGCATGCTTTGCCCAGCACCAACTTGTAAGCTGACTACTAATTAGTGTTTTGAATGGTATCTTATATGCCCATCATATATCATCCAACTTTTAAGAATCAACTTCAATCCTTTCGAGAAGTGTTAATTATTTTTTTCAAGATGCATTTTAGCAGCTTGTCTAGAGGTTTATGTTACCCCATACTTGGACAATAAAACCTTGAACTGAGAGTTAGTGAAATGCGAACATACATCACTAATATGGCTCTTAGAGCTCTAAATCTTGAGAAAATATTTCCCTTAATGAACTTGGTAACTACTTTGACGTCATATCTTGGCAGTGTCACCCCTTGACGCATGTCAAGGCGTAATCCACAACAACCAAAATATATTTGTTGGAAAAATGACCTTAAGAATGGACCCACGAAGTCAATGCCCCATACATCAAATAACTCCACTTTTAGAATATTTTTAAGAGGCATTTCATCCCTCTGAGATATATTTCCCATTCCTTGACAAGCATCCGATTGATTCACAAATGTTCTTGCGTCCCGAAATAATTTAGGCTAGTAACCCACTTTGAAATACCTTAGTGGATATGTGTTGATTTCCATGTTGCCCTCCTACATAGTAAAGGGAAGAGTGACACATATGCAGTACATTTCCCATATCTTTCTCAAGCATACACCTCTGAATCATTTGGTCATTTCACCGCTTGTATAAATATGGTTCGTTCCAGTAGTAGAATTTCAAATCCGAAAAGAATTTCTTCTTCTAATTGTAATTCGGACCTGGTGGAAGAACTTTTGCCACCAAGTAATTAGCCAAATCAGCATACGATGGGTTGGCTTACCAAAATCAACCTTTCTTCTGGGAATTCCTCACTTATCGGCAACAACTCCATTACATTCCCTGGAGATGGCTCCAATCTTGAAAAGTGGTTGGCCATTGTATTCTCACTGCCTTTCTTATTGAGCATCTCCTAATCGAATTCCTGTAACAACAAAATCCAATATGAATATTGGTTTTGCATCATGGTTGGATAATAAATATTTTAGTGAGGCATGATTAGTATGAACAATGACTTTGGAACCTATCAAATAAGAACGAAATTTATCAAAAGCAAAGACTAGCAATTGTGCTTTTTTTTTCAATCGTAGAATAAGTGACTTGAGCTTTATTCAAAGTTTTACTAGGATAGTAAACCACCAATAAAACCTTATCCTTATTCTGGCAAAGGACTGTACCTACAGTGTAATCGCTAGCATCACATATTAATTCAAAAGGTGAAGACCAATCTAGTGATATAAGCATAGGTGCTATCACCTGTGCCTTTTAAGAGCCTTGAATGCGTGCAAACATTTTTCATCAAAGTTAAAAATCACATTTTTTTTCAATAACTCATGTAGGGGCTCAGAGACATTGGAAAAATTTATTGTAAAACGTCCATAAAATCCAACATGCCCTAGAAAAGTTTTGATTCCCTTAATATTAGTAGGTGGAGGTAGTTTTTCAATTATTTCAACTTTAGCTTTATCGATCTCTATCCCTTTGGTAGAAATTTTATGTCCCAAAACAATTTTCTCTTGCACTATAAAATGACATTTTTCCAAATTCAATGTAAAAAATTACGCGAAGTGGTCTTTCCTGGCGGCATCACTCAATTCCTATAGTCAATGCAAACCTGCCATCTAGTAACTACTCTAGACGGAAACAATTCATTATTATAACCCACAGTTATCATCATTCCCCCATTTTTAGGAATCAATTGAGTGGGGTTAACCCACTTACTATTATTGATCATATAAATTATGCTTTCATCTAGTAATTTCATCATTTCCTTTTTCACAACTTCTTTTAAAGTGGGGTTTAGCCTATGTTGAGGGTACATATCAATCATTAAAATTTTATGCATGTAGTAGATGGGCTAATCCCTTTATTATCACTCAAGCTCCAAGCGATTGCAGAGCTATGCTTTTGCAGAACATCAACCAACTTTATAAATATGCATTCACAATAAGTGGTAAGGTTTCATTTTCTCCCAATGAAGCATATTTTAAGTAAGATGGAAGTAGTTTTAACTCTATATTATAAGATTGCGGACCACTCTTAAATATATCCTCTTGAGGTATTGGCTCTCTATAGAATTTGCTCTCTAGCAAATGCTAGCCTTTGTTGCATCATCATGGCTTTCAGTATCCTGTGTTTGCATCAAGGTCATCTCCAATAGAAGTTGTGGAACCTGGCTCCGACAAAATTCATGAAAAAATGTGTCAACTAAATCAATCATCATATCATTATCATACACAAAAGGATGTTTAAGAGAATCAAAAATAGAAAATTGACAGTTTGATCATTCATTCTTAATTGCAACTTCTCTTTTTGCACATCAATTAGTGTTCTATCGATTGCTAAGAACGGCCTCCCAAGGATTAACAACATTTCTTTGTCTTCTTCCATGTTTGAAATGACAAAATCTACTAGTAGATAGTATTTGTCCACTTTAACTAGAAAATCCTCCACTATTCCTATCGAGTATTTTATGCTTCTGTTAGCCAACTAGAGTGAAACATTTGTTGATTTAAGCTCCTTGCTATTCAATCTCTTGTAAATGGATAGCGGCATTAGGTTAATCGATCCCTCTAAATCACAAGTGATAATTTCTAAATCCATTCCTTCCACAGTTCATGGAATAGAAAATGAACTTAGTTTAACCATCTTTTGGGGCAATTTCTTTCAGAGAACAGCATTGCATCCCTCTGTTAGGTGTCAAATTCATCACCTAGCAATTTCCTCTTGTTTAGAAACTATCTTCTTCATGAATTCTACATAACGGCATTTTCTCGAGGGCCTCTATAAGTGGAATACTAATTTTCACCTTTCTCAAAATTTTCAAAATCCTCTTGAATTTACTGTCCTCTTCCTTAACTTTCAGTCAATTAGGAAAAGAAATCCTAACCAAGGGATCTACTAGCAGATTGTCAGGCTTCCTCTTTGGTGGAACCAAGTATTCTTTTCCTTTTTTACCTGCCCATCCTGTATTCCTACATTGTCGTTAGTCACCTCAATTCCAACTGTTTTCCCACTTTGCAGTGTAATAACTTTTGCTTATTCTCGTGGATTGGAGATGGTATCATTGGGTAGTGTCCCCATTGGTCTCTAACTACCACTAGACTCCTTGCAAGTAGCTTGGATTTCGAATTGGAAATATTTTGATTACTTGGTAAGTGGCTTTTTCATGTTCCTATTGTTTTAAAAAAAACTGATTTCTTAAGTACTTTTATATTAAATGATTGTTAATGCTTTGAAAATCTATTTGTTGTATTAATTTGGATTGTGCATAGAGATAATTTGTTTGGTGATTATATGTCTGTGAATGGTTGCATATTATGATATCTTTGGTATAATTAGACTCATTAAACTAGTAAAGGAATGGGAAAGACTATTGAATTGCTATGTCAAAATGTTGGTATGGCTCTCCCACGGGATACAATAGTGGACAAATGGCTCTGACATGGGTTATAATAATGACCGTAGTATGATAACTGGAACTATGTTTTAACCGACATATGGCCCTACCACAGGTAAGAATAGTGGGTTACGGCCCTATCACGGGTTATAATAGTGATTATAGCATATTCTTTACCTGAAGGCAAATGAAAAAGAAACTAGAAGATTGTATGAAAATAGAACAAAATATGAGAAAATGTGTCCATTATAGTTGTATATGTCATGCATATATGATGCTTGATTGTGGTTAAATTGTTGTGAAGTGATTCTCAAGAAATGTAATATGTACTTCTAACGTGCTCAATCTAGTGGAGATATGACTGAGTTACTTGCTGAGCATGTTGATGCTTATCCCACTTACCTTATTTCCTTGTAAGAGATCAAGTTTAGACCGCTTTTTGGTGGAGTTTTGAAATACTATTGAGTAAGGTTAGTTTTGTCATGTTTCACCTTGTATAGAAGGTTTTGTATAGTTGTATATATATAAGCCTATGGTGATTGTAGTGTGACGTTGTAGTTGTGCTTTCCTTCTAGGTTGAAAACTTGTAATGTTTATGGTTTGAACTTATATAAATATATGGGCTTGTTAATATAGGTTGTGTATGTATATTTTGGCGATTGTTACTAATAAGCGTGATAGACGGCTTAAGTGTTAAGCACGAAGCACTATTGATTACCTGTTGGAGTATTGGTCGAATGAAAGTTGTTTCAATGTTTATGAATACTAATGTCATGACTTTGTATTCTAGGTCATGGAAAGAGAACGGAAGAGGAAGAACGTAGATACCGCTACTGGGACTGGAGATGATGAGATTCATGAGGCAAAAATGGAGGTCCCAATAATTTACTTAATGCATGGAAGTAGAAATGCAGCTTCAAGAGTTGACCAAGGTATATCTAGTGCACAAGAAGCTACTTTTATTGCTGAGACAGCTGCAACTAGCATTCAGGCAGCAGATGTGGGGGTTCTTCTGCAAACAATGACTCAAGTGATATAGAATCAGAACCAACAACAGCTGCTACAATAGAAACTACAGTAGGAGCAGACACAGAGCTCTTACTTTGATAAACTGTATAGAGCTAATGCTCCAAATTTTGAAGGTGGATCTGATCCTGATGTGGCATTTAACTAGATTGCTCAAATGGAGACTAAATTTAAGGCTTTAAGGTTTCTAGAAGATTTACATGTGAAGGTCGAGGTTGTTATTCCATTCTTGGTAGGTGATACAAAAAACTGGTGGAGATCAATGGAACCAATAATCGACGTTGCTGAGAATGATGTAACTTGGGAAGAGTTCAAGGAGATGTTTTTTGATCTATACTTCCATAGAGGCTTAAGGAAGAAAAGGCAACATGATTTCAACAGCCTGAGGCAGACTGGAAATACGACAGTGCTTCAACATGCACATAAATTCACTTCTTTGGGACATTTTTGCCAAAAGTATTTCAAGATGAAGAGGAAAAGATGGACCGGTTTGAACAGGGTCTAAGAGAAGAAATTGGTTGCCAACCAGCTTCACATAAATTCACAACATTCAAGAATATGTATGATGCCGGGTTAGTAGTGGAGATGCGATTCAAATTGGATGAAAGTTAAAGAAGTATTGGCAAGAAGCCAAGATGGATGATTAGGTCTAGTCAAGCTGCTGGAACAAGACAACAGGGAAATTTTCAAAATGCCAACAAAAGACGAGGACCTATAAATGCTAACGGAGGTAAGCTGAAACAATGTGAGACTTGCCAGAAGTTCCATCGATGTGAGTGTAGATTAAAGACTGGAGCTTGCTTCTCCTGTGGCCAACATGGCCATATTGTAAGGAACTATCCAAACAAAACAATTGAAGGAGAAGTCAAATTTTCTAAACTAGGTGAGCAAGGGCCAAAGACCAATGCATGTTTATTTACTGTGACCAACCAAGAGGCGGAAACCTCTGATAATGTGGTTATAGGTACAATCCTAATAAACTCAACCCCAGCCCATGTATTGTTTGACTGTGGAGCTACTCATTCGTTCATGTCTAGCAAATTTGCTAAAAATTTGAATCTTAAATATGAAAAATTGAATGATCCTTATTATGTTGCTAAAGCTAATTGTAACTGGTCTAATGTTTAGAAATTGTTGGGTAGATATAGGTGGTCATGAATTGAAAACAGATTTAGCACAAATAGACGTGGATGATTTTGATGTAATTTTAGGGATGGATTGGTTAACTAGAAACAAAGCTTACATTTATTGTTCAAGGAAAAAGGTTGACTTTTCTTTGTTAGGAAAGAAAAAGTTCTCTTTTCAGGGCAAATTGACTAAACAACCTACACATTCTATACCCATCATTTCTGCTATTAAGGCATTCAAAGCCTTGAGAAAAAAGGGTGCAGTGGATATCTAGCTTTTATTAGTGATACTCAGAAAGAAACATTGAAACTTGAAGATGTCCCAGTGGTACAAGAATTTTCAGATGTCTTTCCAGAAGAATTGCCAGGTTTACCTTCAGACAGAGAGATTGAATTTGAAATTAATATTGTACCCGGAGCTGGTCCTATTTTTAAAACCCCTTATAGAATGGCCCCTACAGAGTTACAGGAGTTAAAGTTGCAACTTCAAGAATTGTTAGATAAAGGCTTTATTCGACCCAATGTTTCTCCCTACGGAGCTCCAGTCCTATTTGTGAAAAAGGATGGAAGCTTGCACTTGTGCATTGACTATCTCACTACGAATTGAACAAAATAACCATCAAGAACAAGTATCCTCTTCCTAGAGTTGATGACTTGTTCGATCAATTAAAAGGGTCTACAATGTTCTCAAAAATTGATCTGCGTTCAGGTTATCATCAACTGAAGATTAAATCTGAGGATGTATCAAAAATTCCATTTAGAACAAGGTATGGTCATTACGAGTTTTTGGTCATGCCTTTTGGACTGACTAATGCACATGCAGTTTTCATGGATTTAATGAACAGGGTGTTTAAGCCATACTTGGATATTTTGGTCTACTCTAAGGCCAAAGAAGAGCATGAAGATCACTTGAGGACTGTGCTAAGGATTCTAAGAAAAGAGAAGTTATATGCTAAATTCAACGAATGTGAATTTTGGCTCAAGAGCGTAGCATTTTTGGGTCAAGTAATATTAGACAATAGTGTTTCGGTCGATCCTAAAAAGATTTAAGGCATTGTGGATTGGCCTCGACCAACTAATGTGATTGAAGTTAGAAGTTTCTTGGGTCTTAGTTGGCTGGATACTATAGAAAATTTGTGGAAGGATTCTCAGTGATTGCTGTTCCTTTAACTAGTTTGACCTAGAAACGACCAAATTTTGAATGGACTTCAAAATGTGAGAGAAGTTTTCAAGAGTTGAAGCAGAAACTAGTTTCAGCTCTGATTTTAAGGTTGCCATTAGGGATGGGAGGTTTTATCATCTATAGTGACGCATCTAGCAAAGGACTAGGGTGTGTTCTTATGCAAAATGTGAAAGAGATTGCATATGCTTCTTGCCAACTAAAACCATATGAACAGAATTATCCTACTCATGATTTGGAATTGGCGGCTGTGGTGTTTGCTTTAAAGATTTGAAGACATTATTTATATCGGGAGCAATGTGAAGTATTTACAGATCACAAGAGCTTAAAATATCTATTTACTGAGAAAGAGTTGAATATAAGGCAACGTACATGGTTGGAATTGCTTAAAGATTATGATTTGACCATTAGTTACCATCCAGGCAAAGCAAATATAGATAGCTGATGCATTGAGTAGAAAGTCTACCTCAAATATGGCTTCTATGTTAACTAAGCAAAAGGATATTCTAGAAGATCCAGAGAAGCTGGAGATAGAAGTTGTCGGACCAGTAACTAGGCAAGTGATGGCTGCTCTAATTGCTCAACCATCATTAGTTGAGCAAACTAAAGCTTCTCAGACAAGTGACGATGCCTTAATGAAAATAAAACAAAAGGTTAAAGAGGGGTCGCAACAAGATTTCCAAATTCATGATGATGATAGCCTATGGATGAAAGGTCAATTATGTGTCCCTAACAATCCTAACTTAAAGGAAGGTGTACTAGAAGAAGCTCATAATTCTAAGATCTCTATACATCCGGGCAGTACAAAAATGTATAGAGACCTAAACAACATTTCTGGTGAAGTGGTATGAAACGAGAGGTAGCTAAATTTGTAGCCAAATGTCTAGTATGCCAGCAGGTAAAAGCTAAGCATTAATGGCCAGGAGGATTACTAAAACCACATATTGATATACCATTATGGAAATGGGAGCATGTTTCTATAGATTTCGTGATTGGATTGTCTAAGACTAGGCAAGGCAATGATACAATATGGGTGATTGTTGATACACTTGCTAAGACTGCTCATTTTCAACCTACGCGGGCTACTACACCAATGGAGAAACGAGTCATGTTGTACATGGATCACATAGTGAGACTTCATGGTGAACCCGTCATTATTGTGTCTGATCGAGATCCTCAGTTTGTATCTTTATTTTGGGAAAGTTTCCAATAGGCCATGGGAACCAATTTGAAGATTAGCACAGCTTTTCACCCTCAAACAGATGGGCAAATCGAGAGGACAATTCAAACTCTAGAAGACATGTTGAGAGCTTGTGCGAATGATTTAAGAGGTAATTGGGATGAATATCTCACTCTCATAGAGTTTATTTACAACAATAGCTATCAGGCAAGCATAGGTAGCTCCCTACGAAGCTCTTTACTGGAGGAAGTGTAGATCTCCCTTGTTCATATATTGGGATGAGGTCAGTGAGAAACAAATTACTAGAGCAGAATTAATCCAGTTATCTTCTTGAGAAAATTTCATTAATATGGGAAAGAATCAAGATAGCTCAAGACAGACAAAAGAGCTGGGTAGGCTTGAAGTGAAGGGACGTTGAATATCAACAAGGCAACCTTGTTTACCTCAAGGTGTCTCCCATGAAAGGGGTGATTAGATTTGGGAAAAAAGGAGAATTAAGTCCATGATATGTTGGCCCATTTGAAATTCTCAATCGAGTTGGACATTTGGCGACCAAACTTGCTCTACCTCCCGAATTGTCAAGGGTGCATAATGTGTTTCATGTATCATTGTTAAGAAAGTATATCTGATCCCGTCATGTACTGGAATACGAACCACTGCAGATATAAGAAAACTTGACGTATGAATTTCCAGTTGGAATTGTAGATTATAAGGATCAAGTTCTCCGTCAACGTACAATACCGTATGTTAAAGTTCAATGGTCCAACCATACCCACCACTGGAAGCAACGTGGGAGCTAGAAGAGGAGATGAGAAAGAAATATCCTCATTTGTTTCAAGAATCAAGTATGTTAAGTTTCGAGGATGAAACTTTTTATAACGGGGGTAGAATGTGATACCCAAAATACCCTTGGCATATTTTAGTTAAGTTAGTATTTAGGATTTGAAATTATTTGGGGCCAATTTATAATTAGAGCAAAGGTTGGGAGTCAAATCTAAATAATTAAACTAGTTTACAAACTACTAAACGATTTTTCTTTTTATATTTTCCTAACTCTTCTACTTAGAACAAGGGCTTGACTTCCAAGAGCTTGAAGGAGGAGGAGAAACAGTAAATTCAACCACAAATTTCCAGAATTGAGGTAAACAATTCCTTTTTTCTTGAGTTTAATTAGCTAATTTGATAGATTAAGAGATAGGGTTTAGGAATTTCTGAAGAACATGGTGGGTTTCAAAATCCTAGATTGTGGTGATGATTTAATGGTTAGAAATTGGTTTAACATTTGGATTTATTTTCTTGCTTCTTGTTACTAAAGTTAAACCCATGGATGTATGTGTTGAATTTAAAGGATTTGGGTGGTTATTTAACCAAGAAAAATCAAGAAATTTGCTAAATTCGCAGCTGAAAAATTCGCAGACAACACTGCGTAACTTTAGAAAATTGGCCATATCTCAGCGTAGAAATATTAAAATTGCACACCGTTTATTGCATTGGAAACTAGACCCCCAGCCCTTCGTAATGGTATAAAGATGTCGTTCTGTTTCTCAGTATATTAACAGCAGTTTGTTCACAAAATAGACTGAAAATCTGGTTCTGCAGTAGGGTATTTTTTGTCTTGCGAGCCATTTTTGAGCAAGTTATGTTTTGAACTAGTAATGTTGTCTTCTTGAAACATCTAGTAAATTGAGTCTAGTTTCTATCAGAATCAGTCCCGTGGCTTTTGGATAAATATAACTTGAGTTATGGTCGTTTTTGTTCAGCACTGTCAGTGCTGAAAATATCTTATTCTTTAAAGCTAACCTTGTTATGCTATAGATCATGCATTATTAGAAATTTAATAAGTCTAATATTTTTGTAGATTATCTCTTAGGTTATGAGGAGATGGTTTGTGTTCTGATTTTACTATTTAGGAAGGATTAACAGGATTTCAAGTAGTTTGGATTTCGAATTGGAAATATTTTGATTACTTGGTAAATGGCTTTTTCATTTTTCTATTGTTTTAATAAAAACTGATTTCTTGAGTACTTTTATACTAAATGATTGTTAATGCTTTGAAAATCTATTTGTTGTATTAATTTGGATTGTGCATATAGATAATTTGTTTGGTGATTATATGTCTGTGAATGGTTGCATATAATGATATCTTTGGTATAATTAGACTCATTAAACTAGTAAAGGAATGGGAAAGACTATTGAATTGCTATGTCAAAATGTTGGTATGGCTCTCCTACGGGATACAATAGTGGACAAATGGCTCTGACATGGGTTATAATAATGACCGTAGTATGATAACTGTTCATCTGAACTATGTTTTAACCGACATATGGCCCTACCACAGGTAAGAATAGTGGGTTACGGCCCTATCACGGGTTATAATAGTGATTATAGCATATTCTTTACCTGAAGGCAAATGAAAAAGAAACAGATTGTAAGAATTAAATAGAACAAACTATGAGAAAATGTGTCCATTATAGTTGTATATGTCATGCATATATGATGCTTGATTATGGTTAAATTGTTGTGAAGTGATTCTCATGAAATATAATATGTACTTCTAACGTGCTCAATCCAGTGGGGATATGATTGAGTTAGTTACTGAGCAAGTTGATGCTCATCCCACTTACCTTATTTCCTTTTAGGAGATCAAATTTAGACCGTTTTTTGGTGGAGTTTTGATATATTGTTGTGTAGGGTTAGTTTTGTCATGTTTCACCTTGTATAGAAAGTTTTGTATAGTTGTATATATATAAGCCTATGGTGATTCTAGTGTGATGCTGTAGTTGTGCTTTCCTTCTAGGTTGAAAACTACTTGTAGTGTTTATGGTTTGAACTTGTGTAAGTATATGGGCTTGTATTAATAGAGGTTGTGTATGTATATATTGGCGATTGTTACTTATAAGCGTGATAGACAGCTTTGTATCCTCTTGGGAGGGTATGCCAGTGGCACACTCTAAATTACTGGTTGATTTAATTATGCCAATTTTGGGGTGTGACAACGGTCAAAGATAAGGTTCAAGATCGACAACCTTGAACCAAGAACTTGTGATTCTTCATTAGAAAAGCTGTTTAAGTCTTTAATTCTTGTTGTATTGCTCTTTATTTGTTCAATTTCTATCATCACTCTCTTTATTTGCTTTCTAGGTTAATGTTTATTCTAGTTTACTTGCTTTCAATGTTTTCTTTTGTGTTTATGTTCTCAATTATATTCTAGCTTGTCATGGATTAAGGTTGAATGGTGACGATTCCATTTGGATAATGATTAATTTGATCATCAATTGGAATAATTATAACAATTGGGTAATAACTACACACAAGAAACACAATTTGACAATTCTAAAGAGTAGCTAACTTTAGTTTTGGTTAGGTTGGCCGAGGGGATATGGTTATTAAACCTCCATTATAGACCTGTGTTAGATTATTTGGTTAATTAATCTGAGATCAAGGTGGCGGGATTAGTTAATTGGTTCATAAGAAAATTCAGTACAGATAATACTCAATTTAAATTAACCAAGATAGAGAATGTCTCGAACCCTAGTTAATCAAATTTGTTAAGATTCAATCACTGAAGGTCAGTGTTGGGTTGATTTTTAGGAATTAAACTTCCATATAATTAGACCAATTAATTAATTGAATTAATCAAAACTGGGAATTGGGTAGTCTTCCCTAATCCATTATTTTCAATAGTCAAAGACTTTAATTTTTCTCTTTTTAATATTCTCTCCCGTTTTCAATTTTTCAAATAGTATTTAAGCTAAATAACCGGTACTTTCTAAATCAATCCTTGTGGGTTCGACACCTATTTTTGCTATATACTATTTGAGTAGGGTGTATACTTGTGGTATGTTATCTAGTTAATAAAAGAGTTATGTGTTTATAAATTTTATAACTAGATATTCAACATATCAAGTTTTTGGCGTTGTTGCTAGGGATTGGGTCTTTGGCAATTGGTATAATTTGGTAAGAATACTACTTTGAAGTGTAAATTGTGTTTTATTTGTGGTATTGTCATTGTGTGTTCTCAATAATTCTAAAAAGGAAAAAAGATTTTCCTTTTTCGTGGTTTGTGTTTCTTTTATTAAAAAAAAACTAAAAAAGATTTTCTCTTTTAGTAGATAGTTTAGGCCAGCTATTAGTCTAAATTCTCTCAGTTTTCCTTTTTGTGTGTTTTAGTGTTAGTACTTTTTTTTTGTGTTTTGTTTTTGTGTTGGTCTTATAAGAACATGCAATGAATGATTTAGAATCAATCATGCCAAGGAAATTATCATCTTTGTGATTATAGAGGCCTGACAAATGAGCATGATTCTTATGATGTTTTGGATGCACTCATGATTGGTTATCAAAATATGTCATTCCAATTAGAAAATTTAATAGAAAAAGTAAGTGATCTTTGTAACTATTTAATTCCTTATAATAGTTTATATTGTGATTCTTTTGCAGGTAACCATGATAATAGGGAATGTGCATACCAATATGATCCCTATCCTTGTGATTATCAAATGGGATGGTCTGACCATCCGAATTCTTTTTCGAACTACCAAGATTATCCTTATTCTTTTCCTACACCGCAAGAACCTATGTATGAACAAATGTAGCCTCATAGTGAATACCATGGTCCACAGTGATGAATGCGACCCAAGAAAACTTCCATAACCAATTGAACATCATGAAAGGGTATGGTAAGCAAGCTTATGTAAACAATTACTACTCACCATCACCTATGGGACAATGCCAATTTAGGAAGTATGGCATTCATAGAGACTCTTATGACTGCCATGGTTATGACTACACAACCATCTCCTACCCAAGAAAAGGTGATGATGTTGCAAGCTTGGAAAAGAAAAATGATCGCCTATATGGAGTGCCAAGATGAATATCTTGATTGTCAAGACGAATTATAAAAGTGCTGAGGCGAATCCATATGGAGATTATCAAACCAACTTGCTGAACTTACAAGTAAGTTGGTGGGTAAAGTTCAAGGGACTCCTACACCAATCACAGATGAAGGGGAAGATGGCTACCTTGAGGGTAAATTTGAGATGACTAGGTCATGGAGCATGAGCAATGAAGATGAACCAAAGGATTGTTTACATCACCCTATCACAAATTCTATAGAGATGCCATTCAGTGTATTAATGAAGTTTACTCAAGGAGTGGAAGATATAAAGTATCTACTAGAAGGAATTAGGGATAGGATGAATACATATGTCGGGGTTTTACATATCATTGGAAACTTCGGATGTGCTTTGTAATGCAAACAACTAAGCAAGGACTGTAACATTCTCGGCAAGCCTTCTTGGCTTTACTAGGGGAGTGTTTTTTTAAATTTTACTTGTGTTAGATTATGTTTTATTTATTTATGTGCTTTAGTTTAAAAATTTAGTGGGTAATAAGGCTTGAAGCCTCATGATTAGTTAGGTTTATATGTTTTATGTTGTGAACTATTTTTGATTATGCTTGGATAATGTGTTTTTACATGGTGACAAATTAGTCTAATTTTGCTAATGATAATGGATTATATGGATTATGTGCCTACATGATGAATCGTGGTTATCATGGAATTCTCAATTGAATTTCAAGTTTATGGAATTTCTAATTTTTGATACATTATCTTTGATAGTTGAGTAGTTTGATGAGAATATTATATGAATGCTATTACAGATTTGGATTAGTCTCTGTTGTTGAGTACCTTTTAAGGCTAACTAATGTTGCTAAGATAAGTTGGGGGATATGCATTGGATACAGAAATGATCTTTGTATTGTTTCAAACAATGTTTATTTTGTTTGTCAATTGTTTGAACCCCATAAACCCCAATGATTCTACTTAGAGTAGCCATGTTGGTTGAGTATACTAGGAAAAGGAAAAACAATTTCTCGGATTCATGTTTTCCAATAATGCTTGCATTTATATGATTCATTTAAACTTGCTCATTTGCTTAGTAATGTTTAGGAATGCAGTGTTGAGTAATTTCCATGATTAAAAGTGAAACCCAAGTTTTAAGTTGAATTTTGATCATTTGATTTCTTTCGCATTCGTCTTTTATGTATATTATTCCTCATCTAATAGAGTTTTGATTGTCGAAGTATGATATAAGCGGTTCACTAGTGTTATGGTTAGCTATATTTATGTGTCTATGTGATGTTTTGTGTTTTACGGTTAGTTTGTGTTTTGAAAATTTTTAAAAAAAAGAAAATTTCTAAAAATTCAACAAAAGATTTTTATTTTAGTGTCTTAGTAGTAGAGAATTTCACTCTTAAAGATCTGACTGTTTAAAAGGCTCTCTAGCTATCGGATAGCTGCCTTTGGGATTTTTATACCCTCTTTGCCTATAGTATTGTAGAAGGTTAAACAAAAATATGGTTTTCTTCTAATTTTGTTAGGTTTTGTATTTTCTAATAACTGTTTTGTGATGCTATGATAGAATAGCATATTATTATTTGGCTTGACATTAATTTTGAATAATATAGTGACCTAGTATTTTTTAGCCATGTGATTCCATGTCACATATTTTTCCATAAATGGGTGGAAACTCAGATTTGTGCCAAGTTGTGCTTTCTTGAGTAGAAATTTTTTAACTCAATGATATTAGAGAGGAATTGCATAAACTTATTTGATTGATAATATATATTTGAAAGTTGTTGAGATCGTTTTCTTATGATTTGTCAGTAGGCATAGATGTTGATATGAAGTAGACCTTTGCTTGTTCATATGTGTGTTAGTGCATAGAAAAAGTATTTGGTTCTGTTACAACTGTGTAAATCTTACAAGTGCTAGAACCCATTTTTTCGTGGTTAGTTCCTTGTGCTCCAATGAGCTTAAAAGGAAAATGGCTTGCTTTATGTAAAATGTGTGAGCATGTAAAGGCAAATGAGAATGAAAAGGCAGCTTATGTGAAAATGCATATTGTGTTTGCCAAACAAAAATGAACCAAATAAAAGGTGGTTATAAAGGAATTATGAAAGATTGTGTTGATGTTGTTTTGAGTTAAACAATTTTAATGGTTCTTTAATGCTTTGCCATTGTGTGACATTTGCTTAGTTAACATTATAAGGATCTATTGGTCTTTTTATACCTTATAGATGGCTATAAGGTCTTGATCTAGATAATTTTTGGTTTTGAAAAGTCAAAGATTTTGCGTGATGTTGCCCATATTAGTTAATTTGAGTTGTTGAATTTGTTTTTTAGAAGGTCTTCTTGACGTGGATCCGTGTGGTTGTTTTGCTATGTGTACTTTTGTGATGTGAGTTTCATTTGGTTGGTTGGATTTCGGACTAGGTTTATGAGCCAATTACATCAATCTAAATTTAGTGTCGCCATTCCTTTGTTCGTATGTAGTCATGTTTCTCTTTTGTCTTTTAATTTGTTTCTATGTTTTGTTTTTCTTGCAGCTAGTAGAACCTTAAGTTGGGTGGTGTTGATAACCTTAAGAAATGAGAGTTATTCCTACTATTTTTTGTACAACTTTTGCACTAGTTTCGACACTTTTAGGTTTTATGTATTTGTTTTAGTGCATTTATTTTTATTTGTGTTTATATATGTTTAGTATAGTGTTTTAGTGTTTATTTAATGTTATTTAACTTAGATTTATATGTGCATGTGTTTAGAATTGTATTTTGATTATTTACCTAATTTCTCCTGGAATTAGAATTCCTCGTGTATTCTTATTTGTCTTTTGTTTATAGTTTTAGTCAGTATTTAATTGTTATTTTTGAGTTAAATTGTAGATGTTAATTTGTGTTATTGTTTTATGGTCGTGTAGAAACAAACAATGAGTCAATCGAACATCGGATAAGGATTTTAGAGGCAAAGCGGTGAACCATGAAAGCTGCGAAGCGCCACTCATAGACTGCGAGTGACCAAGGCCAAAACAGCTTATAGCACAGATTGGAGTCGGGTTGAGCAGGGCGAGCTATTATACAATTTGACGATTTTTAGAATTCTGGGATTTCATTTTGGGCCCGTAATTATACGTTTCGAAGCGTATTCATAGCCCTACATTTTGTAACTCTTAGAAACTATAAATAAGTGTCTCTAGGACCTCAAAATGTCATTTGAATTCAATTTCCTCCTTGGGGGCTGCAAATTAGACTAGGGTTTTATTACTTTTTTAATAAGGGTTGAAGAGGAGGTTCAACATTGATAATCTTGGACAAAAAAATTGCGATTCTTCAGTAGAGAAGCTTTCTTAAATCTTTAATTCTTGTTTTATTGTTCTTTATTTCTTCAGTTTCAATCACCGCTTTCTTTATTTGCTTTCTAGATTAATTTTTAGACTAGTTTACTTGCTTTCAATATTTTTGTTTTGTGTTTATGTTCTCAATTATGTTCTAGTTTATCGTAGATTAAGTTTGAATAATTCTGATTTCATTTGGGTAATGATTAATTATGATCATGAATTGGAATAATCATAACAATTGGGTAATAATCAATATAATTTGACAATTCTAAAGGGTCGCTAACTTTATTTTGGTAAGGTTGGCTGACGGGATATGGTTATTAAACCTCTGTCATTGACCCATGTTAGATTATTTGGTTAATTAATCTGAGATCAAAGTGGTGGGACTAGTTAATTTGTTCACAAGATAATACTCAAATTAAATTAATCAGGATAGAGAAGGTCTTGAACCCTAGTTAACTAATTTTGATAGGATTCAATCACCGAAGGTTGGAGTTGGGTTGATTTTTGGGAATTGAACTTCCATGAATTATAATTGGACCAATTAATTAATTCAATTAATCAAAATCGAGATTTGGATAGTCTTAACCCTAATCCATTCTTTTCATTACTCAAAGTGTTTA
The DNA here is from genome assembly GCA_025175665.1 of Cinchona pubescens. Lineage (NCBI taxonomy): Eukaryota > Viridiplantae > Streptophyta > Magnoliopsida > Gentianales > Rubiaceae > Cinchona > Cinchona pubescens. Next base: position 1,431,377 of record JANKKI010000048.1, read on the forward strand.
ATTTTAGTCTACTTGACTTTCTCTCTCGTTTTCAACTCTTCAAATAGTGTTTAATCCAAATAACGATACTTGCTGAACCAATCTTTGTGGGGTTTGACCCGTATTTTCACGATATACTATTTGAACCTATACACTTGTAGTGCGTTATCTAGTAAACAATAGAGTTAGATGTTTGTAAATTTCATGACTAGGTATTTCCCGTATCATGAATTTATCTACCTTTATCTTTGAATAGAGTAAGTGCTTCTTTCTTTTCATGGAAATGGGCTAGTGGCTCCCTATTTTGTAGAGCTGATAACTCTAGTAAACTAGAGTTATTTCCCTCTAAATTATGGTATTTTGATAGTTTAAACTCTGACCTTTGGGTAAGTAATTGCAGGTTTTAGTTAATTTCTTTCATATATGTTTGTATTTTCGTTCTTGTTAAATATGATAAGTTTTCATTAAATTTCTAGCTTAATTAATTGCTTAATGGTGTTAATATTATGCAGGTCAAAATTAAAGGTTGGAAGCTGGAATGAACAAAGCTCAAAGGACCAAATTGCAATAATGGAAGAATGCTAGGAAGAGAGTCGAGATCGCGATCACAAATTCTCTATATCGCGATCTTAACTCGGGAAATTGCTCTAAATTTATTAGAGTCGAGATTGCGATCACAAATTCTCCATATTGCGGTCTCGACTCGCTAAGGGATAAGTTGTGAGGGCAATTTTGTAATCTTCTAGCAAAAAACTCCTGATTTTTACCTTGTATAATACTACACTATGTAAGTTACTTAAAAATTTGTAATAAGTAAGTAGGATAATTTTAGTTAGAAAATTAGGAGATTAGGATAGATTAGGAAACTTGACTCTTAAGTTTTTTTGGAATGAAAAATCCTCTTTAGTCTATTTCTTATATTTTCTTTTAATTTCTTTACAAGTTTAAATTTTGATTAGATAGTTGTAGTGGGTTTATCAATAGCTTCAAGTAGATATAATTTTTACTTGCTTTCTAGTTTAATTTAGTGAAAATCTCTTTGCTTGCAATCTAGGGTTTCTTAGAAGAATTAGGTTTCTTGTTAATTTCTTGCTTTTTAGTTAAGAATTCTCAGTTTACTTGCATTAATTTCTAGTTAATTTTTAGTGGGCTTTCTTTATTGTCTTCAAAAATCTAAAAATATTTAGATTTCAATTTTAACTTGTTCCAATTTCTAGTGTAGAAATGGTTGCTTTTATTCTTTAAGGTTCTTAATTGTAGTCTTTTTAATTGGGTAACTTGCTTGCTTTTAATTTTAGCTTTATTTCAGTAAATCTAGGGTAGAATTAAGTGCCTTTAGTTAATTGCTTTCGTTAGAATTTAGTAGCTAGTCTCTTAATTTCGTAATTGCTTAGTTCCATTATGTGTTTTAGTAAATAAATTAGCTTAATTTGGTCTTGTTTACTTGAGTTTAAATACGAACCTAATTAGTGTAGTTTCATCTCTCATTGATTGATTTTTGCTTAACTATACAAATACCCGTATATTTCGGCATTTGCCTTCCAACAATCCTAGTGGGAACGATCCCTATTTCCCTTTACTACTATTTAACAACCGTATACTTGCAAGATACCACATAGTAAAAATAGTAGTAGGAGTTAGGTGTATTTATAAATTTATAACTAGGTGTGTAGAGCATCAAGAGTCAATCTCTTTCATGGACAACACAAGTGCCACACTTTTTTGGATACTTGGTCAACTTTTGCTTTCTCTGTCTGAGTTAAAAATGTACTAAGATTGGTCCTAGAGAAATATTTGATTGAGAGCTTTCTGGAGGATGCTTGTGTTAAGCACTTTTGGGCCTTGGAGAACACTTCAAGTGGGTGCCTTGGAGGGCAATTGAGGTGCTCTAGGTGCCTAGGCATTACACCTATTTTTGCACACAAGGTGGTTTCACAATAAGGCACCTTGGTAGGTTTTTCTTTTAAGGCACTCGATGGAAGTGACATGAGATGCCTTGGTATAATTCCCTTTTAGGGAACCTAGTGATAACACCAGAGACACCTCGGTAGGGTATAGGATCTAACACCATAAGATTCCTCAGATGATCCTTTGCCAAAATCTTCTATCATTGGAGATAGTGTCCTTGACGACAGGTCCAATGTCCTCTCTGTGGATAAGTTCCTTATGCCAGTTTTCAACTTCCCCTATTGATTAGATGTTGGTTATTGTTTTCAAATCAAGATGAGACTATTTGCATTCTTTTGGTAATATAATAGAGTTTAATCACATTTTTTAGAGCACGTAGGGAGGAATCTTTCTTTATTCTTCTAATACTTAGTATATTTTTCATCTTTGATTAGGAGCATTCAGAAGTGACACTAAGAAATGATATTGAAAAAAGAACCTTAAGAGTTGCACTAAGAAGCCATAGAAATAAGAGAGATTGATGAAATTGAAGGGGATTCCCCCAAAATCAAGTAAGAGGGGCATCGAACTACTGGTGGTCAACATTCTTAGTCCTTTTGTTCTTTATTTAGCAGATAATCAATTTTATTTTCCTGTAATAGGTAGTGGTTTGAGGCTTTTAGCTTGGACCTTGGCCTATACAAGCTCCACTTGTATATCTTTTAGTAAAGATTCTCATTGTTGGTAGTTGCATGCTTCTATCTCTTTTGCTAAGTATGCTGCCCCCAAACAGAGTAATATCGTTTATCTTTGTTTAAGATCACCATTGTAGCTTTTCTTAGCTTTTGCTTGAGATGAACAAATTGTTTGACTGGTGTCCTTGGAAGGACTAGTCATTTATTATATTTTGTGCTTTTAGATAATAAGCATCATAATGCCAATTATGAGCACCTTGAGGGTTTGTTGAGGAAATGCTTGGAGGGCGTCATAAAAGGTTGAACATTTAGATATCCTCTTTTTCATAGGACTAATCAATTAATGTTTGGGAGGATTTATGTTTTTTCCATGAAGCCTTAGATATAGGTACGGTATTATGGTGGAGTAACTTGCCTCCTAGCTGTTTTCCAATTTGAAGAATAGGTGAATTTGTCACTCATCTTTCAATATGGTTTTAAGCTTGTTTCCAGAGAGTTTAGTTTTCTTAGAATAGTTCACGGAGGGAGTTAGCTATTTTTATTATATAGTATTTGACCTTCAGAGGACTGAATTAAGATGATAAAATTCATCCTCTGAGGGTTCGGAGTTTAAATGATTTTGCTTTCTTGGAAAATGGGGCTTTTAGTTGTTCGATTTAGCAAGTAGTGTGCATGCATAAGAGTGATGCCCAACCAAAAGACAACCAAAATGAGGCACAACGTGAGAATATTTTCTTTACCAAATGTGATATTCATAGTCGTGCATGTGATTTGATCATAGATGGTAGTAGTTGTGTTAATGTTGTTAGTAAGTTAATGGTCTCAACAAATTGAGTTTGCCTTGTCAAAAGCATCCATGTCTGTATAAATTACAATGGCTAAATGAATGTGGTGAAGTCAAAGTAACTAAACAAACTTTAATTTCATTAGCTATTGGAAAGAATAAGGATGAGATTTTGTGTGATGTTGTTCCAATGCAAGTAAGTCACATACTGTTAGGAAGATCATGGCAATTTGATCAACACAATAACCATGATGGCCATACGAAAAAGCATACATTCTTTAAAGATGACCAAATTGTTTAGATTGTACTTAAACCACTACCTCCCTATCCAGTAGGTGAGGAATAATTGTACATTAAGAACTCATTTGATGAATACTATAAGGTAAAAACTGAATTGAAAAAGGGTAACCAAGTGGGAAACCCTAATGAAACCCTAAAGATGAATTGGTTAAATTTTAAAATTCTAACGGTAAGGAATTTGACAAAAAATTCTAATTTCTTTGTAAATTTCAAAGAGGTTCAAACAATCATGAGTTCAAATTTGCTTGTGTTTTTGTTTATATTTAAAGAAAATTATTTTTTGCAGTCTAAACACGACCTGGCCTTGCCAAGATCTTTTAAAACTCTTTTGTAGGATTCGAGGATGAATCCTTTCAGGGAAGGAGGGAATGATACAAATCTAGTAGGCCAAGAATGTATCAAGTTGAGAAGATGAAAACTAGAGCAAGCTTGGACTCAAGCGCACCAAAATTGGAGCACATTGGTGGTGTTATGATCAAGTTGGATTGGACTATCCTCAATTCAGCTTGAATTAAAACATAAAATCCAATTCTTCAAAGTGAAGCACAAGTGGCAAGATAAAGTCCAAGTCCAAGAAGTTTCAAGCCCAAGAATTGAAGAGCTTCCGAAAGGGTTCGAAAAAACCCTAGTTTTGACCAAGGCCCTATTTAGCCAATCCAATCATAATTTTTCTAGGATTTAGTGTTAGTACTTGTTTTTAAGAAGTTGTTAGTTGGCTGATGTTCTTAATGAGGTTCGAACATCTAGCCTAGGGTTATTTTAGGCATAACCAATTTTATTTTGGTCTTGTAAGCCAATCTTAGACTTGTTTGGATTTGGCAAGGTTGTTTCCTCGTAGTGTTAGGCCTACTTGTGGGGTATTTTGGCCAGCTCCTTGTCACGTTAAAACAACCCTCTCTTGCTGATTTTTAACATTCAACATATTCAATAATATTTTGTGAGAAATTCTCCCAATTGTCATCCAAAGACTTAGGTATTCATAATATTGATTCTTGTGAATATCAACTAGAATGTAGAAGTAGTTAACTATTGGTTCTAGTCTCATTATAAATAACGGATCGATATCTCATACAGTCGAAAACAGACACCTTAAATTTTTGATTTCTTAGTCAAAGAATTAAATCCATCAAATCAAAATTGTTTAGGCGGTCTTCATTTCCACGTTCAATCTCGAGTCTCATTAGTTTCACTGCGGGGTTCGAGTCATAAGGGGGGTCCTTCCGCCTAAGGATATTCTATCCCACTTTCTACAACAATCCGTATTCCACTCTCTACAATATTACGAGGTATTCTATACTAATCATTTAACTATATTGAAAAGTATACTTGGCAGTTCATTAAATAGTAGGATGGGAATTGAGGTAGGAAGCAGAATAAAAGATCTTTATTTGTCATTCCCTTATAATTAGTATAATTAATATCACTACATACTTTTTCTCTATTTTGTTTCTATACTTTTTCTTTCTCTTCTCTCACTATTAGATGATTAGGCGGACAACCTATCCTTTATTGGATATACGCATCAAGAAACGATGTGAAAATACTAGACCTCACTTCAGGTTTCATGTAATATAGACCTCACTTCAAGTTTCATGTATTATTTAAAATTTATATAAATACATGTTCCATACATGACTTTAGAATTGGCATATCAATTGTATTTGTGATATTCCATCATGTACTTTTGGATAGTGAAAAGAAATGTATGAATAAAGTTTCATAACTTGAAAAACTGAAATCCCAATGTCATTGTCACACCCCGTTTTTCATAAAAAGAAAATGGATAATATAAAATGAATATGTAAATGTTCTTTGATGGAATTGTCACACTCCATTTTGTTTCATCTAATTAAATAAATTAAGAGAAAATGAACTAAAGTGAAAAAAAAGCCTAAAATGGTACTTGGTAAAATGGGACGACTTGCGGGCCCAAAATACAAATATAGGGTTAGGTTTTTTTATCAATATTGAAGTCGTCACTCAGTACTAGATTTTAAGTCTATCGAGTCACTAGAATAATTTTTATTTCATAATCATACACTTACAACCCTTTATCTAGATGACTCTTGACCTTCAGAAATAAAGATTTGAGTTTGGGAGTTCAATTTTAGAATGGGAAGGCTAAAATAGACTAAATATACTCTAGGCACCCTTTCACACCCGACAGAGTCAGTTGCGAGTTTAATTTTATTCTTTTGAGTTTAAGGTTAAAATATGATTTAATTAATGATAGCACAACATAAAAATAAGTAAAATATTTAAAACACAAACATGACAAAAAGTACGTCAACGTAAATGACGTGTTCCGAACCTCTATTGGAAAGGTGAAGAGCTAAACTCACACTCACACTCACACACATACAAACATGAAGCAAAAAATAAATAAAAATAAAGAAATTACATAATACTATGTCTTAATAGTGGGCTCACATTAAGTCTAGGAAAATAAAACAAGACAAAACTAAATCTAATTAAACTAAAAAATTTGAAGGAATCACACAAAGTCTAACAAATGACTAATTAAACCTTAATTGATAGAATACTAACAATACTCTATATTTTAATGCTAAAAAAAAAAAAAAATTATTTAAGGCACAAAAATTTTCAGAAATGTATCCTACTAAATACGTGAATCTTTAGACCAAGAATCATTCAATTTTAATGATTAGATTAGGAGACATTTCAAAATAGATCAGACTCCTCTTGATTTGGATACTATTTGTTCAAAATATCATAAATCATGATTTATATATCCAAATAATGTGAGACCAATTTTTTATGAAATTAGACTTAAAAAGAAAGAATTATTTGGTTTTGTCCCAGTCCATATTCGGATCCTAAGGTCTTCAATATTAATGCCCAAATGACAACTTGTGCAAATGCTTCTGTGTTTAGCCTAGTCATGTATACTAAAATTTAAAATGCAAAATCTCAATAAGTAAAACTCAAATTCCTTGATTCTAGAGTTTAGATAAATTCTATACCATCTACTAGCATGAAAAATCAGTGAAAATTTTATCCAATACTTGATGTACATGAGTTAGAGAAACATTCACTAATCTGTTATTAGAAATCCATTTTAGATAGTGTTGACTGAAACATGAATAGATTGACACAAACAAATCCAGTTGTGTTGATTCCAAACTTCAATAAAATTAGACTCCCAAAAATACATTCCTACCAAATTTCACAAGTAACATACTGTGCAACAAATGAAATTAAACTTCAAAATCATAGCAAGTAACAACCAGTAGTCATTTTTGCTTCACATGGACAAGTGTTCAAAGTAGCACAACTTGAAATCTACACACCCAAATTCTATGAAACCAAAACTTAAATAATTTAGCCCCAAAGTAAAAGATATGTTTTGATTCATGAAACTTCATTTTTATATCTTAAATATCTCATAGAAAACTTCAAAGGACATATCATGCAATACATACAATCAAGACAGTAAATATGACGGACAAGTATCAATTCAATAATCTTTTGCTCTTGAAATATAAATCAGGAAGAGACAAGTGATATATGTATGAAATAACATTTGAGTTTGTTTTCATATCAAAAAATAGTAAACAATCACAAAAATACTTGCAATGAAAAATGTGCAAGAAATAAGTGTTGTTAGGTTGAATTTCAACCAGTGGCATGGTTCTTCTTGGTTATACCTTTCCTCATTTTTCTTTCATTTTTCTTCTACTTGTGTGTGTGATTAACTAGTTTTAAGTACATATTTGGTGTTTTGTGTGTGCTTTGGGATGGAAAAAATGTTATGTGAAGAGTTTGTGAGAGTTTTTTAAGTTGGTATAGTGAGATTGAGATGAAAAACACTTTCTGTCTCTTATGTACATCTAGAGGAGAATTGAGATTGTGTGTGTATGGGAGAAGGGTGAACATAATTGATAAAGAGTGCATGAAGGGAGGAGAGATGTGTGGATAAAAGAAGAGGTTGAGTGTCTTTTGGAATAAAAAAAAAGTTAGTTAGATACATGGAGTTTGGGTGAAAAATGGGAAAAGTTTATAGGGAAGTGGTGATGTGATTTGATAAGTGACAAAAAGAAAAAGGTGAAATGACATTTTTAGGACTCAAAAGTAGCTGGTTTGGGGCTTGATAAACCTGTTCGATTATTATATGGCAGCACAATTTGTACTGGTTTCACAAAAAAAAAGAGGGAAGAAATGTAAATCTACTACAAGACTCTAAAAAAATCACCAAAATTGTGAGAAATTCAAATAAATTCTTTGATCCTCCTAGAAAAATTCACTTGAAAATAATACTTGGAAAGATACTTTTAGAGATGCACGCTTGGGACAAAAAAAAACTAAAATTTAGGCATGAAATAGACTCCAGACATTACCAAAAATGGTATAAGTGCTTAAAATAATTAAAATTGATTTTAGAAACTTGAAACATTTGAAAATTATATAAGAAAAGAAGTCTTGAAAATGTGTCACAGTGCAAAAAAGTACTAAAATTAAAACTATCTCCAACAGATCTAAAAAATTACCAAATTTATAGACGTGTTTAAAAATGTAAAGAAAAGATTTAGCAAATGAAAAAAACTACAAAATGAATCGAGCACTTAGGGTGAGTTTGGATGAAAGGAAATGGAAGGAAGAGAAGAGAAAGGAAGGGAAAGTTTGAGTTTTTAAGAGATTTGGGAGTTTTAAGCGGAGGGAAAGGAAGAAAAAAGAAGGGAGATAGAGGGATAAATTTTTTTAAAAATTTTCCCTCTATAGGTGGGTGGAAATGGAAGGAAAAGTTGGATTACCCTAAAATTAATTATGAAATGTCATATTTGTCTTCCAAACATAATATAAAAATATCAAAAGGAAGGGCACTTTAGTAAAATACTAACATTAATGAAATTTTTCTTTCAAAACTCCCAAACAACTTGAAAGAAACTTATCTTCCCTTCCTTTCCCTTCCATTCTCTTCCCTCCTCATTAAAAACTTTCCCTTCTTTCTCTTCCTTCCTAAACTCCCAAACTCAACCTTAGGGTGCCTTGATAAAACTGAAATATGAAATCTGAATGCTAAAAATTAAGTGCTAAAGTATTAATTTGCTAAATTCATAGAATTATATACTATTTCATAATCATTTAAACTCAGCACTGAATTGAAATATTTTACCTTGTGTATATTATATAGCTAGACAATAATATTATATTTTTATAATAAGTTAATTTTTAATTTGTTAATACAAATAAATAATTTATTAATGTAGAGTAAGTGTGTGAGAGAGAAATATATATGTGTGTGAGAGATAGAAACTAAGTGTGTGTTTATATGTAAGAGAAAAGGAATATAATATGTACAAGTGTGTTTTTGTGTAGGAGAAGGAATAAAGTGTGTACAAGTGTGTGTTTATGTGTTAGAGAAAAAGATTATAATGTGTGCAAATATGTGATTTTGTGTGACAGAGAAGGAATATAGTATGTACAAGTGTGTGTTATGTGTGATAGAGAAGGTAGTGTGTTCAAATGTGTATTTGTGTATAAGAGAAGGAATATAATATAGTATGTGCAAGTGTGTGTTTATGTGTGAGTGAGAATGAATATAGTGTGTGCAACTGTCTATTTATATATGGATTGAGAGAAGGAATATAGTGTGTGTAAGTATGTATTTGTGTGTGAGAGATGAGGAATATAGTGTATTCATGTATGTGTTATTGTGTGAGAGAATGAATATAGTGTCTGCAAGTGTGTGTTTAAGTTTGTATATGTAAAAGGGTATGTGAATGTCCCTTAATCCAGTAACTTAAGAAATCTTCTTCTAGATTGAACTTGATGAAGGCATGCCTGTGATAAACCAATTGTGAAAGAACCTTTGAAGCCTACTGTTTGAAGTGCTTTTGTCCCACTGTCTCCATAGCCGGCAAGCCATGTAAAATTTTTCCAATAATAGCTAATTTAAAAGGTTCAAAAAGAATCTCAACCTCCTTCTTTGTGAATAACACAGCTAGTTCACCTTTCATTACACCAATACGCTTCAAAAAGCTAGGCTTAGATCCTTGTTGGTTTCCTTGAAGAATATCAACAAAGAATCATGCATGTTGCCCTCCAACCGTTGGCTAGAGGATAGAAACCCTTCCAATGAATGATAAAGATGGAGCCACATTGCCAAGAAAAGTTATAGAGAGAAGTTGGAGCAAAAGTTCTAGAGAGAGGAGTTCTTTTCCTATGTGTGTTTTAAGTTCTAGAGAGAGAAGTTTTTTTCCATAGAATCATCCATTGCTCCAGTTTGGATTCACTTTGAAAATCTGCCTTTTGTTATTTTCAGAAAGAATCATTATATTTAGTGGCATAGTTGGTTGGTACTCCACCGAAAATGGATATTGCGACGGCTACTTTGTCCCGTCCTAATCATGTAAAGGTATGTGTAGAGGTGGATTTGAAGGCTAAACTACCTAAACGTGTTTGGGTGGGAGTTGATGATAAAGGACATTGGCAAACTGTTGCTCATGCCAGCTTATCGTACCCTTTGTAATAAGCATGGTCACTCGAACGATGAATGTTTATCAAGTGAGGTTGCCCCCCAAAAGGATAAAGTCCCAACCAAATCAGTGATAGTACAAATGGTTGCTCAATCAAAAGTTAGTAGTGAAAGGATTCAAACAAGAAAATAGCAGACTCAAACGAAGGCAAAGGCAAGCAAAAGGTGTTCAAGAAAAACGTAAACAAGTGGTTAAGAGAATTTATCAGAAGAAACAAAATTCCACTTCACTTGTCTAAGATTCTTTTCCCCAATCTAAGAGAGATATTCCAAGTTCTTCAGGAGTTAAGGTGGAAGGTATGGAGGTTCAAGCATTGGATGTTCACCAACCATCATTAGAGGATCAACAACTATCCAGTTCAGAGGAAATTCTAGCAAGTCATTTCACCAAAACAAACCATAAGTGTTGGCTCATGACTCAGTGGAAGGGGTACAGGTGGTACAGATCCGCTAGAGCTCACAAACTGAATTACAACTAACTCAATCAAACTCGAGAGATTCAAATTCAAAAAATCCTATCTTTAACAAAAAGGCTCAAGATGAGGTGGTTTTGAATCTTGAATCTGTTGATCGATCCTTTTAAATAATCTACCAGATAGACTAGTTATTTTGAATAATAGAAATCAGGGATGAATCCATTACTGATCCAGCCTAACAAACAACAAATTATTCTACTTACTTCTTAGAATTGGAGTACCCAGGTGATGTAGCTCCTTTAGTTTAGGAGAATTTACATGAAATCAGCAAAATGTTTGGGGAAAGAATGAACATCTTGTCTCAAAATAAAGAAGCTTCCCTTCAAGACAGTTTAAAACTCTAGCTAGATGTAGTCGAAGGCATAAAGGTCTAACAGTTCAATTGAGGACTCACACTCTATCTACTAGAAGCCTATGCAAGCCATCCACATAGTTTCCTTCTCCAATTCATCAATGAATAGTGTCCTAATATGGAACATTCGAGGTATTGACAATAAGTCTTCACTTTGCAGAGAAAAGTATTTGGTTAAACACCGTGTTCAAATTCTTTGTCTTTTGGAGCCTTTGGTTGATATATCACAAGTTTCCTTGTTTGCATTCAAACTAGGGTTTTCTAATTTCCACGTTAACCCTAATGCGAAGATCCAATGACTCTTTTTGAATTATGATAGCTATTTAACTATCCTAAATAATAATGTTCAAATGCTGCATGTGAGGGTTTTTTTCCTCTACTTTGGTAACTGCTTGCAATATGTCCTTTGTTTATGCTAAGTCTTCGAAGGCTGAAAGAAGGGATTTATGGAATTTGTTCAGACTAGTTTAGGACAATTCAGTTCCTTGGTGGGAAGGAGGGGACTTCAATTGCATTTGTTCATCTTCTGAATATCTTAGCTCAACCTATCTTGATGTTAGAGCAATGGAGGAATTCAATTCTTGTCTTGAAGATTGTGACCTCTTTAACATGGCTTTCGTTGGTAATAAGTTTACTTGGAGAGGCAATAGATTGGGGAATCTAGTTTGGAAGGGATTGGATAGGATTGTGTGTAATATCATTCCTCGCAACTTTGTTTTAAAAAAATTGAATTGTGGCACTTCTCTAAGACTTGCTTAAACTATTCTCCTCCTTGGCTTTCTTTTTCTACTACTATTTTTACGCAGCCTATGTGAACCTAAACCTTTTAGGTTCTTAAATATATGGAAAGGCCATTCTCAATTCCTAGGATTGGTAAAGAAGAACTAGAATCTTCACTGCTCTAGGGATCCTTGATTCAAATTGGCAGCTAAACAAAAAAGATTGAAAGTAATCCTCAAAAACTGGAGTTTTACCTCTTTTTGGAAATGTTTTTTTCTAATTTGGAGGATGCTGTGAAAGGTTGGTGCTCAAAAAAAGGAGTCTTTATAGGAAAATTTTTCTTTAAATGGTCAAATGGAATTAGATCATTCCAAGGCACAATTTTTGAAGTGTTTGGCTGATGAGGAAGTTTCTTGGCAACAAAAAGTCGGTATTGAGTGGCTGAAGCAAGGGGACGTAATTCCTAATTTTTTTTTCATTCTAAAATGATTGGCAAGAGGCAAAGAATGTCAATTTCTAGAATCAAAATTGATGGCCATTGTCTGATGATCCAGTTAGAATTGAAAATGAAGCTATCAGGTTCTTCTAGCAACAATTTCAATGCATGCATTGACTAATTTGGATCCTTTTATTCTTTCTTCCTTTCAACATTTAATTATGGAGAGTAAGAATGAGGAGCTTGTCCAAGATTTTACCTGGTTAGAATTGAAGGAAGTTGTGTTCTCACTTAATAAGGATGGATGTACAGGTTGTGATGGCTATAATGGAGTATATTTTACAACTTGTTAGGACATAATAAAAAATGATTTATTTGAAGGAATCAAGGCGTTCTTGACTGGTGCTGTAGTGCCAAGGGTGTTCTAGCACACTAATTCCTCTAATCCCTAAGAATTATAATCCGGCTGCATTTGGTGATTTGAGACCAATTAGCTTGTGCACCTTTGTGAACAACATATGCGCTAAAGTCCTCTCCATGAGATTAGCTAAAGTTCTTCCACGGTTCATTTCTCAAGAACAGGTTGCTTTCATCAAAGGGACGAACATTTCTGATAAAATCTTGATTGCTCAAGAATTAGTAGAGTTCATTGATGAAAAAACAAGAGGAGTTAAAAGCAACATCATGGTGAAGTTGGATTTAGCCAAGGCCTTTGATAGAGTCTCTTGGGGATCTTTTATACAAGGTCATAATTGATATTAATGACAAAAGAATTTCTCTTATTCAAAATGCTATTAGTGACTCTAGTTTTCTGTACTTATTAATGGAGTCTCCAAAGGATTCTTCAAGTCCCATAGAGGGCTCAGGCAAGGTGATCTCTTGTTATCTTTATTATTCACTTTATTGATGAAAGCTTTCAGTAAAGGTCCGAGAAGGGAATTTCTTGCTAATATGATTTCTCAATGTTGGTATAATATAATTTGGTCAAGAAATTATACCTCAAAAATTCGTAACTTTTACAGGATCGGCTAACTTTACAAATCCAATTTCCGACAGCAACAACCACCTTTCTCAGTCGGATAAAGCGGCTACAAGAGTCACCCACAATTTTCATGTTTCAAAACCTTTGAGACTATGATGGTTTCTCTAAGAGGAATAAACCTAAAGAATTTTAGGTCTGAAAAAGAGTAGGGAGTTGGGGAGAGAGAAAAATTAAACGTAATAAATTTTTTTGACCAATAGGTTTATTTATACAACTCTATTTGACAAACTCCCAACTACGTACAGTTGAGAAAGCCTTTTCCAACTCAAGTTGGTAAGTTCTAATGATAATATGATTTGGTCAATTATAATTATCACTTAGATAATTATTTTGACTAAATAATTATCACTTAGGTAATTGTTTCACACACAATTACTTGATTGTCGAAATAGAGCCATTGTCCAACTAATTAATTAAATTAATTAATTATTCACGTTGTATGCTGTGTGGATGTCTACATACAACATATCCCACTCGTACGCATTGCGTTCAATGTGGTTCCTCCGTTTGCAGAACTTATCCTCACTATCATACAGGAAATAAAACGTGCAACCAAACGAGAAAAGTTACCGACGAGAGATGTTATATCAAGTTACCATCTCAGTAACATAACTGTACTCAATTATCTCAAAATACCCTAAATTAGTTTATCTAAATTACACAGAGTTTTACACCTCTGATCCCTCTAATAATAGAGCTATGCAAATCCTCTTTCCATCTCTTTGTACTCATGGTTATATTCAAATGTTCCTATAACCGCCTGGGCAATGAGTTACAAAGTTTTATGTGTAAGTTTAGATATCTTTTCCTTGATTACTCATACTGATAGATCAAAGACTGATTTCTTTCCTAGACATGTTTCATTAGATCGTATTATTCTTGACCTTTAGATAACATGCGAAAGTAGCAACATCAACCCTTAACTTCTCAATATAGATTCAAGTCCCAAAGGGTATAATAGATTGGACAATAAGTCCATAGGGCTCACACAGTGATGAAGCAGGGATCTATTTAGTCATTCCCTTTATCGGTTGACTTATAGCACATACAGTATGAAAAGTATGCTATGGTTGAGCTCCCACTTAGATTGTTACACCATACGGAACTTGGATTAGCTTCTTGTCAAGGTGACTGTCTTGAATCCCAAGCTCACAATTCAAATCCAGCTATTAATGGGCTATAAGAAGTGTGCATACCTTCATTTTCGACTTTTAATTCTCATCTTAGTACATAACTAAGGTGAGTATCATTAATTATCCTTACTTGTGTCAATAACAATAAGGAGATCACCACGTTTGGTACCTAGTGGTCATTTAAATCTCATCCTTCTCACTATTTCAGCTTTGGGGCGATTTTTCGTGTGAGTGGAATAATCTTTGAGTAGCCTGGTGACAAATTTTCTTAGATATGTGCCCTAAAAAAATGCAAAGAATCCACAAAAAAAGGTACTTTATTGCATAAATGATAAACAAATAAATCAAATTTTCAATAAACCTAAACCCTTAATGTGCTTATAAAAAGCATCCTTGGGGATTAGTTTTGTAAACGGGTCAACTAACATATGGGTAGTAGAAACATGCTTCAGCACTACTTGACCCTGTGCAATGATGTCACGTATGAAATGGCAGCGTGTGTCAATGTGTTCGATTTTTTTTCGCATGATATTTAGGATCTTTTGCGTAAGCCATAGCTGCTGCGTTATCACCATGAACACCACAGCTTCATGAAGTTGCCTTGTAATCTTTAGGCTTTGCAAAAACCTCTTAAGCCAAATTGCTTCTTGTACCACAACATTACATGCAACGTATTCAGAATCCATCATGAATAATGACATGCACTGTTGCTTTTTGCTACACCATGAAATGGCTCCTCCACCGAGAATAAAGGCGTAGCCAGAAGTGGACTTACACTTATCCCTATCTATTGATCCATCTGCATCACTATATCCGACTAATTTGAGACTCCCACCATTATAGCACAAAGTCATATTAGAGGTTCCTTTCAAATATCTAAATATCCTTTTAATTGCAGTCCAATGCACAGTACTAGGATTGCTTTGATATCTACTAACCATGCCTACTGCAAAGCAGATGTCAAGTCGAGTACACATCATAGCATACATTAAACTACCAACAACGCTTGCATATGGCACTTTTGCCATATGCTGTTTGTTTGTTTCTTCTTCTGTTTTAGGGCATTGTTCTTTATTGAGGTATAGACCTTTTTTCATAAGAGTATCTATGGGTTTGTAGACTTGCATGTGAAAACGTTCTAAAATTCTTTTGATATAAGTTTCTTGAGACAAACTCAAAAATCTTTTAGAACGATTTCTTGAGATCTTTACCCCGAGTATATATTCTGCTTCACCCATGTCTTTCATCTCAAAAGTGGTCGATAACCAATTTTGACCAGTGACTATTAAATCCTTGTCATTTCCGTCTAGGAGGATATCATCCACATACAATAAGAGAATAAGAAACTTATTCTCAAGTTTCTTAATGTAAACACAATGGTCTTCTTCAGTCATCATAAAGCCAATTGATAAAATGGCTTGGTGAAACCGAATGTACCATTGTCTGCATGATTGTTTCAAGTCATAAATAGAACATTTTAAGCGGCACATTTTGTGCTCTTGTCCTTTGACTTGAAATCCAACTGGTTGATCCATATAGATCTTCTACACTTAATTCTCCATTGAGAAAAGCTGTCTTCATATCCATTTGGAACAATTTCAAATCTAAATGTGCGACAGTTACCAAAATAAGTCGGATGACGCATATCTCACCACAGGAGAAAATGTCTCTTCATAGTCTATACCCTCTTTTTGAGTGAAACTTTTGGCTACAAGACGGGCCTTGTATTTATCTATTGATCCATTAGCCTTGTGATTAATTTTTAAGACATATTTGTTCTTAATAGTTTTGCACCCAGGCAAGAGATCAACCAAATCCCATACATGGTTCTTAGCCATAAAGTCTACTTCCTCTTCCATTGCTACTAGCCATTTACTTGATGCCGATGAGTTCAATGCCTCTTCATGAGAAGAGGGTTCATCAACATCCACAGATACACTCAAAAAGATCTCACCTTCAATATCGAAGTGTTTGCACGGAACATTTTCACGCTTGCTTCTACGTAATTGTGCATTTTGAGAATATTCATTGGGTGTGCTCCCACTATTCAACCAAATAATATCCTCTGGAGTTGGTTGCATTTCCACATCCAATCTATCAGGTTGAGATGCACTATCTTGATTTTCCTCTATTTCGTAGAGTTCAAGATTTCCTTTATTTACCTCCCTCAATTTTGAAAATTCATCTTCTAAAAAATTAACATCACGGGATTCTATTTCAGTCAATCCCCCATCAGGGTATTCACCATACATTACATAGCCTTTAGAGTGGTGTGAGTATCTTATGAAGATACACGTATTAGCTCAAGACCTCACTTCTCAAACTTCTGGGAAAAGTTGTAAACATACCCTACGGATCCCCAAGGACGCAAGTCTTCTAAAAGGCTTTGTCCCGTTCCATTACTCATATGGAGTTGAGGGGATCGCATTGTAGGGAACTCAGTTAAGGATATAGGCGGCAGTCATAAGAGCATCCCCCCAGAAATTAATCGAAAAGTCAGCTTGAGACATCATTGACCTTACCATATCCAATAACGTACGATTCCTTCTTTCTGCAACACCATTTTCGTTGTGCAGTTCCTGGAATCGTCAACTGTTGTCGAATCCTTTTTCCTCACAGAATATCCTAAACTGATCAAAGAGATATTCTCGGCCCCTATCAGTGCGAAAAGCTTTTATCATCCACTTTTTTGATTTTCAACCTCTTCTACAAAGCATTAGAAACATTCCAAAGCTTCGTAGTGGTGAGTTAATAGAAAATTGAGCCATAACGTGAGTAATCATCAATGAATGTAATGAAATAAGATGTATCATGTTGTGCCTTTACATCACATACATCTAAATGGATAAGCTCTAGAAGATGAGAGGCCCTTTTGGCCTTTCCAAAAGGTTTCCTGCTGGACTTACTGGCAAGACAAGGCTCGTAAGTTGGAAGATTGATTTTGGTGAGAGAGCCCAATAGCCCTTTCCTACCCAATCTATACATTCTATCTTGTCCAATATGCCCTAATCTAGCATGCCATTTAACAGAATCGCAAGCAATTTCAAAAAAAGAAGTTGAAACATAAGCAGCACTAGCATTATTAGATTCACAATCTAAGAGAAATAAACCATCCATAATAAGTCCTAAACCATAGAGGGTATTGTCAAGAAACATAGACAAACCATTATTCTTGAAATTAAAAATAAATCCTAGTCTCACTAGTGCTAAAACTGAAAGTAGATTATATCGGATTGAGGGCACGTAAAGCACATCAGCAGGAGTAGTGTGCATCCATTTTGCAAGGTGAGTTGGCAGGTTCCTTAACCAAGAACCTCTTCCTCAGCTCCATTACCCATCATGACAAAGTTTCTTCCTAATGTTATCCGATGATAATCTACAATTCTTGCACGATCGCAGGTCACATGTTTTGTTGCTCTGGTATCTACAATCCAACCAAGGAGAGGGTGAGCTATGAATATATGTGAACAAACAAAACTGAAAAAGAGGGTTTAGTTTATGACACACCTTTTTGGGCTCGATACACTCCCGAGCAAAGTGACCCTTCTTTCCACAGTTAAAGCACTTGAGCTTTGATCTTATTCTTCTTACCACCATGCTTGTCTCTTTGGCACTTGGTACCTTTCCCAGCCTAATTAGGTCCCATATTTTCAGCCCTTTTGTTTCTGTTATTTTTGTGCTGGAATTTTTTCACTTTGTTTTGCCTAGCTTGCGCAATCATTGTAGCACTGCGGTTCGCATGTTTGCATTCCGTTTCAAGCTCCAAATGGCGAGAAATGTCATCAAAGGTCTTAATGTTCTCGTTGTGTATGACAACTAGTTTCACCTGTCCCTACGTAGTTTTAGGAAGTGACCTTATGACAGATAGGACTTGTTGCTCGTTAGAGAGATCATAACCAGCTGATTTCATTTCTCTAATCATGCTGGACATGAGCCTAAGATGCTCAACCATTGAGTGCTTAGGGTCCACCATATATTGATTGAACCTTATTGTCAACGCTTGCAGCTTCGTAGTTGTTGTGCCACCGAATTTGACACATAACTGATCCCACATCTCTTTGGTGGTGGGGAAGGGTTCAAACTGACCTCTATAAGATCATCGTGCATGCAACTCAACAAGGTAAAGTGTGCACTACAATCCCTCTTTTTCAAGCTTCAAAGGCCCCAAGGTCACGTTGATGCTGGGCCGTATTCCTAGCTTCGGGTGGAATCATGCTATTGGTCAAATGGTCGAATAGCTCTTGCTCATTGAGGAGGTACATAACCTTCCTATGCCAGATATTATAGTTTGTGCCATTCAATTTTTCTTCCTTGTTTAAGTCAGCAATGATATTTTTGGAAGCCATTTCACTGACAATCATTGAACATAAATTTGATTTAAACATGTATCCAAACTTATTTTGCTAAAATAATCAAATATTTAATTTTCATCTATTTTCTTAGATAAAAAAATTCACTTTTCAGCTAGTAATCATCTCCAAGAAAAATAAGTTAAATTAATCCTCTAAATTATTTTAGTCAATAAATTTTGGGAACAACTCCCACTTATTCACATACAACATGCATAATTAAACATACATAAATGTCAATACATTCATCAAGTAAACATATCATTGATATTTTGATGCCCATGTCCAAAATTAATAAATCTATGTATGAATTAGGTGCGTAAACACATCCCTTTACAAGGTTTCAATAAATAATAAATGAAAAAAGATTACATCAATTAATTCCTACTGCATCAATCTAGTATTAATATAATAGGGATGCCGCACCTTTTCATATATAGAAAATAATTTTGGAACAAATAAATAAATAACGCATAAATTCAGGGGCATTCAACAGTATCAATGATTTAAGCACGCCATTAAACATATTAACTGGCACTAATTATTTCATATTTATCACATCGATAAATAATTAATTAATTTATCTCAAAGATAAAATATGCATATGATCATAACAAATACGAATGCAATAATATGCCATGCATTATCACATAGATAATAAACAATTAATTTTATCTCAAAAATAAAATATAAGCATTATTTAACAACTAATGTTAAATATAAATCATAACAAATATGAATATTCTGTTATATTGTTATTGTTCCAAAAAGTTTTAATTAATCCAACCAATTCATTTATTTTACTTAAAAGATATATATTTTTAATTTACAAAAGAACAATGGTCAATTTTGGTGACTTAAAAAACTTTTGGGTTCATTTTTGTAGATGCTCTAACTTATAGGTCAAATCCAGAACAAAAAAAAAAAAAAAAAAAAAAAAACTTGGGGCAAATTAAGAAACCCATTAAAACAGTTGGGGTACATCTAAAAAGTAGAAGAAAATTTGGGGGCCAAATTGTACAAAGACACAAAGACTTCATCTTCTCCAACTTGGAGCCACCTCAGCCAGCCAAAGAAAATAGCCTCATCCCATATCCGGACAAAATTCACGTACTACCACAGGAACAAATCCGAAATCAGTGCAATCGTTGCTCTCACACGGCGTGGTGGATTTTCTATGATCAAGGCAGTGCAGCTTATGAAAATTCGTGGCTGGACATGACTGTTTGGCCAACCACCACTGTAATCCTTTTTTTTAATTATTTTTTAAGTTTTTATTTAAATCTATCCAAATGATTAAATAAAATATTCTACTACAAGTCACAACTACTGAGTTGGCTGGGTAGTCAACGTCGCATGTTTAAGAAACACATGTCCCGGGTTCGAAACCAACGGGAAGCATTCAATTTTTTTTAAAACATAACTCCTTTAAATATTTTAAATATAATGAAAAGGTCTTGGTCAACACTAAAACTGGTGCCTCAATGGCTGGAAACATGTCATGTTTTCCAAGAGGTCATGGGTACAAAACCCATGACCAACAGCTTCTTTGTTTTTTTTTTTTTTTTTTGATTCAATAGATTCAAACAAACAAAACAGACATGGTTCTAATTAGTGGGCAGCCTTGGAGTGTCAATTTGGTTCCATGAACAAAATCCAAAACATAACTCTATTTTTGTTTATTAAAAGAAACAGATTGCTCTTCAGCCAAAAAGAACACATCTTTTTCTGTTGCTTTTGTCGAATAACACCGTCCAAGGTTCATCCAAACTGAAAACTAAGCCTTTTTTGGTTCTAATTAGTGGGCAGCCTTGGAGTTTTCAAATCTTTGTCAATTTGGTTCCGTGAACAAAACCCAAAACATAACTTTATTTTTTGTTTATTAAAAGAAACAGATTGCTCTTCAGCCGAAAAAGAACACATCATTTTATGTTGCTTTTGTCAAATAACTCCATCCAAGGTTTATCCAAAGCCTTTTTTTTTTTGGGTTATTAAACATCCGAACGAAACAATAATACAAACAAACAAACAAATTAAAGCTTATTCCCACTAATTATGAGCATATTAATCTAATCAAGCATACAATTATATATACGAAACAAAAAATTCATGGATGAATGCCTAGCCTATACACTCTGATACCAATGTGGGTATAATATAATTTGGTCAAGAAATTATACCTCAAAAATTCACAACTTTTACAGGATCGACTAACTTTACGAATCCAATTTCCGATAGCAACAACCACCATTCTCAGTCGGACAGAAAGGCTACTAGAGTCGCCCAATTTGTCTCTTAGCTGTCTCACTCAATTTTCACGCTTCAAAACCTTTGACACTATGATGGTTTCTCTAGGAGGAATAAACTAAAGAATTTAGAGAGTAGGGAGTTGGGGAGAGAGAAAAATTAAGCGTAATAATTTTTCTCTGACTAATAGGTTTATTTATACAACTCTATTTGACAAACTCCCAACTACGTATAGTTGAGAAAACCTTTTCCAACTCAAGTTGGTAAGTTCTAACGATAATATGATTTGGTCAATTATAATTATCACTTAGATAATTATTTTGACTAAATAATTATCAGTTAGGTAATTGTTTCACACACAATTACTTGATTGTCGAAAAAGAGTCATTGTTCAACTAGTTAATTAAATTAATTAATTATTCACGTTGTATGCTATGTGGACGTCTACATATGCCTAGGTCTTGTATGGCCATTTAACCTTATGTTTGCAGATAATGTCATTATTTTCACTAAGGGTGAAGTCAAATCCTTGAAGAATTTGATAGAGTTCAATAAAAAGTTTGAATGGTATCTTAGGCTAGCTGATTAATATGCATAAGAGTTCTTTTTATCTTTCTGATAAAGTTCTTCCTGCAAAGGGAAGAATTGTACAACAAGCAACTAGTTTTTTGATGAAAAACTTTCTTATGATTTGCCTGAGATGCCCTATCATTAAAGGAACGAAGAAGAAGAATTATTCCAGCCTATGATAGACAAGATTGTTGGAAGAATTTCTTCCTGGCAATATAAGTTCCTATCCCCTGGTGGAAGGATGATCCTCATAAAGCATCTTAAGTTGTATACCATTGTACCTCCTAACAGTGATGCAGCCTCCAAAATTAGTGTTGCTAGAGGTGGAACGAGCTTTTGGTAACTTCTTTTAGGAAGGTCTGAATTTGGACAGAAAAGACATTGGGCTTCTTGGCAATCTCTTTGCAAACCTATTAACCAGAATGGGCTAGGGTTTGTGGCTCTGGAGGATATTGCCTCGGCTCTTGTTCAGAAGCTTTGATGGAGATTTAGGAAAAAGGGTTCATTATCGTCAAGGTTTCTGCATACTAGGTACTTGAGGAACTATGATCATCTAGCTGTTGTAGCATATAATGGAATTGCATCCCCATTCTGGAAACAAATGCTCAGGTTGAGAAATGTTATTGAGGATTACATGGGCTTCAAAATGAGAGAAGGAGAGATGTCCTTTTGGTTTGACAACTAGAATGAAGATGGATCTCTTCGTGGCTTGGTCTAGCAGGTATGTGATCCTGAACTAACAGTTAATCAAATGTGGGATGGGGAACAGTGGGTTATCCAAAATCTTGCACCTGATTATTCACAAATTGAGGACCTTCTTATTCAACATATTGGAAGCAAGAAGGTTGTCCTCTCTTAGGAGGCTGATAAGATTATGTGAACTTTAACAAGTAAATAGGACTTTTCAGTTAAATCCATTATCCTTAGTGAAACACATTCTGCTTCTTTTTCCTCTTCTATGTATTGGGATAAGAGGATCTTATTAAAGATCTCAATATGTTTATGTGGAAGCTCTATATCAAAAAAGTGCCAACTGATGATACATTGGTGAAACTTGGATTTTCTTTGGCTTCTAAATATGGATTTTGTGATAGTCAAGAAGTATGGATCACCTTTTTCTCTTACTTCTTGGCCAGAAGTGTCTGGCTAGTTTTTGTAGGATTTTTCAATGTTCAGTATATAGCTCATTTGGAGCTGAAAACATATCTTATGTCGTGGTGGATTAATTCTTCAAACTCTTCGGTTGTTGGAGTCTTGCATAAATTACTGCCTTCCTTCATTTGCTGGTCTTTGTTGAAAGCTAGGAACTCTTTGATGTATGACAACAAAAGAACTTCTAGTCATCAAGTGGTTCCTGACATATTTGCTCAAGTGAAGCTGAATTTCAAAGCCTTTCCATTTCCAGATTCTTCAATGCAGGCTAGTAGTTTCTTTTTCCTCAGGTTTGCATGGTATCCTTCTCAAACTAATCCTTTCAAACTAAATTGTGATGGTGCATTAAACCAAGTAAACCATGGTTTGTCTTCTAAGGAGGCATAATCAGGAACAGTTCACGAAATGCCATTACTGGATTCTCCAACTTCTATGATGTTGGTACTAATTTGCAGGCTGAAGCTCTTGCCTTGCTAGATGGTTTAAATCTTTGTGGAAGATGTAATATCAATTCTATACAGGTTGAACTGGATTCTCAAGTCTTAGTTAATGTGGTGAATGGTACTCTCCAACCATCATGGAAGATTGATGGAATTGTGCAACAAATCAAAGCCTAGCTTACAATCTCAATATTTCACTCTATCAAGCCTAGCTTACGATCTCAATATTTCATTCCATCATATCTACAGAGAGGCTAATCAAGTTGCAGGATACTTAGCAAACAAAAGAATTCTGGACAAGCAATTTATATTGTATGACAACTCCTACCCTACTAGAGTTAGAGAGCTTGTACTTTTAGAAAGGTTGGGCTGTTCTTACATTCACATTTGTTGAAAAGTTTCAAAGGGTTATGATTAGTCTTTGGAACTTTTTCATTTATTTAGAGGTTTTGGTTTTATGTCCCTCTTCATGTAATTTTGCATTTTTACAACTTTATTTATGAAATATGTGAGTAGCACCCCTCTCCCCACCAATATTCTAGTAGTTAGCTATTTTTTTAAAAAAAAAAAAAAAAGAGTGTGTGAATTTGAAATAAAGAAAAATTGGGTGACTTTTGCTATACAAGTAAAGAATTTAGCAAATTAAGTGATAGATTTTTCACCTAATTATATACAAATTAAGAGGCACTTAATGTATTTAGAGATAAAAAAATTTCGTTATCAAACACACTCAATACAAAAAGCATTTAATACATTAAGTTTAAGCACTTAATGGAGTTATCAAACACCCCCTTAGAGTGAAATTGACCATTTTGCCCATGTTTTTCCAAGAAGTAAACCATTTCATGCACTCAGATAAATTTTCAAAATATTCAACTAACCTTATGAATTAATTAAATCAAATTTTAGGGTTAAACATGATTTCTTTTGTTTTTGTGAAAATTTGACTTTTTTAAAAAATGTGAAATTTGCAACAAAAAAAAAAATGTCTTATTTTTATTTTTAAGTATAATGAATCTCAAAAGTTCTGCCAAAATTTAGTATCTCCAATTATTAGTTAGAAAATAAGTGTGTTAATTAATAGGTGTGGTGGCAACTAATTGAGAAGGCAAGATAACGAAGATATGACTCTGAAGGAGAAAAGCAAAGATGATGTTGATATTGATTCTGCTGAGACAATTAGACTAGCTCTAATCAAAGCTTTGCTACATGGATGGAAAGAAGTTGAATTCGAATCAAGCCACAAGCTCATCATGACAAAAGTTTCAGTAAAGCTGTCCAATCATGCAACCACTAAACCTTTGTTACATGATGATATCAATAACATTGGAGACTTGTTTCAGATTTGCGCTTTCAAGATTGTGACTAGGAATGGTAGAGAAATATGTATGAAAGTAGCTTCTTTTGTAAAGAAGCTTAGAAAGGATGTTGAGTGGGGAAAACTTTTTCCCTGTTTAGGCTGGAAATGCAACCTAAATTTTTGTACTCGGGTAGCCGCTCGTATAGGACTCAAATGTAAATTCTCTTTTTTAATGATATATACTCCTATAGTTTCTGGTTAAAGGGAAAAAAAAGTTAACACAAGTACTTTTCTGATTAGTACTAAGGATTCTCCTGATGATTAGGTATTAAATACTAATAAATAAAAGTGGAACCATGGACCAAACTAAACAAACATTCTTTTCACTTTGGCTCTAATACACTCAATCCTATGACAAGTTATGTAGAATAATCACAAAGAAAGGAAGGATATAATCAAATAAGGACTCTTTATCAAATAAAAGTTCTAAAGAATCAAATATCTTTAATGGAATAGATGAATAAACACTCCTTATAAAATAAAAATTCTAAAGAATCAAACATCCTAAATGGATTAGAATTCCCATATACAACAACTTCCATGAGGTAGATAAGGTTTTGACTATCGAAATATGCATTAGAATTCTTTACATACAATTCTTGAGTTAGTTTATTTCAAAAGCTGATTTAAGCATCAAAATAATTCATGGATAATTCTCCAAGTCTTTCGACTTTGTTTTACCGGTCTAATAGATTGTTGGACAAATTCCTATATTAGCAGGTTCTTTTTTTTTTTTTTTTTTTTTTGGAAGAAACCTTTTTTTTATTGATATGGTGTTATATTACATTGGAACATTGGTACAATGTCGGAAATTAGGAAATGCTATTGAATCTAAAGCAACTAAGCCGCTAATGAAAGAGGCAGAGATACAAAAGTGGATGAAATAATGGTGTCGCTCGCAATTCTTTCCAGGTGATTTGCAACTAAATTTGTTTGCCTATATTGATCTTGGATAGTGAAGGAGAAATAAGCCACTTGCGCGAAAAATTGCCTGAAAGGAATAGCCATGTGCCAAGGCGGAGAGACATGTTGGTTGACGATATCCACTAGGATTTTTGAATCCAAGTTGATGACAAGGTGAAAAAAAATATAAACTGTCTCTTATACACTTCTGTATACACCATTTAACTCCAATGATGAGGGCTCAGAATTCTACTTCCAGTTATGTGCAAATACCAAGATAGTCTGCGAAAGCAAAGCAGAAAACACCATTATGGTCACGAACTACCCCCTCTTCTCGAAGGTCTTGGGTTTCCCAGCGATGAACTGTCAATATTGAGCTTGTATTTACCAAGTGGCAGGGCCGACCACTTTACCAAGGCTACATGGCGGTGGCTTGGTGACCTAAGCTCCTTACCAGGGACTAAAGCTGCTGGAAACTTCTCCATTGGATACGTAATAGCCAGGTCCCTAATAAACTAACTAATACGATGTATGGCTTGAGTCTGAGAAAATGATGCCGCTTGGTAGAGGGATGAGTTTCTCTCCTTCTAAATTTCCCAGCAAATGAGAGAGGGCATTATCATCCCTATGGGGCTCCTATGCAAGTAGATCCACCAAGATTGAAGGTGTCCGAGAAGTGTGTCACCACGGATTCTTGGGAGATCAAAGATAGGGGAAAAATAATCCCATATTGAAATACTGAAAGGGCAATTTTTTAAGACATGTTGCATCGATTCAATTGAGGTGTAGAATTGACATCGAGAAACCAATTGAAAGCCAAGCTCCATTAGGACATCCGGAACAGAAGAAGGCCGTTGAGCAATTTTCACATAAATATAGACACCTTTTTTTGGAATGATTGCACTCTAGGTATTGGTCCTTGATAATAGTATGCCATGAGACTCATGGATGGCTTCATGTGCTGAAGATAATGAGAACTTTTCGTTAGATGCCAGTTGCCAAATATATTCATCCTCCTCAAAGCTCGAGAATTTTTGTGCCACGGATGCCAGTGACTTCACCAACCAGAATATCGTCATGGACCACCTTTAAGTTCCAGCCGGCTTTGTTAGAGTAGAGATCCTTAACCTTGATGGTGGCATTATGATAAATGCCCTTTTTTTTCAGAAAGAACACCTAAACTGGACCATTTCTCATGCCAGAAGGATGATTCTCCATTCCTGATGAGCTTCTGGATATTTTTAAGGGCTAGTTCACGTATCTTTTGCATGCGTGTCCATGATGGACTAGGGTTTGGAGCATTTCCATTCAAGGAGTATTTCTGATACATGAAGACTGCCCAGAGGGATGATGAAGTGAAGTAATTCCACCATAGCTTGATAGAAAATGCTGAAACCACATCCTCCAATTTTTGAAACGCTAATCCATTCTTACTAGTCAGCATACACAGCGCATGCCACCACTTCCAGTGTCGCTTCATTGAACCATCTTCTTCTTCCCAAAAGAAATTAGCCATATGTTGTTCCAAAGATTTAAGCAGTGTTTGGGGGCTCGGCGGTTGATAGAATATGCTTTGGAATTGAGGAAAGAACATGCTTTATCAATATAAGTCTTCCACCTGGAGTAAGTAGCTTTGATTTCCAACCTTCTAACTTTGATGAGAATGAATTCTGGAGGATTAGGAAATAGCATGATTTACATCTTCCTTTGTATAATACGGACAACCAAGGTATAGAAATGGAAGGGATTTGGGACGGATTCCTGTTAGCCTCTGTTGTTGAAGTGCAATGTTTCCCCACCACAAAAAAGCTCTTCCCCTTATTAAGTTTTTATCCCGAGCCTGCTTCATAAACATCTAGAAATCGAAATAATTCTGCAAGCTTCACTTGTCACCACCTACAAATATAAATAAGTTATCAGCAAAAGAGTGGTGTGTGATGTGTATGTTATCCCTCGGCAAAAAAAAAGGGAGGAAATGTCCGCTATCGTACAAATTCCATAACCCTTTGCTTAGGGTTTCTACACGGAATGAATAAATATGGCAATAATGGGTCCCCTTGCTTAACTTCTCGGCACATTTGT
The DNA here is from genome assembly GCA_025175665.1 of Cinchona pubescens. Taxonomy (NCBI): domain Eukaryota; kingdom Viridiplantae; phylum Streptophyta; class Magnoliopsida; order Gentianales; family Rubiaceae; genus Cinchona; species Cinchona pubescens. Next base: position 1,458,780 of record JANKKI010000048.1, read on the forward strand.
TAAAATCCAGCCATGTTACTATTAGCCAGAGCAAAGAACCATGCACTTCTCAAATTAGACAATACAAGAGATAAAAATTGAAGGCGAAACCGAATTTCAGCAACAATTGCTCCAAAAAAGGCCAAGATAACCTGTCGAAAGCTTTCTAGTCATGTCTAGTTTGAACACAAGATTGTGACCCCGCACTTTTTTATCAATTGAATGCCTGAGTTCTTGGGCCAAAGAAATGTTATTTGTAATTCCCCGACCTCCAACAAATGTTGACTACTCTGGTGAGAATGTTGATCCAATAGGTGTTAATTGGTTAGTCAATATCTTTGTAAAAATTTTGCTAACGAAATTGCAGAGAGAAATGGACCTGAAGTCAGAGAACGTGAGCGAATTCGATTTCTTAGGAAAAATGACTAGCAGTATGCTAGCTATGCTCTTGGGTATACGACCTCCAGCCAAAAAAATCCCATACTGCATTAGAAACTTTATCAGCCACAATGTCCCAACATGACAGAAAAAGTAACCAAAGAACCCATCTAGACCAACTGAGCTTTCTTTATCAAGTTGGTAGACTACAGCTTTCGCTTCTTCTAGTGTGACTTCTTGAGTTAACCATCTATTTGGTTCATCCGACACGGCACAAGAGATATTTTGCAAGAGCTCGTCTGATGGCTGATTGTTCATTTCTTTCAGCCGAGAGCAATGCTTGAAAAAATTGAACGGCCTCCTCCCGAATAGCATTACTATTCTCCAACAATTGACCTGCCGAATCCTATATTTGATGAATAGTCAGTTTTGTGTTTTTCTCATGCAAACAGGCATGGAAGAATTTCAAATTTTGATCACTATTCCTCAGCCATTTAATTTTTGCTTTTTGACAAGCGAACATCTCCTCTTTCCTTAAGTGCCAACTCAACTTGGCGTGAAGGGACTGGCAGTTTTCAGCCGAAGGGTTATTTTGATGGTCAATCTCCTTTTGTTCCACTTTGGCTTCTGCCCAAAGGATGTAGTCCAAAACATTGCCGAAGATCTCTTTATTCCACTTCCTTAGGGCAATTTTAAGCCTTTTTAGATTCTCGGATAAAATCCGCATACCAACCCCTTGCAAAGGTGTTCTCCAGGATTGTTCAACTGTATCCCTAAACGTGTGATGTCTCGTCCACATATGCAGAAATCCTTAAAAGTTGAAGGACCTCTATGACCTAAATTCACATCACAGTTGAGAAGAAGATAGGCGTGCTCCGACAGTGAACAGCTTAGGTGCTAAACTGTTACTGTCTGGAAAAGCGACAACCCTTCTCAGTTAATTAGGAATCTGTCCAGACGTTTCCAAACCGGTCCTCTATTTCAAGTACTTGTCCAAGTGAAAGTGTTGAACCCCAGTTATGTTAATCATGTTTTGATGATGAAACAAATCATACTAATAGTTTGATAACAAGTGTACAGAAAAACAGGTAGGTTCGGACGCAAATGATCGTCCGAACAAATTGGCAACCATCTTATAGCTTTGACGATGGTAATCGTCCGACACAAAGAAATTGAACAAGCCTCGGACGAAGAACAAAGTCCGTTCGAATTCGAAGTAGACTTTGCTTCGATCCGAGGCTTGCTTCAATTTCTCAAGTCCGAACGGATACCCTCAGAGAACGGACCCAGTTAAGGACGCAAGGTTCAGCAGCGGCCGCATCTATCTAATGTCCAGCGGCTAGACCTTTCGGACGCACTCTTGCTACATCGGCCGTCCTAGGTCCAACGGCTAGTTTTCCAGTAGACAGATAATAGCCATTGGGAAGTTGTTGGAAGCTGATATTTGGATTTTATAAATACCCCTAGATCTGATTTAATATAAAAAAGACTTCTACATTGATTACAAACAATTCTTGAGCTATTTGGGAGAAATAGTGGGTACAAGTGTTGTAATAGTGTAGGTAGTGTGGAAAAGAGCTTAGAAGTGTAAAAGTTCTTCAAGTGTGAGAGTGGAGAGATAACAATTGTAACAAAGGGAGGTTGTGAGTGTAAAACTCTTGGCTCAACTAAAGGAAATTAGTGTGAGCAAGAGTGATCCTCATTTGTGTACAAGAGGTTATTGTCTCACCTACTTTGAAGAGACTTTTAGGGCTGAACTTCAAGTTGTGAACTTGGTAGTTGCCTTGTGAGAAGCTCTTTGTAATTGCAAGCTCCAAGCTTGAGCTATCAAGCTAGGGAGTTTGGTTTGATTCTCTTAATCTTAATATTCTTATTTGTTCTTTAAGCTTAAACTGTTGAATATCTATTGTATTCATTTGTGCTTAAGTTTTCATTTGGTGCACAAAGTTTGAATTTCTATTAAGCACATAAAAAAGGTTTGTCTTTAGAGATAACCTAATTCACCCCCCCTCTTAGGTTGCTTTTGGGGCCAACAGAAAGTGTTCTCGAAAAAAGGTAATTCCATCATACAGCAGTCCTGGATGCATGAGGTGAAATCCATGATGGTTCTCGAGTCCAATGTGGCATACTCTATATATTCTTTCGGTTTTGCAACAACATTAAAATCACCTCCCCAAAGTTTTGGCCCTAGGTAATTCACATCTAATTGTCGAAGACAGCTCCACAGGCTTTGCCGATCCTCGCGAACGCACTTAGCATAGACAAAAGTAGCACAGAAACTGAAAAATGATGCATCATTAGTTAAGGCAACATGCATGAACCATTCTTCATTCTGGATAAAGCCAAAACCTTGAAACCATCACTGAAGAGTAACTAGATTTTATTCGAAACTTTTACCAGACTGTGGGAGAAACCCAACCGGGCTTTTATTTGATCCACTCAGGAATAATCTACCAAGGGTCCTAAAATAGCTAAAAACGATAACTTATGAAGTTGAACCAACTTTTTGAGACGACGTTGATGATATTTACCTGAGATCCCTCAAAAATTCCGTATAAGAAAATTATTCATTGATAGGAAGGGTTCAAAACTTTTGAGATGGCTTTGGCACTAAGTCGTGTTTGGATTGTCCATGTGACGAAGTACTACTTTTTTCTCCTTCTCGGAACCCAGCCACCATCGTTAGGCAGTGTGTGGTCCTCTTGCAATCCCAAACGCAATCCCAATGCTTGGGAGAAATCTCAAAATTCTTGAATTGTCACGGGAACGAAATCTCAGTAAGCATCAAACAAGTCATTATACTCACGTGAATCAAAAAGGTGATGCTTCCAATCCATGACCTTCTCCAATCAGATATCATTTTGCTACAATCATCATTTACTATGCAAGCCATTATATTCCCAGGCAGAAACCCTTCCATAGAATCCTTGGCTAGGGTTGTGTGTTCTTCCAATGTCTCTGGATGCAAGGACGAAGATACGACGTTTGGGGTATTTCCAGATACATGCATCTCTTCACCAGTTGTAACTGTATCCTCAACTGTCTTTGTGGCATCCATTAAAGCATGATGTTCCTTTGAAATTGGGAGTCGGAAGGATTTTGAAATTAGGTCCTCTACGACGACTAGGGGGATTTCCTGCAAGGAGGAAGTCTCGGCTATGGGGAGGTTCTTGCAAAGAGGAAGTCTCGATATTGCTGGCCTTAATTGGGTTACTCAACAAAGTTGAAGGATGCTCAACTTGTTGCTTTGGTCTCCATTGTTTTCCTATGCCCAAGTCCTTGACAGTGCCTAGCCCTGCAGGTTCCACCACTTTTCCTTTCCCCTTGTCAGTTTAGGTTGAGTTAGGCACTTCGATTTGTTATAGACTCGGCACTCGGCTAGGTCATGTCCTAACATGCTACAGGAGGTGCAATATTTGGGGACATTTTCATAGTGGATATGCTACCAGTGACAAGTGCTTTCCTTCCCCAACCAGAAACGCCTCAGTAAGGGCTTTTGAATATCTACTTTATCACAAAACCAAGTCACATTCAAACGAGACATAGAAGCCATCACTGCATCCATCTTAAGAGGCTCTCCAATTAGCTTGGCTATAGAGTAGAGAACTCGTTTGTAATAGTATTGGGGAGGCAATTTCTCCAATGAAACCCAGATCAGTACTACTGAGGATTCGACGTCAACATGAAAATCGGGGTCCATTTGAGGACCTTCATTAGGAAGCCCTGAAAACTCCAGAATTTACGCATCCAACAGCGAGTGTAATCCTCCTCCAAATCAAAACAGATGAGAATGTGGCGGTAGTCAAGGAACTGTAGGGTGAAGCAGCCCTTAAACCATATAGCGTGGAAATCTTTGCGAAGAACCACCTAGAGGTCCTAAATGGTAGGATGTTTGATGGATGAAATAGCTTCGGATGATCTAGAGACGACATCTGCAACAGATTTTGGGATGTATGGAAGGGGCTGCCCTTCAGTCATGTGGAAGCCATGGAACCCTAGATAGTAGCACAGCTAAGAGAGAGAAAAGAAGAGGAAGACAGCTTTACCATGTACCTGTATTATCAGGTTCCTTAACATTTTTAAAGGGTTAATTACATTTTACCCTCTTAAACCACTTTATTTTCTAACATTATCTTTTGAGTGTTGAAATCCTTCGTTATATCGGTTAAATATTGTGACTATTTTATCCCTATTCTATTCTAATATTTTTTTTGTTTAATTTTTGTTTGATGAATCAAATTTTCAAAAAAAATAAGACTTGATTTAGATAGAATTTGATCAAAAGAGATGCCTAGAAGTTGAGTTCGCGTTTGGGCCAAACTTTTTGAATTAATTTTTATTCTTGAAAATATTTGGGTCAATCATAATTAAAAAATAAAGAAAAAACTTTAAGAAATTGGATTATTATTATTATTATTATTATTATTCTGTTGGTGGTAGTAATGCGGCAGTACTTATCGGAGGGATGGAGAGCAAATGAAAGTAAAAAAATAAAAAATAAAATAGGAATAGGTATTGTCAAAACACTGAATTGACAAAACGGACGAGGATAAAGTGTAATTCACTAAGGATATATTTGTACATTCGGTCAAAATTTTAAACTTGGGGATGCTAACGGTTAAAAGCTCTGTAATTAACCCTTTCTAAAACAGTCGGATGAATGTTGATTCGTTCTTCAAGCTCTGTCACATCATAAGGCAAGAGAAAACAATATAGAAAACGGGTGTCAGCTGAGGAGGTGATAATCATTGGGCCATTGCACTAGTTTGTTCAAGCCATGACGAGCGGCAGTAGAAAAACCTAACCAAATGTAGAATACCTTGAGGGAACAACTTCAAATGTAGTAATATTTACACTACCAATTCATTCGGGTACAAACCAAAGATAGAACTGTTTGTATTCATCTACCATTACTAACAAAAAGATAAAAATGTTTGTCTTACTTCAGATGTACCTTATTCTCTTGCTTTTAGACTCATTTTCCTTCAAATATAGAAAATTGTGACCGTGAGAATCACAGTTATTACCTATCGAAAATTCTCACGTTCCCTGCAAACAGCACCCCGATTCGTACATATTAAAACACGATCCTTTAACATCCTAAAATATAATAATTGAAGAATTACATCTTGATCCATATATACTGAAATACGATTGTTTAACATCTTCTCTTATGGTGAATCGCTTTTGTGAACGTTACTTAATAGTAATGTTTATTTTCTTTCTCCGTCTCTTGTTTCTTTATTTTTTTTCTTTTATTAAATGAAAATAATGAGATTAAAATAATGAAATTATATGATAGTGATATGTTTATTTTCTTTCTCCTTCTCACCATTATTTTTATCTCTTGTTTATTGGAAGTTATATATCCAACCACCAATTATTCCCTATAATTAAGCTACTATTTTAGAAATTATTGCCCAACGCACATGCTTTCTACAGAATACTAAAGAATTAAATGTCTTTATCAGTTAATAATTTTAATATATTTATTAAACAATTTCAAAATTGTTAAAAGTAAAATAAAAAATGGACATAGAAACAAACACACATGTCCATGTGCGTATCAAGATTCTGAATAGAGCGTAGTACATGTGTGTATCAAGACTCTGAATAGAGCGTAGTACGATTTTGATTACCCCTAATGTATCCTACATTCAGAAGAAGTAATTCATTGCGTTCTTGTCTTTTGACAAAAAAAAATAATTTTATTGTGTTCTCATACTTATACCGCGTTTCCTAATATAGCATGTTATCATGTGCATTATATGCTTTTATGTATGGAAATACAAAGGGAAAAAAAATGTATTACTAAAGCACAGAATAAGCATTTGTCAACTAGCCGTCTCGTTATGTTTTTACATCCTAGGTTTTATTAAGCATTAATCCTTCTCACTACAAGAAAATTGCAAATTTCATGCGGATTAACAGCATTTTGCTGCGGATTTTTTCCCCAAGAATTATATACGGATTTTACTGTAAATTTTAGTTTTTACGGTTTGGGATTAAAATTTTGCTACGGATTATCAGATATTGCATCAAAATCCGCAGATAACTGTCTCTCGATAAATCGGGAACGTATTATTTACAAAAATTACGCAACAAAAATCGAAGGAAAAATTAAGAACAATAGCAAATTTGCTGCGGAATATATTTTCGAGACAAATTTGCTGCGGAATTAAATGTCCGCAGCACACTTGCTGCAGAATAAATTTTCCGCAGCAAGTGTATACATAAAAGCATATAATGCACATAATAACCTGACAAATTTCTGCGAAATTCTCGAAATTTTCCGCAGAAAATTCAATTCTGATGCGAAACCCGACATTCGGGCCAGATCTAATCGGGAAAAATTACTTTTCCTCTCCATTTCTGCACCACCACCACCATTCACCCTCCACCTTCCTTCCAACTACCATCCATTATTTCCAAACCTAAATTTCATCCCTTCTTCCTATACACATCTAGATGTCAAGTATAAGTTTTATTTTTATTTTATTTTTATTTTTATTTTTATTTTGTTTGTTATCGTATAGATTTTTGCTATGTTATTTTGATTTTTTTTATCCCTAATTTCTGTAGGATTTTTGCTATAATTTTTGCATTTTTATTTTTATTTTTATTTTATTTTTATTTTTATTTATTTTTTTTGTTTGTTATCGTATAGATTTTTGTTATGTTATTTACATTTTTTTTTCAACTGTTTGTTTTCCATAATTTGTCGAGGATTTTTGCTATGTTATTTTCAATTTATTTCCATCTAATGACAATATTTAACACCTATACTATCATATACTAAATTTTTACTATAATAAGCAAGTGAAAAATTTTCATGAAATTATATTCTTATATTTGTCTAGAAATTAATTGTTTAACAAGAGATTAAGTAAGTCATTAGTTTGGTTAGGCAAAATGGAAGTTCCAGAGCATCGAAGGTGGATGTATAATAGGCTTCTTCCAAATCGCCGGGGATATGTGGAAGAATTTTTGGAGGGTTTGGCTGGGTTTATAAATTTTGCTTGTCAACAACCAAAATATTTAATGCAATGATTGAGGAAGACCCAATCGACCAACTGCACGATGATGAACATGATGGTGAAGAAGTTGATTTAGGTAGGAGGCAGTTAAGGGAAGAGGAAGAGGAAGATGGAAGGCGAAGAGGAAGAGGAAGAGGAAGAGGAAGAGGAAGAGGAAGGCGAAGAGGAAGGCGAAGGCGAAGGCGAAGGCGAAGAATAGTAGATCCATAAGTATCCTAATAGTTATATAAGAAGAATAATTTTTGTACAAGAATAATTATTTTTTGCATTTATATTCTTTTATGGTTTGAATGAGGGATTTGTTCATGTTATTTTTCCAATATTGCTTACATTGGTGCCATGTGAATTTGTCTTGCATATTCATGTAATTTTTCAAGAATCCTTATATTATTGCTATGTGATTTTGTATTTGAATTAATCAATATCTTACTTGGTTTCATTGGTTGTTGTAGATTGAGTTACTTCCAATAAACAAGAGATAAAACCAAAAAGACAAGGAAAAAACAAATGAGGCGGAGTGTGACAGCAGCAGGCGTGTCATAATAAGTTCCTCCACCGCCATTTACTCCCAAGCATCACAAACTCAAGAAACAAATGCCCATAATCTGATGTTGTCCCAGAGACGGAGAAAGAAAATACACATTGATTTGGATAGAGCCCGATGGTATGGGTTAATATTATTCATAATAAATATAAAATTGTGATTTAATTGCTTACCCTAAGATAACGTGTTATATTAATCTTGTTTGCTTGCAAACTCTGTCTCTTATTGGCCATCAAATGTGTATTAGAGACAGGGTATATGCATATATACAAATTTGAAGATCTTTAACCCTCGTGGAAGAAGTTTTCTACGGCCACAAGAGACATGTGGTTTGAGGAATTTCAGGTATTATGGTCTATATTGCTTCAACGTATTAATTGACTACGTAATTATATGTTTCATATTGTTATATATCAAGCAAACATTTAAATTGCAATTTTCTTGTAGTGAGAAGCTTACATACCACACATAGTGCATTTCAAGAAAATGTATAATACTAATTAATTTCTTGTACTTTTAATACTTCATTATATTACAATGCCTTTGTTATTGATGACTTGAAAGCCCTTATTTGACTTACATAAGAAATGAGAGGTGAAAACCCGCCATTCTCGATTTCTATTTCCGTACCCATAAGAAGAAGGAGGGAGATTGGGTTCATCCTCGGGCCCAAGCTGCTTATGTAAGTCATTAAGGCTTTCTAACAATCTTTTATGATTTGTCCTTTAATATTCTTATTTCCATAAAGTTGATCTTTGTTATATGACTTTTGCAGGAGAACTTTGAGAAGAAAAAGGTGAAATATCTTCTCAAAGTCTTGTTGAGAATGATAATATGTCTTCTGATGGTTCTCAACACTCACAACATCTGCCATCTGATTTGGATATTTAGTATGACGCCGTGGGAGGAAAAAGAAAGGCGAGTTTCGGGCTTGGTTCTTTAGGTAGGACCATGAAGGGTTATTCGTCAGGACCTTCATACCCATACGACCTACCCGAGGATGTTGATGAGAGGATTAGGAGCACATCCACTCCCTTAGTGCCGAACTACAAGCCCAACTGGAAAGGAGAGATTGGAAAAGGAAGAAATGAAGAAAGAGCAAGCTTCACTACAAGCCCAACTATCGAAACAAGAAACCAGTTGCATACTTTGATAGAGCGATTAGGCGTTCTTCTCCAATCCTGTCTCTTATACAATCTAACTATTAAGTGTCGTAATCTAGCTCGGATGATTACACTGTATTTGTACATTTACTTAACATTTAGTTATGTTCTTATACACATTGTATTTGAATACCTGTTCTTATATTGTTCTTTGAGAGAGACAGCTCGAATATGATTTGATGATCAATGCGAATTATTTTTTGTTAGTTATGCTTGGAATGTGGCATGATGGTACGGGGGATGAAAAAACCAAACAATACTAACAAAAATTTTCGTGAAAATTATTTGGGGATTTTGTGCGGAAAATATATGGGGATTTTCTTTGCGAAAATTATATGGGAAATTTCTTTGGGATATTTGCTAGGGATTTTCTTTGTGAAAATTTACACAGGATAATTTCCGACAATATCCCCATCATTTTGCAAGGGTTTTTGACTGTCTCTTATACACATCTAGATGTGTATAAGAGACAGCTGTATGCTATTATCCACGGCCTTCTTGGGTGCCTATTATTTTTGGCACCAAAATCCGCAGAAAGTCTTGTTTGCTGCGGATTTTTCATTATAATCCGCATGAAAACAGTAATTTTCTTGTAGTGTCTACAATTGCCCCTCTCCTCCATTGTCTTGACTTGTGGGTAATCCACGCTACTGCCGTACCATTTCCATTTCATAAGTTTCTCATTGTTTGGAATATTAGGGGTGTTCAAAAGTTAGTCAAATTGAATTATCAAATCGACTCAAGTTAAGTTAGAAAAAAAAATTGATTTAACTTGCTCGACTTTGACTCGAATTCAAATTAATTAAGTGACTACTCAACTCGACTTTGACTTTGAATTTAATTTCCAATTCAAATTATTAGTCAAATACCGATCTACAAATTGACTAGTTTAACTGATTTACCAGTCGAACATGTCGTTCGACTTTGTAAGTCAAATATCAGTCAAATAAGTCGAACAATTATATTTCTTTTGATATTTTAGCATATATTATATATAATATGTTAATATATTTGTGTACATAAAATTTTGGACATAATATTTTTAATTCTTAATAATTAAATATATTAATAATTGATAATATTATTTTTTCTTAATACTTAAATATATTTTCTTCATATAATTATTGGAGTTATGAATGTAAATGTAATATTTCACATTATATATAATTTATGCACTTACACATTGATATAAGTGTCCAATTTATTAATGTAACACTTTTGTTTTAATAACTACTTAAATGGATTACTAATTTCTTTTTAATACATGCAGCTAATAACTACTTAAATGGATTACTAATTTCTTTTTAATACATGCAGCTATTAGAGTTAAATAATTATATATACTTTAATATTTATTGAAAACTCTATATATAATATATTTATACATACATGATATTCATATATTAGATTTGTATAACTTATACTTGTAATAAAAATATAGTTTACATAACGTCTAATTCATATACTTATACTACATAACTTGTTAATGTAACATTTTTTTTACTATCAACAAGTATATTAAATGCATTGCTAACTTACTAATAGTATAGATACGGTTAGATAATCATATATATTCCTATATAGAGGATATAACTTAACAAAAGTTTGTGATTCAATAAAATTTTGTTGTGAATTGTCTTGAATTTGTGATTTTATAAATCATTTTTAATATGTATATATGATATATACACTAATACACATTTATATATTAAAATTTGTAACTTTCACATGCACACACACAAAAGATATGTGTGTAAATTTGTATATATAATTTACCTTAAACTTGTATATATAATATATTATGAATTACATTATGTACACAAACATTTTGTCGAATGATGTAATTGTAATTTGATTATGTAATTTTTTTTAATATTATCTATGAACTTGTATTATCTTATATTTTTACTATGTGATATTTTAAATTTGTCAAACGATATGAAATTTGGGGAATGATGTACTAAATTTTGGAATTAGAATATAGATTAGAAGAAAATTTATCTATTTGACTTACAGGACCTACTGATCGAATAAGTCAAATTTAAACAATTCAACTTTAATTGGATTTGGATTTATGTGAATTGACTTTGACTTTGAAATTTTCAATTTCAAAGTCAAACAAGTCAAAGAATAAAACACCAATCGAATGAACACTCCTTTGGATAAGTATCTTCATGCTCTATTTAATCTATATTTATGCTATATTAAAAGAACCAATATAATTTAATGATTTAGATTTTTTTTTCTTGAAATTATACTCGCTATAAAATTTAATGATTTTGTAATATGTCCAAACTTAAATGCCTTTTTATAATTGTTTAGGATATTTATGTAAATACTACTCAAAAAGTAAAAGAGGAAATAGACCTACTTTTAAAACTTCATATTAGAAAATAAATTTGATTGAAGTAAATTTTCTTATGTAATAAAATATTAGGAATGAGTTTTAGAATTAAAGAAGAATAGAAAATAATTTTTATCTATATAAATACTCCTTAAAGACTAATTCAATAGAATTAAAACCTACTTTTAAGATTTCATATTAGGAAATAAATTTGATTGAAATAAAAAATCATAAAAATGTATACTGGATATATAACTAACTATTTGAGACTTTATATTTACAGTTGAGTTTAATTGAAAAAAATCTCCACGAGTAAAATTTTGGAATAGATTTAAAAACTAACGATGAATATTAAATAAAATTATTAAAAAATAAATTAATTAAATAAAATTTCTCGTTAAATACAATTACACATATAATTATTAATATAATAGGTTATAGATACAATCAAAAACTAGACAACACTTATATGAAATTAAAGAAACCAAAAGTTTATTAACAAGTCTATCAAAAGAAAAAAGTAAAATTCTTTTTCACAAAAGAAAAAGAAGGAAACAATATTTGAAGGGTTTAATTCCATTTTACCATTCAAACAAAGTAAAAATCAATGAGCTTTCTGAGGAGGGAATAGATGTTGCACTTGAATGTTTTGAAGATGAGCATAAGGTTGTTGGAAGCCAAAGAGGATTTCCTAGTGAAGGAAGTTCTAGAAACCCAATTAACAGGAGAAGTTTCAGTCCTAGAAGTCAAGTATGTAAAGCTTGATAGTTTTACGACACTTAATAGTTTTGAAGAGGAATCTAATGTTTAAATGGAAAATGAACTCGAGTTTTACGTTACTCTTCCAGCTGCAACAATTAGGGGGAAAAAATAAGTTTTTTCGCATAAATATGAAAACAAGTATGTGTACAATGGTAGATATACTAGACTATTACCTTTGGAAGTAATAATAGAAGAAATCAGCATACATTGCATCCAAATTTGTAATAAAAATTATTTCAAGGGCAAAACCAGCACATAAAACTATACATTGAAAGCAGGTGTCGCACCCCCCCCCACAACCCGCTGTCTGGCCACCTTTGGGACAGGCACCGTCGCCATTGTGGTGCTCGTGAAATAGGTGATTAAATGCAAAAGTCTTATTTACTATTACAAACATAAATTACCTACTTACTATATTACCAATTTAAATGAATCACCTATTTACTATTACATAACGGGGCTTTAAATGCGACTATGAATTGTACAAAAATAATCTAAGCTAGGAAACACAAGATTGGAGTCGCCACCCGGTGTGTTGGTGCGCCGGGACACTTAAACACATCTAGATGTGTATAAGAGACAGATGTTATTATTTACCATTTATTTTCATTAATTCAAAAACATGTAGTTCGAAAATCCTGTTGTAAAATGGGAAGGTTTGGGACAGATTTGAATTTCCCTCGACACCCACTTTACTCGGCGTTGGACCGGTTGCATGATTTTATCGCGTTTCCCTTTTCAATTTTAGTATTCATTATTGCCGATTTTGTAGCGTACGTGTGCTTAAGATAGTTTAAAAGTAATAAAATATGTACATATTAATGAGGAAATGAAAATAAATGGTAAATAATAACATTGACAGGTAAATTTAGCCCGGGGTCCAATTTAAAGTTGCACACATTTAGCTTGTAGTGCCCTTTAACTCCCAAGGGGCAAAACAGTCGTTTGTCATGCACGCCAGAGTTTTCTTCTAGCCTGATTTTATATTATTGATATAGTTATTAAGTCATGGACTAAATTGAGTTTGATTCAAATATTTAATATCTAGTCGTGCAACTAAACAAAATTTGAGGACAGAAGAGTAAATTCACATCATTTAACAAGTAAGAAAAAGCATAAATATTATATCGAGACCAACAAACATAAAAAATAAAGCACAAATCATCACAAAAGAAACTAATTGAAAAATAGTGCAAAATCAGAGCCTATTTACAATTTAATACTCATAAGGGCAAAACGGTAATTTCACAATCAAAGGGTAATTAAACATATTAAAATGTCAAAACAAAAATCAAATTAAAACTTGGTGGTTATTGTCATTAAAAATGTAACTTAGAAGAAATTTGAAAAGAAAAAAAAACAAAAACAAAAAAAACAAAAATTAAGTCATAAATAATGTAAAAATAGTAAGATAAGCATTTTGTCACCAAAACAAATTGATTCAAAAGCCCATTTAACTCACCTCAACCTCAGAAATGTGGTGGAATGGGCCATGCTTGGCTTGGAGTGTGTATGAGCCGAATTTGCTTTCGGCACCTCCAAACTTCCGGTTGATGAATCGGCCATCTTTCACCACGTTTTTCACCCACCAGATGAACGATTTTGCTTGAGCTTTATAAAGAGAAGTTGTAGTCCCAGGTACCCTCTACAACTTTTATTCTTTGACTTTAGTCAAATTCCTTTTCGATCACTTGGAATCTTGGGTCAAAGTTAGCTATCTGGAAAATTTTCCAAACTTAGAAAAATTTCTCTTTTTTTTCTACAGATTTTCTTGGCCACCAGCCTTTTTCTACCACGTTTTTTACCCTCCAAATGAATGATTTTGCTTGAGCTTTACAAATAGAAGTTGTAGTCCCAGGTACCCTCTACAACTTTTTTTTTTTTTTTTGATTTTAGTCTAATTCCTTTTCAATCATTTGGAATTTTGGCTCAAAGTTGGCTGTTTGGAAGATTTTTTAAACTTAGAAAAATTTCTCTCTTTTCTACAGAAATTTCGTTCCCTCACTTTAGACTAATTTTTTTTGCTTTTAATGAAGTGGATTGAGTGTAAAAATGGTCAAAGACCATTCCTTGTCATGTTGGGAGTATGGAGCATCTGATATTTGGTGAGAATGGGTGAAAAAATACAGAGAAAAACGTGGCCAGTACGCGCGTGAACAGTACGCGCGATACTGTTCACGGGCTGAATTTTTTTTAATAAATTTAATTTTTTTTTTTTTTTTTTTTTATAAATCTAAAAACTTAATAATATTAAAACTCATTCTTAGTATTTCAAATGCATAAAACACATAATAATTAAACACCATAAGACAAATTAAGAGGGAATTAAAGGATAAATTAAGAGGAAATCAAAGAGCAGGTTAAAAAGAAATTAAAAGGGGAATTAAAAAGAAAATTGAGAGTCAAATTAAGAAGAAAATAGGGGAGAACTTAAGGGACAAAAATAGGTGTCTACAGCAGGTAAAATAAAGAGGCAACGGTTTAAAAGCGCTAACACTAGGTGATTCTCTTGTATCAACCGCTGACAACAGTTGACACAAAAGGCCAACCACAGTTAGTAGTTAACATGCTTTGAACCAGCGACTGACAGTGGCTGGTCTAGGCAAGATAGAATGGTTTAAAAAAATTTTGAATATTTTTCTTCACAACAAAAAGCTCTGTTTCTGTACTTTCCTTTAGATGATCAAAACCAAGAGAAACAAAAACCTAACTCTTTTTCTTTTCTTCTTTGATTTTAATCTTGAAAATTTTTCTCTACTCTTTTTCTCTCTTCATAATATTTCTTGATTTCCTCCTGAAAATTATCCCAATAGAATTGACTAAAATTTTTTTTCTATTATTTGTTCAATCATTATTTCACAATTGGGTGGAAGAACACAGGTTGAGGAGTCATTTGCAAGCACGGGTGTGCTACATATCCAAAAATTCAAGTAAGATTGTTCTTAGTTATTTCTGGATAAAATCCTCGTATTGTTGGTAAAGTTCTTGTGATTATTTTTTCTTTGTGTGTTGGTTAATTATGAAATAATTGTTGAAGCAATTTGTTTGGATAGTTGTTAAGTTGGAGGGGAGAATTTGTTGGTTAATTATTTTGCTAAGTTGATTAAATTGCTAAATAGGGAAGAAGCGTAAACAAACCGATGAAAAATCTTTTGATGACAATATTTTTTTGTCCCTTAAGGCTAAGTAACTACATGACAAGTTGCAAAATCGAGTGAGTCATTTGTATGAACAAGGGATAGATTTAAGTCAATACGGACTGAAAACAATTATGATGCCGATGAATTGCGTCGGACCATTTTTAATAAAACTCAATAAAAGGGATGGAACGATTTTGCCAAAATCTCAACTATGGTGGCTAACAAGAATTTGGTTTGCGAGTTCATAGGAAATAGCTTAGAGACAAGGGATTATGTTGTGAAAATTAGGAATATGCCGATGAGTTACTGCTTGGAGGTCATGAATTAGATATACCATTTTCCAACTAATCTCTAAAACTAATTTACAATGTAAGTTTCTTAAGGAGGAAGTCAACTATAATAAGGTTTGTGGTCGACTGACTAATGGTTGGGGGCATTGGGACATGGACGATGGCCAGCGAAGGTGGATTAAGTTGAAACATTTAAATGCAAAGGATAGAGTTTAGACACAATTGGTGTTTACCTTTATTTTACCTACTTCTCATACCACTGATATAAACCTAGATCGAGCTTGATTTATTTTTGCTATTATGGAGGGGATGACCATTGACGTAGGCTGGGAGATTTCATTGGAAATCTTGAGGAATGGAAATAGGAAACATAAGGCTGTGTTCTTTCCCAGTTTAATTACTCACCTGTGCTGCCATGCAGGGTTGCGGATGTGACAACAAGGAAGTAGGACTAGCCGACACTAGTTGACAATAGGGCTATTCAATCAACCATCTTGTGCCAGCTGAGACAAGAAGTGGACATGTACCTGAAGGAGAGGAAGAAGATCAACAAGGAAGACCTTAGGGACCATTTCTTGTGCCTTAATATCAGTAGACCTATTTTTTACTCTGTTTTCCATCGTTTGCTTAATGTTGAGATACAAAGAGTGCTCCTCGTCATAGCCAGTGTTTCGAGCAAATACGGCAAAAGATGAATTTCCTAGCATGGCAGCTAAGTCACCTAGAGAACTTTGACATGTCTCAATGGCCGAGGACTACTTCGCCACCGAAGCGGCATTATAGAACACCAGATGACATGGAGATAGAGGGGCCAAGAACAAGGAAAGAAGAAGATGATGCTGGGCCATCCGGGACTGCTGGACCATAAGTGGCTATTTAATTTGCATAGTTTTTGTTAGGGAGTGCTGTTTTTAATTTTCTTTTTCTTTTTACAAAATTGTTAGCTAAGTCTTTGTTTTCTCTACTTGCCTAGCTCAATTGTTTGTGTTATTTTGGTGTTGGCAAGTGATTGTTAATTAAGTTGTCCATGTTTAGTTGTTTTCATGTTTGGTGTTTTTATTTGTGATGTAAATTTGTTAAGTCATATAGTATGGCATATTAAATAGTAGGATTGATTCTAGTTGGCTATGATATGAAAACCTAGTGGCATAAGTTCGCATGTCTTCATTTTTATGATTTTGTTTAAAAGGGTTGGAAGTTCGAATTTATGTTAATTATATTATTTTGGTTATAAATGTTTGGCTTATTGATATTAGAAAGGAGTCACAAGATTTATTTTGATGCCTATACTATTATTGATTTGTTAAAATTGATTCATGATAGTTATTGGGTAGGATGAAGTAGAACATGATGTGAACCTTTGTATTTCATTTGCATGGTTTGCATGGTAAGGTATTAGGTGTGATTACATTTGTGTAATTGATTTACGTTAATATAACCCATTTTTCCATGCCTAATTCCTTAGTGCTCTATTGCTCTAATGAGCTTTAGTGAAAAAAAGGAAGAAAAGAAAAAGAAAAAAATGAATTGCTTTACGTAAGTGCATAAGCATCGTAAGAAACGAGAATAGAAAGACAACATGTCTTGCTAAGCCTAAGAAAAAAATACAGAGCCAATAAAAGGTGGTCATAACGGAACTACGATAGGTTATGTTGTCGTTTTTGAGTTAAATAGTTGTAGTGGTTCTCTAATGCTTTGCTATCGACTGACATTTGTGTGCTTGCATGTTAAGGTCCATGATTCTTCTTTAACCTCTCGGTGATTTTAAAGGTTCAATTTTGTATATCTTTTGATTGGTTGTGGGTAAAAAAATTCATTGCAAGATGTGGCCCATTGATAATACAAGTTCTTACATTTATAGTTAGGAAAGCATTTTTAACATTTGTTCAAATGGATATTTTCGTGTGAGTGAAAATGGAACATGATTTTATGTGAATGGTTGGATGTGGACTAGGTTGATAAGTCAATTGGATCAATCTGATGTTGGTTTGTCCATTCCTATTTGTTTTGTATGAGTTGTGTCTAATGAGTTTGCTCGGGACTAGCAAAATACAAATTGTGGGAGAGTTGATAACTCTAAGTTTAGAGTTATTTTTTGTATGTCTTTTGTTGTGCTAAGTTTTAGTGTTTTTAGTCCCATTTGTCGTGTTTATTGATAGACTAAGTTATGTTTAGGAAATTATAGTTTGCATGTCGTTTTAATTGTTTTTATAGTCAAATGTGTGTTTATTTGTCATTGTTATCTATTCATGTTGTTTCCTTGGGCAAAAAGTTAATTTGATAGAGGAACAAAGGGCTAGAATTGGAAGAGCAAAAGAAATGGAGGACTGGGTCCAGCCGCTATCAATGGTTGGATCATGACTATTTAGCTACTGACAGCGGTTAAAGTAGTCTCTTATACACATCTAAGATGTGTATAAGAGACAAACTTCTGCTGTCAGCAGTTTACCCGCTAACAACGCCTAGTCAGCACAAATTCAACCAGTGACAGTGGTTGATGAAGATGGGCTTGGGCCTGCAATGTTATTTTATAAATAGGGAAATTCTTGTACGCTTTTCTTAGTTTTATTTCTTGGGGTTTGAAAGGGCTAATTGGTTTTCAATTCCTTGGATCGAATCTTCAAATTGAATTACTGTGGACCGTTTGAGAAATTTAATTCGAGTATTTTTATGATTCTTTAAGCTCCAGTATTGTGTCTGTTGATTATTTCATTTTCAATTGCACTTTTTAATTCCAGTTATCAGTTTATAATATTTGCAATCAATTCCATTTATTTATTTTTATTCTCGCATATTATGAATTGATAAATTAGTTAGGGTTCGGGTGAGGGTGACACAATCGATCATGGGGACATGTAATTAAGGGTTGACCATTTTAAGGATAATAATAGGTCAATAATTAACATACACAGACAATTCTAAAGAGTAGCTAACCTTAGTCTTGTTTAGGTAGATTGGGGAAATAAGGCTTTGAACCCTAATCATACGCTCGTGTTAAATTATTAGGCTAATTAATTTAGTTCATGTTGATGGATTTAATTAATTGATTCCCTGGGTGTTCCCAGAAGGAAACTCAAATTCCAGGAGGTTAATAACTCAAGTTAATTAGGTAGGTTTTGAAGAAGGTTTCTCGAACCTTAGTTAAGCTTAATTTGATAGAATTCAATCATTGAAGGTTTTGAGGTTGAGTTGAAATATGAGAATAGAATCACCATTAATTATAATTCAATTAATTGATTGACCCAAGATTTGATTGATTCTACATGATTTCTAGCCATGCATTCGACCCGTCTTTATTTATTACTGACATCTTAATTTAATTAAATTGTTTTCTAGTTTTAGATTTTAATTTTTTTTGAAACTCATTTTCAAAAGCCAAAACCTTGCAATTCGACGATCCTTGCTTACCCTCCTACATTGATAACAGTATACTTGCAGATATTAGTGAAAGTGTGGGACAAAGAATTATAACTTGTTCAGCCCGTGTTGGTAGGCACGGCGTTGACAGTGCAACCGTTGTCGAAAGGTGGGAAGAGGATAGTGGCATATCCATTTGCAAAGAAGTTAGCCAAGGAATTAGGTATGGATTTGCGAGTTGTTCTTGGGAGTGGGCCTAGTGGGATAGTGGTGGCCAAGGATATTGAAGTAGCTACTAACACAGAGGTGACGATCGTCAGAGGTAAGGCCGTAGCTACAGTAGCAGCAGTTTCTGGAGTGGAGTTGGGATAAACGGTGCTGCTTACCACAAAGCAGCTGGTGTGAGTAGGAATATGGTAGAGATTTAGGTCGTGCCAACATTTAGAGTTGGATATACAATTACAACAGATGCTCCAGATGCTTTGTATAAGAAGGTAAAATATGATACTTCTGGTTACTTTCATTTGTTATATGTCATTGAATGGATTAGGATTTGTTGGTTTATTTGTTGCATGGTGTTGTAACTGCTTGGGTCTCAGTCATCATTGTTATCAGCTGAACTTTGGACCTCTGTATTGTTGATTCTTATCTGATTGGAAGTAAATATTGTTTATCTTTTGTTGGTTAATTGCTTAGTGTGTCATGTGATTTTGTATAATGTGAGTTATCTCAGTTCGAAAATCATTTCTGATTAAATCTAAGGGAGTTACTATGACAAGCTTTACTAGAAAAGGTAGCATCACTTGCATTGGTGTTTTTATCTTTAGCATGTTGTTGTAAATTTGATGTAGATAACAAAAGGATAAGAAAAAGTAAAATCAAAAGTTCTCATAATTGCTTTCAACCATTCTTTATGGACTCTTTGGAAGACAATAAGCCTTTTTGGAGTCAAATAAGAGTTTTAATAGAGTTTATTTCAGTAGGAATCAATTTTTATGTTATTAAAGTTTTTTTATGATTTTTAGTAGTTGGGGTTATTTTAGTAATTTAGCTATTTTATAGGGAATTTTCTGATTTAGAATTTTAGTATTTTTAGTATTTTGTCTTAGAGTTAATTTAGGACTTGCTTTCCATTATTATTTGGGTTTAGGAATAGAGTTAAGTTAGAAATGTTAATTCTTTAGGAAATAAGAGATCAATCTTAGTCAAAATAGGATTTGTCTTTATAGTCTATAAATAATGTTGTTCTCCACAAAGAGAAGATAGTTTTTAGTTTTATAAAGTTTCCTGCAAACATATTTGTCTTCTCTAAGGGTTGTGTGACTTTGTAATCTAGCCTTGGGTGTGTTGTCTGAAGGTGCTTAGGAGCGATTCCTACTTTCCCTAATTCGTTATGTGCTTAATTTTTAGATTTCCAACAAGTTTTCCTTTAATTTTTTGTTCAAAATTTTTTTCTTGTGAATTTTCTGCAATAATCTTGCAAGTTCAAAGCCTTAAATCTATTCTACAAGCTTGACAGCCCAACCCACAACTTGTGCTGCATCAAATTGTCATCAGAACCAAAATTCTGATTTTTTTTATTTTTTTTCCCTAGTATGCTACATATCCATAGCAGTAGAATATTTTGATGGCTCAAGTCATCCTAGAATATTCCACCATTGGCTTGATTCTTTGGATGGTTACTTCACGTGGTTTGGACTCCCGGTTTACGAGAAAGTCAAATTTGTGAAGTCAAAAGTAAGTAGAAAAGCTGAGTTGTGTTGCTATAAGGTTGAATCGGAGAACAAAGGTATTCCTTAAACATGGGAAGAGATGAGAGAAAAGCTTTAAGAAAAATACTATTTGCCTTCTTATTGTCGTCAAAAGTAGTTAGAAGAACTCTATGGTCTTGAGAAAGGAAACATATCAACAATAGATTATGTGGTGAGGTTTGATGAACTACTATATTATTCCCAAGTTGTTCAAGATCCTCATATAACAATTGCTCAATTTAAGGACAGTTTAAGGCATGATGTTAGGCAAGAATTACAAGGTAAGAGATATTCTTGTATTGAAGATGCTTTTTGAGATGCAATAGATGCTGAAGCTTGGTTAACAAATTTAAAATTTAGCAATTGTGGATCGAAAGCCAAAAGTCAAGTACCTACAAAAGCAACTCCAAAATCAAAAGTTTTGGAACAACAAACTTTGGTCGATCTAGATAAGGTTGAGAAGCCATTAAAACAGCTAGAAGAGAGCTCTTTGTTGATTAATCAACAACTAGAAAAGATAGAAAGCAAAAATCTAGTTATTACTCCTTCAATTGAAGCTGAAAATTATGAAAACGTGACTGTATACTAAAACTGAGAGGAGGACAACTTTAAGGCTACCTGAAAATTTAGAATCACATAAGGATGAAAATGTCTCAATTTTATATTCAAATTGAAAAATATTCCAATATAGTGCTTCAAATTGAAAAATATTCCAATATAGTGCTTCAAATTGAAAAACTCTCAATTTAGTCTTCCAAACTAAAACAAATGTCCCAATATGGCTCTAAACTGAAAATTTCTCAATTCGACCCTCCAAACTAAAAAATTGTTCTAATTTCCCTCCAAAATAAAAATGTATTCGAATACATCAAAATACCATTAACTTTTTAAAAGCCCTACAGCTTAAAATATACTTTCAATTTTAACAATCAATTTATCATTAGAATGATTCTGTATAAAATAAAGTCCATCTGGTATAAATTTTTTAAGGATCAATTTTACAAATTATACAAATATGGGAACAAAACTTTTTCATGATTAGGAATTAAATTACATAATAGTTAGAATTATCTTTAAATAAAAATATATGACATATGTACACGTATAAAAATTTTGAACTCTTCTTAGAGAATAAATCTAATTTTTTTTCAATTTTGGAAACAAAAAAGGAAAAAAACAAAAGAACACAGGAGATATAAACTTAAAAAATCTCAAGACTATCTAAATTTGAATTAACAAAGACATTATCCTTCATAGATACTACCAACATATTTACCTTTCTTCTCTTAATGTCATGTATTTTGCCTCTAATATTGTTATCTAAATTTTGTAATGATGAAAAAGATTTATTGTCCAAAATATCAACAAAAGAATTTGAATTGTGTGCAGTATATTAAAACAACTATAATGTAGAATCTATCTTTTCGATTAGTGGATGAGTAGGAAAGGGGATGAAAAATATGATCCATATCTATTGTGCTTTTTGTTAAAAGACTATACTACTTATTTTGCAATTCTTATTTTCCTTTGAGTTCCATTTTTCATGCATTAAATAATTAGCACCTATTTAATTCAAGTTAAACTTAGTCTATATCAAAATTAGATAACATTCCTAAATTATATTAGTTTAAAATTCTTAATAGATAACTATATTATTTTCTTCCAAAAATTATTGTCATTGTCTTTGAACCGGTAAACATCTTATATTAAATATTTGTAACCATATCAATTATACACTAAAAAATAGTAATATCAAATCAATTACTAATTAGATTTTAATTAAAGTGTACTTTATCTAATGAAAGCTAAATATTGAATGTCTATTGTTACTTCTGAATTATTACTATATAAGTTGATAGCTACTGCAATTATATATGATTAGTTTTATTCTATCAATTAAAATCTATAATATTCACTATCTACTTTTCAATTTACAATTCTACAAATTGATAGTTTTAACATAATGGATTAATTAGTAAATATCACGCCGTAACTTGTCAAATAGTAGAATATTTTTTCCTTTTTCTATTTTTATGTTATAAATTTTATAATTGTACAAACTACATATTAGATCTTTATTTCCTAATTAAAAATTGCTATTTAATACTTGCTCATTATTGAATGATTCCTTCAAATTGGTTCCAAGAAGGTATAGAGATTCAAGAATAATCAAATAACTTAATACTTGATAAATCTAAAATTGTTAGGATAGAAGTTGATTAATAAAGAGAATACTAGGGTACTAATAAAATTTAGAAATTGTCATCTTCTTTCATAACTAAACTCCACTCTATGATTATTAAATTTATAGAATGGATGCAATAATAAAGACTAATGCTATTTCATGTCATACATTGTAGTCCACTTTAGTGATCCTTTAAAGTTTTCCTATCTTTGAAGTATATAGAGTACAAATAAGGCCATGGTATAATTCTTCAAAAAATTTCAACTAAGGAAATGGAATTTTATTTTTTAAATTGCAAGATAAATGTATTATTAACAGGATACAACTATTTAGATTTTATAAAATTTCTTGAACTATTAAACTAAACAAATCTCTAAACACATACAAACTACAAAAAAATCTATGACTTTGTTAAACATTAAGCAGAAATTATATAAGAAGCGAAAAATTAAATGAATTATACTGTTAGCATCTCTAAACATGATTTACTATTTAGTCTGTGACAATAAAAATCAAACAATTAGTATTTCAAAACGTACAAGGCACATGCTCTAATACTAGTACTATAATAAAAAAGGAAATTTGATTTAGTGATTTAGATTTTTTTTTTCAAAATTACCCTCACTATAAAATTTAATGACTTTGTTATATCCCCAAACTTGAATGCCCTTTTAACAATTATTTAGGCTATTTATGTAAATACTCCTCAAAAATTAAAAAATGAAATAAAATCTATTTTTAAAACATCATATTAGGAAGTAAATTTGATTGAAATAAATTTTTCATGTAATAGTGATCTAGATTTTTCTTTTATGAAGTTACCCACAATAAAATTTAATGACTTTGTTATTCCCAAACTTGAATGCCTTTTTTATAATTATTCAGGTTATTTATGTAAATACTCCTCAAAGAGTAAAAGAGAATAAAAGCTACTTTTAAAACTTCTTAATTATATTAAGAAATAAATTTGATTGAAATAAATTTTCTTATGTAATACTAGAATATTAGGAATGAATTTTAGAAATTTAAAAGCAGTATTAGGACTGAGTTTAAAAAATTAAAAAATAGTAGGAAATATATATATTGTAATAGGTATTTACAAATCAAACAATAATAGAAAATTAGAATTCACTAGAAAAATAAATCTACATATTTTTCAGTTATAGTTTTAGACACTTAATGAGAAAAAAAATCATACAAAGGTATATAGAAAATAAAATTAACTTTTCAAGATTTCATATTTAAAAATAAGTTTGATTGAAGTAAATTTATTCATAAGATAAAATATTGAGATAGATTTAGAAATTAAATATGAATATTAAATAAAGTTATTGAGAATTTAATTGATAAAATTTCTTATTAAAAGAATAACGACTATTATCAACATATATAGGTTGTGATTATTAAAAGAAAAAGGAAAAATCATTTGATAAAAGAAAAAAGAAGGAAAACAAGGTTATTATTTTAAAGGGTTAAATATCGTTTTGGCCCTTCAAACTAACCTAAAATTTTAATATAGCATTTTTAAGTTAAAAAGCCTTAATTTGACCCTCCAAATTGAAAAAATATTCCAGTATAGTCCTCCAAACTGAAAGATTCTCAATTTGACCTTCCAAACTAAAAATCTGTTTTAAATTGTCATCCAAATTAAAATTATATTTTGATACAGCAAAATATCAATAACCTTTTAAAAACACATAAGTTTATATACTTCCAATATTAATGATTACTTTATTGTTAAAATAAAATTCTATTGAAACAAAATTTTCTATAGAATAGAGATTCCATCTGGTATCAATTTTCTCAAGGAAGAATTTTATAAGTTATACAAGTATGGGAACAAATCTGTTATAGAATTAGAAATTAAGTTAAATAATAGTAAGAATTATATTTTAAAACAATAGAGACTTATCACGTATGAATCTTTTGGACTATTCTAAAAAAATATTTCTAAAATGCTTTTTTTATTTAGATATAAAAGAACAAAGGAGATATCAAATTGTTTAAAAAGTCTCCAGGATATCTAAATTTGAATTAATAAAGACATTATCCTTCATAAATACTATCAACATCTTCACTTCCTTCCCCCAATACGATTTATTTTGCCTCTAATGTTGTTGTCTAGATTTTGTAATCATAAAAGAAATTTGTTGTCTAAAATATGAACAAAAAAATTTGACTTCTGTATGGTGTATGTGCTAAAAACAACTATATTATGGAACCTATTTTTTTCGATTATTGTTAAACTAGTTGGACTTATAAGATAGGGAATGAAAAATATAATCCATACTTTGTCTTTCTTATAAGACCATACTCCTTATCTTACAATTCTTACTTTGTTTGTAGTTCTCTTTTTCATGCATTGAATAATTAATACCTATTTAATCCAAGTTATACTTTGCCTATAATCAAAATTAGTTTTTAAATTATGTTAGTCTAAAATTATTAATGTATAATTATTGTTTTTTTCTTATAAAAAAATATTGTTATTGTCTTTGGACCTGTAAATATCCAATATTAAATAGGAAAATCATTTACAAAATCACAAATTCATAACCACTTGTCAAAACCACTCAACGTGGCAAGATCTTATCAAATTGTAATCTCCTTTTTTAGATCCTCTGCCAAATTTCTTTTCTCTTTTTCCAGATCTAGTGACATATTAGTAAATTTTATTTGTCATTTTGTATAGATGCACTCTATTAAATATTAATAATCGTATAAATTACATACTAAATAATAGAGATATAGATTTTAGTTAAAGTGTACGCACTTTATCTAATAATACTAAAGAATAGAGATAGATTTTAGTTAAAGTGTACGTACTTTATCTAATAAAATCTAGATACTGAATGAGTGATGTCATTTGACATTATATGGCTGATGTGCCTTAATTAAATGGCCATAAAGTCTACAACATGAGGTCGTATACTAAATTTACCTAAGTATTTCTCTACAAGTTAATAGCTATCACTTAACTATATGTGGTTGAGTTTATCCTATTACATAAAATCTATAACATTGAATATATATCTTTCCATTTACTACTACACAGATTAGTTTTAACATAATGAATTAATTAGCAAATTTCACGTTGTAACTTGCAAAATGGTAGAATATTTTTCATTTCTTTCTTTCCAATTTTCATGATATAATTCATATAGTTGCGCAAACTAAATATTTAAGAGAGACCTTTAGTCCTAAATTAGAAAATATTGTTTAATATTTACACACGAATGGTTCCTTCAAACTGATTTCAAGAGTATTCAAATACTCTAATGCTTAATAAATCCAAAATTGTCAAGTTAGAATTTAAATAATTAAATAAAATAAAGGGTTCCAATAACATATAAAAATTATCAATATTTTCAAAATTACTCCCCCTTTTATTACTAAACTTATATGGTGGATGTAAAAATAAATTTTGATACTCTACATATATTGTACTCTAGTTTGACAATCGTTTAAACTTTTCCCTAGTATCTTTGAAGTTGTATAAAATATCAATAAACTTATTGTAAAATGTTTCAATAATTCTCAAATAATTAGACTTTTATTTTTAAAATTGTAAAGTAGATGCGTTCTTCATAGAATCCTAAACTAGTCTCTACCAGTCACAGCATCCGGACACAATTATTTAGATTGTATGAAATTATTTGAACTATTAAAGCAAACAGATCTCTTATATTTCCAACAAAATATATCTAAAGAAAATGAATAAAAATTTACCGATGAGCAAATATTTTCCTAAAATCGTGAACTACAAAAGAATTTTTAACTTAGTTAAACATTAAGTAAAAATTATATAAGTAAAAATTAAGTGAACTAAAAATTCAAATAGTTATTATATCCAAACTTGGTTTACTATTTAATTTATAACAATAAAAACTAAACAATTAATATCTCTAAACGTGCAAAGTACGTGCTCTCATACTAGTTATATTAAATGTAGAAGTTGCCACAAAATAGTATTCTCTCCGGTTTTCCTATTTTATTTGTCCTTCTTTCTATTTTAGTTTGTCCCAAATTATTTATCACTCCTTAAAATGGCAAATAAATAAATGCCAATTTACCTAATTTACCCTTCATGGAAGTTCCAAAAAAAAGACCGTTAATGTTATGTTTCAACATTTATTACTCTCATAAACCATTTCCAATTTTGAAAATAAAAAACGAGCTAACAAATTTTGAATTTTAATTGAAAGACAATAAGGAAAAACTATTCTACTAGTTGGTCAAATATCAATTATTCTTAAACTGTGTATAAGATTAACCATATCAAATAAAATGAAACGGAAGGAGTATACAACATAGCATCTAAACAAAAACTCCAAACAAAAAGAGCAAGACACGTACACTTTCTCTTCACAAACAAACTGCAGTTCCTTGTCCAAAGAGTATGTGGTATCTGTAGACAATAAAGCTATTACAGTATAGAATTATATTTGCTGACCTCAAGAATTATGTATTCGTCTCTAAAACCGAGAAGTGCCGGTGTCAAGTAGTTATTTGCTTTGTCAGGTAGATGCGCAACCTGTAAGCAGAAAAAGGAAATGAGAAGAAACATTTTGAGAGGAACAAGCTGAAACAATTCCTCGGTAAAATAAAACAAAAAACTATACTTCTGTATGTATCAGCAAAATCTTACTAATTCATATAGTTGTTTCCCAGGCTCAGCTACAGATTCATAACAGACCTTGATACCACCAAAAGGCAAGTTAGATGATACGACTATGGACAGAACCAAAGCAGAAACAACATTTATTACTCACATCAAAACTCTTATTCCTTGCAGTTGAGTCATGCAATGCCTTAACACAAATATCAGCCACATCAGCACAGCTTATCCCCTACAGGTCTCACACATGTTAAGCTCACAAAACGACTGCTCGAGCAAAGCGAAGGGACTAAAACACAAAACAAACTTCTAAATACTCTAATCTAGTTCTACTCTAACATGGGTATGTAAGTGTATGAAAAATTAAACAAGAATGAAAAAGGAAAAACATCGGTAGTGAAAATGAGAGAAGAGATGAAGTAAGGGAGGTAGTGGATGGGAATCTGTGGTTACACGTAAGGCTATTAATTGAAATTAACCATGAACATGAGAGTAAATTTGGCAAAACAAATAATGATAGCACACGAAACCTGAGTCAGGCTTTATATATAGTATAGATAACATATCATTTAAGATTGGTAAGTCAACCAGTCAAACCTGAGCAAGTGACATTGTGTTTGCTATTAAAGCTCAGCACAGTAAATATAAAACGACCAAGCTACTCAAGCTAAATTTGAGCTTGGCTTTTGTCGAGCCAAGCTTCAGCTCAATCTTCAATCTTAAATGTTGCGTTTGGATGGATGGATTTGAATTGTAGGATTTGAAATAATTTGGAATTTTAGTGGATTTCAAATCTTATCCTATAAACCAATTAAATCCCACCCTCACTTGTTGATCGTTTTCAAATTCTTAACTAAATTCCTTAACTTGTTAGTTTTGCATAACTTAAGATGGATTTGGATTTGAAATCAAAATCCATCCAAACACAACCTTAAAGAATTTATATCAAGCAAGCTTCAACTGTGCAGCTCTTTCAGACTCGTTTATACCCGTAGAGCTAAATGAGACCCAAATGCTTGGGAACGGATTCAAACTCTACGAGCTCAACAACTAGATTTATACAAGTAGACTAGGAAGCTCAATTTAATATGGCATTTTGCCAAATAAAGGAAAGCCATAATCTTCATTGAACTCTATCCAAACCCCTATGGTTCGATATATATAACCACAACTGATCCATACTAATGAAAAGTATATCATGTTTTTATATATTACATACATTTAAAGTTCGTTTGGAAAACTAAAAAGAAAAAGCATGATTTATTGAGCCAAGCTCACAAGTTTTGAGCTGAATATTCATTTGCTTCAAATCAAGGACAAAAAATTAATGAAATCAAAATTGTATTGCAATTCATCTCAAGCTTGATAAATTACTACCAACAGTGAAACCCAAACTACTTATGAAAGGCATGATTCACTTGCAGACCCAGTAGTAACACACTAGTCTGAGAAATTTGTTTCTCTTACCTGAGATATCCTGTTTCCTTGGTCAAATATAAGAGCCCGCTGTCCACCTGGTTCTTCCTGCAAGAACCACTCAATAATTATGCCTTATTCTAATACAAGACAATGTTCTTTCAGTTAGTATAATCTAATGATTTAACAAACTATCAGGAACAAATAATAATTGAAAAAAATTAAAAAGAGTAGAAAGGTAAGTAACATGATAAAAGGTTGTATCTACATGCTTCCCGAGCATCAATAACTTTTAGTGCCCGGCATCCATTAAGTAATGCTATCACTAAGATAATCTTATCAATGAGAACTTAACACAATCAACATACCCCTCCTACTTGCTTCTCTTTCCCTTTAAGTGAGAGTCGACTTCAATCCCACCAGGTATACATGGTACACATTGATAAACTATGTCATATGAACTTGGCATGGCAGTAGATGTAGATGACTTTGATGATTGGTTGACTTTCTCATTCTTAAATGAGTGTGCATTTGATGTTAGTTTAGCTAAATGGTTGAATCGTATCAATTCTCGGTAAAGCCATAATTGCAAATGATATTTTCTGAAAGTTTACCATCAGAGGACCCGGACGAACAATTGTGTACCCAAGGCCTGATTTTCTCAGTGAATCTTCTCCTGCCTGTGGGAAAATAGAAGCAGAAAGTCAGCTGTTATAAAAGCCTATTCAAGGCACAAGAAGAAAATCTGAATATAGACCAAACCTTCTTAGCTTTCAAGACCTGCTCCCTCCTACTAGGTTCTATTCCTGATCCAGTACATGAAACTAAGATGAAGTCCGTCTCTTGCCCAGTCTGCAAGCATCAATATTATTCTTCTTAGCAATGAAAATTCATTGAAGAGCTTTCACTTCCGCCGATACTCAGAAAAATTGCAGAGGCAAGCAGATGATAGAATGACAAAATGAAGCACTGCCAATTAGTAAACTTTCAGGCACAGCAGTAGTTGAACAAAAATTTTCATCCAACAGTTTAAAATATTTCCAGAGAGTTAGAATGCTGAGAAATTATTCTGTTAAATTTGGGGTCAATTTCAGCTTAGAATCATCAACAATTTATACAAAAAGTTCTACCTACTAAGGAACCAAAGTTTCTGGTGGAAATGAAAAAATAAATTCATTCCAAGGCACTGCTCCTGTTCATAAGGAATAGGAGGAAAAGGAGAGATAAGGTTTTTTGTGTTTGGATTGATCTTTCAGGGGGGAAAGAAAGGAGAAAAAGGGAAAGGGAGAGACAAAATAATTTTTATTCAAGTTTACAGGAAGAAGTTTCCTTTGGTTTCTACCCTTTCACCAAACATCTTTGGGTTCTGTTCTTTTCCTTCTGCATCTAATCCAAACAAAATGAATGGAAACAACTTTCCTATATCCTATTTTCCTTTTTTTCACTGGGTAGTATCATTTCCTTTACTCTCCTAGAACCTTTCCTGCAATCCAAATAGTGCCTAATTGAGACTTTTATGGATATGTTTATACAATTAATATACAACACAGGTTATAGAAGAGCTTCACCCAAATAAAAGTGATATACTATAGTATCCGTTATGGCATAGTTTTGAAAATACCAAAATAGCCTCACTGGTGTGTACTTGGTCCCTATCACATGAAGTTCATAGATTGTAAGGGTGTGAGATGCAGATGTTGAAATATTAGCTCCATAAAATCCAGAGACTGGGACTTGGTGGCATAACAGAATAATTGAATTTGTAAGCAATTTCTATGTCTAAATGTGGCAAACTGGTCTAATAGAAGTTTTAACGGTTTGAGAATCCAAACTTTGCTAACACCAGCAAATCAAACGACACACAGAAGTTTCTAAACATTCAGGCCAAAGTCTAATTAACGAACCCAGTCAAATGCTTTCACCCTTTTACTGGTCGTATTGTTTGGTTAACCAAAGTGATGAGACTTATGAAATTGTTGGTATGTCCAAAAGTCGGATAATGAACTAGTATCTCAAACAATAGCATGGACTTGCTCCAGCTACAAGCTAAAAAGGAAACAAGTGATAGCACTTACCGGCAATGCTTTGACATATTCCAAAATTAGTTTAAAACTTCTCAAGTCTTGTGTCACTCCAGTAGGCACCTCAACAGGTCGCTGCAGCAAAAATGAAAACTAAAGCATCAACATGAGCATAAGGATTAAAACTCAAATTACTCATTTCATGGTTCTTCCTTTCTTAACAAAAATTTCTAATTTACTTAAGTTTTCTTTTTTTTCTGGCTTCTCGAGTAGGTTCCTTTTGATTTTATGAGGTGAAAAATGGAACTAATTCACTTTCTACACAAACCTGTCTTCTTGGTTCAAAGCGTATGACCAAAGTATGTGCAAGAAAAGGATCCAATGGTGGATCGTCTGGTTTTACTGGTCGAAAGGATGAAAATGGTACTCTTACCTGTCAATACGAAGAAATATTAACATGACATAACTATTCTAACTAAAATTCAATGTGTCTGCATGAAGCTCAATCACATTTTACATTTCCTCTTATGGGAAAATGTATATTCTTAGCTCACCCTGCAAAATCCAGCTTTTGTGCTAATTCTTGCAAAATAAACTTTGCTTTGAGCTTTGTCTGCAGATGGACCAGCTTCAAGGATCAAAACATAAGACCTCCCATTCCCACCAACAGATAGTACTAGACCCTCATACCTAAACATAACAAACATATGGTGGAATGATGAATGAGCCCCTGTAGTAGAAGAAATATTGAGAATGACATATTAGCATGAACTATTTGTAGCTAGTCATAGCAAGGAAGTATATCAGTTCTTGTGTACCTGTCAAGAGTGGAACCCAAAGGAAGTGTAAGTTTTTTAATTAACTCCACATAGCCACCTCGTGTGAATACATACCCTTTTTTGAAAACAAACAAACAAAACCACAAGATGAGAAGACATCAAACTTTCTAATCATTTCTTGAATTTAAATGTGTTATAGAGCACATTGTTAGGTTCATTCACAAGTGTCAACAGTTCTCAAGTGTATATTACCCTCCATAGCTGATGCTTATTTCCGAATTTTATTTGAAAAAGTTCAATGAACAAGAAAAGTAAAACTAGGAATTAGATGTCCTAAGAAATGACATTTGCATAATGTTCTAATAACAGCTTTAAATTTAGGTGAACATCTGTTACTCCAGTCTGATCTCCACACAGTATACCTGAAAATATTGCATCTCCATTCTCTGTGTACTCAAATTTTGCATCAATTCCTCCATCATATTTAGAAGCAATAACATCTTGGAAATATGTCCCTTGACGAACTTCCCAACCATGCAATGAATCAGCAGACTTGAATTTCGCAATAAGAAGCTTACTTTTGCTGCTTTTTCCTGCTCGTAACTGAGCTAATTGATTGTTGTAGTCCTATATTTTGCAGAAATGAAAAAAAAAAATAAGGAAAGTATCAATTTTGTGTTTTACTAGGACACAAGCAAACAGTCCAAAATGAAAATGTCAAACCAAAATACCAGCTGCTGGCCATGATTATTATTAGCATAACCTTTTAAGTACATAAGCAATAGCTAGACTATGCTCAGAGTTATGGTAATCACTTGTTAGGGCAAGTTCACATGCAGGTACTATATGCTATGCGTGGAAACTGTTATGGAACCTTTCAACAGTTGACAAAAAGTTAGTGGAAAGGGAGGGGAAGGAGACCTGAAATGCCTTGGCAATATTGTAAACTCCTTGATTATCAACTCTATTCAGATCCCCAGTAATCGAGGAACGAGCTGTAGAGCAATAGATAATTTTGTTACAACCTTCAACAGCAGGCTTGAGACTGGAAGGATCACCAACATCCCCAGTGATTATTTCCACAGAAGTTGGAAGCATATCCACCACATCCTTGTCGGCTTTCCTGACTAGAGCCTGGCCAAGAAGATAGGAAAACTCATTGAAGAGATTAAGTGCATTCTAAATTTCAGAAGGTACATATTAAACGAATGCAACCTTAACAGATTAGTAAGATAAATGTTAAAAACCGCGCAGCAAGATGCACTTCTATTTTCCGCTAGGCAATTAAAAAAAGAATATTATCATAACATTCTACTAGTTCTCATCAGCAGAAGCTTTATGTAGTAGCAATCAGACCTTGACAGTATAGCCCCTTAACATGAGCTTTCGGACAACAATTCGACCTACACGACTGGTGGCACCAACTACAAGTACAGTGGTATTCTGAGCACCAGGTATGGCAAACTCACACATTGGACCACCCTCTCCGATGAGAAGACTAGTCTCATCATTGGTACGGGTGGTCCTAGATATCTGTCCCAATCCGGAGAACTTACGCCACACATCATCAAAAATTTGCCGTGATACACATCTCCCCAAACCAACTGGGTTCACATCATCCAGCCTCTTCATTACGGATACAGAGGAAGATAGCTCTTGCTGGGAAACTTGAACCTCAGGGACCTCCATTTTATCATCCTCCTTGCTGTTGAAATTTGTTTCAGTTGACATCTTTTTCTTCTTCTTCTTCTCATTCTTCACCTTTCCAGTCTTAGATGCATCCCTACAAATAACCAAAAGGCCAGAGCGTCTGTGAGCTGCAATTTTCCAACTACCAAAGCTTTCTGTCGTTGGGTAGCAAAGAGAAATGATGCCCCTTCTTGCGCTGACATCGATGCATAACCCGAAAGGGCAGACAGGTGCCAAGGAGTAAGTGGTAGCAGCGGCAGCAGCATTCATTTTTTGTCAGAACTCGTAAAATAACACGTATTTTGTGGCTCAAGAAGAATAGGCTGATCATTTAACAAATGGAAATCAATCAGATACATCGATTATATATCATAAAAAATTTGAATGTCACAAGATTCATAAATTTGAATTTACGAGAGGTACAGTACTTTTTTTCCTGAATATGTTGGTGATAAAGTAGAGTGGCTTAGAGACGCAAAAGAATACGCTATAGTGGGATGTGTACAGTTCTTAATTTTAAGAAAATTCGAATCCCACTCATTAGGCAAGAAAGAGGGAGGCAGAAAGACAGAGAAAGAGGGAACTCAACTGTGTCGGGTTTCTCGGAAGGCGGTGCCGTGAGGACGGAGATGACGTGGCAGCTGCTCTCCTTCTTCTTCTCTCCCACTGTAGAAACTGAATGAATGAATGGATGAGGATCATAAAAGTACAAGTAGGGCCCGGCCAGGCCTTTTGTGCATGTGGCTAGGGCTGTAAACGGGTCGGATCCGGGTCGGATCTGGCATATCCAGACCCGGATCCGTTTAATATTACTAATTCCGGATCCGGACGAATCTCCAAAAAGTATATCCTGATCATGGGTTGCTTGATTGGCTGTACAAACATTTTACAGTGGGTGTTGGGACCAACCAAGACAATAATTGATGCAGCGGTTGGAGGAGCTTTTATGAGTAAATCCTATTAGGCGGTACAATGTTGGAGGATATGTTATCTAATAACTATTAGTGGTCCAATGAAAGAACTATACAAAGACGGATAGCTGGGACTAGTTCATAAAGGTGAAGCTCTCACAACAATGACCGTTCAAGTAGTAATTTTGGATGGTAAGTTTGATGTCATGGGAGTTCCAAGTAGGACTATACAGAGTCCATTTGTTTTTGTAAGTTATGTACTAAAAGGCATCCTACTGCTAAATTCCCAATCAATCCTGAAGAAGTCAACTTTGTAAGGGACTTTACTCGAGGACAGAAAATCACCCAAACTTTTTTTGGAGTAATAAGCAACAAGGATGTTCTTTCATATTCTGTTAGACCATTTTACCTGCCAAGATTTCAGAATCAAAACACACCACCGATGTGAGAGAGGATGACTAGGGTCGAGGAGTTAGTAATTTAGTACATGCCAAAGAATGATGCCATCATTCAGAATCAAACAACACTTATCTAGAGCCAGGCAGCAACTCTATGCACTTTGGAGAAGCAAATAGGACAGTTGACAAATTCAATCAATAGTAGACCTCAAGCAACTCTTCCTGTAATAGAGAGATGAATCCTATCATGAAGAGATGGTAAAGAACAATATAATGCAGCATTTTTGAGGAGTGGGAAATAATTGGAAGATTCTAAACCACAAATGGAAAGTTGGGATGTACCTCAAGGGGTTGTTCAGTCTAAGGAAGAAGTTGGAGGTAAGTAAACAAAGGATAAGGAAAGCAAGTAAGTTCTTGATATTAATCCTCGTATTAGAAGAATAAGTTGGACAAGCAACTCCAAAAGTTTTAGGCATATTCAAGAAACTTCACATTAATATTCTGCTTGTAGAGGCTGTGGAGTAGATTGCGAGTTATGTGAAGTTTATGAGAGCTATCTTGTCCAAAATGAAGAAGTTGGGGACATTTGAGACAGTTTCACTTACTAAGGAATGTAGTTCTATTTTACAACAATAGTTTCTATCTAAATTGAAGGACCTGAGTGGCTTTAATATTCGTTGTTCGATCGGTGCTAAATGTATAGGGAACAACTTATGTGACTTGGGGCTGCAATAAATCTTATGCCAATATTTGTTACCTGTTCAAAATTTAGGGATAGGGGAGTTCAAATCTACATCAATTTCTCTCCAACTGGGTGACTGGTCAGTAACTTACCCAAGAGGAATCGTGGAAGACGTTCTTGTAAAAGTTGATAAATTTCTTATTCCAGCAAATTGCATTATGTTGGACTATAAAGCAAACCAAAACATTGCTATAATTCTGGGGAAACCTTGCTTGGCTACAAGCAGGATGCTTATTGATGTGCAGAAATGTGAACTTAGTGTGAAGGTCCAAGAACAAGAGATGTCATTAGAAGTATTAAAGGCTATTGAGGTTCCAGATATTGAGGAGGAATGTTTTGCCATACATGTATTAAATAGGGCACCTATGGAGGTACCTCGAGATAAGGCAGCTGCAATGAGGAAGAGAAGTGAAAAGGGGTAAATTTTGAAAAAAGAAATTTGAATCAGGATCTAAGAGGTGATTTTTTCACGTATAGGAAATACACTTACCTTGAATGATCAAGATGAAAGATAGTTGGTTTTAAATATCAGAAAACATCTTGCTCAATGTTAGAAGGGTGAAGTGGAATGCCTGAATTCTCATTTATGATCAAACGAAGTGGTTATTTTTCTCAGCAAACCTCGATACCTTGGTTGAGGTAGGACATTTGTTTATTAATGTTTAAATAAAAGATACAAGGAGGGAGACCATACTAATAACTCTTGGGGAACAAAGCCAATAAGTAACACTAATGGGTTTTACAACACATCTTATCTAGTCTACATATACCCTTGGCTAATTTAGGCAAATAATTACAATCATAAATAAAATTACATTGAAAATCACAACCTTGATTATCTAAAAAATCAGCTAGTTGATTGCCCTCCCTGAAGACATATTGTGCCACTATGTTAAAGCCCATTAAGATAATGAAAATTTGCGGGAAAATTGCATCAACCTTCCAAGAAATTTTTGCTTTCCTGTTTAGAACATTGATCAGGACCAGGGAGTCAATTTCAATGATAACAAATTACAATGTTGTTGTGAACGAA
Source organism: Cinchona pubescens (assembly GCA_025175665.1). Classification (NCBI taxonomy): domain Eukaryota; kingdom Viridiplantae; phylum Streptophyta; class Magnoliopsida; order Gentianales; family Rubiaceae; genus Cinchona; species Cinchona pubescens. Next base: position 1,495,317 of record JANKKI010000048.1, read on the forward strand.
GCTCACAGAAGACCATGCAGTAAAGCCCTAGCCTTAGCTTCTACGCTTGTTTCATAATGATGAGAAAAATATGAAATGTTGTGACGATGTTTCCATTGTTATCTTGAATTGCACTACCTCCAGCCACTAGACCTAGATTCACCCTTGATGAGCCACCATGTTCAATTTATTCCAATTCATTGTAGGATGCATCTAGAAAACCTGAATGAATATTAACTGCCTGAGTGCACTGTAAAACCTAAATGTTGCATGATCAATCATTTGCTGAATTTGCATTCATAGGAAATGATGGATTATAGTTTTAACAAACTAAATTATTCCATAAGATGTACCAGTAATATTTTTTAAAAAAAATCCAGCTCCTTGACTTCCAAAGTTCCAAACAAATAAGAATAGGAATCAACTTGTATACCCAACCTGAGATTGAATTTGCACTGTGGTTTATCCACTAGCCATTCAGATATTGAAACAATGTATCATCATCTGTGACTACACTTGGAAAATGAAGCTGATGAATTCTCTTGAAACTGCATTGGCCATCTAACAAAATAGGAAAACACGTTCCATTGTCTCCTTATTATTGCAAAATTGACATTTAGAAGGTTGATCAAATCCTTTTCTTGTTAACATATCATCAAAAGGCAAAAATGAATTCAAATATATCCACATGAAGATAGAAATTCTCAAAGGCAAATTCTAGTCCCAAATCATCCTTCTGGAGAAAATTTCTGCACTACCTTGCCTTATAGAATTTGTAGTTGAGCTCAAGTTGAAGTCACCTTTTGTAGTCAACTTCCAAGCATACCTTATCTCTTCCTTCAACAAGATTGACTTTCTTATAAGTGAGTCAGATCAAATCAAAGGATGGGCAAGATTTTACAATAGCTTATGTGTCCCAGTTTCCATACTTCCATGCCTGATGTAACTACAAATATGTGTGAGGTACTTCCTCAATAGTGATGTTTTCCAAACCTTATTTTGATAATGACATAATCACTTAACTCTGTAAACAAGTTTTGAATTAGTGTCAGGACTGTTACTTGTTTTGCTGGAGACAGGGTGTTCGGACGCATTACACCGTCCGAACTATGTCAAGCTTCTCGGACGCATTCGACCGTCCGAACCAACAGGTAGAAAGAAAGGATCTTACTGCTTCTCTAACGGACGCACACAACTGTCTGAACAAAGTCTCTTTCGGACGAACATGACCGTTCGAAGCTCCATTCAAACGATGGAACGGACGCATGCACGGCCGTCTGAAGGATGTTCTTCACCAACTGTATGGAGATCGGATGCTGTGTCGGACGCATCCTACTTATCTCGGACGTCCGAAACCCCAATGGCTACTTTTTGTGCATTTATTATTTAGCCGTTAGGAAGTAGTTGCAACCACCATCTATTGCTCCTATAAATGACTGCTCTGATATTCTATAAAAATCATCAAATACATTGAATACAAGCCTTAGAAAAGAGCAATTTTAGTACAAATTGGCTATTGTGCTTTATTGTATTAGTGTGCAGTTTAGAGTGCAATTCAATTTTGAGTGGAGTAATAATCTTGTACGAAAGTGAGGTTGTGAGTAAAATTCTTGGCTCAACTAAAAGAGTTTGTGTGAGTAAGAATTTCCCTACTTTGCAAAGATTATTGGCTCACCAAGTGTGTGAAGCATTCTAGTGATTTGATACTTCAAGCTTGTTAGCTTGGAAGTATTGGCTGTTTAATTTCCTCTCTTTCTTACATCACTGTTTCATTTATTCTATTATATCAATTATTAATCTTCATAAGATTAATATTTCTAAAAGTTTTTTTGTTTTAAACCTAATTCACCCCCCTCTTAGGTTGCTTTGGGACAAACAAATAGACACTGAACCATTTCCTTCCTAGTTATCAAACCAAAAGAACACAGTACCTTATCTTTCCAGAACACACATATGAGATTCTATTTGATCTTGTGCTAACATCATTCTCTTCCATGTTGGAGACAACACTCCAGTTCTTACACCAAAACTAACCTGATGATTTCCAATCTAATACCTTGTTATACATAAAATTGTTCCATAAAGTATCTTTAATTCTAAATGACCGCCAGAGCTTCATAGACAATGCCTGAATAGTGTAATCCAAACTTAGAATTCTCAGACCATTCTCACTTATAGGCAAAGTGAGATACTTCCAAGATTTCTAGTATAGTTTTTTCTTCTCATTTATCTCTCCCCAAAAAAACTTTGAAAAACATTTTTTAATGTTTCTCAAAACTTCCTTTGGAGGGTATAGAATAGCCATCAAATATAAAGGAATTCAACTAAGAACATGTCCTATCAATAGTAGCTTACCTCTTGCTGATAAAGTTTTTGACCTTCATCCTAACACTTTGCCAATGATTTTTTTCAATCAAGGGCTGGAACAAAGAAATTCTCCTCTTTCCTTTTTTTATTGGATAACCCAAATAAGTCAATGGAAAGATCTTCTTCTACACTTCTAAAGTCATTGTGATAAGCATGATTCGGGTAGTAGAGATTTTTGATGAAGTATAGAAGTTGCTTTTCCTTTGGTTCTCTGAAGTCATCTCATAGTATGATATAAATGCCATCAAGTTCTTGAAAGATTTCTTTCCCTCGCTCAAGAAATAATCACATCATTTTCATAGGATAAATGTGTTATTGGCAAATGATATCTTTATGTATTGAAGTACTCTATCTTTCCATAAGCATAAAGAGCATTAATTACTTTATCGAATGCATCAGCTGCAAAAATTAAGAAAGAAGGAGATAAAGGATCTCATTGCCTCACCCCTCTTATTGACTTGAATAAACCAGTAGCAATTCCATTGAAAAGGATCAAAAACCAGTTATATTCAATGCAATTAGCAATTAAGAGACTGTAGCTGAGAAGAAAAACCAAACTTCTTCACAAATTCACAAAGAAAATGCCAAGACACTCCGTCAAATGCCTTAGCCATATCCAATTTCACAATTGATTTTTTCTCCCCTAGTCTTTTTGTTAATGTACTCTACCATCTTCTGAGCCATTAAATATTATTAGTAATGGATTTTCCATTAACAACAAAACCACTTTGCTCATCAGAAATCACTTTTGGAAGTAACAGTTTTAACTTATTAGCCATCAGCTTTAAAACACCTTATTGGCAAAAGTACAAAGGCTAATAGGTCTGAATTCACTAAAGGTAGATGGATAGGTACCTTTGAGATCAAACAAATAAGATTACTTGTGATGGCCTTAGATAGAAACTTACCTCCTACAATACACATTCCACTATTACCTACAACAAATGATTAGAAATTATGTCTCAGCTTGCCTCTTAGAACCATTAAATGCATCAACACTAGTAACACACCTTCTCAGCTAAAATAAACACCACCTCTTTCAACTCCTTCATAGATGGTTGTGCAAGAAGTTGTTCATTGTCTCCTATCGCAATATTATTTGGAATTTCCTCCAAAAGATACGTCCTTGGATTTTAGCTTTAATAGGTAATAAATGGATGGAAAAATCAACTACATCTTTCTTCAGTACATTTTGATCCTCAATCCAATTCCCAGACTTATACACTTTAACTTGCTTATACATAATTGGTTTCTCTGAATTGAAGATGAGCATGAAATAACTAGTTTTTTGCTATCCTTCTTTAATCTATTTTACACCTAACTTTTGCCTCCAAAAAGCCTTATCCTTCGAGAGACACTTCAGCAACAATGCTTGAGACTTGGACAACTCTAATTGATAAGCTTGAGAAGGTACTTGTTGAAAGGCTATCTTGTTTCTTTGAACCTTCTCCTTAGCCATTTTCACCTTCTAAAATATATTCCCAAAGTATAACTTGGTCCAGCTTCTCAAGTCAAATTTTAGCTTCTTTTTTTAGCTCCAACCTTTGCAATGTTGAACATTGTAACATCTACACATTTTTTGTCAATTGACATTCCTCAAAGTATTCATTAAAGTCTATTCTCACATTCAATGACCATTTTACACTTCCTAGTTTCTGGTTTAACATTGGGATCCGTTCTTCGGTTTATTCTACGTGGACTATTCTGAATCATTACACATCTGTACATATTAGAGATCCGTAGCCACTTAAAACACCCATTGTTATATCTTTCTAGAGTCTAATAACAATTTTACCCTTTTTGGACATTTTCTTAGTTCGTAGGGTAAAAATGTAATTTATAAAACTTGAGGGACTAAGGTGTAATTTTGGAAATTCAGTTTTCATACAGATGTGGCAGCTCAAAATCCCTTATTTCTTCTTATACCCAAAAATACCTCCCTAAAATTCGTTAATTTCTTCTAGCTTGTCCTTATTTTCTTCCATTTTAGCTAGGAGACTTGTTGATTGAGGTGATTTGAAAGCTCAAAAGTGTTCTTAATCCAACCTTTCTACTTATTAGGAGACTTTTTGATGCATTAAAGTCTATTTCTTGAGCTAGGGTTTGTAGGTTCTTTTTCAAGAATCAAAGTTGTCTAAAATTTGTTGTTTGTAATTGTTTCTTGTTACCAAAATGTTCTCCAACTTGTTTAGCCTAGAATTCTAGCTAGAAACACTCTTGAAACATCTGATTTGAATAAAAGGGTTTTGAATTGGGGTCTTAGCTTCGTATTCATGTTGTAATTAACTATTACTAGACATGACTCACAAAATATATAAGTATACTTATTGAACAAGTAATATAATGATGAGTAGAGTATCGTTCCCATAGAGACTTTGCTAACACTCTATTAAGCACCTAAACATCACCCTTTTGATCTTATCTAAACTAAGAAATAATTGAATGGAAATAATAAAATTACAAAATAAGAACAGAGCATAATTCAAGTAAAGAGTGGAGAAATCGATAATTAAGTTATCTAGGGGTCATTCATCCCTTACCAATCCCCTCAATTGATCCAACAATTCATTCAATCAATTCTTGAATCACGTATGCCGTCTACTAGTCTAGAATTGTATGTAATTGTGAGTTATCTTTTGACTTCTCTCATAAATTTACTAAACCGAGCCAACTCATTATATTTTTATGTGAATCTGAGCCATGCTTAATGCATAGATGACCACTCTATAGGACTACCTAATATGACAGAATAGGTATCCTTTGATCCATATTCATGAAATGTCTGTCCTTCCCAATATGACTTCTAAACAAACTAATTCCTTACTCTAAAGCTCCTATTTCGATTTCTGAATTAGAGTTACAAATGAATTTATAAATTGATTAGACTTATAAAACCATTTAATACTATCTAATTAAGCAAATCAAGTAGAAAATCATAATCACAAACGAAATAAATCAAATCAATTGAGATTCATGACAAGTTATGAATGAAACACTAGATTTAGGATTTAGTGCATCATCAAAAAAAATTGATACAATACAAGAATCGAATAACCGTGAAAATCTTATTAAATACGAGAAATACGGAAGAGAATGAAAAACTGGGGTTGTCAAGCCGAGTCTTTTTTTCGTCTTCCTTGCTATCTCTTCTAATTGTTACTCTTTTGTGTTGATTTTCTTGAAAGCGGTTTTCTGATGAATTCTATTGACTCTTTCACTTTTTCTACGTTCTAATAAGTCTATTTATGTCAATTATAATTACCTAACATGACCCTTATATAGTGCTAAGTAGGGTTTACATGAAAATGGGTCAAAATATACAAAATCTGGGTCAAAATATAAAAACTTGTCCAAACCTGCCAGTGTAGAGACCTGGGCATCTTGCCAACCTCCTGGGCACTGGAAGCACCTATAGGTCAGTGGCTAGGTGCCCTTCCTAAGGTTCTAGTGCCTAGCTCCAGCTAGGGCCCAATTTGCTCTATTTTCAGTTCGTTTTGCTCCATTTTCCTCCTATTTGACCTCCATTGCAAATAAAACCTACAAAAACACATTTTAAGTAAATATTCATTTTTATATAAAAATAATAAAAATATGATTTATCGACTTGGGGTGTAAAATTACAAAAATACACCTACTTTATAACTTAAAACCCTCGAATAATGAACAAAAACCAAGTTAAAAGTACATGAAAATACTCTCTTTTAGAGATTTAACACTTCCATGCAAAGTTTGCACGAACCCTAGTGTTAAAGTTAGGTGTGTTTCTTGGTGTTTAGTCTTTTTCTAACTTGCCTAGCTCATTCCTAACTTGTTTGCACTTGTTCTAGCCCTTGTTCTTATTCATTTGGAAGGAATTTTGAGCCTCAGAAAGACCTACTTCAAGGGTTGGCATACTTTGAGGGTTGGCTAGATTGACCAGCCAACTTATTCATATTGCCAAGAAAATTGAGAAATGCCACGCCATTCCATTTCCTTTGGTTTTTGAGTTTTGTTTTTGTTTGATTCTTTCTTGGCTCAATAAGGTACCTCCTAAACCTACACTAATGTGTGGTATTGCTCTCCTATGGTATTAGGCACATGAGGTATGTTTTCTGGCTGAGGGAAATTAGGTTCTGAATCGAATCACAGGGTAAGTAGTTCTTAAACCTTTTTGTTGATTGTTAACATATATGACTACTTTTGTAGTGATATTTTCCATTAAATGAAGGCAAGTGTGAATGTTTATTATGGTATATGTGGTGATTTTGCAATCATATTCTATGTGGCTAAGTTAAGTGCTTAAGATTGTTCATGTTTACTTTATGTTCTCGTCATACTTGATATGATTTTATGATTTATATTTCATGAATGAGTGTGAAGGTTAAATCATTAGATTGACATTGAACTAGCAATTGAATTGAAGTGCTTAAGTTTTTAATATTATCCATTCATGGAGCACTTTGTCATATCTAATTGTGAGCCAATTATATGTGAAGCATTTTATTATCACTCATTTTGGATGTGCACAATGGGTATTTAGGTGGACTCAGTTTTACTTTTGTGTTACGAATCATAAAGTACTTTGCCTTCCATCGTTCCACCCTGTCTATCGGGAAGATAAGTAATAGATACTTTGTTATGCCTTGTCTACTAGGGCTGATAAAAGGTAGAGACCTAGATCTAGTTTTGGAAGACTTACTTGAACCATGAGTTGAATTGAGGCGAATGCATAACATGAGTTTGACTACATTGCATACTTTTACAGCTGAGCACGCTTTAATGGTTATATGTTTGCCCTCTACATATCAATAATTAGGTTCAAGTGCTACTTACGGGGCAATTTTTGCCCATCCCATGTTGATATTATTTTGTAGTTGGGGTATTGGCTGTGTGCTTTTGCTAGTTTGAGCATAGACCAGAGTTGGGAAGGGAATCTTAGTAAGGGCTTTATCTCTTGAAGCCAGGGTGTTACTGATTTCATAGTGTGAGGCTTTACCCTTTTGTTTGGCTTGTGTGCCAATATTGTATTGTCAGGGTTTGTTTTTAAAAAAATCCAAAAATATTAGATTTCAAGTATATTTCTTCACAAATTCTAGACCAGAAATGACATCTTCTTGCTTTACCAGCTTTGTTAGTGTTTTCTTTAGTTAGGTTAATCAATTGCTCTTTACTTTAATCGTAGTCTAGTTCAATTAGAGTAGAATCAAGTGCTCAGTATATTTGATGCTTTGACCTTCCTTATACCATAGTCGTATATAAGTAGGCTTTATTAAAGAATATTACTCTGGTTGTGTGTTATGTTTTGGTTAAGGGCAAAAATTTTAAGAATTTACTTTGGAATTATGGTCAACAGATGTTCTTGTTATTTCACCTTGCATGCTCGGGATAGGCATGGGGTGTAGTGTGTCAAGGTCCTGATTTTGGGGCATGATATACCTGGTTAGTATTGATCCCTACTTTACTTCACCACATCCAAGAAACTAGGATGCTTTGCCCAAACATCCAAAAACCTAAAGATTTTTGAACCTGAATAGAGAGCATCCAGCATGGAAAGAACCATTGGAGCATGGTTTGAGCAAGTTTTGTTGAGATTAGACACAACAACAGATTGAAAAGTAGTAAGTAAAGATTGATTAAAAATTACTCTATCTAATATTTTCCAGATAAAAGCCTCTAATCTCATCTCAAACCAAGTGAACTTAGAACTTGTAAAAGGCCACTCCAAATAGGCATATCGATTAAGAGCATCATTGATTCCATCATGCCTCTACTATCAAGATTAGAAGCTCCAACATACTTAGATAATTCCTTAACTTGAACATTAATGTCACCTCCCACAAACTAGGGACCATTACAAGTAGTTGAACAATTATTCAAAGACTGCCACAAGCCTCTCCTATCCCTAGAAATACATTTTGCATAAACTAGTGAGGCAAAAACTAGCTTGGAGAAAGAAGAACAATCCATTGAGATATGAACCACCTGCTCTTCAATCGAAAACACTTGAACTAACAAAAGAAGAACTTCAAAAAATCCAAACACTACTGGTTGAATTGGTTAGAAACCCAAAGAACCCTAATTTCCAACTTATTGAAGAAATATTGGATTCATTTAGAAATGGCTCAAATATAGCCAAAAAATGAACATTATGCAAATGAAGAAGCTTCTTAAGTATTCTAAAAGAAGATTTATTCCCTATACCCCTAATATACAACAACAATCAATTCATTGAGAAATATTCGGGAGAGTTGGCAATGAGAGAATCTTATTGGCCCTTCTAGTAGTGATATTAGGACCAACCACATACTTTTTCTTTCTTTAGTCCGAACTCCTCTTACTTACAACTAGAGAAACCAGCATCATCTGGAATATTCTTCTTGTTGAGTTTGTTAAGAAAATCCTTCCACAATTTCCTCTAATTAACTCTATCCAGTTAGAGTGTTCCACTCATTCACTATCAGATAAAGTATGGTATAAATTTTTCCACAAAAACATTCTTCTATGGTAGAGTAAACCCTAATAGAGACATATTCTCTAATAGTTCAAGTGATTGAGCATTAGGGTTCTCTTCAGTAACTTCTTGTGAGCTTTGCTACAAAGATAGATCCCTGGCTATTGAGGACTCCAAATTTTCAACGAAGATAGTTCCCTGGCTATTATGGACTCTAAAATATCAAAATAAGTAATAGGCTCCCTAACAAATTTCAAATTTGGAATTCTAGCTGGTTGATTTTGAACTTGCTTCCATTTCGGAATAGGCTTTTGAATTTGAACTTTATCCCTATCTTTCCTCCAACCACCCAATAATTAAGGGTTTTTTGTTGATTTTTCTTCTTCTTTATGGTTACAACTCTAGCAGGTTTGATATTGTACTAACCATGATCTTCTATGGAATGACCCTACTTGCTGCACTTCCTATAGTAGAATGGAAAATCATCATAGGCAATTTTCTACTAGAATCTGTTGTCTTTAACTCCTACCCAAACTTTGGATTGCAACTCAACAAATAAATGCACCTCCATGCATATTTTTGTTGTACTTGGTCTGGAGAGAATTGTCATCGCCGTATCAATCTTCAATGGCTTACCAATTGCTCGAGTGAATGAGAACATAATCTACTTGTTGAAAAAATATGCTAGTAGTTGCTCCAATAAAACCTAAACTAGTACAATAGATGGCTCAACTTCTAGACAGAACATATGATTCCATTTAAAGAGCTTCATATGAAACCCTTTAATGAACCAAAATCTCTTAAGTCAATATCTTAAGAAATCTCTTCCATCTTAAAACAAGTAAGGATGTCTTTGACATCAATCAGACCCAATAGAAAATCGACTCCTTTAAATCCTATAGTATGAAAACTCTTTCTTAGAGTCTCCATCTTAGGTCTTCCTTGGATAAATTTTCCACCAAAGCGTACTTAAGTGGTTTTGATAATTGTTTAATCTTGTCATCTATGAAGAATAGTGCGGGTTCTCCTTTGTAAGCCTCAAGTTTCTTAAGATCAACAGGATAATTATCTTTATTTTGTTATACATCATCGAAGGACTCATCATCCAAAATGAAAAAGATGAACGGGATCAAAGGAAGGAAGAAAAGGTTAAACAAAAGCTAAAGGGAAAGGATAACATTTTTATAGAGAGATAAAATCTTCAAATGATGTGGTTATGTCTAGCTATAGACTATAAATAATGTGCTTCTTGGGAGACAACCGAAGTGTTTCATTTTAGTTCAGTTATTTCAATTGGTTTTTGGTTAAACGGTAATTTATTTTGAAGAATGATTAATTTGTTTTTTTTATGTGTGTAGCTTATTGAGAAGGGGAAGTAGTTTTATTGAACAATGGAACGAAGAGCTATTTTGCAAAAAAAAAAAAAAAAAAAATTGGCCTTGGAGTTGCGCGGCTCTAGTAGATCCTTATGCTCCTGGGGTTTGATGGTGGAAAAGCAACCCAAAAAAATTTAGGCAGCGATTTTCAGCTTTTTTTTAGGTTAGTTTCCTCATCAAATGCTTCCCAAGTCCTTTTTCTCTTCTCTACATGATCAGTAGTATCTGTTGGTCCCAAAGCAACCTAAGAGGGGAGGTGAATTAGGTATCTTAAAAAATATATTTTTAGAATTAGTGAGCTTTTTAATTTAAATGCAGATATAATAAAATCAATAGAACAGTAAAGTAAAGAGAGAAAAATTAAACAATCAATACTTCTAAACTAGCAAGCTTGAAGTATCAAATCTCTTGAATGCTTCACACACTTGGTGAGCCAATAATCTTTACAAAGTTGGGAAGTTCTTGCTCACACTAAAACTCTTTTAGTTGAGCCAAGAATCTTACTTACAACCACACTTTCTAGTTTACAAGATTATCACTCCACTCAAAGTTGAATTACACTCACAATTGCACACTAATGCAACAAAGCACTATAGTCAATTTGCACTCAAATTACTCTTTTCTAAGGCTTGTATTCAATGTATTAGATGATCTTTTCTTAATGTCAAAGCAGCTATTTATAAGAGCAATAAGTAGTGGTTTCAACTACTTCCTAACGGCTAAATAATAAATGCACAAAAAGTAGCCGTTGGGGTTTCGGACGTCCGAGATATATTGGATGCGTCCGACACAGCGTCCGATCTTCTTACAGTTGTTGAAGAGCTTCCTTCGGACGTCCGTGCATGCGTCTGTTCCTTCGTCCGATAGAGGTTTCGGACGGTCATGGTCGTCCGAAAGAGAAGCAGTAGGATCCTATTTCTTTCTGCCTGTTCGTTCGGACGGTGCAATGCGTTCGAGAAGTTTTGACCTAGTTCGGATGGTTCAGTGCGTCTGAAAGCCCTGTTTCCTGCAAAAGCTTGTTTACAGAGTTAAGTGTGAGGATAGAGAAGATTACTCCCCCCTTTTGACATCATCAAACAAAGCTCCCCCTGAGAATATGCAAGTATTTGATAGAAATTCAACAAGCTTCATATATTTAACTTAAAAGTTCTAACAACCAAGGAAATACATAACCAATCTACGGGAAGTCTAACAACCAAAGAAATGCTGAAAACAAAATACAAATGTCAAAAGATCTAATGCGAGTCATTTCACTTTTTGGAGCGCTTTTCAGTCTTTTGTCGTTTGGAAGGAACATCTTCATTGGTGGCTTCACTGTCTTCCTCTTCTCCGGTGCGACGTTGCATGATGAAGTCAAATGTGTCATCAACATCCTCATCGTCGTCGTCATCGTCATCGGCAGCTCTTTGACTTGGGCAGCTTCTGCATTGTCCTCATGTGCATTTTCATTTTCAGGTTCATCACTGTCGGAAGATGATTCAAGTGGATATTGTGACTGAAGATTAGCAAATTGAACCTGAGCCGAAGCAGACATGCCAAGGCTAAGTGCCTCTTGGAGAATCATTTGACGGGTTTCAAGTCGCTTTAATTTTCGATTTGTGCGACGTTGAAAGGAACTGACTTGAGTGCTCAAAGAGGTGAGAAGTCCACAGATATGAGAAAGAGATGGTTCAGATGTAGATGGAGGAGGAACGTGGAATGGTGAAGGTTGTTGAGAAGGAGGAGAATGGGGAAGAGCAAAATCAGAGGTGGAAGCATGGGATTGTGACTGTGCAATATCAAAGGCCGCCTTAGTTAACCATTGATCGTTGAAAAACCGGAGGCCTTTGCGTTCAATGTATGATTTGTTAAAGTAAGGAGGAAACTGTTTGTTTCCGCTGAAAGGAATGTTGAGGAAATCAAAAAATTTGGTGACCACTCTGTGTGAAAGACTTTACTTATTTGATACTGTCTCTTATAAACACATCATAGCTCTTAAAAGAGATACCCAAAATCAAGAGGAATGTCTGTCTTGATAAACACAAAAAAATAAGTAAAGTTGCATTTTACCGGGCTCAGTACGATGCCCGTCAGTTGGCAATAACAGATTTGTGACAAGAGTGTACAGAATATTGAGTTCAGGAGCGAGTAATGTAGTTTTGGCTTCCGAGACCTGTTTAAAATGGATGTTAAAAATATCTCTAACTTCATCGATATCAAAATGAGTATCATCAGCGGGCCATTTGTCTAATGAAAAGAAATAGGAGAAATCATTGGGGTTTGAGACTTTACATTCAAAAAAGGTATTAATGATATTTGATGAAATCTCAAGATTGGTGTTGTTAACACGAGAAATGAGAGTGCGAACAGTAGGGCTTTTCTGAAGATTGGCGGTGAATTGAACCAATCTTGAGATGATATAAGGTAAATCAATATGCACAAGATGACCCCAATTTTGTTTTATAGTTCAAAACAGGATTTGACAATGGGAAGATTATACTCATCAAATAGACTTTGAGAAGCAGGACGTTGAACGATTATAGATTTATACAAAAGAGATGTATACCGTTCGGATGCCTTGGCATCGATGAATTTTGACAGGATTGGATTTGTGGAGACTTGTGGATTAGCTGATGATTCTCCTCGTATTGGAGCCTTCCCTTTAGTTTTTTGTCCTCGATTTGCTGTAGAAGAACCTCCGTGAGATTTGACCATTGTGATAGTAGGGAAAGAAAAGGAGGAAAATTTCAAAATTTTGAAGATTGATGAGAATTTGAGGAAATGAGATGGTAGATGGGGGAAATTAGATGGGATTTAGGTGAGAAAAGCTTTGGGGAGGATAATTTTCCAACCAATTTTGGAAGAGAGAGTATGAATTTGGAGTGGGTGGTGAGGGGACAATTTTCGCCAGAGGGTTTTCGGGAGAGGTGGTGAGTCTGAAATAGGGAAGATGGACGGTTTTAATCGAATCAGGGAGACCTTTCGGACGGCCTAACGTTTGGTGTGCGTCCGAAGAAGCGTCCGAACGCTGAAGAACGGACGGCCGAAAGAAGAGCTAGTGCGTCCGAAGTTCGTTCGGACGATGGTACGCGTCCGGAAGAATTCCAGAGAGTTTGGTGAATAAAATGAATATCGTTCGGATGATTATGAGCGTCCGAGAAATAAAGGAGGCTTTCGAACGAAGGAATGCGTCCGAACTAAGAACCTAAGCCAAATTTATCTGTAAAATCCCCAAACATTTTCTGGGAGATTCAAAGTGATCTAGAGCTAAGGGTTTTGTAAAAATATCAGCCAATTAATCTGAAGTAGGCACAAAATCAACACGAATTTCCTTTTTACAAACAAGGTCTCTAATGAAATGATGATTAACATCAATGTGTTTGGTTCTAGAGTGCATAACAGGATTTTTTGTGAGATTAATAGCACTAGTGTTGTCACACATTATGGGAACACAATCAAAAATTACACCAAAATCTAGATTTCAGAGTATGTTTCATTCACAGAAGTTGAGCACAACAATTTCCAGCAACAATGTATTCGGCTTCAGTCGTAGAAAGAGAAATGGAATTTTGTTTTTTACTAAACCAAGACACAAGACAATTTCCCAGAAAATAACACATACCACTGGTACTTTTTCTATCAATTTTACACCCAACAAAGTCAGCATCAGAATAACTAATCAAATCAAATGTAGAGGACTTTGGATACCACAAACCAAAATCCATTGTTCCCTTTAGATATCTAAAAATTCTTTTAACAGCTATCAAATGCGATTCTTTAGGGCAAGATTGAAATCTAGCACATAAACAAACAGCAAACATGATATCTGGTCTACTGGCAGTTAAGTAAAGTAGACTTTCGATCATTCCTCTATAGTGTTTTTCATCAACACTATTACCTTCTTCGTCTTTATCAAGTTTGGTTGAAGTACACATTGGCGTACCAACTTGTTTACAATCTTCCATACCAAATCGTTTGAGTAGCTCCTTTTTGTGTATTAGGTTTCTTAAAAAATATATTTTCAGAATTAGTGAGCTTTTTAATTTAAATGCAGATATAATAAAATCAATAGAACAGTAAAGTAAAGAGAGAAAAATTAAACAATCAATACTTCCAAGCTAGCAAGCTTGAAGTATCAAATCTCTTGAATGCTTCACACACTTGGTGAGCCAATAATCTTTACAAAGTTGGGAAGTTCTTGCTCACACAAACTCTTTTAGTTGAGCCAAGAATCTTACTTGCAACCACACTTTCTTACAAGATTATCACTCCACTCAAAGTTGAATTACACTCACAATTGCACACTAATGCAACAAAGCACTATAGTCAATTTGCACTCAAATTACTCTTTTCTAAGGCTTGTATTCAATGTATTAGATGATCTTTTCTTAATGTCAAAGCAGCTATTTATAAGAGCAATAAGTAGTGGTTTCAACTACTTCCTAACGGCTAAATAATAAATGCACAAAAAGTAGCCGTTGGGGTTTCGGGATGTCCGAGATATATTGGAAGCGTCCGACACAGCGTCCTTATACTTCTTAGATTGTTGAAAACTTCGTTCGGACGTCCGTGCATGCATCTATTCCTTCGTCCGATAGAGGCTTCGGACGGTCATGTTCGTCCGAAAGAGAAGCAGTAGGATCCCATTTCTTTCTGCCTGTTCGTTTCAACGGTGCAATGCGTCCGAGAAGTTTTGACCTAGTTCGGACGGTTCAGTGCGTCCGAATTTTGCATGTTTCCTGCAAAAGCTTGTTTACAGAGTTAAGTGTTTATGTCATCATCAAAATAAGGTTTGGAAAACATCAGTATCTACCTGTACAAAACCCATCCAATCACTAGCCAAATTGAAGTCCAAAAAAAGAAAAGATCATATCTTTGTACCATTTTTTTGCAGAAATTCAAGATTGAAGGGAGATTTTTTCAAGAAGACATTAAGAACCCAAAGAGGATGGCTTCAACCTATGATTTCATCCATCATCAAAGAGGATTCACAAGGCTCAAAATTGTGTGATTTCTATCCATATTTAAGCTTTATGTGTTGAAATTGTCTATTTATTCGAAAGTTGACTGGTGAAATTTGTCTATTTTTTGGGTTCCATTGGGCATAATTATTCATCTATTAGGCAAAAAAAATGTTGTTTTTAGGTAGCGATATGTGAAATATCTAGCTATAAAATTATAATCACCTGACTCTACTATTAACTAGGTAACGTATTGCAAGTGAACGAGGTCATACAGCATATAACGGGAGTAGGGGTCAAACCCACAAGAATTAGTTTAGCAAGTGCCGGTTATTTGATTAGAACACTATTTGAAGAAATGCAAATTGAGAGATTTATTTAAAACTAAACTACGGACTAAAACTAATGAAAGAAGCAGATCAGATTTAAGACCAGCTAATTCCCAGCTTTGGTTAATTTATCCAATTAATTATTTCAATTAGCCAATTAGAGGTCAATTCCCATTATTAACCTAATCCCGATCCCTCACATCATTATGTCATTTAAGTCGATAAGATAGTCTAAATGAGAATCCTCATACCACCTAGAACTAAATCAAATTGACCATTTACCCCATGGAATTCTAGGTGATCAACTAGGTAATTTAGTCTGCCAAGATCATAAATTAAACCTAGACCAATTATTAGTTAGGTTTAAATGGAAGTTCAAATCCCATTCTTTCTTCGATTTACCATTCAATTAATTAAGAGAGTGATCAATTCTCCTAATTATCCTTTTAGTTCGTTATAATTGTATAATTGTCACTTTACCATTTAATTTACCAAATTATCATTACCATATGGAATTACCATCATCCAACCTTAACCTATACTAAACTAGAACATGGTTGAAAACATAAACACAAGAGAAATTAATGAAAGGAAGTAAACAAGTATAACCAATACTCTGGAAAAGCAAATAAAGAAAGCATAGATTGAAGGTAAACGACAAAAACAACCATAAAAAAGAATTACGTAACACAAGAAATGTCTAAAAGAAGTTTAAGAATGCTTCGTTAATGGAAGAATCTCAAGTTCTCGGTCCAAGTTTGTAAATCCTGTACATCCTCTTCAACTCTTCTTGAGAAATAGAGAAAACCCTAATGTAATCTTCCAGTCCCCCAAAGGGAGGCTGAAAGATAATGTGTTTTTGACATCCTATGACCCTTATTTATAGGTTTTAAGAGTTACAAAGTGTAGGCTCTGAATAAGCTTCGAAATGCACCAAAATGGGCCCAAAACGAACACCTAGAACCCTAAAAACACTCAAAATTGGGAGACAGTGCATTGGTTTGCCGAGACAAACGAATTTGCTTTTGAGTTGTTCGCAGCTATGCACAATTCTTCTACCAGCATTGTGCAGTCTCATCATTTTGCCTCTAAAATCTCTATCTGATTTGTGATTGATGTGCCTTTTTTTACGTGACCCTAGAACAAAGACGCACGTTAATATATAAATTATAGCACTAAAATAACTCATACACAATTACAAAAAACTAGAGTCAAAATACAAACAAGAACACTGATAATGCTCTACAATTAGAGTTATGATTATACCTCTTTCGTTGTGTATTTGAGTATGTTTCCTCCCATTTATTGGTGTTTTGCGGAGTGAATTAGTGTTTAGATATAGTTGTTTGCGGTGTTTTGAATTGTTTTTATATTTAATTGTAGGTTTAAGTTTTATTTTTATTTGGCTAACCACCAAAACTTAGTTCCACTTCCATTTCATTAATATTAAAAGTGATTGTACATAGAAGAGGATATTAATTGAAAACCTCCAAGCAATCAATAAAGGTTTTAGGACATAGAACCCTTAAAAATCCTAGAAATGCTACTAGATTACTATCCTCAAACTAACACAGGCAAACCCATCTAACTGAGCTGGTGATTTCACTATAGAAGGAATAGTATACAAATCATACAAAACAGCACAATTCAATTTAAACCCCAAATTTGCAAGAGAATTTTCCATGGTATTTCCCTACCTATAAATGTGAGCAAAACTAGGGTTCATGTTCCTCATGTGGTAGATACTTGCATTGCTGAATGATCTTGTCAAGATTCTAAGGGGTTGTAGCTGAACCTGTTAAATTATTAATTAGAATCTAAAAATCTAGCTTAATTATAAGATTGGAAATGCCTCTAGAATCACACATTCTAATCCCTTGCAATAAAGCTAATACTTCTGTCTGAGGACTATACCCTTGTCTAGTAAATGAAAATGAGAATGCTTCCAAAATCACACAATCAGAATCCCTCAACACATATTCTTCTGTGGTAATCTCACAATTTCAATGCAAATACTATGTGATGAAGTAGCAAATCCTTCAAAAATAGAACTATTTCTAGCCTTCCACTATTCCTAGCAAACCAATGTTAGAATCAAATTTGTTTAGTGCCCCTAAGGATGAAGTTTGAGAAGATTGCATCCACCAAGAGTTTAAGTATTGAAAGATGTTGATTCACATATATTATGTAAAGCCAAAAGCAAAACAAAAAACTTCATGTATAATAAAATATAAAAAAATATATATATATAGATGTGTATATATATGGTCAAAAAGGTTAACAAAATACTCAAGTAAAGGAAAAAACAATTTGGTCCCTTATCTCCCTTATCTTTAGGGAATCAACCAATATGGTCCCTTATCTATTACAAAGAGCAATTTGGTTTCTCATTCTTAAAAATATTAACTAATATAAGGCTTGTGATAGAAATTGAATGGAGCCGTTATCAATACAACTAATATAGGTTAACAACCATGTGATTATCACGTGGTTTGCTCCTTTAGTTTGTCCATAATATTTGCCAAATGCCTTAGATTGGTTTCTTTTTTTAAAGATGAGAGACCAAATTAGTCTGTTGTGAAAGATAAGGGATTAAATTGGTTGATACCTCAAAGATATAGAACTGAGTTGGTCTTTTCCCTTCAAATAAAATACATATATGCTCGTTAGAAACTCGATTCGTTAACACTAAAGGTGTTCTTCAGTTCGAGCTAAGCTTTGACCAAACTTGCCAAACCAATCCAATACGAGCTAATAAAAAAGATGTTTTACCTGAATTGATGTTGTTATTGCTTTGAGCAGCTACCAAATAAGGTTGGGTACTAGTTTATATTTGAAATACTTGACCCGGTGATAAGCACATATTGTCTTATATTTTATGTATCATTTACCGCATTTTGATGTGATGCATGCAATAATTGAGTTGATTATGAGTTTAATTGTTTTATTTTTAGTTTTTGTAGGTTTAGAATGTAAAAGGAGTAAAAAAGGATCAAAAGGTTAGAGAAAAATCATAAGGATGGAAAACGTACACTGGCGAGGAACGAATTTGGATACTGTTTGGCATTTTGAGCAAAAATTTCTTGTCCAAACTCCGATTGAGTAGATTCAAGATGCATTAGAAAGATAAGAGAGAGAGCGCTTTAACTTTCATATTTTGAGTTTTTCCAAATTCCATCAGTACCAAGGTCAAAATAGAGGTATAATTTGAAGCAGGTGATTTGAAAGTCGCGCACCTGCACATGTGCGCAAATTCCAAAGGGAAAATTTTTAGGAGGCACTTCACGTGCACATGCATGATCATTTCTGCTCATATGTGCACGTTGCAGCGAGCTTTAGCGTAAATTGTTATTTTTGGTAGTTGTTTTTATCCGGTTGGACTTCTTTTCATGGGCTTTCACATTTTTGTCATTGGAGAGGGAATTTAACACTAATATCCCCTATAAATACCCCAGTGTAGGGAGAAGTTGAGAAAAAAAATCAATCATTAGTTAGAGTTAGACATTAGATGATTAGAGTAGATGGATCCTTAGATTAGGGTTTTAGTTTCTTTTCAAGATTTCAAGTTTTATCAACCTTTGTTTCAGCTACAATTACTGAGTTTGCTTTCTTATTGAATTCAATTTTAGTTCTTTATTGCAATCTCGTTGTTTAAATTTAATCTTATTGCGTTTACTCTTCTAGTTTATTAATTGCCTTCTTAGATTTAACTAGTTTTCGTAATTGTTCATATTTTTAATCTTCTTAGTGGCTAGAATTAATTTAGCTAGATAGAAAACTAAAATCTTTTTGATTAATTTGTCTAACTAGTAAATAGGTTTGTTTCGTAATCCTCGATGGAACGATCCTTACTCATCCAATGTACAAACTTACCTCATATCTTTGCGAGTGTGTAAATGTTGATTAGGGTTATTAAGGCTTTGATTATTACGTGTTTGTGAACTAAAAGACCTAATCAATTATTTATCCGAATAAGTTTTTGGCGCCGTTGCCGGGAATTATTCTTGGCAGCAATATTAGATTTAGCGAGCCTTACTAGATTATACTTTTTCTCTTTAATTATTTACAACTGATTTTTGTTCTTTTAATTTCTCTTTTGGATCTTTCTTTGATATTCCAACTTTGGTCTCTTTCTTGTAGTTTGGTGATTTGGAGATTGAACGAATTATAACCAAGAAACCATAGGAAATAATAGGAATCAAGCCAAGGAGAGAATACAATGGAGAATTCAAACCTCAATCTTGGGGAACAAGATGAGGTAATGGGTAACAATGGCAGTAGATTATTAGGAGATGCTAATCCTCGACCTCTTCGAGATTATGTGATACGAATTGAGAGAGCAAGTTCCATCATTGCTCGAAAACCAGTACAAGTCAATAACTTCAAGATTAAGCTTGCTTTGATTTAAATGCTCCAAACCCATGCTATGTTTGGAGGTGGGCCAAACGAGGATCCCTATGCACTTTTGGTAAATTTTGAATAAGTTATTGACGTATTCAAATATAATGGAGTGCATCCAGATTGTATTCAAATAAGTGTCTTTCTGTTTTTGTTGAGATATAGGGTAAAGACTTGGTTACAATCTTTTGAGCAAGGTACTTTCACTACATTGAATCAATTGGCTCAAGAGTTTTTAGCCAAGTACTTTCCACCTTCAAGGATTGCAAAGCTTCGCAATGACATTACTTCATTCAGACAAATTACTGGGGAGAGATTAAATGAAGCATGAGAGCACTTAAGTTTCTTAGCAAGTGTCCATATCATGCCATTCCATTGTGGCTATAGTACAAACTACATTCTACAATGAATTGTTTTTGGAGACGAGATTGAATGTCGATGCAAGTGCAGGAGGCACTTTTCATCTTAAAACTCCAGAAGAAGCGCAAGAACTGTTGGAAAGAATGGCGTCAACTCACTACTACCATGGTACAATCGCTCATTCGGTTGGGCAACAACCATAACAACAAGTGCATAAAGTCAATGCCCAACAAGGAGGTATGATTAATTTGAAGTCAACTAGGTATGATGTTGAATATGAGGACAAATCTGACAAAGGCCCTAAAAAACATGGGAAGGAGTCTGGTGAGCTCCATTGATTCAACACCTCAAAGGATTTCAAATTGTGATTTTTGTGGAGGAAACCATCAGAATGGCCCTTGTGAAGCAGCCACGACACAAGGTGAGTAAGTTCAGTTTATTTCAAATCAAAATCCAGTGTTAAGAAATCAGCCTATTTCCTATTGGAATACCTATAACTCATCTTGGCGTAACCATCCAAATTTTTCTTGGAATAATAAGTTGCTTCTTATAACAATGTTCAAAATCCATCTTTTCAATCTAACCAACCGCAATAAATTTTTTCTAGCCAAGTTTCATCCTCTAGACCATATCAACTGCCTCACCAAAGAAATGTCCACAACTTTTCATCTCAACAAAATAATTCATACCAACCACCACCACCAAGATCCCCACCTCAAAATCTCAATTATCCTTCACATGTAATCCATGATCAATCTAGTAAAGATAATTTGAGGAGGGAATTGGAAGGTTTATGGAAGGAGTATGAGAATTTGTGAGCTTCTACAAGGAACATGAAACTTCAATTGGGATAATTAGCTCGTCAAAATAATGAGAGACCGGTTGGAACATTGCCAAGTGACACCATTCCGAACATAAGGGATAATACCCATGGGAGAGAGCATATGCAAGCAGTCACCTTAAGAAGTGGTAGAAACTTGAGGACAAGAGGAGTTGAAGATGATGATGTGAGAACCGTGAAGCAAAAAGAGGAAAAGGAAAAGGGAGAGCCATCGCTAAGAGCAGTGATGATCAAGAAGGACCTACTAGATCTCCTCACTAACAAGGTAAAATCAAAGACCTCTCAGCTTTACCAGGTAAACCGGTAAGTATTCCTTTCCCTGAAAGAATGAAAGAGGATGAGAAAACTGAAAAATTCAAGAGATTTTTGGAAATTTTTAAAAAGATTGAGATTAATATCACCTTTATTGAGCTATTGAGAACATGCCTAGTTATGAAAAGTTCATGAAGCAGATTTTATCAAGCAACAGGAAGCTAATGGGGGACGATATCTTGTGGTTAAATGAAGGATGCAGTGCTACCATCCAAAAGAATCTTCTTCAAAGCTCAAGGACCCTGGCTCATTTTTTATTCCATGTGAGATTGGAGAGGTGACATTTCAAAGAGCCCTTTGTAATTTAGGTGCCTCCATCAACCTTATGCCTCACTCTACTTATAAGAAGTTGAATAGAGGAGGACTGAAACCGATAAACACCACTCTTCATTTGATTGATAGAAAGGTAAGAAGGCCAACTAGTGGCAGTGATCGAGAATCTCATTGTTAAAGTGGGCAAAGTATTCCTACCTGTAGATTTCATAGTGTTCGACATGGAAGAAGACATGGTGACCCCGTTAATTCTGGGAAGACCTTTCTTGGCCACCGAATGACCCATTATAGATGTCCAAGCCAAAAATCTACAATTTAGTGTCAACAATGACATTTTTTCATTTAATATTTTTGATTCTTTTAAATTTTCTTCTGAATATGATGACATGATGAGTGTTGATATTATTGATGATTTGGTTATGGATTTTTATACAAAATCTATAGAAGATGACACCAAGGACATGGATGACATCCATGAAGGTGAGATGGAGTCTAGTGAACAGGAAAGCACTCAAAAGGAGGCGTTGATGGAAGTTATGGAAGAGAACAAGTTGAAAAGCAAAGGTAAAGAGGGACCTGCAACCAACAAATCCCCCAAGATTGAACTTAAACCACTTCATTCTCATCTCAAATATATTTTTCTTCTTGGAGAACATGATACATATCCTGCCATTGTGGGTGCTTCACTTTTAGTTATTGAATTAGCAAAATTAGTTAAAGTATCGTGGGGCAATTGCATGGAGCATTGAGGATATAAAAGGAATAAGTCCATCAATTTGCATGCACAAAATACTCCTTAATGATAACTACAAGCCGACTAGACAAACTCAAAGAAGGTTAAATCCTACTTTGAAAGAGGTAGTTGAAATGAGGTTTAGAAATTACTAGATGGCAGATCTATTTATCCCATAAGTGATAGTGAATGGGTGAGCCCGACTCAAGTAGTACCAAAGAAAGGAGGGATCACTATAGTTTTAAATGAGAAAAATGAGCTAATTCCCTATAGATTAGTGACGGGGTGGCAGATGTGCATTAACTATACTAAACTTAATGAAGCCACTACGAAAGAGTACTTTCCCTTGCCATTCATTGATCAAATGCTTGAGCGCCTATCAGATCATGTTTTTTATTGTTTCTTGATGGCTATTGGAGCTATGTTGACTTCTTCAAGGTATTGCCAAATAGACATAGGCCTTGAAGATCAATAGAAAACCATTTTTACCTGTCCTTACTGAACTTTTGCTTACCGGCATATGCCTTTTGGGTTGTGCAATGCTCCGAACATGTTCCAACGATGCATGTTTGCTATAAAATTTATTGAGATTTTTATAGACGACTTTAGTGTTTTTGGTGATTTTTTTTTATTCATGTCTGGATGACCACCAACTTGGCACTGAACTGGGAAAATGTGTCATTTCATGGTAAAGAAAGGGATTGTGTTAGACCATCGAATTTCTGCTAAGGGTAGAGAAGTAGACAAGTCTAAAGTAGAAGTCATTGAAAAATTACCACGTGCCTTTTTATTTTAATGATGAATATTTGTCTGCTTTTAGTAAATTGAAAGAAGCTTTGATTATCGCACTAGTCATAGTCACTCCAAACTGGAATTTGCCTTTTGAGATAATGTGTGATAAAAGTGACTTTGCCGTGGGAACGGTATTATGTCAAAAAGGTGGAAAGATAACGTTTTGCATGTTGTATACTATGCCAGCTGTACCCTTAATAAAGCTCAAGTGAACTATTCCACCACTGAAAAAGAGTTACTAGCAGTGGTATTTGCGTTTGATAAGTTTAGGTCATATCTCATAGGTAATAAGGTGATCGTTTATACAGATCATTTAGCTCTTAAATACCTATTGACTAAAAATGATGCTAAACCTAGATTAATCAAGTAGATTTTACTATTGCAAAAATTCGATTGGTAGTTAGTAGATAAAAAGAGAGCTGAAAATACTATGGCAGATCACCTTTCGAAGTAAGAAGGACTAATGGCAAAAATCAATGAGGAAGTGCCAATTAATGAGACCTTTTTGGCGGAGCACTTAATGAGAGTGGATAGTAGTGCACCTTGGTACGTAGATATCATTAATTTCCTTTTGGCCAAGGTGATTCCATCCACTATGGATTCTAATAAATGGAAAAAGTTTCTTTCGAAAATGAAGTATTATATCTGAGATAAACCCTTATCTTTACTACCAATGTAAGGATCAAGTGATCTGGAGATGCATACCGAAAACCGAGATTCATATCGAAAACCGAGATTCAAAGTGTTTTATACCACTGTCATTCTTCACTGGTGGGAGGGCATCATGGCTTTAAAAGGACGGCAGCAAGAATCCTTCAAAGTGGACTATTTTGGCTTACCTTATTTCAGGACGCAAGAGACTTTGTGCTGCAATATGATAAATGTCAACATGCTGGAACTTGTCTAGGAGGGATGAAATGCCTTTGAATAATATCCTGGTTTGTGAGATCTTTGATGTGTGGGATATTGATTTTGTGGGCCCTTTTCCACCATCACACAACAAACAAATTCATTCTTGTGGCAATAGATTATATGTCCAAGTAGGTGAAAGTAGGGACATTACTAACCAATGATGCTAGAGTGGTGGTGAATTTATTGAGAAAGAACATTTTCTTAAGGTTTGGTATCCCGCAAGCTATCATAAGCGACGAAGGAGACTCAAATTTCAAAAATTATTTGTTTGAGTTCATCTTGACCAAATATGGCATCACCCATAAGATAGCCCTAACATATCATCCGCAAACTTCTAGACAAGTGAAGTTTCCAGTCGGGAATTGAAGCGCATTATTGAGAAAACCATAAATTCTTCAAGGAAGGATTAGTCTAAGAAGCTTGATGACGCATTATGGGCATACATGACCGCTTTCAAGACTCTAATTGGGATGTCTCCTTATAGAATGATTTACGGTAAGGATTGTCATCTCCAAGTTGAAACCGAGCACAAGGCATATTGGCAATCAAAAGTCTCAATTATGATTTGAAGGAGGTTGGAGAGAAGAGGCTTCTAGATTTGAATGAATTGGATGAATTTCTAAGAGAAGTCTACAAAAATGCAAAGCTTTATAAAGAGAAGACAAAGGTTTGGCAGGACATGCATATTTCGGGCAAGGAATTCAAGATCAAGCAAATGGTTTAATTATATAACTCAAGACTCAGTTGCTTTCCTAGAAAGTTGAAGTCAAGATGGAATGGGCCATTTGAAGTAGGGCAGACATTCTTGTATGCTGCAGTGGAGCTCCAAGGAAGCCAAGGAAATTTCAAGGTTAATGGTCATCGGGTGAAGCGTTACTATGGAAGAATCATCAACGAGGAACGGGAAACCGTTCACCTCATCAATGTCTAATCTCAAGTGCCGAAGTCGAGTCTAAGATTATAAACAAGGGCGCTACATGAGACATGTCCTTTTATAAATTAATTTGTGTGTTTGTTTTTGATTTTCTTTAGTTTCCTAGTCATTTGTGTGCATATCATCTTAATTTGCCAGTTAAACGAACTAAAATATGATTTGAAGGATGTGATTATTGTTTGAATGTTTTAGGATCGAAATTTTTGTGCTTGAAGGAGTGATTTTACCAGGGGTGTCAATGGGTCGGCTTATCAGGTTATCATGTCGTGTTAGGTGTGATCTAATTCTTATCGTGTCGTGTTTGTGTATTGTCATGTCAGGGACCCATTTTTTATCGTGTCGTATTCGTGTCTGACTTGTTTACTATTGATAGAGAGTATCAGCCTATTTGAGAAATTAAATAACTTACGATCCATTTGAGTTAGAATCTCAAATTTTAATTATTTAATAATTTAAATAATTATTAATACTAACATTGTTATCATAGTAATTTAAAGCATATAATTAAAATTATTGAAATTTTTTGTACAATATTTAAAATAATTATTATATTTGATTTAATAATCTAATATTGAATATATTATTCACAATATTAAAATATACTATATTAAATTATAATAAATAATTTTTTTTAGCAAAATCTGTTCATATAGTAATTTAACGGTTATCGTGTCAACCCACGTGTTGACCCAACTCGTTTAATTTTGTGTCATAAATGGGTTGACCCAATAACGACTCAATAAATTTTGAGTCGTGTTATAACTTGTTAATTTGGTGTCATGTTCATGTTGTGTTATTGGGTCGTGTTAGAAATTGCCAGCCCTGTAGACATGATTTTCACACATGCACACCACTTGGTGTGCATGTGTGTAAAATCCAGTGGCTGAATTTCAACTTCGCATCACGTGTACATGCGCGCTAGAAGCCTCAAGCATGTGCGTGAGAGGGGCAGCCACAGGGGACTCACTACCGCGCACGTGCACGCCTAGCAGGTAGCGCACGTGTGCGCGCTGTATAAAAGGGTCAAAACCCTTTTTACCCTACCATTCGAACGACTTCTCCCTTATTTACTCCAACTTTCTCCTCTCCACCCCTTTAACCCCCAATATATAGAAACCCTCAAATCACTTTTTAATTCATTCTAATCAATTCATTATTGTTTCAAGAGTAAACACCGTCAAGGTATTAATTTCATTGCATTCTCTTATATTTTTTTTTTCTTTTTTGGGTTTATAATTGAATTGTAAGAAATTTTTGTTTCTTGATGATTTAAATATGTGGTTTGAGTAATTTGTGAATGAATTATTGTTCGGGAAGTAATTGTATCTATTTTACGTAGACAAAAATTCATTCGTTGTTAATGTATGCCATGTGTTTGATAAATTGCCTCAATGAGTAAAAATCTTAAAACACAAGGCATTGGTGCATGAATTCAATTCATAGAACTTCCATTATATCATATGATTCTAGCTTATTCAATTTTTGTGACTAAGAATGTTCTAGAAATATCATTAATTTATGCACATACCTTAGTTTTAGCATTAGCCTAGTGGAATTCATCTTGTGCATACTGAGGTTAATTGTTGGTTGGGGTTGTGAATTTGCATAAGTGAGGGGTATTAGAGCCCTTATTTGGTTGCCTTGGTTTTCACGTATAATTTTGGTAGGAATGGCACGAACGGGAAAGAAACCCGCTACAGGCAAAACATGAAAAGGAGAATGTGTTGGCCCAATGCATCAATGTTGTGGCCCAATATAAACATGAGAAGGATATATCAACAAGAGTCGCAATCAAAGAGAAGGGTATTCAAATACCGTTGGCCGAAGTTCACAAAATTTTGATCTAGTATACCAACATGTGGTTGGAATCGCTTGACTTCTACCTCTAAGGACGCGATACTACTGGTAGTGCGCAAATTCTATGCTAACTTGACTCATTATAGTGACACTAAGGTGTATGTCTGGGGGAAGGAAGTGGATATTTCTGCAAATGCGATCAACCAACTTTTGAGGGTCAACCGTGTTCGTAATGATGAGTGGCCGACCATTTGCACCAATAGGAACTCAATGAAATTATGAGCATTCTTTGCATTAGTGAAGTCGAATGGACATTTAGTGCTGGGGGTTGCGCAACAATTTATTGCTAATATGCTTAAGCCGGTTTTGCTAGTTTGGTTCAAGTTCTTATGTGCTCGACTCCTTCCAGTTAGCCATGTCACACGTGTTACATTGGAACGGGCTAAGCTTTTATACTGCATAGCTTCTGGCAAAGCTATAGATGTGGGCCTTCTAATCCACCATGAGATTTGTTATTTGGCAGTCAACAAGCAATCTGGCTCATTTCTTTGGTTTCCCTAATTGATCACAACCATATGTGTAGATGAAGAGTAGCAATTGA
The DNA here is from genome assembly GCA_025175665.1 of Cinchona pubescens. Taxonomy (NCBI): domain Eukaryota; kingdom Viridiplantae; phylum Streptophyta; class Magnoliopsida; order Gentianales; family Rubiaceae; genus Cinchona; species Cinchona pubescens. Next base: position 1,522,691 of record JANKKI010000048.1, read on the forward strand.
TCCAACTGAGGAGAAATTGAAGCAAGGAAAACCAATTTCCATGGATGGAGTAAGGGCTCTGGTTTGGCGAACTCATTCTCATGCTTTTACTTCACAACTGTCTAATAGGAAGCTCGAGCCAAGACGTAGTTAGGAGGAGATTTTGGAGTAGATTTTAGTGGAGCAGTAGCACATGCGACACCGGCTTTGTATATCCAATATCAGTATGCCTGGTAACATACTATGAAGGCTCGCCAGCTGGCACACGAGCGGGGAGATGACTTCACCTTTTCCTCCATTTCGTAGGAGTTGGCACCTTTCGACAACAAGTCTTTTTATCCATTTTCATTAACCTATGGTATTCTAGTGGTCTAAGAGGACCCCCAATGATGTTTTATGTTTTTTTTTGCATTTTATTCTAAGATGATGTTGTACTTTTTGTTGTTTTATTTTTAACTTATTTGTGTTGTTAGCATGTTAAGTGCGGATTAAGTTTTTTTTTCATAAATATCATGGAATTTCTTTCCTTGATTTTCTTGCTTTTTCTTAATTTCTTGAAGAGTATAACATTTTGATTTTATTCTAGTGTTAATGATGCGTTTCAACTCATCTCGTGGATATTTATTTCAGGACACACTGCATCAAACATTCTTCATTGCTAGAGAAGCTTTTCCTTTCTCTCTTTATGCTTCTATTTTCTTTAACATTGGGGGCAATGTTTATTTCTAAGTGTAGGGTAGGGGAGTTATTTGTATTTACAATTGTTTGGTGTAGTTAGCTCAATTTTTTTTGTCTTTTGGTTTGAAAGTCTTTCAAGATTTTTTAAAATTTTTGTTTGAATTAGCTAAAAATTTTGAAAATTTCGGGAATTTTGCAATACTTAGCATGTCTCTTTGATTTTCTGCATGATAATTTTTGAGATAATATTCATGAGTTGGGTAGTTGATGTTAATATTTTTCTTGCATGATTTCTAAGAATTCTTGAGCACTAATATCCGTAAAATATTTATTTTTGACACTTAGATATAATTATGTAGACTGACCTGTATTGCATCCCACAAACTTGCTTTCTTACATGTTCGAGGCGAAATTTATAGACCACTTGATTCAGTTTAAAGATGAGCGTAGAGTATTCTTTGGTCATTTGAGCCTTAATTTGTAATGAATGGAAAGAAACATCATTTGCTTTCTTTCATTAAAACTCATTTCACCTACCTTTATAAGTTTAATAATTTCTTTTATTTTTCTATCCCAAAACATCCCTTAAGAGCTTTATTGCACACAATTATTTGTTAAGGGATATATGAGTAAGAAAGGGGTACAGAAAAAAATTGGGAAAAATTCTTGAAAATTGTAAGTAGTGCCTATCACCAGTACTTGCATTGATGAGATTTCACGTAGTGGCCATATTGGTACTTGCATTGGTGTATTTGCGGGTAGTGCCTATCACTGGTACCTGTTGTAACACCCCGGGCCCTGGGCTGGCCATCAACAACTTTTGAGCGGAAACAACGGGCTCAAAATGCTTAAGCCAAGTTGTAAGTAGCCCATGACCCAGTGTTATAAACAATACAATATCCCCTCCCACTTTCAATGTGGGGCGACGCGTCACAATCACCCCTCCTTAAGGCTTTGCGTCCTCGCAAAGCCCAAGTTGGGCCCAATAACAAATCACATACACTGGCCCAGTCTCACCCCGTGCAGAGACCACACGAGGTTCGCTCTGATACCAACTGTAACACCCCGGGCCCTGGGCTGGCCCAACAACTTTTGAGCGGAAGCAACGGGCTCAAAATGCTTAAGCCAAGTTGTAAGTAGCCCATGACCCAAAGTGTTGTAAACAATATAATATCCCCTCCCACTTTCAATGTGGGATGGGGCGTCACACCTATAGTGGGAGTGGACATGAAAAAATGTTGAAAATATATATGAAAGAAATGTCCGAAAAAAGGTGGGCATGTTGGGTTGATTTTGAAGAAGGAAGACTTTTTGTTTATTGTCTCTGTGAAAATTTTATAGTTGTTTGTTGATTAAGTGTAGGGCTATTTTTGTGAGTATAGGTATCTAATGTTTTAGAAAAGCAGTTTTATTTTGATGTGTGGCCAACATTAATTTGAATCTCTTTCTTTTGTCTTGTGATATCCTTATTCCTTCTCTGATTAGCCAATTCCCGAGCCTAACATTAGAAGTTAAAAAGTCCTACCTAATTTAAATTGAGTTGGTTGTCTAAATTAGTGGAGCGGTGTAAGAACAATGAGCTTGGGGTGTTTAGAAAAATTCTAAGAGTTTGCATGATTTCATCCAAGTGTCTCGAAAATTGAGTTTTTATTGAATAACTATATTCACACACGCACTAGATTTCATGTCTAGGGTCATATTAGCATTTAAGCTCTTGAGTTCTTAGACTACTCCTGATAGTGGATTGGTTCTTGATTATTTATGTGAATAATTGTTGAGATTTGTTGGGTGCATTTTTAATGAGCTTATTTGTTTCAATTCTATTTGGAGGTTTGCTCGAGGATGATCAAAAGCTAAGTGTGGGATATTTGATAAGCTCATAAATGTCTCACATTTTATGTATCATTTACTGTGTTTTCATGTGATGCGAGCAATAATTGAGTTGACTATGAGCTTAATTCTTTTATTTTGAGTTTGTGTAGGTTTGGAATGAGAAATGAGCCAAAAAGGTTCAAAAGGTTGGAGAAAAATCATAAGGATGGAAAACATATATCGGTAGGAGCGAATTTGGACACTATTTAGCATTTTGAGCATAACTTTCTTGTCCAATTTCTGATTGAGTTAATTTAAGATGTATTGGAAAGTTAAGAGAAAGAGCTACAATTTTTATTTTTTGAGTTTTGCCAAATTCCATCAGTAGCAAAGTCAAAATCGAGGTGAATGTTGAAGCAGGCATTCTCAAAGTCGCGCACATGCGCGACCCAAAACCTACGCATGTGTGCAAATTCCAGAGGGGAAAATTTCAGGAGCACTTTCAAAACCCCCGGTACTGTTCACGGGCTGAATTTTTTTTTTTTTTTTTTTTGAAAAATCTAAAAACTTAATAATATTAAAACTCATTCTTTGTATTTCAAAAATGCATAAAACACATAATAATTAAACACCATAAGACAAATTAAGAGGGAATTAAAGGATAAATTAAGAGGAAATCAAAGAGCAGGTTAAAAAGAAATTAAAAGGGAAATTAAAAAGAAAATTGAGAGTCAAATTAAAAGGAAAATAGGGGAGAACTTAAGGGACAAAAATAAGTGTCTACAAATTATTTACTCGAACACGTAGTCTATTACAAAGACATTTTTGTAAGTTTTCCTATTCGGGCTACTAATACCACTCCTTCTATCATCATTAGTTGTCACAAGAGATCAAGTCACATTTTCCCTTCCTTTCTATCTCTATTTCAAGTCCACCACCACTAGTCACCTCTTTATCTACACTCCTCATCCCCATGGCTTCATCTTTTCTCCTCCCTCATTCACACCATCTTTTCTCCTTCCTCTTAAGCTGTGCAATTTTACGTTCTTAACCCACAAGACCTACCGTCATCCATCTCCACTCATCCCTCATCCTTACCCTCCATCTCATCCCCTACCTCTAAAGCCTCTATCTCAAGTTCTCAACCGACAAGTCTGACCTCTATCCGAACTTCATCTTTGTTTGAAGATTTATTAATGCAGTGCAATCTTGTCCTTGATTAAGCTAGTGGGTTTTTTTCTTGATTTTTTTTTGGGAAAAGATATATACTAATTCGTGTAGGAATAAATGATTGTGTAAAAGGATAATCAATTCTAGATCAAAATTTGCAATTATGTCATTTTCATTTGTTGTTTCTACAAACTTTTCATAAATTTGGATTACCAAATATGAGAAAAATATGAGAATTTTAGGGTCGGGTAAACATTATTCTGACCTTCTTTAAGAGGGTACCCGGATGACTGGGTAATAATTTACTTTTTATCTGACCCAGTAAGAATAGGTTGGGTAGTAAATTTTAAAAAATGGACATGGTACCTCATTACTCAAGATTCATGAACACTCCCATAATAAACCACCTATTATACTCGATTTCATCACTTTAAACACATATTGCACAAGATTAGCATTTACACCCTCAATAAAATAATTTGAGCAGAAATGTTGTGATCTCTATCGTGTCCCAATTTTTTGAAGAAAAAAATGAAATAGTTAAAATAAAATAAATTAAAATTGGAAAAAAAACAAGAGCAAAAAATTAGACTTTAAAATGTGACTGTTTAGGGCTCTAATTAATTTAGAACAGAGTTTTTAAAAATAGATAATGGTGTCTCCACTCATTTGGTGAAGTGTATTGGGACACTAACTCTGACTAGAGGAAAAGGGACATTTTGAAATGTTAAAAAAGATAAAAATTTTGAGGTATTAAAGACACTAAATAAATAAGTGATTAATTTAAAAAATAGAGCTATTTTTATTTTATTTTCATCTATATTTTTGCTAGAATTCGAGGGTTGAGGGTTATTGGTATGTTTTTGTACTTTAGGATTTTAATGTTGACACCGATGGTGTTTTTGTTGTGCTTTTTTGTTCTTTTTATTGTAATTTTCTTTTTTTATTTGTTTCGTACGTGGTAGGACGGCTTGCGTGAAGAAAACTCAAAGCCTTGTGAAATTGAAACTCTTTGGGAGAATGCCAAATGTTTTGGTGATCCAAAATTCAAAGGAACCAAAACCTACAACATTTTAAGAAGAAATTTGGGCAAAATGCTAAGCACAATAGGGTTCCATCCTAGTACAAGCAACTTCGTGATTTTTACTACTTTGAATTCTATCTTGGGTCCAGATGGAATAATTTCAAGTTTGGACTAACTCCATGGTATAGCTGTCATAGTAGGCTCCCAAAAATTAACCGTATTCTTCTTATAAAAATGTTGTAGCGATGAGTCCAAGTCTTCCCACAGAGAACGGGATTTATTCTTGTTCTTAGAATGCAAAAAGGGGGAAGGGGGGGTTTCTTGAATACTCGTAAACTAAAAACTAATGCAAGGAATTAAATTTGAAGAAAATTTAATATCGATCAAAGTTGAGACTTGGTTCTAGCCATATCCACTATGGAAAATCCTTTCAATTGATCATCAACACTCAAAGGTAATTCATTTCTCATACCAAGCACTAATTGAAGAATTAACCTGAATTCCAATTCAAAGTTGATTCTTATTTCATCCCAAAGGTTGGTTAATTTTCAACACGCGATCTAATTAACCCTAACTATTAAACAAACCCAGACACGCAACAAAGGTTACATAATAGAAGCATTAAAATCAACAAGAACAATTAGACTAATTAGACATAAACACACTCGGCTATGTTAATTAGTTGATTATTTTTCCAAAATTTAATAATGCTACTCGAGCAATCATTAAACTTAGTTGCTTCTTAGATTGGATTAAACACATGCAGTTAAAACAATCTAGCTGTAGATTAATTCTAGTAACTCACTATTCTGCAGCAATAGCAAATTAAAAAGAACAATCATAAAATTAATGCAGAAAAATAATCAATACTTGAAATAAAAATAATGTTAAAATTCAAGAACAAAAGTCTCACAATTTAATAGGACCAACTATGGTTTCAATTCCCTTAATCAAGAAGAAGGGTTTAGGCACAGAGTGTCATGGAAGAATACTCAATAATGACTGCTGAAACTCATGACAAAACTAAGAAAAATGAATTCCCCAATAATCGTGCATTATAAGAGGTATTTATAGTGAATACTAGGGTTACAATCCTTGTCTACGGATAAGAATGTGTAATCGGCTGAAAAAGAGTCCAACCTAATGAAAAAATCACCCGAAAATAAAAAATTATGTAACTCTTCTGTATCTCGTGCACGTACGGACCTCGCTGTTAATGATGTGCGTGTTTGGTTATTCTAAAATTTCTCTTTCTAGAAACAGCGCATGTGCATTGCTTAACCCTATCGCATGTGTGCTATACTTTCTTACTGCATTTCACTTTTAGCTTCGATTTCGACCACGATACTCTTGGAATTTGGAAATGTGTAAAATACAAAAGTTGTAGCTCTTCATCTTGGCTTTGCAACACATTTTTAATCAAATAAATGGAGCTAAGACTTGAAATGTGTGCTTAAAATACGAAAAAGCGTCCAGATTAGCTCCATACTCGTGCACATTTCATCCTCGAAATTTTCTTTTATCTTTTTCAGTCCTTTTTCACTACAACCCTGCAAAAACTAAAGACAACCAAATTAAGCTGAATAACAACTCAAATCTTGCTTACAACACATAAAAATACGATAAATGACATAAAATTATAGAACAATTTTGAACTTATCAATTTACCCCACACTTAACCTTTGATCGTTCTCGAGCAAACATAAAATTAAAACAAGTAAGCATATCCAAATTCCACCCAACATATCCCCCCACGTATCCACATAAATAACCAGTAGTCAAACCATCATTTGGAGTAGTCTAAGAAGCCAAGAGCTCAAATGCTACTTAAAACTAGAACATGAGGTTTGTTTGTACGTGTGCATATCCATCGAAAAACTTCGATTTGGAAAACGCTACACGCTTAGATTAAATCATATAAACCCTTCAAATTTTTCTAAACACCCTATAGCTCACTCTTCTTATACCTCTCCACCAATCTAGACAACAGATTTAATTTAAATTAGATAGGACTATTTAGCTTGTAAAGTAGGTTAGGGTATTGATTAACCAAAAAAGGGAAAGGATATAACAATTAAGAACAAGAGCTTTATAGTAATGGTGGCCACACATTAAAATAGAACTTCTCTTCACATGTGAAACCTCATACGTCCACAACCCCACACTTGAGTAACAAATACCCTTGCAAAATTCCAAACAACTAATAAGCAAATAAGTTCCCCTTCTTCGAATTGGCCAAACATGCCAACATTCTCCTGGACATTTATGCATCGTATTGTTATTTTATCTTTATGTTTACTCACAGTACGGGTACTAGTGGTAGGTACTACCCTCAACATATAAACACGCAAGTACCAGTGATGGGCATTATCTGCAGTTCTGGTACTAGTGATAGGTGTATAGCTATCAGAAACTTCATTATTTATTTTTCTACCCTAAAAAATTTTGTAGTACCCCATTTTGCTTCATAAATGTACACTGCCCACTTCTCACAATCTTCCACCCTTATGTCCCTTTAACAATTAATGTGCGCAATAAAGCTCTTAAAGGGAAAATTTAGAATAGAACAATTAAAAGAAATTATTAGGCTCAATAAGGATAGGTAAACTAAGTTTAAGTGCAAGAAGGTGAATGGTGTTTCTCTTTCATATCAATTCGAGGCTCAAACAAGGTACTAAGGATAAAAACGTTAATAGGATTAGCTAAACAGGCTCAAACGATCAAAGAAGGCTCTACCACCTTTTTTAAACCAGTTCAGGTTGTTTAAAGATTCGACTCTAAAATGTAATAAAATAAGTATCTGATATGCAATATAATTAAGTCTACATAAATTTTCCTAAGCGTCCTAAATCAAAAATTAATGTATGGCTTTGTGCTCAAAATTCTTAAAAATCACAAATGGAAAATATATCAGATTAACACTGACCACTCACTCATGAATGGTTCAACCAAAGAATTATTATGCAAAAAAAAAGAAAAACATATAAAGCAAGAATTTTTAAAATTTCAAGAATTCTACTAATCCACAAAATTTTCAAAAATATTGACAAGCTCTCAAATGAAAAGAAAAGTCAAAATATTGCAGCAAAACTGATCAAAATACACCAAACAACTATAAATCAAAATAACTTCCCCACCCTACACTTAAAAATAAGCATTGTCCTTAATGCAAAAATAAAAGCATAAAATGTGAAAAAGAAAAGATTATCTGGATTTAATTCACTTTTGGAGCAGCATCTGCTATAAATAACCCTTCGTCGTGAATGGAAGCTAGAGTAACACTAAACAAAACAAAACATAAAATTTCCTTAAGATAATAACAAAAAAAAAAAAAAAACTGTAGAAATAACTGCTACAATAATAAGGAAAAAACTTTTTCCCTTTAGAGAATACACCACAAAAATAAAGAAAAATGCCACGACCTAAAATTAAACCTTGCTAAAATAAAACCAACTAAAACGTCCCTAAACATAGGGCATTAATATGATATGCTCAAGGAGTATTCGGCGCCAAATCTTGCGGGAATGGAAGGAAAGGCGGGAATGTCGACTGGTCCTCTCCCCATTCCCTCGCCAACTGACGAGCTTCCATGGTCTGTTGCCAAGCAAACTAGTACTGGATATATGTGTCAAACCCTTGACTCATTCGCTCCCGCCAAGATTTGCTATAAGATCTCCTCTTGAGTCTGCTGTGGTTCGGGCTCGGGCTCATCCTCCGAATTGATATCATCACCTGCTTGTGATGTAGATGCATGGGAGTGAGTGCGTCTAATCAAAGCTTTTGCACCCTTCATCGCATCAACTTTCCAGGCTTTAGCTTCTCTTCTATTGGGTCTATCACGATGCTGTTCTCAATACATAAAGCAATAATTAGATGGGAAAACCATATGCCAGACTGCTTATTTGTGGTAGAATAGGAAATTTGCCGATGAGAATAAGTTGGCCTAAATCTATAGACTTGTCGGTAGCAGTACAATACAGGAACTTGGCCTGCTCCTGAGTGGCATGTGCAAGATGGCTAACTAAGAGGAGGCGAACACAAAGGAATTTAAACCAGACAAACTAAGCCAGTTGAATCGTATTTGCATTGAAGTGCCTTGCCACGTTTTCGTCAGTTGTGTAGGTCCATTCAATGGTACCATTATAAAGAAGGCTTGTAATTTCATTTAACTCCATGTTGGTGTCACGGATGTCTGGCTATTCATCATTTCGCACTCTAGTGACCTTCAAAATTCTATTAATTTCATTAGCAGAGACATCCGATTCTACTTCAAAAGTTTTAGAAAAATCTAGTAAAAGTAAAATAGGAGAAATAGACAATTTAACCTTCAATGTCTGAAAAACATGCTCTTGTGTCTTACCCAACTTAAAACCTACCTCTTTCTTTATTATTTCAGTTACAGGGGTGGCTATAATGCTGAAGCCTTTCACAAACCTACGGCAAGATAAAAACTTGCTAAACCATAAAAACTTTGCACATTAGAAATGTTAGTAGGGGTCGGCCAACCATTAATGGCCTTAGCCTTTTCTTTGTTTACTTCAATTCCCTTAGCACTAATAATAAAACCAAGAAAAATAACTTTATTCATGCAAAATAAGCACTTTTTAAGATTAGAATAAAGTTATTCTTTTCTTAGAGTTTCAAGTACTAGACAACACGTGCATAAGATGTTCATCTACGGATTTGTAGTAACTTAAAGTATCAAAATATACCACAACAAATTTCCCTATGAAGGCAAGCAAAATATGGTTCATTAATCTCATGAAAGTACTTGGTGCATTTGTTAAACCTAAAGGCATGACTAACCACTCATAAAGTCCATATTTGGTTTTAAATGTAGTTTTCCATTCATCCTCTTCTTTTATGCAAATTTGGTAATATACACTTTTTAAATCAATTTTAGTAAAAATCGTAGAACCAAATAATTTGTCTAGCATATCATCCAGCACTCGAGGAATAAGGTGGCAATACTTTACCATAATGCAGTTTACCTCACTACAATCTATGCACATATGCCAGGACCCATCTTGTTTTGGCACCAAAATCACCGGAATAGCACATGGACTCGTGCTTTCTTGCACACGACCTTGAGGCATTAGCTCTTCAACTTGCTTTTGAATTTCCTTTGTCTTCTTTGGATTGGCTCTATAGGCAGGTTTGCTAGGGATATTCGCGCTCTGAATAAAATCAATTTGCTGCTCAATACCCTTGATAAGTGGCATGCCGGGGGAAATCTCTTCGGGAAAGATATCCTCGAATTCCTACAAAAAATATTTAAAAGATCTTGATAAGGCTGAATCAAGGTTAGACTACACAAAATAACTTTCTTTGAATGTAAACAAAAATACAGGTCAATTAAAACTCATTGTTGTTTGGACTCTTTAAACCCTACAAAGAAATTAGATTTCTTTTTCAATTCTTTACCCTTAGAATTTTTCAGATTTAATTCACCAGGCTATTAGAGTTTTTGGATTTTTGGGTTCATTAAGGTTTTTCACTTTCTTATCCCTTTTCAATTTAAATTTTTCTTTATAATATTCAACCAATTTGTTCTTAATGTATGATTGTTCCTTACTCACTTGATGAGGCAGTAGTGGTTCAAGTACAATCTTTTGACCATCTTTAAAGAAAGTATACTTATTTAAATAGCCATCATGGTTAGTGTGTTTATCAAATTGCCATGTCTTCCTGATAGTATGTGACCCGCTTACATTGGAACAATATCACACAAAATTTCATCCTTATATTTTCCAATAGCTAATGAAACTAAAGCTTGTTTAGTTACATTAATTTCACCACATTCATTAAGCCATTGTAATTTATACAGAAGTGGGTGTTTTTGACAAGACAAATTCAATTTATCGACCATTAACTTGCTAACAACGTTGACACAACTACTACCATCTATTATCAAACCACATGCATGATTTTGAACCATACATTTAGTAAAGAAAATATTCTTCATGTTGTACCTCATTTTGGTAGTCTTTGGATTAAGCGTGAAGTGACCTCAATATCACCAAGGCAGGTATTTCAGAAAGATCTTCTTGCTCATCATCACTGGGACCCTCCAATTTTGGCATTGAGTCATCTTCACCCTTGCTTCTTTCACTTACCATTTCATTTCCTTACATGAAAAGTGCATGCTTATTAGGACAATCATTTGCATAGTGACCTATACCCAAACAACGATAACATTTAATACCTCTAGTGCATTTTGAAATGTTAGAAGATGCACCTTTAACCAAAGAATCCTTAGGATGTTTAACAGGTCTATTCTCGGATTCATTAGTTTTAAGGTTAGTTGGTCTATTTTGAGTTTGAATAGGTCAGGAAGAATTATTAGACCAATTTCTTTGCCAATTAGAACTAGACTCAACCTTAAATTTACTTTCACTTTTAAGTTGTCTTTCTACTTTTATTTCTTTTTTGACCATGTCTTGCAATTCAATAAAATGATGCAACTCACACATGGTAAAATGTTGGCGATTTCTTGATTGATTCCACACAAGAATCGAACCATAGTGGCTTCTCGATCCTCAGCTACATTGGCTCTCATTAGACTCCTTTGAAGCTCTCTATGATATTTTTCTATAGATTTATTACCTTAAAGTTTGCAATATTTGATGCAAATCACAATGATATGTAGAAGGTACAAATATTTTGCATAATGCAGCTTTTAAGGATGTCCAATCATTAATTGGTGGTTCTCCACACCTAATTTTACTGGTTTTAAATTGAACCCACCACTCCAATGCATAAATCACTAAATGTAGCTATTGCTAATTGTGATTTCTTTCTTTCAGAGTAGCTATAACAATACAAAATAACCTCTATAATTTTTTCCCATTCGAGATGGACATTAGGATTGAGATTATCTTGAATAGGGATATTCATTTTATTGTTACTAGTATCGTTGTCAACCTTACCACCATCTCACACATTTCGGCAATTCCTTGATCTTACATCTACATCATGACAATACAATTCGTCATTAGATTTGTAGTCATTGGAATTATAATTGAAATACTTTTTTTAATTGGCTAACCACCGGAACCTTGGTGGAGGAGGGCACCACTTCCCAATTTTATTAAAATGAATGAAAATGATTACAAGAAAGGGGACATAGAGCTTAAACCTCCAACAATATGGAAGGATTTCAAAGACATAAAAACCCTTTGAAATCATGTAAGAAGAAATTACAAATTGCATAATCTAAAGTAGTTAAGGCCAATACTATCCAATCTAGCTATTCCTTGTACTCTACTAGGAATGGAGGTTGCATCATAGACTTTGAACACAGAGTCAGTGTGAGCTAGGCTTGCAAGAAAATCTGTTGCTGCATTAATCTCTCGATATATGTGCGTAATACTATAATTACGTGAGCGAAGAAGGTCTTTAATGCTTTGGACAGTCATATCAATATGCCAAGGAGCTGTTATAACACCCCGAATGCTTTTATATAGTGTGAGGGAGTCCACTTCACAACCTTAATGAAGTCCAAATCCTTTTCCAAGCAAAGCTGAATTCCATCCAATAGGGCATAAGCCTCGGCTGCCAAGACACTACAAGAGCCATAATAGCTAGAAAACCTGAAGATGATATGTCCCTCATGGTCTCGGAGAATACCATCCCTTGAAGAGAAAGACTGATTTAGTATAAAAGAGCCATCTGTATTGAGTTCAATCCATCCTTGGCCGGGATGTATCCAATTAAGCCTTTGGAATTGTTTAGGCTTGGTTGTTATTGTGGTAGAGAGAAAAAATGAAGATAACCAATGCACATCACACAAACAAGTCACATCCAATGGAAAGGTTTGGAGGATCAATCTCAACCTAGCAAGTACATTCGCAATTATTAATTTTGGAGTGGGAGAAATGCCTTCATACTAGCCAAATTTCTAGTTTTCCAAAGGTTCCAGCAAACAATGGAGGGGATTATCTTGTGAAGAACGCCAACAGCCACTAAGAGTGAAGATAGAGTTGCCAATGATTCACCATAATGGTAGTGAACTTCAAAAGCTTCTCAAAAAAGATTTAAACTTCCCTAGTCAAATTGCAGCCTATTAAGATATGGTCAAGGATTTCTTGATTATTGCACATACTGAATTTAGAGGGTAAACAAAAACCAATTTTGCTTAGTATGTCATATGTGGGCAACTTTGAATTGAGAAGTCTCCTCATATAGAGAGAAGTCTTTAGTGGAACCTTAGCATCCCAAATCATTTTTCTAGACCATACGAGATCAGCTTAATGCAAGAGGAAATAGAAAATTGTCCATTAGCTTTAGGAGTCTAGATTAGCTCATCCTCTTCATGATTGGGAAACAAGCAAACATCCTCCAAATTTAGCCTGATTTCTTCCATATTTTCACACTAAACACCTTCCAAAATTGAGAGATTCCATTTATGCCCATCCCAAAGGTCCACTACCTTCAATGTGGGCTCATGAATATCAGACACCTTTAGGTATAGAGGGCCTTTACCTATGCAGTGGTATCATACCAACAGGACATGTAGCCTTGGCGTATTCTAAACTGAATGAATTCCTCAGCTTCATCTCTAACCGAAAGCATTCTCCTCCAAGTAGCCAAGAGTTTCCCTCCACACTGTACCATGAGTGGGTGATCATCATTCTTCAAATACCTATCTGCAATGAACTTGGACCAAAGGGGTTTGCCACTTTGAAAGCTCCACCACAATTTCAGAGCAAAACCCTTAGAAAAATCCTTGACCAAAGGGATTTGCCTCTTCGAAAGCTCCACCACAATTTTAGAGCAAAACCCTTAGAAAAATCCTTACCCGAAATAATATCCAAACCATTGCTTTTTGATGGCTGGAAAATGGTCTTCCAAGAAATCCAATGCCTTCTTACACCCTCCTCAGTAGAACCCCAAAAGAACCTCGACAACATTTTATCAATCTCATTCATTACCACTTTTGGAGGTTGCATTACTAACAAAAGATATAAGGGAATGCTACTTAAGATGTGTTTCAATAAAAGCTTTCAGGACCAACCGACCCCCTGGGGAAAGGAATTTATTTTGTCAACCCCTAATTTTTGCTTCAACTTTCTCCAACATAGGCTAGAAAAGAATGTGTCTTTTCGAGAGGCAAATAGACTATCCTCCAAAAAAGAAAAAAAAACTCTCCTCATTTTCTCTAAAACCTCTCTCTCTCTAGCTTTCTTCCTTGAATTTCTGCAATGGCCGAGGGTGATGCCCTCCACCCTATTGCTGGGGAGCAATCTAAATCCTTTGCACAGGCTTTATTGGGTGGCACAACCGACGCACAACCAAAACAACCATGAAAAAGCTTCAATCCTACAAGGGTGAGCCGACGGTCTACTTCTCCGAGGATGAAATTCAAAGGCTGGCTGCTCCATTTAAAAACACACTGGTTGGTCACTTCCCGCGAGGTAAACCTAACATGGAATTACTCCGCAAAAGTTTCCACACTATTGGTTTCAAAGGTGACTTTACAGTAGGCTATATTGATTACAAGCATGTCATGATTCGCTTCTGCATTGCATTAGAGGGGGATTATCTAAGGTTCTGGCTTAAAGCCACATGGTTCATCAATGGTTTTTTCATGCTGGTTCTTAAATGGCACTCTCTTTTCACGCCAGAGATAGAACCATCCATTGTGCCCGTGTGGATAACCTTGGAGGGCCTCCCAGTAGTCTTCTACAATAAACACTCCATTTTTAGTATTGTATAAGCAGTTGGCATGCCACTTAAGCTAGACTTGGCTACCCGCAATTTCACTCGGTCGAACACTGCTAAGGTATGTGTAGAAGTTGATCTAATTGCAATTTTACCTTCGCGAGTTTGAATTGGTGTTGGTGCGAATGGAAGATGGCAAAAAATCAGTTATGAAGATTTGCCAAGCTACTGTACAAATTGTCACAAAATCGGTCATGCATCATCGGATTGTAGGGCCAGCAACACCCGTCCGTCAAACCAGCATTCCTAGCAGTAACCCATCCCAAAAAGTGTCCAACAACTCCAGTAAATACAAAATGCTACCAAAAAAAAATGGATTCCACTTTCTAGCACGGACCCGGGTCCCTCGGGTACCAAGCCATCGAATTGACAATCTCCAGCAGCTGCGGAGGAGTTGATCACCCGGGTGGAACCACTACCCTCACGATTTCAGGGGACGATCCCGGCCTCTCCAACAACCCCATTAGTACAAATTTTGAATCCTTTGCAGATAGGAACTGCCATACCAGATTCGGTTATGGATCCCTTGGAGATAGGAACAACCTTATCTCATTCGGTTGAGAATCCTAATCTCCTCAACAATGCCGAAGATGTGTTGACCAAGTCAATAGAGGTTGCAACGAATGTGGAGCTGCCTTTGGTTCAAACTTGCAGTAAGGTAATCCCACCAGATTTGGCAATGGTCCAAGCAACTGCTCCCGAACAGCCGGCTGTAATAATCCAGCCATCATCCCCCAATGTGCACATGCAAACCATCATGCCCATGGATGACTCTTCCTTACCTCACGCAACAATAATGGCTGAACTACCATGCTGCATTTTTTGGATGGTGAATCACCCCATGCACCACATGCAGCACATGACAACCCGCAACCATCTCTCGCTCAGTTGCAACCGGTGAGTCAGCCTTCGTCCAAGAGGAAAAGTAGACGTAAACGTATTTACAACATGCCAAGGCCTATGCGTACTAGGCTGGCTAAGAAACCTTCCACTCCGTCCCTACCTCCTCAATGTTCATGGATAGTGTCTTAGCATGGAATATAAGAGGAATAGGTAATAAACCTTCCATTCGTAGGTTAAAGTTGCTAGTTACACAAAACAAAATAAACATTCTTGCTTTAATGGAGCCTATGGTGGACAAAGCAAGGATTCCTTTTTTTGCCCACAAGCTAGGGTTTGATTGTTGCCAATCTAATTCTAACGGAAAGATTTGGATTTTCTGGAATAAGGGGTTAGTCCTATCCCCCATTTTAGTTTTTGATCAACTTTTTCATGTTTCTTGCTCCTTCCCATCCTACCATACAACTGTGGAAGTCTCTTTATTTAGCCATTTATGCAAAGTGTACTAAGGCAAAAAGATGAGACCTTTGGGAGGCCCTCCGGACTATCCAACCACACTCTCCATGGCTGGTTGGGGGAGATTTCAATGTCATTTCCAGCTTAGGTGAATATAAAGGTGGCAGCTCACTCGATGTTGAAGCCATGACGGAGTTTAATGACTGTCTTCATGATTGTGGATTGATGGATATTGCCTTCCAAGGTTGCAAATATACTTGGAGGGGTAATAGGACAGGAGGCATGGTGTGGAAAAGACTGGATCGGTTCGTGTGCAACAATGGTTTCCTTACTGGCTTCTGCAACATTAACGTTGAACACGTCATCAAGATGTGCTTGGATCATTCACCTCTCCTTATCAAAGTGTCAAATGACGTCACAACAGGCCCGAAGCCATTTAAATTCTTAAACATGTGGACTAAGCATAAAGATTTTTTGTAGGTAGTGGAACAGAATTGGTCTTTACATTGCTCTGGATCGCCTCTCTTCATCCTAGCTTGCAAGCTTGAGCTAAAGAATTGGAATCGTACGGTGTTTGGAGATGTGTTTTCCAAAGTCCAAGCAGCTGAACGGGAGGTACACGTCAAGGAGGAGGCATTTCTGCAGCAACAAAATCCAAACAATCAATCGGCACTATCTCATGCACAAGCAGTTCACACCCGATGCCTGGCCGAAGAGGAAATGTTTTGGCATAAAAAAACGGGGATAAAGTGGTTAAAGGAAGGCGACCATACTACCTTCTTCCATTATGCACTCATGGCCAAGAAACAACGTTTTCGGATCTCAAAAATTAAAGTGGATGGTGTTTGGACTGAAGATACACAATGTATTGAAGCTGAGGAAATTAAGTTCTTCCAACATCTCTTATCTTGTAAAGAGCCGATGGTGATGGATCATACCTTGTTAGATACTCTTCCCACGACAGTCTCCAATGCGGACAATCAACTCTTGCTAGCTGAACTCACCACTAAGGAGTTAAAAGAGGCGGTTTTCTCCCTGAATCCGGATGGAGCAGCGGGCATTGATGGATATAATGGTTTTTTCTTCTCTTTTTGCTGGGATATTATTCATCAGGATCTCTTCCATGCTGTTGGAGCATTCTTGAAGGGGCGACACCACCACGTATGTTCACTAGTACCCTTATTACTTTAATCCCGAAAATTACGAATCCCTCATCCTTCACTGATTTTCGACCCCCATTAGTCTATGTACTTTCTTCAACAAAGTTTGCACAAAGATTTTGGCTACTAGGCTCTCCACTATTATGCCAAAATTTATCTCCCCTGAACAAGGTGCTTATGTCCTAGGTAGAGAAATTGCAGATAATATCCTTCTAGCCCAAGAGATGGTGGATTTCTTAAACAGGAGAACAGGAGGTGGTAATTTGATCATCAAGCTGGACCTTGCCAAAACTTTTGATAGGTTATCTTGGTCTTCTTTATATGAAATTCTGAGGAAGTTTGATTTTGCTGAGAATTGGATCTCTTTAGTGAAGAATAGTCTGGAATATTGTTGGTTTTCAACTATTCTCATTAATGGTGTGCCAAAAGGTTTCTTTAAATCTTCAAGAGTAGTTCGGCAAGGGGACCCTCTATCCCCCATTCTTTTCATAATTATGATGGAGTCATTCTCCCGTGGTTTGAGTGATCAATTTCGCATTGGGAAAATTTATGAGTTCGCTCTTCCGAGGTCATGCCCAACCATCTCTCATTTGGCTTATGCGGATGATGTGGTAATTTTTACAAGGGGAGAGGCTAATTCAATTCAAAATCTCACGGCTTTTATTTCAAGGTTTGAGACATCCTCTGGGCAGCTTTGCAACAAAGCCAAAAGCTCTTTTATTTGTCCAAGATAGCATCCACACCTCGTATTCGGATGATTCAAGCCAAGACGGGGTTTGCAAGAAAATCCCTACCATTCGTATATTTGGGATGCCCCATCCAGAAAGCAAAAAAATGGAAAGCTCTTTTTCAGCCAATGATAGAAAAAGTGACAGCACACATTCATGGCTGGAAAACACGATTTCTCTCTCCTGGTAGGACAACTTATTCTCATCAAACACGTGTTGAGTAGCATCCCAATCTTTCTTATGGCAGTCCTCGCTCCTCCACTTTCAGTCCTTAAGGAGTTGGAAAGGCAATTTGTGGGTTTCTTTTGGGGAGATTCGAAAGGGGTTCCAAAACGTCATGGGATAGCATGGTCTACCATTTGTCAACCAACATCCTCCAATGGTCTCGGCATTACTCCTTTTGCGGCTGTTGTACATGGTTTCAGCATGAAATTATGGTGGAAGTTTCAGAAAGGTCATTCCTTATGGAGCTCCTTTCTCCATGGACGATACTTAAACCGCTGCATTCATCCTTGTGTAGCTCAAGAAGCACCTGGAGACTCATTCACATGTAGCAAAACATGTTGCGCGTTCGTGAGTCGGCGGAGCAAACATGTTGTTCCTCATCTGAAATGTCAATTCTTCATTTTGGTTTGACATATGGACTGATCATGGGCCGCTATTTAACATGGTGGAGCAAGTTTATGATACCGCCATCTTTCAGTGAGGCAAGTGTGGAATTTTGGCGAATGGAATTTATCCTTACTCGATGGGAGACATTCCATTGAGGAGCTTCGCAACATTGGGAACTGCATTAATGACAAGGTCATCTGCCTGAGGGATTCGGATTCGAACAAGCTCATTTGGACCCTCACATCCAACCGCTCTTTCTCTATCTCATCCACTTACCCGCCAATGGCTCAATCATTCACTAGACAAATGATTTGGGATAAGAGACTCCAACTGAAGATCTCCATCTTTATGTGGAAATTGTTAAACAAATGGCTTCCAACAGATGACCTGATTTCCAAGATAGGCATCCCATTACCATCCAAATGTCGCTTTTGTAACAACGAAGAATCTGTCAATCATCTCTTTGTGGTATGCACATTGGCAGCACAAGTTTGGAGTTTTTTTGAAGTGTGGTTCGAATGGACATTTGCTCCAGCCACAACCATTTTGGATAAGCTCAACTCGTGGTGGTGGGCTGCGCACGCTCATTCTACCACAATGGGGGCAATACATAAAATCCTTCCATGCATTGTTTTTTGGTTCATTTGGAAGTCTAGAAATAAAGCTACATTCCAAGGGACAAGCATCTCAGCCACCAGAATCATTGTTGACATTTGTGCTTATTTGAGGACAGTTTCCTCAATATATCCGTTTCAAAAGGTAATTGCGGCAGACGAATTGCTTCTTTCACACGGGATTTGTAGCCAACTTCTTTACTTGCAAACCAGGGGAATACTTGCTGTGAAGTGGAACTATCCTCCTTATGGTGTCCTCAAGTTGAACGTGGATGGGGCTTCAAAAGGGAACCCAGGTTTGGCCACCATGGGCACTGCATCAAGGCCTTCTCCAATGGCTACTCTTCTAAAACCAATTTGAAGGCCGAGGTTCTAGCCCTTTTAGATGGCCTAAAAATGTGTTGCTTTTTACACCTATGTGCTGTGGAGGTAGAAATGGACTCTCTACTTCTCGTTAATATCATGAAAGGGCTGTCCATGCGCCACCATGGAGCATTGACAATGAACTCCAGCTCATCAAACGGCTCCTAGAAGGCAGCATTGTTTCATTCTCACATGTATTTACGGAAACAAATCAAGTAGCAGATAGGTTAGCAAATGAGGGCATTATTACGCCCATGTATGTTGAATACGATCTGGATACCATTCCCTCCCATGTGAAAGGTTTGGTTATCTTGGATGCCAAGGGACATCCCTACATTCGCCTTTGTAAATCTTTAGTTTTTCTAATAAATCCTCACCTAATTCGGGTGTTTGCTTAAAAAAAAAAATGTGTCTTTTCATGGCTTTCTGAATTGGGCACCCAAGTTAGATGTTTTAAGCATCTTTGGTTATTTTGCATAAATTGCATGATAGTATATTTTGTGGGCTAGTGAGCTTTAGTTAGGACATTAGTTTAGGTAGTGTGAGCCTTCTATTTACTACATGGCCAGATTTTGGAAATGAACTAGGTAATTCTTTGACCATTTGAGACACAAAGTATACTATGTCTTGAATGTTAATATGACCCTAGTGTGATGTGATGGAATGAAGTTGATTTTTTTTGCATTTTGGTTTGGAAATTGAAGTATCATTGCTTCAATATTTTATCAATTACTTTCTTGTAAATTGGTTACAATAAAGTTGAATCCTCTTGTATTATTTTTCATTTTTTTCTTCAAAAAAAATGAATTTAAATTCTGTAATGTTTTATATACATCTTGTAATAAAGGAGAATCCAAACGATCTCCTTAGACTTAGATACAATGTTTTAGTGTTTCAACTGGAATTGGTGTGGAATGTAGGGGGATTTTTGTTCATGGGTTAAGATCCTCAAGTTTGTCATGAATGATTAAGGTGAAATTGAGTAACTTGTATCTAATGTTTATCATTTCTTCTCCTTTATCCAACATTACAAGCTTGTAAAGTCCTATGAGATTAATGGGATGAAACGTATAGAAAACCAGCAATCCTCTAAGACATTTTTCAATAAGGAAATCCAGTCTTCATTAAAGTTCCAAATTTCCTCATAATGGCACAGAGGAAAGGCCATGAAAGCCTTTCAAATTCCTTTGTAAGATCTATCTTGAAAATCACATTGCCTCTCCTTGTTTTCCTGTCAATAAAATCAATCATCTCTTGAACAAGCAATATGTTATCTGTGAACAAGCAATGTTGTACACTAACATTATCTAAGTTAGCAGAATCAGTACAAGAGTAAAATAATGCTTTTAGCATTACATACAATCCTGGATAGAGGAATCATTCAAATTTGTCTTGGGGTAATCAACAAAATCAAAATTCAAATGTTCGACCTCAATTCCAATTGCATCAACAACCACAATAGTAGACATATGCACCCGTACTTCAGGCACCTATTCATGTGAAAAATACTCTATAGTAGTCCATGACATTTAATAATGACAAGGTGAAGGGTTTAGATGATTCAATTAGAAACTTGGCAGCTTCAATCAAGAATTTAGAGAACTATGTAGGGTAATTAGCTAGAGGCATGGCTGAGAGGGACCGCTTGAAGCATTTCCAAGTGACACGATAATAAACCTAAAAAGCATGCTAAGGCTTTCGCATTGAAGAATGGTATAACTGTTGGGGTAGAGAATGAAGATGAGAAGGAGATTGCATTAGGATATGAGAAAAATGAAGAAAAAGTGAGTAGTGATGGAGATATTGAGGTAAGGGACAATAAAGTAACAAAGTACAAAATCCCTCCAGGAGGGAAACGAAAGTGCAACTTACCGATCCCTCAACAAAGATTCCATTTCCTAGCAGCCTTAGAGGTGAGGATGAGAAAAAAGAGTTCAAGAGACTTATCGAGATCTTGAGAAAGGTTGAAATCAACATACCGTTCATGGAAGCACTTGAGAACATACTCAAATATGCCAAGTTCATGAAGCAGATGTTGAGCAATAAGAAAAAGCTACCGGGAGATGAAAACTTAAGTTTGACTGAAGGATGCAGTGTAATAATCTAAAAGAAACTACCTCCACAGCTTAAGGATCTTGGTTCTTATTGAATTCACCATTTCATGCACAATTGAAGGAGTCGAATTTGAAAGAGCTCTATGTGATCTTGGGGCGTCCATCAACTTGAATCCTTTATCTATTTTTAGGAAGTTGAATGGTGGAGGAATGAAGCCTAGAACGTGTCTCTCTAATTGGCTGACAGAAGTATGAAATACCCCTAGGGTATTGTTAAAGATGTACTAGTTAAGGTGGGGAAGTGTTACTTACCGACAGACTTCATCATCTTGGATATGGAAGAAGGCAAGAAGATGCCTTTGATTCTTGGTAGACCATTCCTAGATATGAAAAAAATCTCAAAAGAAGCTCCAAAAACATCACAAGGATGAAGAAGACATCTTAACACCGGCTTGGAAAGAATGAATGAAGGAAGAGGTGTTCGAGATGCTTGGCAGGAGCACTATTTATTCAATTTCTAGTGGCAATTGGGTTTAAGTGAGTAAAAGGCCCAATACCCTTAGAAGCTAAAGTTGTATATAAGCAGAAATAATGGAGGGAAATCAAGGAAGGGTGGTTCTTCTTCATTGATGTTAATAAAATCCCTCTTAATAAATATGGGAGTTGTGTTCCTTATCCGCAGGTTCGTGACCTTTTCAAAGTGTTTGGATACAGGGAATATGTTAATTATTCAAGAGGTGAAACGAAGGAAATGTCAAAGGCAAAAATTCAACAAAAAGCCAAGGATCATGCTAAAATGAAGGCAAGGCTTAAGCAATAGGGTATTGACGAGATGATGGTAAATCCATTAATTTGCAATGAACAACTCCTAAGCATACTACCTAAGAAGAAGTAGGATCCTAGAAGTTCCACTATATCTTAACTTATAGGTGATTTTTATTTTGATAGAAACCTATGTGATTTAGGTGCTGGAATGAATATGATGCCTTAAACTATCTATAAGAATATAGGCTTGAGAGGTCACAAAGAGTGTGATCAAGTCGTTCAATTGACGAATAGAGTAAGGTGTAACCAATAGGGGGAAGTACTTATTGTACTAGTCAAAGTGGAAGGAAACTTAGATTTCCAGTTGACTTTATTGTCATGGATGTGGATGATGAAGTCGCAGATGGTGTCTCTCTCATCCTTGGATGAATATTTCTTGCTACACCAAAAGTCTTGATTGATGTCGACCAAAAGAAATTAACCTTGAGGGAAAGAGAAGAATCACTCGTGTTCAACATAATGGAAGAAGGAGTATTCTTTTATGGGAGATTTGAGTGTGCAATAGCTAATGGCCGAAGAAAAAGGAAGATGTTGGAAAGCTACGATGCAGGTGCTTTCGACAATGAACTTGAAGAAGTCCATTTTGTTGACTAAATGGCCGCGAATAAAAAAGTCATGCTAATGACTTTAAAGAAGCCCTTCTTGAGAGGCAACCAAAGAATTTTATTTTAATTCTTTATATTTTAGTTTGATTTCTTTAATTTTAATTTTTTCCCTAGGTAAATTAAAAGTTGAAAATAATTGATAATTGTTTTTCATGTTTGTTTTGTAAGGTTTAGGTTCAATAAAAGCATGGAGGAATTGAAAAAGAATTGCGTTGGTGAATTGGCAAAAATAAGTTACCCGCAACCTACAAGTGACTTCAAGCATTTCAATCTTAGACTATGGGAGAAACAAAAAGGGGTGTCTTGCAGTTTGCAGGAGAGCACAAGCAAAACAGTTGTAGTCAGTAGCTCAAAAGGAACACTACTGCAGTTTGCGGCCGATTTAAACTAGACCAACTGCAATTTGTGGGTGGCTTTTAAACCCATAAATTCCACTTTCTTTCTTCACAAAACCAACTCTTTTCTCTTTTCCCTCTCCTAGAAGATCCAAACCACAAACAACAAACCCCCAATTTCTTATTTAATTTTTTTCTTCTTTTTCTCCAATCTTCTCCAATCTAATACTCCCATATCATTATTCTCTTTCTTTTCTCTCTAATATTCTTTTCCATCAATCTAAATCAACCAAATTTTTTTTTCCTTTTATCTCATCATATCCTTGTCCAAGTTTAGAAAATCAAATCACTCATGTCTCTTCCAGGAGGTTTATTTGGTTTGTCACAAGGGAGTGTCAACAATAATCTGGAATTCAGTAAGATTTTCCTATCTAGCTTTTGGGGTTAATTTCTTGGATTTTTTTAGTGAAATTGCCTTGTGATTGTTTTATATCTATGGTGGATATTTTGTTCTACTCGTTGATTGGACTTGGTTCAATTTGGTGAGATATTTGTTGGGGTTGTTTTTTATTAAGTTGGGAGGAATTTATTTGGTTAGTTGTTTTGTTGATTGTTGGTTTTGTTGTTCAATTGCGAAGAAGATAAAGCAAACAGAGGGTACTACTTATGATGACAATATCTTCGTTTCTTTAGAGGCTAAACAATTGCATCAAAAACTTCAAAACAGGGTAAATCTTTTACATGAGTAGGGATTTGATGTGAGTAATGTAAGAATTGTAAATAATCAGGAAACAGATACGTTGCGTCGCAAGATTTTTACTAATATTCAACGAAGGGGTGGACATATTTTTGTAAAACTCCTACTATAAATATGGCAAACAAAAACATGGTTTATGAATTTATTGGAAATAGTGTAGATGTTTTGGGCCATGTACCTCAAGTTTAGGGTACACCAGTGAGTTTTAGAAAGGTGATTATGAATGAGCTCTACCATTAACCTACTAATCCCAACAACCAATTCAATACGTTTTTGGAGGGTGAGATTGATTATGATGAGGTAGCCAACGTGTTGACTAATGGTTGGGGTAAATAGGATATGGAGGATGGGCAACATAAGCGTATTAGGCTGAGGTACTTAAATGTAGAACTAGAGCATGGATTAGTTTGTCTGTGCGCACTTGTTGCCTACTTCACAAACCAAAAATGTTGATCTTAAGAGAGCCTACTTGATTTTTGCCATTATGGATGGTTTAACAATTGATGTGGGATAGTAGATTCAGTACGAAATTCTAAGGAATGGAAATAGGTAGCACAGGCACTACATTTTCCAAATTTGATAACCCAATTGTGCCAATTTCTAGGTTTGCGAGTTCTCTACTACAACGAAAAGGGATGCACTGATGCTGATTGATAGCAATGCTCTTCAAGTGACGTGATCCAATATAAATCCGCAATGATTTAGTACAAACTAAGGCAAGAGGTGAACAAGAAACTAAGGAGGTTCAAGGCACTCAAGAGAGACTTTAGGGACCATTTCTTGTACCCCCACCTAGACCTACAACTAATTCCATTTTCCACCCACTGCTTAATACTGAGATACAACGGGAGCTCCTAGTCTATCACAGCCAGTGTTTTGAGGAGATGAGTCAGAAGATGGACTTCCTGGCTTGGCAGCTCAGCCATCTTGGGGACTTCGACATGTCTCACTAGCCTCAAACTACTCCACCACTAGAATGGCATTATGGACCTCTAGATGATGTAGTGAAACAAGGACCAAGGACGAGGAAAGGAGGAGATGAAGCCGGTCTATCCGAAACTGCTGGAGATTGACCATCCTTACGACTGCACAAATTTGTCAGGGGAGTATTGTTTTTAACTTTAAGTGAGTTTTAATGCATTTGTTTAGTTAGTTTTTGTTGTTGCCATTTGTCCTAGTTTAGTGTTGTGTGGGCAAGTAGTGGTTTAGTCAAAATTTGTTAATGTTGAGTGTTTTACTGTTTAATGTTTCTAGTATGTGATGTAAATTTGTTATGTGATGTGTTAATGGAATGACATATTAATAGTAGGATTGATTTCTAGTTGTAAATGATATGAAAACCTAGACTTAATATTTCATATGATTCATGTTTAATTTTTTTTTTAAAGGGTAGAAATTTGAATTTTTGTCAAATGTGTTTTCTTGGGTATAAATTCTTGAACTTACTGCTATTAGAGAGGAGTCACGTAATCTATTTTGATGGTCATGCTAATTTGAAGTTGTTGGAATTGATTCCTCGTAATTGTTGATTGGGATAGAGTAGGATACGACATAGACCATTGTATTTTCATTTGTACGCTTTGCATGGTGAGGTTTCAGGTACTATTATAGTTGTTTAATTGATTTACATTCAAAAAAAGATATAACCTTTTTTGCATGGCTAGTTCTTTAAGTTCTCTAAAGGCTCCAACGAGCATGTGAAAAAAAAAAAAGAAAAAAAGAAATGAAAAATATGGCTTGCTTTATGTAAAATACATAAGCATGGTAAGAAACAAAAATCTTATATTGCCTTTTTGAGTTAAACAATTATAATGGTTCTATAATACTTAGCTTTTGTGTGACATTTGTGTGCTTGCATTATAAGGTCTATCGATCTTTCTTTACCTTCTTGATGATTATAAAGGTTCAATTTTATACATCTTTCAAATTAGTTGTGGGTAGGAAAAATTCATTGTGTGATGTGGCCCATATTGATAAATGTGAGTTCTTATATTTATATTTGTGGGAGTGTATTTGACATTTGCTCGAATGGACTTTTAGGGTGAGTAAAATTGGGATATGATTTCATGTAGTTGGTCAGATGTGGGCTAGGTTGATGAGTCAATTAGATCAATTCGATTTTGGTATTGCCATTCCTATGTTAAATGTCCTGAGCTGGTGGGTCGTGTTTAGTTGATTTTGCTCAGGACTAGTGAAATGTTATGTTGGGGGGAGTTGATAACTCTACATTTAGAGTTATTTTTATGTCTCATTAGTTATGTGTTTCGGTGTGTTCAATCCTATTTGTTGTGTTTTTAGGTGAGTAAAATCATGTTTTGGTGTTCATAGTTGATTGTGTTGTTTTGAGTAATTTTTGTAACTAAATGCGTGTTTTAATAGCATATTTGTCTATTTACTTCATTTTTGTGTTTTGTGTAGATGAAACGAGGGGCAAAATGATCAATTGACAACGGAACGTGGAGCTAAAGTGGAGAAGTAAAGAAGTAAAGAAATGCTAAAGTAGAAAAGCTGCAGTCTGCACCTGGACTACGTGCAAACTACTACTGATTGCGATACAAACAGAAGCATAGCCGCCGACAGCAGCTAAACCAAGAGCATCACTTGCACTCTGCGAGGGAGCCACAGACTGCGAGAGTACAAAGCTAAACCACCCGTAGTATGTAGGTGGTGGGTCTGAGTTGGGCGTGGGCGTATTTTGTAATTTTTAAAAATAGAGGGCTTATGTAACGATTGAGGAAGGGCGATTCTCAGATTTTGTTTTCAGTCTTTTTGCTAGGATTTTTAGAGCTACTTTCTCATACTTTCGGATTTAATTATTCTTAAATTCTGTAGTTTAATTTTGCGACATTTGGATTGTTCAAGTTATTTAATTCAAGTTCTTTTGCGATGATTTCAATTCTGGTAACTTGTTTTTTATTTTTTATTTATTTATTTATTTGGTTCTCCATCCTTCTCAATGGCTCCCCGAAAGGTTTTTTCAAGTCCACCAGAGGTGTTCGCCAGGGAGACCCCTTATCGCCTCTCCTTTTCATAATTGCAATGGAAACCTTCTCACGAGGATTGAAAGCTCAATATCAAGGGGGAAAAAATCTCAGATTATGTATTGCCGAGGAAATGCCAACCAATCAACCACCTAGCATTTGCGGATGACATAGTTATTTTCACAAAGGCGCCTCATGGAATTAACTCTCACTCAATTTGAAGCTTCATCCAGGCAGCTCTTTAACAAGTCCAAAAGTTATTTCTACATGCCCAAAAATGCTCCACTTTCAAGAGTAAGGATGATTCAATGCCAAACAGGTTTTGTACAACGGTTCCTTCCTTTTACATACCTTGGCTACCCTATTCAAAAGGCAAAGAAAAGAAAAGCTCTTTTCCAGCCAATGATTGAGAAAATAACCTCTTGGATTGCTGGGTGGCAAACAAAATTTCTATCTCCCCGAGGTAAATTAATCTTGATAAAGAATGTTCTCAGTAGCATTCCAATATACCTCTTCACAGTCCTCCAACCTCCTAAAGCTGTTATCAAGGACTTGGAGAGGCAATTCGCCAACTTCTTCTGGGGCATCTCAGAATTGGGTAGTAAACACCATTGGGCTGCATGGAAATCAATTTGTCGTCCAGTAGAGGCAAATGGACTCGGGATTATTTCATTATCGGATTTGGCCAAAGGTTTTCGTACCAAGTTGTGGTGGACGAAAGAAGTCGAAAATTTCGGAAGGGTAATTCCTTGTGGTGCACATTCATGCAAGCAAGATATTGTCATTCCCATCCTCGCCTGATACAGGAGGGACACGGAGACTCGTACATATGGAAGTGAATGCTAAAAAATCGACAAGAAGCATAATGCAGCTTTCTATTCTTGATATGCAACGAACAGTCCTCTTTTTGGTTTGATACATGGCTGCCCACAGGGCCCCTATTTCATGAAGTCAGCCAAGTGTCCGAGCCAAACCTCACTATTGCCCAGTTATGGAGCACAAATGGTTGGAATCTTTCGTGTTTGAATGACCATTATTCACTTCAAGAGCTAGAGAGACTAAGGCAGCTCCTTCATGGAAGTTCTATCCAGATATCTAATGAACCAGACGAGCTAGTGTGGACACTCTCAACAAATGGTAAATTTTCAATCTCATCCACCCTCCTCACATGCTTCCATGCTCTCTCGGAAAATGATATGGGATGGCAGGCTACAAATCAAGATTTCTATCTTCATGTGGCGACTTCTGAACAGAAAGCTTTCCCTTGACGACATAATAATCAACTTGGGAGTCTCTTTGGCTTCGAAATGCTCTTTTTGCAACAATCTGGAAACTTTGGATCACCTCTTTGTAGGATGTGAATTCGCTAGCAGCATTGGCTATATTTTGAATCATGGCTTGAAGTGCTTTTTCCCCCATCCTCCACAATACTAGGTAAACTCAATTCTTGGTGGTGGCATGACCTTCCTTCCAAAACCCTTGTCACTGTCCAGAAGCTTATGCCATCTTTGGTATGCTGGTTCAGATGGAAAGCACGAAATATGGCAATCTTTGAAGGTCATTTCACCACACCTCAACACATCATTACTCACATATGCTCCCAGTTGCAAAGCATCTCTACCATTCGACCATTTCATAGCACTGGACCAGCTGATGACATCTTTTTTTCTCATTTCATTTGCCGTCAAATTCTCAACACACAGTCGAGAAAAGCTTTTGCGGTCAAGTGGATCCCGCCTCTGAATGGCAGTGCAAAACTCAATATTGATGGGGCCTCAAGGAAATCTAGGGTTGGCGGCCGGTAGCGGAGTTATTAGAGATCACCGTGGAAACCTGATCAAAGCATTTAGCAACAATTATCTTCTCCAATCCAATTTACAAGCGTAAGCATCTGCCTTGGTGGATGGTCTCTAACTTTGTGCACAATTACAGCTCACGGAAGTAGAAGTGGAACTCGACTCCCTAGCTCTAGTGCATATAATAAAAGGCAAAAATCTAAGCCACCATGGAACATTGACCAACAATGGCAATTCATCAAAGCCTTCACGTTGGATAGGCATTTCACTTTTTCACATGTTTACCGAGAGGCAAATCATGTGGCGGATAGGCAGGCAAATGAGGGAATTTTTAATCCTTTCTATCTAGAGTATAACCAAGACACTCCCTAGGCCTATTAGTGGATTGTTGCACTTGGATGCTCAGGGCTGCCCCGTACATAAGGCATTGTAAATTATGATTCATTGAATAAACTATCGTACACCTACTTTGGGTGTTTGCTCAACAAAAAAAAAAACTTGTTTTTTATTTATTTATTCACAATTGCACTTTAAATTTTTGTTTATCAATTTATCATGTCTACCAGAAATTTAATTAATTTTTTACTTTTCGGCACACCATGAATTGCTAAGTCAATTAGGGTTCAAGTACGGTTGAAGCAATTGTTCATAGGTGAATTTAAAATTAAGGGTTGATCACACAATTATATTAATCAGCTAATAATTAGTATAAATATATTATTCTGAGTAACCTTAGTTTTGGTTAGGTTGACAGAAGGGATAAAGTTTTTGAACCTTTGGCATAGGCCAGTATTAGATTATAAGACTAATTATTCCAGACCAGGTGGTAGAATTAATTAGTTGATTCGGCTGAGTATTCCCAACTAGAAACTTGAATTCCATGCAGATAAAGACTTGAATTGGTTAGTTAGGCAAGAGAAGGTCTCGAACCTTAGTTAATTAATTTGATAGAATTCAATTACCGAAGAGCTTCGGGGTTATGTTGGAACATGAGAGTAGAATCTATATTAATTATAATTGAAATTGATTGATTAACTTGAGATTTGAATAAATCCAAGATAATTCCTAGCCTAGTACTCTACCCACTTTTATCATCTACTTGTATCCTTAATTTTATTCAGTCATTCTTTAAATTTTAATTATTTATTTCTTTAGTTCTTTTAATTCTAGAAGCCAAATTCTTTGCAAACCAGCTGCATAAATAGAATTTGGACTAGATTCTCGGTACTTGTTACCCATCCTTATGGATAAGGTAATTTAACTTGTCTAGCATGGATCAAGTTTTTGGCGCCGTTGTCGAGAACAATTGTAGGCAATATCAAAATGCTAAACAAGTCCTACTTTAGACTGTTGCTTTTATTTTTGTTTATTGATCCACGTTAGACAAGTTAAAATTTTCCTATTCCATGTTTCCAGTAATATCTGCAAGTATACGGTTATCAATGTAGTAGGGTGAATAAGTATCGATCTTCCATAAGGACTAGTACAAGTACCAAGATTCTAGTACAATTTCTATTTAGACAATCAGTTTGCAAAGGAATTGGATTTTTAAATTAAAATGCAAAAATAATTCAAAGACTTAATTTAGAAAATAATTAAATTGAATTGTAGTTGCAACAACATATAAAAATGGATCAAATATTAGGCTAGCAATTATCTTGGTTACTCAAATCTTAATGGATATTCTATTCCCATATTTCGATCCAACCCCGTAGCAATCTGTAATTAAATCCTATCAAATTAATTAACTAGGGTTTGAGAAACCATCTCTTGCCTACATAACAAATTTGAGTCATCATTCTCATAGAATTCGAGTATCTTTCCAAGAACACTCGGCGAATCAACTAATTAATTATGTCATATTGAACGAGAATAATTAGCCTAATAACTTAACACTGGTCTATGGCGGCGGTTCAAAAGCCTTATTTCCTCGACCAACCTAACCAACTCTAAAGGTGATCAATCTCTAAAATATTTATCTATTAATGTTAATTATTAGCCTATTAATATAATTTAACAATTAACCCTTAATTAGATTCATGAATAATTGTGTCACCACACCGAACTCTAATTAATTTAGTAATTCATGGTGCACGAAAATGAAAACAAATTACTTGAATTGATTACACACATATTAAATTGGCAAATAAAAATAAAAAGTGCAATTGAAACTAAATAAATAAAAGATGCGTTACCAGAATCAAAACTATTTCAAAAGTACTTGAACTAAATGGCTTGAATGATCCACAAGTCAAAGAGTTAACTAAAAAATTGAAGAATTAAATAACCTAAAAGTAGTCAAAACCCTAGACAAAAGGTGAAAAAGAAAGTCTGAGAATCGCTCCCTTTGAGTGTTACAAAAATCCCTTATTTATAGAAAACATTGAAAAGGCCTAGGTCCAAATTGAGTCATCCGCAGTAAGTGATTGAATTACTGCTATCCAAGCATAGTCAGTGGGTTAGCCACTGACAGCTAGTAAAGATGCCTAGAATAGGCTGCAGACAGCGAACGTGCTTCTATTTTAGTCGCTGACAGCAGCTGATTAGCCTTGGTCTAGCCATAGTTAGCAGATGGCCCTTTTCCAGGATTGCTTCATAATCTTGTTCTTCCATTTTTAACCCCTTGCACTGCTACCAATTGACCATTTTGCTCCTAGTTCACCCGCACAAAACATAAAACAAAAATAGACAACCATACCAACAAAGACACGCATGCATTTAACAATAAAACAACTTAAACGATACTACTACTATGAACATCCTAAACATAATGTAATTCACCTAAAATGCGACAAATAGGACTAAACAGACTAAAACTGACAACAAAAGAAACACAAAAATAACTCTAAATTTAGAGTTATCAATTTTCCCAAACTTAGCATTTTACTAGTCCTGAGCAAAATTAATTAGACACAACCCATACAAACGCAAAATAAGAATAGGAATGGCAACGTTAAAATCAGATTGATCTAATTGAGTCATCAACCTAGCCAACATCCAACCAATCATATAAAATCATGTCCCAATTTTATCCATACTAAGAGTTCATTCGAACAAATGTCAAACACACTCCCACAAAATATAAATACAAGAACTCATGATACGAATCTGGAGAGGCTAAAAATATATCAAGATGAGGAGATGAAAGATGGAGCAAGCTTGGACTCACTCTTGCCAAGATTGGAGCACATTCGTGGTATTTTGATCTAGTTGGATTGGGCTATCCTCAATTCATTAGTACATGAAGTCCAATTCTTCAAAGCAAAGCACAAGGGGAGATCTTTTAAGTCCATAGGTTGAATATTATGTTATATTGTTACTTGGCTTTCTATTTGTTTAAGTCCATTATTGTGTAAAGCCGAATAGTAATTTAAAGTGTTGTGTAAATTGGGCTGGTTTAAGTCGGGTTTAGGTATTCATTTAATTCTTAGTTTTTAGACTCATTAATTAGCCTTAATAAGGCCCATTTAACCCAAAAATTTGGGACTACTTAGCTGTAAGATGATGGCTGAACCCTAGCACTACCTTTTTATGAGTTTTTAGCTAGTTTTTAGGATTTTATTAAGCCTATAAATAGGCATTATCATATGGACGAATTTCAGTCAATTTTGTATCAATAATTCGTCTTTTTCGTGAGGAAAAAGTTGTTTCTTTTAGTCTTTCGATTAAGACTTTGTTGGGATATCGCTTGAGCAACGGTGATTGTTCTAACCGACTTATAGATTTGGTTCTTGCCTGATTCATATGGGCAACAGGTCAATTCTAACTTTAAATCTTGTTAAGAGTTTGGTTCTTGTCTCACTATAGACAACGGGTTGAATTCTTGTTTGATTCTTGTGTGTTCTTTTTCGTTCTTGTTTGTGTGTTAGTTGTCCAAATTCTTGTGATCAACTTTGGAGTTAATCCTTGGGGTTTTGGTGCCATCTTGAATTGTTGGGTTTTGGTGCCATCTTGAATTGCTGGTCCAATTTTGGTAAGTTCTATTTATTTTCGTTTTTAATTTTTTTAGAGATTTTTTTCAAAGAAAATCATATCTTAGTTTTTGTAGAAAAAAGAAAATAAATTTACTGTTCATCATTACTGTTCATCGTTCCTGTTCATTAGAAAAAAAAATTCCTTATTGATTCTTGTCTTATTCTTGATCTTGTGCCTTACCTTGATTCTTGATTATCATTCAATCTTGGTTGTTTGTTGTTTCTGTGTTCTTATTGATAAAAAAAAATTCCAGCCATATTGTTGCTTCTTGATTATAGTTTTTCATTATTCTCTTTGTTGTTGCTGCTACAAAAAAATATATTTTCTTAGCCGAATTAAAAAAAGAGAGAGAGAGAGAGAGAGAGAAGAAGTGTTCTTGGCCAAATTGAAAAAAAATAGGAAAAAAAGAAAAAAAAAATTTGTTTGGCTGAAAGGTGAAAATAAAAAAAGAAGTGAAAAAAAACGTGAAAAAAAGAGGAAAAAAAAGAATTGGATATTGAAAATGAGAAAAAAAATTTAGAATTTGCATATTGGTTGCTTATAAATATAGGCAATTATTTTTGTTTATTTTCTGATCTAAAAAGGTTTTGATTTCTAACCTTTTTTCCTACTTGTAGATGGTATTCGTTATTCCAATCCTAATTGCACTTGGTTTCCTTATTCTAATCCTATTTGAAATTGGTTTTATGTCTTAATCGTATTTAGAATTGGTTTTTAATCCTAATCCTAATCCTAATTGGATTTGAAAAACCCTAATCCATGTAGACTTAGGAAAAATATCCTAATCCCAGTTAGATTCGGAAAAGTAATCCTAATCCTTGTAGGATTAGATTACTTACCCTAATCCCATTGAATTAGAAAACCCACCAAATTTGGCACTTATCCATTTTTGGAAACTTTCTAAATCAAGGTCTACTTTCCAAATTCATAATTCTGTTCAAAACCACTTCATTTTTGTTGGTTCTTTTAAGTTCTTTTTTAATCTTAAGTGCTACTTATTTGTTCTTGTGTGCTTAGTTTCCTTTTTTATTTGGTAAATTTGCTTACCAAATTCTTATTTGCTTATTCTACACCTTTTGTTGCTTCAAGTAGTCTCGGATATTTTGTTGTCTCTTGTTCTTTGAAGCTTAAGTCTGAAAGTTTGGTGTCTCTTATTTGTCATTGGCCCGTGATTATTTGTTTTTTTTTTACTTCCAACCAATTCAGTGGTTAAGACATAACTAGAACTCACTTTGGTCCTCGTAGTCTTCCAAAGACTTTTAGAATGAACTAAGGAGCGGAAAAAGGCATTGTTTGGTAAGATCATTTGAGTGATAAAAGCCATTCAATTGAAGGTATAAACGAGGGATTGAATGATACAATTTGAGTCAATTGCTCTCCAAAGAGTAAGACTGAGTGGTGAGGAAAATTCTGATTATTTTTTCTTCTAACACTAAACACTTTGTTTGTGAGTTTTATTTGTGATGTCTTATAGGTAGGAAGAGACTTTCTTCACTAAAGTTCTTGTGAATGAAAGGGTTTGTGGTACTGTAATTGATAGTAGCATATGGATTAATATGGCAAGTACATTCAATCTTGTTGAAAAGTTGAATTTGCCTACTTTGCCACATCCAAGACCCAATAAGTTCCGATGATCAACTGAAAGTGAAGTGTTTGAGGTGACTGAGCAAGTTATTGTATCCTTCTGTATTAGTAAGTATTCTGATAATGTAGTTTGTGTCGGCCCAAGAGCAACCTAAGAGGGGGGTGAATTAGGTTGTCTCTAAAATCAAACCTTTTAATGTGCTTAATGAAAATGTAAACTTTGTGTAACAAATAAACACTAAAGCACAAATGAGCAAAGATAAATATTCAATCAATTGAAGCTCAAAGACAAATAAATAGACTGAGAATATCAAACCAAACTCCCAAACTCATCAAGTTTGGAGTACATCCACTCGTAGTGCCTATTCAAAGAAGGTGAGGCAATAATCTTCTTGTACACCAAGTAGGCTCACCCTTGCACCAACTAAGCCCTCTAGTTGAGCCAAAGGGTTTTACACTACAACCTCACTTTCGTACACTTGTTATCCCTCCATGCTGTGCTAACTCTTACACTTGAAAATCACTCACTAGTCTACTCTTGCTCACACTAATTCTCTCTAGTTGAGCCAAGAGAACTATACTACCCAAACCAATACAACCCACAATATTTTTGCCTATTTCTCTCCAAATAGCTCTTACAAATGTTTGTATTGAATGTGGTAGTTCCTCTCTCTATCTAATGGCCTTGGGCTATTTATAGATGAAAGATGTGCTGAAATTTGAGCTCCAACGGTAAAAAAACTAATTGTTAAAAACTAGCTATTAGAAGTTCGGACGGAGGTTCGGAGTCAAATCATACGTCCTACAGCTTTATGAACAGTATTTCTTTATGTTGAGCTCGTGCGTCCTACAGCTTTTGGTTCGGACGGTCATATGCGTCCTATCCCTCAGCTTCTGGTTCGGACGGTCATATGTGTCCTACAGCTTCTGATCATGCTTCGGACTCTCTCTTGCGTTCGAGTTCCTTTCTTTCGGACACTCTTCATCGTCCGTAAGGTGTTGTCCGATCAACTTTTGGTCATTTTTCTTGATTGGGTTCGGATGATGATTTTTGTCCGAGCCTTCCTATTTTTTTGCACACTTGTTTTCAAGCCATTAGTATGATTTGGTCATCATCAAAACATGATTATCATAACTGGGGTCCAACAATCTCCCCTTTTTTGATGATTATAAATCAATTGGACAATTCTAAAAACAACCAAAACATACAAAGCAGAAGACAAGAGGTTTTGTCCATTATTTTCTCCCCCTTTTGGCATCATCAAAACATAAGAGTAAAAACAATTTATACACATAATCTCCCCCTTAAACTAAGCTTGCAATTCAAATAAGTATATAGAGGATTTGTCAAGTTCAAAACATTTCTTCCCTTCAAGAATATAAAATCAAGTAGAAATGAGGAAATCTATGCAAAGGATTAACGTCAAGGCTTTTATCACTCATTCCTTACCAAAAGCATCATCAAAACAATAAAGCATATGTGATGTAATTTCTTGTGATGCAAATTAATTTCTGAAACAAATAAGCCATTTAGAAATGAGAATGCTCCCCCTTTCTTTTGCAAGTAGTGACTTAATATAGATAAAATTTGGAGATACTCATACCCAAGCATTCTAAACAAATTCAATCACATAGTTGACTAATATTCAAGAGATCATAGTTCACATTAACACATTCTCAAAAAATTTAAATGTTACCCATTTCAATGTCATCTTAGCTTATATGCTTTGAACACCCTTTATTGATAATCTATCTTGAATCCCTTGGTTCTATCCAAGCATACCTACATACAAAATTAAGCAACAACTTTTGGTACCCAAACTTTCTTGGGTCCAATTGGGTTAGTAGCATGTTTGATCACCCAAATTGCTTTCATTCCAAATTTCTCATTTTGTTTAACACAGCAATCCTTTTTGACATGTCCATGTAGATGATAATAATTGCAAATAATATTCTTATTGCTATAAAAAGAAGATTTATATTTTACAAAGCATAAACCATCCTTTCTTAAGGTGGTACGAAATTATTGTTGATAAGCATATTTCTAGTACTTTTCTTTTCAAAAATATTTTTCTTTTTCTTTTGCAAAAGTACATCAAGATCATCTAATCTCTTCTTCAATGAAGCTTGTTCTTCCTTGATCTTGGTTTTTGCATCCAATCATTTTTTCTTCAAAACATCATTTTCTTGGGTCAACATGTTATTTTCGTACACATGTTTTGATTTTACACTCAATAAAGCATTAATCTTAATTTTTAACTCTTTGTTCTTAGCATATGATTCTTTCAAACATTCATGCATTTAAAAAATAAATGATTCAACATCATACACCATCATCACAAGAATCATCACAATAATCATAACTAGAGGATACCTTATTATCTGGCTTATACACATGACAGCCATTTGAGTAAGTTAAGTAAAATGTTCTTCTTCAACTTCTCAACAAGAATTGCAATCTTCCCATGTGATTTGAAAATTGTTGAACTGAGATTTCTTTCCTTCTTTCTTCTTCTTGGATGAACACTCATTGTTTGGAAAGTATTCCCGTTGGCCATATTTATAGCAATTTTCACTTGGCTTCTTGCTTGTATCTTTTTGTGAAGCCTTCAATGCTATGCTTCTTTTTGTCCTTGCCTCCTCATCATCTTGTACCTTATATTTCAACTTCAATTCAAAGGCTCAATAGGCATAGAATTTAAATTTTTACACTCTTCTATGGCAAGGGATTTAGGTTCCCATTCCTTAGGTAAAGAATTCAAAATCTTTCTATTCTTTTTACCCAAGGAATATTCTTTACTTAAACCTTCCAAATCCTTTATAGTTTCATTGAACCTACAACACATCTTGTCAATATTCTCATGAGGTTCCATTTTGAAGGATTCACATTTAGCCACAAGAAGTGACTTCTTTTGCTCTCTTATATCTTCACTTCCTTCATGGATTTGTTTAAATTTGTCCCATATTTCCTTGGCCGATTTGCAACCTTTCACTTTAGTAAACTCATCTGCGTCCAAAGCATTATACAAAATATTAAACATGGCTATAGCATTTAAAGACAAATTTACTCTATCTTGTGCATTTAACTCATATATAGTCTTAGGCCTTAATCTATGTGTATTTTCATCAAGAATATTAGCCTCAAAATGACATTCATCAACAATGTACCACAATTCAATATCAATGGATTGTATAAAACTTTTTATTCTTTCCCTCCAACAAACAAAATTAATGCCATTAAACATGGGAGGTCTAGTAACGGAATGCCTTTCTACAAACAAAGCATTAATGTTTGCCATAATGATCTTTACTCAAAGGTGATTAAACCAAACGAAAGAGACCAAGCTCTGATACCAATTGTTGGCCCAAGAGCAACCTAAGAGGGGGGGGTGAATTAGGTTGTCTCTAAAAACAAACCATTTAATGTGCTTAATGAACATGCAAATTTTGTGTAACAAATAAACACCAAAGCACAAATGATAAAAGATAAATATTCAATCAATTGAAGCTCAAAGACAAATAAAGAGATTGAGAATATCAAACCTCATCTAAAGAAACTCCCAAACTCATCAAACTTGGAGTACATCCACTAGTAGTGCCTCTTCAAAGAAGGTGAGACAATAATCTTCTTGTACACAAAGCAGACTCACCCTTGCACCAACTAAGTCCCTATAGTTGAGCCAAAGGGTTTGACACTACAACCTCACTTTTGTACATTTGTTATCCCTCCACTCTTACACTTGAAGATCACTCACTAGTCTACTCTTGCTCACACTAATTCCCTCTAGTTGAGACAAGAGAACTATAGTACCCAAACTAATACAACCCACAATATTTTAGCCTATTTCTCCCCAAATAGCTCTTACAAGTGTTTGTATTGAATGTGGTAGTTCCTATCTCTATCTAATGTCCTTGGACTATTTATAGATGAAAGATGTGCTGAAATTTGAGCTCCAACAGTAAAAAAACTAGCTGTTAAAAACAAGCCGTTGGGAGTTCAAACAGAGGTTCAGACGTCCGATCATGCGTCCTACAACTTTATGAACAGTGCTTCAGATGATATGGTTGTATGCATCTTACAGCTTGACAGAAACTTCTTCATTTTGAGCTCTTTTCTTCGGACGGTCTTGTGTGTCCTATAGCTTTTGGTTCGGACGGTCATATGCGTCATATCCTACAGCTTCTGGTTCGGACAATCATGTGCATCCTACAACTTATGGTTCAGACGGTCATATGCATCCTATCCCTCAACTTCTTGTTCGGATGGTCATGTGCATCATAAAGCTTATGATTCAAACGGTCATATGCGTCCTATCCCTCAGCTTCTGATTCGTACGGTCATATGTGTCCTACAGCTTCTGATCATGTTTCGGACGCTCTCTTGCATCCGAGTTCCTTTCTTTCGGACACTCTTCATCGTCCGTAAGGTGTTGTTCAACTTTTGGTCATTTTTCTTGATTTTGTTCGGATGATCATTTTCGTCTGAGCCTTCCTATTTTTTTACACACTTGTTTTTAAGCCGTTAGTACGATTTGGTCATCATCAAAACATGATTATCATAACTGGGGTCCAACGAAGTTTGTGATGTAGCGCTTTTGCATACATGTCATTAACTACTTCGTGAGCTATGAGAATTATCTGAAAATGGTTTTTATGATAGCTATACTAAGGCGTATCACTTGTGTAAAAAGGGTAAAAAGTTTAAATTTATTCATTTCCCATAACATCAAATAAATGAAGAAAGATTAGAAATTCAAAGAAAAATTCTTGAATGGAATAAAAGTAAAAAGAAAAGTGGGGAAAGCTAAATGGTGGCCGAAAGTCAAGATAAAGATTGTAAAGGTTTCTACCATAGGCCAAGAAAAAAAGAGAAAAGAGAGAGATATCAAGAGAATTATTTTGTCATGACTAACCTTGATTTATCTTTGTCTAGTTATCTTTCTTTTGTGCAGCACTTCAAAGGTGTAAGTTATGATGCACAACCTCCCATTTGAGTGGCTCATTATTCCAACCAAAGCAAGGAAAGAAAGATATGGTTATCAGTACCCTATCTCAAAAGTATGAACTTCTTTCTACTTTTGTATTGTGTTGAGATTCTTAGATTTGAGCATTTAAGAAATTGTATAAATTTAATTCCGAATTTAGAATTATTTTTAGTTTACATTTTGTTTATTTTTTGTTTGAAATTAATTCCTTTACTTTGGTTTTTGACTTGGTTGTTGTTTTGAATAGAAAAGGCATCCAAATTCTTGGACTTCAATTCCAATTTGTGGAGCATTGTTTGGATAAATTCGTCCAAGCCTTAGTTGATAATCATTTACATGCCATCAAATCTAATTTGAATTGTTGTGATAGCATGCTAAATGATTTTCAACATTTCACGTTTGTTCAAAACAACTTGGATAACTATGTTAGATTGGTTAAGTTCTTTTATGAATTTTCAATCTCAAGTAAAGTTAACTTCAAAAGTTTCAAATTTTGTCCAAGTCAAGTTTTTGTTATGGCGTGATAACTTGTTTCGTTTTGTTTTACTTAGACACACCACCCAAATTTTTGTATCTTACTTAGTTTTTGAGCAACCTAAGTTGTGTGTGATTTTGGTCAAATACTTTGTAAGAATAACATCATATCATTTTTGCCTCAAAACACTTTGACTAAAATTTTTGTTTACGGTTAGTTAACTTCCAATTTGTATCAAAATCAGTGTTTTTCAGCAATTGCTAAAATTGAGCTAACTTGTCAACACTGAATGATTTTCTACTTTGGCATGCACATTTGATTGATTGTTTGGACAATTAATTCGCAAAACATTGTTGTGTTCGCAATAGTGCACGGTTTCAAGGCCTATCTTCTGACAATCTTGTGTCACATTTGACTAATCTGTGTTTTTCTTATCTAGATTTGGATTTGAGGATGAATCCTTTGGAGGAGGGAGGGAATGATATGAATCCGAAGAGGCTAAAAATATATCAAGAGGAGGAGATGAAAGATGGAGCAAACTTGGACTCACTCTTGCCAAGATTGGAGCCTATTCGTGGTATTTTGATCGAATCCTCAATTCATTAATACATGAAGTCCAATTCTTCAAAGATTGAATTTGAAGCACAAGTGGAGATCTTTTAAATCCATGGGTTGAATATTTGTTATATTGTTACTTGGCTTTTTATTTGTTTAAGTCCATTATTGTGTAAAGCCGAATAGTTATTTAAAGTGTTGTGTAAATTGGGTTGGTTTAATTCAGGTTTAGGTGTTGATTTAATTCTTAGTTTTTAGACTCATTAATTAGCCTTAATAAGGCCCATTTAGCCCAAAACTTTGGGGATACTTATGGCTGAACCCTAGCACTACCTTTTCAGGAGTTTTTTTGCTAGTTGTTAGGATTTTATTAAGCCTATAAATAGGCAATATAATATGGGCGAATTTCAGTCTATTTTTTATCAATAATATTCGTCTTTTTCGTGAGGAAAAAGTTATTTCTTTTAGTCTTTGGATTAAGACTTTATTGGGATTATCGCTTGAGCAACAGTGATTGTTCTAACTGACTTATGGATTTTGTTCTTGCCTGATTCATATAGGCAACTAGTCAATACTAGCTTTAAATTATAAAACGAATATCAACACTTGTTAAAAGTTTGGTTCTTTTCTCTTTATAAACAATGGGTTGAATTCTTGCTTGATTCTTGTGTATTCTTTTTCGTTCTTGTTTGTGAGTATTTGATGTCCAAATTCTTGTGACCAACTTTGGAGTTGATCCTTAGAGTTTTGGTGCCATCTTGAATTGTTGGGATTCGTGGCATCAAGTCTATTGCGGACGGGGTTAACATCAACTCACATTCATCAGTATGGATCACATCACACAATGAATTTTTCCAGTCCACAAATCACTATGACCACCTTTTATTTGGCTTTTTATTTTATTTTTCTAGGCTTAGCAAGACACATGTTCACACAAACCGCCTTAAGATTTTTGTTTCTTACCATCCTTATGCATTTTGTGTAAAGCAAACCATTTTTTTTTATTTATTTATTGAAGCTCATTGGAGCAACTTAGAGCACTTAAAGAACTAGCCACGGAAAAATAGTCATATTAGCAGAAATCAATTAGAAAATTGTAATAAAATCTAATAAATATCTCGCCATAGAGAACATGCAAATGAAATACAATGGCCTACGTCATGTCCTACTCTATCCTACCCAACAATCACAAAGAAATCAATTCCAACAACTTCAAATTGGCATGACTATCAAAATAAATGACTTGACTCTTCTATAATAGCAATAAGTTTAAACATTTATAACCAAGAAAGTAAAATTAACATAAATTCGACCTTACACCCATTTTAAACAAAATCATGAAACATGAAAACATGTGAACTTATAGTCATTGGTTTCCATATCATTGACAATTAGAATTCAATCCTACTATTAATACGCCATTCTATTAGCACAAGACTTAAACAAATTTACATCATAATGAAAATCACCAAACATAACATAAATAAATCAACTAAACCACCACTTGCCCACACAACACTAAACGTAAACAATTAAACAAGGAAGTGGGAAAAAAACAAAAACTAACTAAAAAAATGAAAAACAAAAATGACACTCGCTTAACAAAACTTGTTCTCTGTCTAAATTAATAAGAGATCATTGTCCAACAATCCTGGATGGCCAGGCATCATTTTCTCCTTTCGTCGTCCTCCACCCTCTCTTTCTGCATCATTCCGGGTTCCATAATGCCACTCTGGTGGTAGAGTGGTCTGCAGCCAGTGAGTC
Source organism: Cinchona pubescens (assembly GCA_025175665.1). Lineage (NCBI taxonomy): Eukaryota > Viridiplantae > Streptophyta > Magnoliopsida > Gentianales > Rubiaceae > Cinchona > Cinchona pubescens. The sequence goes on from JANKKI010000048.1 coordinate 1,564,541, forward strand.
ATATCAACATTCAAGAGGTGACTAAGCTACCACACCAAGAAATCCATCTTCTATATCATTTTTAATAACACTAGTTGTGATAGACGAGGAGTTCCCGTTGGGTCTCAACATTAAGTAGAGAATGGAAAACAAAGTAGGAAGCAGGCCTGCACGGGAGTACAAGCAATGGTACCCGAGGTCTTTCTTATTGATCTTCTTGTCTTTCCTCGGCTGCTTGTTCTCCTTGTGCCTCAGCTTAGGCGGACTTATACTAGTTTACAATTTCCTTAATAGCTTTGTTGTCAATTGGCATCAACACGTTCCATTTCTTTGTAGTTGCCATCCGAAAATTGCAAGCTAGCACAATTCAGTAATCAAATTAGGAAAGAAATGTGCCTTATACTTCCTATTCCTCAGAATCTCTAAAGAAATCTCCTATCTTATGTCAGTCATTCCCTCCATTATGGCAAAAATAAGCCAAGCCTAGTCAGGATTAATGTCAGTGGTGTGCAAAGCAGGCAAAATGTGAGAACAAACTAGCTGTGTCTAAACTCTAACCTCTGCATTTAAATACTTTAACCTAATCCACTTTCATTTCTCCTCTTCCGTATCACAGTGAACCTAGCCATCAGTTAATCTACTTCTAGCCTCATCATAATCAATGTCACCATCCAAAAACAAAGTGAATTGATTGATGGGATTGGTAGGTAAGTGGTAAATCTCATTAATGGCTTCAAGGTAGTAACTCGCTGGGATGTTCCTAACCATAACATAGTTCCTTATCTCCAAACTGTTTCCTATGAATTTACAGATTGTGTTCTTATTTACCACCATAGTAGGGATTTGTAAAAATCCTTCCAGCCCCTGCTTTGGATTTTGTTAAAAGTAAATTTCTGGCGCAACTCATCGGCATCATCATTATTCTAAATACTAACATGACTTAAATCTATCCCCCGCTCATACAAGGGACTCATTCCATTCTACAATTTGTCATGCAATTTCTTTGCCTCAAGAACTACAAACACATTAACATCAAAGGTATTATCATCGGTTTGTTTTCATTTTTTCCCCATTGAGCAATTTATACAGTCAACAAAATAATCAACCAAATATTTCTTCCCCTTTCCCTAACTTGATCAACAAATAACCCCAACAATTGTTTCAATAAATCAAACAAACTATGAACCACTACACACAAACAAAGTGATCACAAAGAAATTCCAATTAACCAATCCAAGAATGTACCCAAAAACAATTAGAAATAATCTTACTTGAAATCCCGAATTGTATTGTGCCTCTTTGTATTGAGCAATTCAGTCCCCTTCATATTCTTGTGATTGATTCCTTCAACTTTGAATCAAAATTGTTGCAGAAATAAAGGAAAATATTTCCAGAAGCCAATTATAATGAAGAATAACAATTTGTGGAGAAGAACGAAAAAAATTTGATGAGAAAGAGTAGGAGAAAATTTTAATTGAAGTTAAAGAAAAAGAATAAAGAAAAATAGGTTTTTTTATTTTCATTTTCTTGCTGCTTTGAATAGTCTAAGGAGGAAAGGAAAAAGGGAGCTTGGGTTTTGGTAAAAAAATATGGAACGAAGGGTTTAAAACCCTTTCACCTATACCTGAATCTGTCTCTTAGGCTATCTAGATGTATCAATCGCTGAATGAGGTTGACCTTCTGTATTAGCCACAGTCAGTGGTTGATTACACTAAGATTACCCACAGACTGTGAGTAGCGTTCTATTTTACCTGCAGTCAGTGAGTAAAATACCTTGGGTCAGCCGTAGTCAGCAGCTAACCTTTTCAAACCAACTTACCAAATCATCCTTTCTCATTAAATTCAAACCCTACAAAACAATTAAAAAAATCATAATTAGCTATCCTTAGCTTCTATGCAACTTATGGTTTTGCCATAATTGCAAAACTAAAATGAAAAATTAAACTGAAAAATAAGGAATTGAAACTAAAATACTCAGGTTGCCTCCCAAGAAGCACTTGTTTAAAGTCATTAGCTTAACTTTACAACTCTTCACAACCATTTATTTGACAAAATGGACTTCTTGAAGTCCATTGTCAAAACCACCATTGTAGTAGATCTTCAATCGATTCCCATTAACCTTAAATGTTGACTTTTCACCTCTTATTTCCACTACCCCATATGGATAAACATATTTACCACCTCAAAAGGTCTGTTCCATCTTGATTTTAGCTTGCTAAGAAACATTTGTAGTCTAGAACTGTATAGTAGAACTTTGTCACAAACATGGACTTCATTAGTTATGATGTGCTTATGATGCCATTTTTTTATTCTATCATTATAAATCAAGCATTTTCATAAGCCTTGTTTTGGAACTCAAGTTCACTCAATTTCAGGAATCTCTTATCTCCGGCTGCCTTAGAATCAAAATTCAAAGTATTAATCACATTTGCCCAAAATGCCTTGTGCTCAAGCTCTACTGGTAGATGACATGTTTTCCCAAAAACTAACCCATATGGAGACATCCAATAGGTGCTCTAAATGCAGTCCGGTATGCCCACAATGCATCGTCGAACTTCCGAGCCCAATCCTTTCAGAGGAAGTTACTATCTTCTCTAAGATTTGCTTCAACTCTATATTTAATACCTCAGCTTGACTTGAAGTTTGTGGATGATAAAAGTAAAGAAATTTTGTGCCTCACACCATACTTGGCCAATAAGGTTTCAAATTGAGAGTTTTTGAAATTTGAACAAAAATTATAGACGAGTGACTGCGTCATAGTCATTGCTTTGACTTTCATCTCCTACACTTGTTTAGTCAATATTGCCATCTGTTTATTGAATACCTCTTTCTTAGCCAATATTGCGTTTCAAGAATTCAACTCATGCACTTCTTTGCTCTTGGGCTTGTACTGCCGAAGACAAAAAAATTATTGTACATTTTATCCAATAACTTAATTCTTAAGCCTCTTCCAGAGTCTTATTCAATATAAGAGGACCCATTTGCCGAAGCATTAACTGATTCACGGGTTTCTTGAAACATCCTAATATAGATATCTCCATTTGCATCCATAAGGGTAACCCATGATGTGGACACTTATTAAGCTAGTCATTGTATCTTTCCCAAGTTTCGCTAAGGTTTTCTACACATTATTGACTGAAAAAAATTATATCGTTCCTTAGCTTAGATACTTTTGAACGAGAAAAATATTTTGACATGAAGGCTACCACTAATCTATCCTAAGTCATAAAAGACCCCTACTTATAACCTTGCAGCCATAATTTTGCCTTAAAGAAAATGGAAATGGCCTCAATTTAAAGGCATTCGATGACACATAATTCTACTTAAAAGTACCACAAACCTCTTCAAAGTTGATTAAATGGCAGTTTGGAGCCTCATTATGCAGTCCTGATAACATTTCATGTTGCTGAAGCATGGATATCAAACCTGGCTTGATCTCTATCCAATCTCAAAATTATTTGCTTGAATTGGAGGTGGTATGATACTAAACTGAGGTCCTCAAAAATGGGTTGAGTGTAGTCTCCCAATGGTCTATTATTACTTGGAAAGTCTTGAACATTATCCTCAAATTCTCCATCATTCTATATCTATTCCTGATTGCCTGGTGGTATTTCTTACTGTCCTACAGGTTGATGTAGAACCTTTCTATCAGTCATGTCTACTTATTATTGTTGTAAGCCCTATCTTCTTAGTTGCCTAAAAGTCCCATCAATTTTCATATCAAACTTTGAAATAGTTCGATCAGATATGTGCATAAACTATCAAGTAAACTGTTATGAGTACCATTTTATATAATAGAATAACAAATATAGAATTAATGGAATAATGGCTCGCAAAGAAAACAATTTAAAAAACAAACAAAAGTAAAAATCTAAAGTAAGAATTCTTTTAGCATCTCAATATTGCCAACTGTAGTCCCCAACAATGACACCAAAAATTTTATCCACGTTGGACAAGTTAAAATTTCCTTATCCCATGTTTCCACCAGTATCCGCAAGTATACGGTGATCAATGTAATAGGGTAAATAAGGGTCAATCCCACAAGGACAAGTACAAGTACAAGCAATGAGATTCTAGCACAATTTATATTTATACAATCGATTTGCAAGGAATTTGGATTTTTAAATTAAAATGGAAAAATAATTAAAAGACTTAATTTAGAAAGCAATTAAATTGAATTGAAGTTGCAGCAATATATAAAAATGGGTTGAATTCTAGGGTAGCAATTATCTTGGGTTACTCAAATCTCGGGTCAATCAATTAATTAAGTTAAAATTAATGGAGATTCTATTCCCATATTTCAACCCAATACTGGCAATCGGTAATTGAATCCTATCAAATTAATTAACTAGGGTTCGAGAAATTATCTCTTGCCTACCTAACAAATATCCTAATGGAATTTTGAGTTTCATTATGGGAACATTCGGCATATCAACTAATTAATTCTGTCATCCTCGGCAAACTAGAATAATTAGCCTAATAACTTAACATTTGTTTATGACGAAGGTTCAAAAACCTTATTCCCTAAGCCAACCTAACAAACTCTAGATGTGTCCAATCTCTAAAATTGTCTATTTATGTTAATTATTGGCCTATTGATATAATTCAATGATTAACACTTAATTAGATTTACCCATGATGATTGCGTCACCCAAAATTGAACCCTAATTAATTTAACAATTCAAGGTACGTGGAAACGAAAACAAATTACTTGAATTGATTACAGACATATTAAATTGGCAAATAAAAATAAAAAGTATAATTGAAATTAAATAAATAAAGGAGACATTACCATATCAAAACTATTGCAAAATTACTTGAATTAAATGCCTAGAACGATCGACAAGTCAAAAAGTTAATCGAAGGAATTGAAAAATTAAATAATACTAAAACTATTCTAAATCCCTATACAAAAGGTGAAAAAGAAAATCAGAGAGTCGCTCCCTTTGAGCATTACATAAGTATAATTCCCCTATTTATAGAAAATGATAAAATGGCCCATGCCCAAATTGGGTCAACCGCAGTCAACGGTTGAATTTCCTACTACTGTGCATAGTTAGTGAGTTAGTCGTTGATAGCGAGTAAATGACTAGAATCAGCTGCAGATAACGGACATATTTCTGTTTCATCCGCTGAAAGTGGTTGATTAGTCTTGGTCCAACCACAATCAGCGGGTGGCTCTTTTCTAGGATTGCATCATCTTCCTGTTCTTCCATTTTTAGCGCCTTGCACTACTGCTAATTGACCATTTCACCCTAATTCACCTGCATAAAACATAAAACAATATAAATAGACAACTTTACCAATAGAGACACACATTTAACAACAATAACAACTACTATGAACAGCTTAAACATAACGTAATTCACCTAAAACACGACAAATAGGACTAAACACGCTAAAACTGACAATAAAAGACACACAAAAATAACTCTAAACTTAGAGTTATCATTTATTTTTAATTGTTCTTCTTTTCACGAGCTAGAGTTCCATCAAATTCTTACTGATTGTTTTGTCATATAAAATGATGCTCGTAACATTTTTCTTGTGCTTGATAGTTTATGTGCAGAAATGGTCGAACTCTTGCAAAATTTGATACTAAAATTGATAGTACCTTTAAGAAATTAAGGAGACAAGCACTACAACAACAATAATACATAGAATCAGACATGTCTAATGAAAGAAATCCATGTCAACCGGTGATTCAACCAAGTGAAGATGTAGATGTGGAACACAATAAAGAATTTGAGGGACATGGATAGAATGTATACGCTCCTAACAAACCGTCAGGTGACTATATCTAACCTATTTTTGGAGGATCTCTGTCAAGTGTCATACTACCTTCTATTCAAACTAATAACATCAAGATTAAGCCACGACTTATATCAATGTTTCAGCAACATGCAATGTTTTCAGGATTGCATAGAGAGGATACAAATAGCCATTTAATCAACTTTGAAAAAGTATGTGATACTCAAATTTAACGCATGGAGTGTCCGTAGATGCCTTTAAGTTGATATTGTTTCCCTTCTCTTTGAGGAATAAAACAAAATTGTGTCTGCAAGGTTATAAGCAAGGGACTTTTACTACTTGGGATAGATTAGTTCAGGCATTCATGTCGAAGTATTTTTTCCCATAAAAAATAGCTAAGCAAGGAATGAAATAATTTCTTTCAATCGATAGTATGGAGAAAACCTTAGCGAGGATTGGGAAATATACATTACTTTCTTAACAAATGTCCATATTATGGGTTGCCCCTATGGATGCAAATGAAGATCTTTTACAATTTGATGCTTCAAGAAACCCATGAATTAGTTGATGCTTCAGTGGCAGGTCCATTATGCTAAATAAAACTTCAAACGAGGCTCAAGATTTGTTGGATAAAATGTCCAATAATTAATTCAAGTCTTCTATAACACTTGCCAGAAAGCAGAAGAGAGGAGTACTTGAACTTAACAGTTGGGATACACTGATGGCTAAATAAGAAGTTAGTTATGGCTAGACAGATAGCAGAGTAACTAAACAAGTAGAGGAGATGGAAGTCAAAGCAGTGACTACATCACAGCAACTAGTCTACAATTTTTGCTCAAATGACCACCCTGGCCAATGTAGTACAGTAACATCATCTAATTCTTCTTTTGTAGGTCATGAGCAAGTGAACTATATAGGGAGTCAAAGCCAGAATCAATACAGGAGTCAAAATAATGCTTTCAGCAATACATACAATCCTGGATGAAGGAATCATCCAAATTTGTCTTGGGGTAATCAACAAAATAAGTATTCAAACAACCACGATAGTAGACACATGCACACTTCAAGCACCAATCATGTGGAAAATACTCTATACCAGTACACGAAATCTAATGATGATAGTGATAACCTACAACCTTGGTTTTGATAATGACAAATGAAACATAACTATCTTAACTGAAGCTATGCAGGAATGCTGGTACATTTGCCCATTAGCAGGGTTTTCGGACGAAGAACATCGTTTGAACTTGTGCTTGCACTATATTTCTCGGATGCACAAGATCGTCCAAATAGGGATTACCATGGACGCAATACACTTTCCAAACAATCAGGCAGAGAGCAAGTTTTTGGAGCATCTACAACGAACACACAAGCTCGTCCGAAGAAATCTGCCTCGGACGTATTTCACTGTCCGAAAGAGTAAGGCAGAGTCAAGAATTTTAAGGCACGTACAACGGATGCACCTAATCGTCCGAAAGAAGCTTACATCGGACGAAACCAACTATCTGAAACAAAAACATTCCCAGTTAAGCATGAAACCTTTCGGACACAATGTACCGTCCGATGTGTGAACTTTCAAACGTACATGGTTCGGACGAAAGAACGAACGCAAGCTCGGCCTTTGAAACAGTATCCTCTAATCTCTATTATTTAAGATCGGACGCATGACAATAATATTGGACATCCGAAACCTATAACGGCTACTTTTTGAGCATTTATTATTAAGCCATTAGGAGGTGGTTAGAATCCAATTTGTTGTGCTCACATCTATAAATACCAACTTCTTTGTAATAATGAGAAATATCTTTCGCACTGAATACAAAAAAAAACAAAAGGCAATTTGAGTGCAAATTAGCTCTTTAGTGATATTGTATTAGTATGTACCTAAAAGTGCTATTCAAAATATTGAGTGGAGTGATAATCTTGTACAAAAGTGAGGTTTGGTGTAAAATCCTTGGCTCAACTAAAAAGTAGTGTGAGCAAGGGGGATCCTACTTGTACACTAGAGATTATTGGCTCATCAAGATTGAAGGAACATCTCAGTGGACTATTACTCTAAGCTATCGAGCTTGGATGTGGTGTTTGATTTCTTTCTCAATTTAATATATTCATCTCATTCTTAATTACTTATTTATTCATCATCTCATTTGCCAAGTGTAAGAAATTTAATTTGAGCATTATTTGTTAAATTAAATTTTGAAACCTAATTCACCCCCCTCTTAGGCTTGCTTTGGGTCCAAAATTCGTATCAGAGCATTGGTCTCTTTATCCTGATGAATAAATGTGAAATACCATTTGCTTAAATTGCATTTGAGTCAAGATCCCTTATTCCAACCAATAATGCTTTATTTTTTGAGGGACAATCTATCACTAGAACCCCTATATTTAATGGGATAAACTTTATTAGTTGGAAAGATAGAATGAAAATATTTTTGCAATCCATTGATATTGACTTGTGGTATGTTGTAAATGAAGGTCCTTTTGAAGCTATCATCATTGATTATCGTACAAATAAAAGAAAAGAAGAGACAAGGGATAAGCTCACTCCACAAGACAAGGCAAATTTGACCTTAAATGCGAAGGCTATGAATGTATTATAAAATGCCTTGGATGCTAATGAATCAACTCATGTCAAAGGATGCATTTCCGCTAAAGAAATTTGGGACAAATTGAAGGAAATTGATGAAGGGAGCGATGATGTTTAAGAACAAAAGAAATCCTTACTTGTTGCTAAGTATGAGTCCTTTAAGATGGAACTACATGAAAATATTGATAAAATGTATTGTATGTTCAATGTATATCATTAAGGATCAACCTTGGGTAAGGAGTACTCTTTGGGCGAAAAGAACAGAAAATTTTTGAATGCTCTATCCAAAGAATGGGAGGCCAAAACTATCGCTATAGAAGAAGCAAAGAATCTAAACTCCATGCCTATTGAGTCCTTAATTAACACTCTTATATCTTATGAATTGAAGCTTAAGGCCAAAGTGGTGGATGATGAAGAAGTAAGACCAAAAAGGAGCATTGCATTAAAGACTTCTCAAGAAGAAGATGAAAATAGTTCCATCAATCTAGAAGATGAAGATCTTGATGAAGGAGATCTTGCACTCATTACCAAAGGATTTCTCAAACACTACATCAATAAATGGAAAATGAGAAAAGGTGGAGCTATCAACCCAAATAATTTCAAAGGGAAGACCAAGCTAGAAATGAAAAACCAAAATGAAAAGTGCTTTGAATGCGGTCAACCCGGACATTTAGCAAATGAATGTCCTTCCAAGAAGAAAAATGAAGGAAGAATTATTTGTAGCCCTGCTTCAACAATTTCCAAATCACATGGGATGATTGCAACTCCGAAGGAGAAGTTGAAGAAGAAATTGAATCGGCACAAATGGCCTTTATGGCCATTGGTGATGATGAGGTAACTTCCTCTTATGATTCTAATGATGATGATGATAATGATCTTGAAGCCTTTGTTTTAAAATTGCATGATAGCTTAAAGGAATCATATGTTAGAAATAGGGAGTTATTAAAAAAATCAAATGCTTTATTAAATGCTAACTCTAAACTTGTGAATGAAAACAATAGGCTATCAAAAGAAAACATTGAGTTGAAGAAAAGAATACATGTGAAAACAAGGATCAAGGAAGAACAAGCCTTCTTGAAGAAAAGATTGGATGACTTGAATATTCTCTTGCATAAAAAAAGGGAAAATTTTGTTGGGATGAAAAGGAATAGAAATGTTTTGATCAACAAGAACTTTGTCACTTTTAGAAGGGATGATCTTTACTTTGTAAAATCAAAATCTTCTCTTATATGGAAATAAAAATATTATTTGCAATTATTGCCAACAAAATGGACATGTGAAAAATAATTGCTATGTTAAGAATAATGAAAAACTTAGAATGAATACTGTATGGATTTGTAGTAGTTACACTAACTCCTATGGATCCAAGAAAACATGGGTACCAAAAGTTATCAGTTAATTTCTTGTGTAAGTAATAAACATCATCGACAATGCTAAATGGTTCATAGATAGTGGATGTTCAAGACATATGACCGGTGATGCATCTCTCTTCACCCATCTCAAATCCAAAAGTAGTGGAAATGTGACTTTTGGGGATAACATGAAAGCAAAATCTATTGGCATTGGTGATGTAGGTAAAATGGCGAGCCCTTGATTAAAAATGTACATCTTGTTGTCAATTTGAATTACAATCTCTTAAGTCTGAGTCAACTATGTGATAAGAATCTATATGTGTTCTTTACCAAACGTGAATGTCTAATTCTTGATAAAAATTGTGTCGTTTTACTGTAGATTTAAAGGTACTAGGCACAATGATGTTTATGTGATTTATCCCGATAATATTAGTAGTAGCAATGTAAAATATTTAACCGCTTCTATAGATGATCCTTGGCTTTGGCATAGAAGGTTTTGTCACTTCAACATGGATTTAATCGAAAGTCTAGCTAAGAGAGAATTGGTGAGAGGCTTGCCAAAATTGAAGTTTTTGAAAAACAAAATATGCGATGCATGCTAATTTGGTAAACAAGTTAAAGTGTCTTTTAAACCAAAGAATTGTGTGTCTACTTCTAAACCTTTGGAATTATTGCATTTGGACTTGTTTGGTCCAACCCAACATGCTATTCTCGGTGGTAGTAAATATGCGTTTGTGATTGTTGATGACTATTCTAGGTATACTTGGGTACTATTTCTTGTTCACAAAAATGAAGCCTTTGAAAATTTTGTAAAACTATTTTCTAAAATACAAAATTTGTTGAATTTCAAAATCATTCATCTGAGAAGTGATGATGGAGCTAGATGAATTTAAATTTGGAGGTTTTCCCAAATTTTTTAATCACAATGGTATTTCACATGAATTTTCAGTTGTTAGAGTGCCTCAACAAAATGTTGTTGTTGAGAGAAAAAATAGAACACTCCAAGAGGCAGCCAGAACCATGATTAATGAATGTGATTTACCGAAATACTTTTGGGCAGAAGCCGTTAACACAACTTGTTATGTTATGAATCGAGTTCTTTTGAGACCTATTTTAAATAAAACTCCTTATGAAATTTTGTTTTGCAAAAAACCTGTTGTGAGCTATTTCAAAATTTTTGGTTGTAAATGTTTTATTTTAAAAATCAAAGAAAATCTTGGGAAATTTGACAAGAAATCGGATGCAGGATTTTTCTTAGGATATTCTAGTGACAAGAAAGCTTACCGAGTATACAATAGAAGAACTCTTTTAATTGAAGAAGTTGTGCATGCTACGTTTTATGAGACTAATGATATTATTTCAAAGAATGTTTGTGAAGATGAAGATGCAGAGATGCAGGTATACAAAAGGAACTTGAGAAACTCACCATACATAAAGAACATCAAGAGACCACAATCAATGAGGACGACGTTCATCACTTGGATGGAGAAGAAGAAAAGAATGAAGATACTCCAAAAGATCTTCCAAGAGCATGGAAATTTGTCTCAAACCATCCTCAAGAGTTGATCATAGGTGATCCGTTCGATGGGGTAAAACTCATTTCCATAAACTTTTGAATAGTAATTGTGCCCTACTCTCTCATATTGGACCTAAACGTGTGGATGATGCATTAAATGATGAATCTTGGTTGTCCACTATGAAAGTGGAACTTAACCAATTTGAGAAAAACAATGTATGGAGGTTGGTTGAAATACCCCAATTCATCCTGTGATAGGAACAAAATGGGTTTTTAGAAACAAATTAAATGATAAAGATGTGATCATTAGAAATAAGGCTAGACTTGTAGCAAAGGGATACGCTTAAGAAGAAGGTATTGACTTTGATAAAACCTCTTTAGTTTGCACTCGTTGCTTGTTTAGAATCCATTCGCATGTTTCTTGCATTTGCATGTTTTAAAAATTTCAAATTATTTCAAATGGATGCTAATAGTGCATTTTTAAATGGATTTATTGATCAAGAAGTTTTTGTTCAACAACCCCCTGGTTTTGAAAATAAAAATTTTCCGAATCATGTCTACAAACTCTCAAAAGCTTTATATGGTTTAAAACAAGCTCCCAGAGCTTGGTATGAATGGTTAAGTGATTTTTTAATTGAAAACAGTTTTAAAAGGGGTGTTGATGATACTACTCTCTTCACCAAAATTAATTATAATGATTTGTTAGTTGTCCAAATTTACGTCGATGACGTCATCTTTGGAGCAACTAATGAAAATTTAAGGATTTCTCTTGTCTAATGCAAAAGGAGTTTTTGATGAGTATGATAGGAGAATTTCAATTCTTCCTTGGACTTCAAGTTCACCAAACAAAAGAAGGAACATTCATAATCCAAATCAAATACACAATAAGGAGCTACTCAAGCGCTTTGGAATGGAGGATTGTAAACAAGTTGGGACGCCAATGTGTACCTCCACCAAGCTTGACAAAGATGAAGAAAGTAATAGTGTTGATGAAAAACACTATAGAGGTATGATCGGAAGCCTGCTTTATTTAACAGCCAGTAGACAGGATATTTTATGTTTATCGTTTGTGTCACGCCCCAAAAACGGGACCGTAACACGCCGCTCTAATGGCACACCGGTCCAAAGCGCAAGGCACAAACGAACAGAGCAACAAACTTAACCGCAATGTAATAGAACTATCAAACCATTTCTTAACTATAAAACCGAATAAGTTCATTTTTACACAAAAATATGAATTACAAAATTCCTTCTCAGTACAAAAGATGCTACAACAAAAACAAAGTTCATCAATACAAAACCTATCTAATACACTACCCCTCTCCAAACAAAAGAGAAGCTTGGAAGATTATCCGCAGAGTCCTACCAGTAATGTGGAATCTGGAGACAATTTATATCTAAAAGCTGCTAATGCGGTGGAGAGTCAAAAACGAGCACCTAATCTGAAAAATTATAAATCACGTGGGGTGAGCATAACTAGCTCAGTGGATATCATAAAAGCTCTTCATCGATCACAGCAGATCACCATGGCGTCCCTGGATGACTATAGAACCGGTTCTCCCCAAATCAAACATTTCCAAACACATCCAAAATTATATACCTAGGTCACCTATGAGCCAAAACAGTTATAAAATGCTTTCATATCAAAAGAGTTTGCAAACATATCAATTGATTAACATAAAATAGCTTGGTCCCGATTTCATATGTAATAATTCCAAAACATTGTAAAAGTGCAGTTCCAAACATCATACACATTTTAAAATCCATCCAAACATATTTCGAAAGTCGTTAAACAAAATACAAGTGGAAGAGGGTCTATGTTACCCACCTATCAAAGCAAAAACTGCCCAAATGATCACTGATGTGTATAAGAGACAGTTGGTTATGTTTGAAGGATCTTTAATAGATCTTTTGATGGTTTTAGGTGATGTCCTTGGTAAAGACATGACTAGGGATATAGAAAACGGCTATTGAAACGATAGAAAACGACACAGACAGCTCTTTGGTCAAAAATGACCTTTTCACAATTTCTGACCAGTTTCGACAAGCTAAAACCCCAGTCAAAACACTTAGTTAGAAATTGTCAAATTCGTATTACAGCTAGATTAGGAGATAATAAGCTCAGTTTTCCATCTAAAAACCGAAAAACTTCGCCTCTCCCTAGGCTATAATTAGGCTATCCTCCCTGCCAATAAAATCCAATTCCAAGGTATTCAAGGGACCTTGGTTACAACCCAACTCAAAACAACATATTCAACCAACCCACAAAATCCATAAACGGAAAGATTCACCGGAGCAATAGCCGGGACTATATCAATAGCATCCCACTACCAAGGAAAACACCTAAAACCATCAAAAGATCATTAAAGATCCTTCAAACATAACCAATTATCCAAATTATCCTAGTTGCGCCAAACTTCCGCTTACTTACAAAATGAAGGGAAATCAATTCCACTTGGTTTCAAGTCTCAATTCCTATGCAAACTAACCTTAAAACACTCCTAAAACATCATTATGTGCATAGCTACATAAGCATTCATAGCATAACACTCTAGGCCACATATGGAAGACAAAACCCTAACTCATAATCTTAAAATTTGTGTATCTAACCATGGAAAGTTGTTAAAAATCAACCCCAATCACTTCCCAACCTCCAAAACACTAAGAACAACCCATAACATACATAAATCAACATATATAAGGCTGAAAAGAGGGTTTATTTTCAGCCCTAAGAATCCTACAAAACTTGAAATTAAAGCTTGGATCATAAAGCCCATAAGCTATAAATGCTAAAATACATAAAATCTTACCTTCCAAGTGATTCCTACTTGAAATCCAAGAAAATTTTTTGGGGAAAAAGGAGGAAGAGAGTTCGGCCAGCAGCTAGAAGAAAATGAAGAAGAAACACAAGAAGAAGACTTAAAAAGATTTCCAAAGTTGACCCAAATAGTTCCCCATTGACCAAATAGTCTCCAAGTTGACTATTTAACCCAAAAACTAATTTTTTGCTACTAAAATAACATTTTAAATCAGCCATCAAACAACACTCACACACCACAATGCACTAATTACACTTAGTCCAACTTTTGACCCGTTTACCCACCGGAACCGAAATCGCGTAAACCGAAAAATTTGCCGAATTGAAAAACGAATAAGTTGAAGTACTTAATGACTAAAAATAATATGAAAAACATTTTAAACCAGTTAAAAATCAAAGAACAAGGCTATTAAAATACTGGGTTTCACAGTTTGTCTCTGTACTAGATTTCAATCATGTCCTAAGGAATCACATTTAATTGCTGTAAAAAGAATCTTTAGATACTTGAAAGGCACATTACACATCTTTGGTCTTTGGCATCCTAAATCCGCTAGTTTTGATTTGATCAGTTATTCAGATGCCAACTTTGCAGGTTGCAAAATTGATAGAAAAATCACTACTGGTACGTGTCACTTCTTGGGTAATTGTCTGGTGTCTTGGTTTAGCAAGAAGCAAAATTCTATTTCCCTTTCTACGGCTAAGGCCGAGAATATATTACGAGTTGGAAATTGTTGTGCTCAACTTCTGTGGATGAAACATACATTAAAAGACTTTGGTGTTTGGTGTTACTCTTCCAGAAATCCCATATATACTTTTCTCTTCTCCTTCTCTCTAACTTCTCTCTCACTAAAACTACAGCAACCATTGTAACCTATCAATCTTGGCTATGGAAGAAGGGGAAACCCTTCGGTCCTTGGCTGTTCAACCAGCAAAATCTTTTGCGGATGCACTCAAGAGCGTGCATCAACCCCTAGCACCCATACAACAATCAAATCAGCCATTGAAGATGCTTCAATCGTACAAAGGTGAACCAACCATCTTTTTCACTGAAGAAGAAGTGCAAAAGCTTGCTGCTCCATTTCGTTTCACCTTGGTGGGGAATTTTCCACGAGGCAAACCCAACATGGAAATCATGAGGAAAAGTTTCTAAACAATTGGATTCAAAGGTGAATTTTCAGTCGGCTTCCTAGACTACAAACACGTGCTTATTCGTTTTGCCTTGGAGGATCTTGGACTATCTTCGTTGTTGACTCGAGAACATGTGGTTCATCAATGGCTTCTACACGAGTGTTCTTAAATGGCATCCTTTATTTTCCCCAGAAATAGAACCTTCCATACTGCCCATCTGGATAACTCTTGAAGGATTGCCAGCACCCATTTTCACAAAACATGCTGTTTTCAGCCTTGCACAAGCAGTTGGAAACCCCTTAAACTTGATCTAGCAACAGAAAATTTGACTCATCCCAACACGGCAAAGGTCTGCGTGGAAGTAGATTTACTAGCTGACCTCCCCTCCAGAGTTTGGTTAGGTGTGGGAAACAAAGATAAATGGCAGAAGATTAGCTATGAAGACATCCCCCATTATTGCACCACATGTCACAAGATAGGACATAGCCCGGTAGATTGTCGTACTGGCCAAACAACCAAAAAAAACCACTCAGCTCCTATCCAAGCACCACCCAAAAAGAATGAAGTGAAGCAATGGCAACCCGTTAAAAGGAATGAGATCAGTCCAGCTGGTGTGAGCTCATGAAAATTCTCAGCCGAATGACCATATGGAAAAAGGTGACATCACAAATAGCTTGGGATTATTAGTTAACAAACGTGATGCATCAAAGGTGGTGGAATAGCCAAAAATGAAGGAGCAATGCATGGAGAACACCCAGAATTCACAAGGTGCATCGGACCCTCCTGGCATTTCAAAGGAGCAAGTTCCAGAATATGCAATGAGCAATTTCGTAGATGATGTGCAACATCAAAGGCAAGAACCTTCTGAAATTTTGCTAAGACATGGGCTGGTAACAATCAACCCGATGGCAGATCGGTCATCCCACCAAGAACATGTAATTTCAGAAACTTCGGCAAAGCTGATGACCACCATTTTCCTAGTGGAGCAACCGCTTCCTCAGCCCTCCCAGATGGATAAACCACTCCCAACAGTTCAGGAGATTCAAATTTTGAATTCCCCAACAGATGAGGTGGTTGTAACCCCATCCACAATTCATGCAATTCAAAATTTTAACCTTTTGGATGGCAAAAAGGGGCTGCCCAATTCAACTTGTACAGCACCAAATCTGGAGTTATATCAATCACAACAACCTGATTTGAACCACTCAGAGAAACTACCAACTACACCAAAGGAGCCACAAGATCAGCCTAAAATCGTTACCAGCAAAGATGACTCAGCTCTCACCGCACTCCAATTAATGGAGGAACTCCCTTGCTACTTTTCGGACATGGATGTTCCAAGTGCTCCAGCAACCTCCACGGTTCAACATCTTGAAGAATTGGAACTTCCCTTGGACAAAAAATCTGCCCCAAGGAAAAAGCCAAGAAGGAAACGCACCTACACTATGCCCCGGATGAGGACGAGATTGTCCAAACCGCCTTCTCCCTCCTTTGATTAATATGGATCGTTTCTTGGTATGGAACATTCGGGGGATCAACAATAAACCCTCAATTTGAAGACTAAAGGTGTTGAAGAAAGAGTTCAAATTAAGCATTCTTGCTGTATTAGAACCAATGGTAACCAATGAAAAAATTATATTTCTTTGCGCAAAGGTTAGGATTTGATAGCTGCTTAGCTAATCCCAATGGAAAAATTTGGCTTTTCTGGAATAAATGTATTATCGTCACAACGCGGCTAAACTCAGCTCAACTCATTCACTTTCTATCTCATCTAGCCAACTCCCACACGACATTCAAGTTACTATCGTTTATGCCAAAAGCACAAAACATGAAAGGATCAGCTTATGGAGTGAGCTTCGAGCTGTGCAATCCCCGGTTCCATGGCTGGTTGGGGGTGATTTCAACGTTATTTCCACTTCAGATGAGTATAAAGGTTCTTCATCCTTGGATCTTGGAGCCATGAAGGACTTCAATGATTGTCTCCTTGACTGTGGCCTGATGGACATTTCTTATCAAGGATGCAAATTTAGTTGGCGTCGGAATAGGTGCGGCAACTTAGTATGGAAGAGGCTTGATCGTTGTGTTTGCAACCATGTATTCCTTTCAACCTTCCAACATCTAATGGTAGACCATTTGCCTAAAACAGATATGTTCGGACCATTCTCCACTCCTCCTCAAAATGTCAAATGGAACGATGACAGGACCTAGGCAATTTCGGTTCTTAAACGCATGGATTAATCATCCCAACTTCAAAAAAGTGGTACAAAGTAATTGGCAATTACCTTGCTCGGGTAGCCCACTAGGAATTCTTGCTTCCAAGCTCAAAAGACTAAAGGCTGAACTACGTAATTGGAATCACACCATCTTTGGAAACATTTTTGACAAGGTAAAAAATGCTGAAATGCACGTTAAATAATGTGAAGCAATTTGCTTGCAACAGCCATCACAACCTAATCAAATATCTCTCGCCCATGCACAAGCTATGCACACTAAATGCCTTGCTGATGAAGAAAGTTTTTTGAGGCAAAAATCAGGTATGAAATGGTTGATTCAAGGAGACCAAAACTCAAAATTTTTCCATTCTTCGCTCCTTGCAAAGAGGCACAAGCTAAACATTCTAAAACTAAAGATGCAAGGGAACTGGACGGAGGATGAAGCAAAAAGAGGCAGCTTATTGAAGATGAGGGAGTGAAATACTTTCGAAACTTTTAACAGCTCCAAATGACTCATCCACTAATCATGCTTTTTTAACTACCACATAGGATGAGAATGAAACATTGCTTGCTAAGCCATCATTGCATGAGCTCAAGGAGGCAACATTTGGTCTCAATCCAAATGGAGCAGCAGGAATTGATGGCTTCAATGGAGTGTTCTTTACTACCAGCTGGGAAATCATCCAAGAGGATCTTCATAAGGCAGTGAAAACTTTCTTCCAAGGCGAGGTGTTACCCAGGACCTTCACAAGTACACTCATAGCATTGATCCCCAAAACTCAAAACCCTTCATCTTTTGATAATTTTAGACCTATTAGTCTTTGTACATTCTTTAATAAAATCTGCACCAAAATATTGGCTAATAGGTTAGCTTTAGTTCTGCCTAAAATTATTTCTCAAGAACAGGTAGCCTATGTAAAAGGGAGAGACATTACTGATAACAGATTGTTGGTGCAATGAGAGCTTATCGAGTTCCTGAGCCAGCAAAACAAGAGGTGGCAACATTATTTTCAAGCTTGATTTAGCAAAGGTTTTTGACCGGATCTCTTGGCCTTTTCTCTATGCTGTCATGAGGAAGCTTGGATTCAGCGAAAAGTGGAATGTTATCACCAAGAACGTGCTTGAAAATTGCTGGTTTTCTGTTCTTATTAATGGCTCCCCGAAAGGCTTCTTCAAATCCACTAGGGGTGTTCGTCAAGGAGATCCCTTGTCACCTCTCCTTTTCATAATGACAATGGCGACCTTTTCACGAGGTTTGCGAGCACAATTCCGTGAGGAAATCATCTCGGATTACGCATTGCCAAGGAAGTGCCTACCAATCACTCATCTTACGTTTGCAGATGACATTGTCATTTTCACAAAAGGAGAAGCCAAAACAATCAAAAATCGCATGGAGTTCCTCGACGTCTTCTTTCGGGTAGCTTATTAACAAGTCCAAATGCTCCTTCTACATGGCAAAAAATGTGTAGGCTCCATTATGTCGAATCAGAATGGTTCAATCCCGAACAAGTTTTGTGAAATGCCCACTCTCTTTCATATATCTTGGATGTCCCATTCAAAAGGCGAAGAAAAGAAGGTCACTCTTTCAACCCATGATTGAAAAAATTACCTCTAAAATCACTGGGTGGCAACTGAAATTTCTCTCTCCCGGGGGCAAGCTAATTTTGATCAAGCACGTTTTAAGTAGTATTCCAATATACCTTTTTACAGTACTCCAACCTCCAAAGGCTATAATCAAGGAGTTGGAGCGTCATTTTGCAAATTTCTTCTGGGGTCTTTCGGACTCTGGAAGTAGGTATCATTGGGCATCATGGAAGTCATTATGTAAGCCAACAGCTGCCAATGGCCTTGGATTCTTGTCTCTCTCAGATTTGGCCAAGGGTTTGGGCATTAAACTATGGTTGAAATTTTGAAAAGGAAGCTCTTTATGGTGCTCTTTCATGGGTACAAGATATTGCCATTCCCACCCTTGTTTAATCAATTTGAAAAATGAAAGGCATGGTGATTCATTCATATGGAAATGCATGCTTAAAAGACGTGAAAAGGCAGAAAAAGGCCTTTTATTCTTATTACGTAATGGACAAGTCTTCTTTAGGTATGACACTTGGCTGCCTCAAGGGCCTTTGTTTCACACGGTTAGTCAAGTGTATGATCCAACTCTTACAGTTGCAGAATTGTGAAGTGCAAATGGCTGGAACCTTACAATACTAAGCAAACATTATTCAGGTGTCGAGATAAGAAGACTAGAGAAGATTCTTTGTGGGATACATTTCCAAGTAAATAAAGACTCGGATGTGCTGGTATGGACTCCCTCACCTAATGGCAATTTTTCAATCTCCTCCACCCTTCCTTCACATGTTTCCACGCTTTCTCGAAGAATGATTTGGGACAATAAACTCCAAATCAAAATCTCAATCTTCATGTGGCACCTCTTAAACAGAAAACTCCCACTTGATGATATCATAACTACATTTGGGGTTTCTTTGGCTTCAATCAAAATGTACCTTTTGTCACCATCAAGAAACATTGGATCATCTCTTTACAAGTTGTGATTTCACCAGCCAAATCTGGACATACTTTGAATCTTGGCTTGAAGTTCAGTTTTTCCCAGCATCTACAGTACTAGGAAAACTTAATTCATGGTGGTGGTACAATCCTCCTACAGCAACCCTTGCAGCTGTTCAGAAACTTATACCATCTCCGGTATGTTGGTTTGTATGGAAAATATGAAATTTGGTAATTTTTGAAGACCTTTCCATCACACCTCAGCGAACCATAACAAATATTTGCTTCCTTTTGAGATCTATTTCCGAAAGTCATCCTTTTTACAAAGCTGGACCAGCAGATGAAAGCCTTTTAGCTCAACATTTTTGCCATCAAACTATCATCACGCGGCCGAGAAGGGTTTTGGCAGTCAGCTGGAATCCACCCCCGCACAGGATTGCAAAACTCAACGTTGACGAGGCCTCAAAAGGAAACCCAGGACCTTCATCTGAGGAAGGAGGAATCATTCAAGATCACCAAGGACACCTCGTCAAGGCTTTTAGCAACACTTACAACCTTCTAACCAATTTGCAAGCGGAAGTGTCTGCCTTAGTTGTTGGCCTTAAACTATGTGAGAAATTGTAGCTCATGGATGTGAAAGTGGAGCTTGATTCCCTAACCCTAACGCATATCATCAAGGGTCGAATGCAACCACCTTGGAGCATTGATCAACAAGTGCAATTCATTAAAGCCTTTATTTCGGATAGAAACTTTACTTTTTCTCATATTTTTAGATAAGCTAATCAAGTAGCGGATAGGCTAGCAAATGAGGGTATTATTCATTCTTCTTATATAGAGTATAACCAAGACACAATTCCCAAATCTCTTAGAGGATTTCTGAGCTTGGATGCTCAAAGTTGCCCTTATATAAGGTATTATAAATCATGAATTATTAAATAAATTCTCACCCACGGGTTTTTGCTCAAAAAAAAAAAAAAAAAGACTTTGGTGTTATTTTTTCATATTGTGTGGTTATGAGATGCGATGACACTAGTTCAATTAATCTCACTAAAAATCATATCTTGCATTCTAGAACCAAACACATTGATGTCAAGCATCACTTTATTAGAGGTCTTGTGTGCAAAAAGGAAATTTGTGTTGAATTTGTGTGTACTAAGGATCGACTAGCTGATATTTTTACCAAGCCTTTGCCTTTAGATCGCTTTGAATCTATAAGAACTTGTTTGGGTATCATTGATTTCAAAATTGTATGAATTATGTCTTCGGACAAAAATTTGGTATCTGGTCCTTCGGACGAATATGAACGTACGAACTAATTTCTCTATCAGACGTACAAGAACGTCTGAACTCCCCTCTTTAGTCTCGGAAACCTATAAGCGTCCGAACTTTTCTTCTCATTCCTCAAACTCTCTGGAAATTCTTACAGATGCTTGTCACCGTCCGACACTCCCTCAAATGCACAGCATAGACTTTTGGCCGTTTATTTTCGGACACATGATCGGACGCATACGAATCATTCGAACGTCTAAACGATTGTTCTACTCGCTTAAATCCCTTCACTTTCCTCTTTTCGGACAATATCCCCCACCGAACCCTACCTCTGGCTCCCAAGAACCTCCTCAAAATTCTCTCACTCTCTTCCTCTTCCTTTCCAATTGCTTAAGGAATCCCTCTTCCTATTCCTCCCCATCTCAATTGAACCTTATTTCACCCATATCACATCTTATTCCCTCAATTTTCCCACAAATTCACCCAAACTCACTTTTCCTCTTCATCTTATTAACAATGGTACGATCTCGTGGTGGATCTTCAACAGCTATCAGAGGCAGAATATCGAAAGGCAAGGCTCCAGTGCAGGGTCAAACATCCTCAAATCCTCAATCCATTCCCGATCCCTCTCTACCAAAATTCATTGACGCTAAGGCATCTGATCGGTTTACTTCTCTACTTAGCAAATCTATTATTGTTCAAAGGCCTGTTTCACAGAGTCTTTTTGATGAGTTAAACTTACAACTCTTATCAAATCTTGCTTTGCAAACCAAAATTGGGGTCACTTAGTTCATTTGGATTTGCCTGTATATCATGACATGGTGCTATAATTCACTGCCACTCTTAGAAAGGTTCCTACTATTCGTATGTTGATTTCTCGTGTCAATAACAAAAATTTTGAGATTTCCTCCACTGTCATTAATTCTATTTTTGAATGTGTTGTCACCTCTCCTAATGATATTTCCTATTTTTTCTCTTTGGATAAATGACCTGCTTTAGATACTCGTTTCGATATTGAAGAGGTCCGACAGATTTTTAACGTCAATTTTAAACAGGTTTCGGAAGCCAAAAACCACACTGCTTACACTTGAACTCAACATTTTATACACTTTAGTCACTAATTTACTGCTACCGACTGATGGGAATCACACTGAGCCCGAAAAAATACAATTGTATTTATTTTACTGTGTTTTTAAAGGTATCCCACTTGACTTGGATATCTCTTTTTCTCTCTATGGGAGCTCTTTTTAACTTACCTGATACACGCAGAAACATTCCTTTTCGCATATTCCTCTCTAAAGTTTTTGATCATTTCGACATTCCCTTCACTGGCAAAAAATAATATCCTCCTTACTTTAACAAAGCTTACATTGAGCATAAAGGTTTAAGGTTTTTTAATGATCAATGGTATACAAAAGCTACATATGAACTCGAACGACCTAAATCTCATGCCTCTATCTCCGACCTTGCACCTCCTCACTCTCTTCCTCCTCAACCCTCCTCTTCCACACATCCACTACCCCATGAACCCCATACTTCTTCCTCAGCACCCTCACTTTCTCATCTATGCACCCTTGTTACCTCCCTAAGTAACCAAATGAGTTCCTTCCAATGCCGCACCCTTCGAAAGCTAAAAGGACTTGAGACCAGACAAACTATTATTCAAGAAGCACTCAGTCCCGATATGTCTGCCTCAACTCAAGTTTAGTTTGCTAACATTCAATCCCAATACATTCTTAAGTCATCTTCTATTAGCGACGAAATTCATCGATGATGGTGATCATTCCATTCATGAGGCTGAAGATCGTGAGGACCAAATTGGCACCACCAATCTTGACAAATCTACTGGACCTGGAGTAGATGATAATGATGATGAGGATGTTGTTGACACTTTTAACTACATCTGCAACGCGGAGATCCTGAAGAATTAAGCGGTCACGACAGCGAGAATACCGAGGATGATGCACCGACCAAGAAATGCAAATTTAAGGAACACTCCAAGAAGAACACTCCTTATTTCATTGCAATTTAATGTTCTTAGTATTTTGTTATGATTGATAGAATTTTGTTGCACTTGACTTCTCTAGTTGTAATCATTGACTTTTCCAACCCACCTTGGTTATGACTAATCTGGTGTGGTTCTATTATATTGCCTGCGTAAGAGGGAGCACCTTCTTAGGAGGAGCTTATTTTGCTTTGATGATATCAAAAGGGGGAGTAAGATGGGCATTAATTGTTCATTGCACTATTTGTGTGATCATGTTTTTTGTGAATGAACAAAGTTACTTGGCAAATATATGTTCATTGTAAGTTATTTGGCCTCAAAATTTGTCATCATCAAAGGGGGAGATTGATAACCTACAACCTTCCTTTTGATGATGACAAATGAAACTTAACTATCTTAACTGAAGCTATGCAGGAATGCTGGTACATTTGCTCATTAGCAGGGTTTTTGGATGAAAAACATCGTCCGAACTGTACTATATTTCTTGGATGCACAAGCTCGTCCAAATAGGATTACCACGGACGCAATACACTGTCCGAACAATCAGGCAGAGAGCATGTTTTTGGAGCATCTACAACAGATGCACTAGCTCGTCCGATGAAATCTGCCTTGGATATATTTCATTGTCCAAAAAAGTAAGGCAGAGACAAGAATTTTAAGGCACATACAACGGACGCTTACAACGGACGCATCTAACTGTCCAAAAGAAGCTTACATCGGACGAAACCAACTGTCCGAAACAAAAACATTCCCAGTTAAGCATGAAACCTTTCGGACACAATTAATATAGTCCGATGTATGAACTTTTCAAACATACATGGTTCTGACGAAGGAACGGACGCAAGCTCGGCCATTCGAACGGTATCCTCTAATCTCTGTTATTTTAGATCGAACGATGGATCGAACACATGAAAATAACATTGGACATCTGAAACCTATAACGGCTAGTTTTTGAGCATTTATTATTGTGCCGTTAGGAGGAGGTTAGAACCCAATTTATTGCATCCATAAATACCAAATTCTTTGTAATAATGAGAAATATCTGTCACACTGAATACAAGCAAAAACAAAGGCAATTTGAGTGCAAATTAGCTCTTTAGTGATATTGTATTAGTGTGTACTTAAGAGTGCTATTCAAAATATTGAGTGGAGTGATAATCTTGTACAAAAGTGAGGTTTGGTGTAAAATCCTTATCTCAACTAAAAAGAAGTAGTGTGAGCAAGGGTAATCCTACTTTGTACACTAGAGATTATTGGCTCATCAAGATTGAATGAGCATCTTAGTGATGGAGATTATTACTCCAAGCTATCTAGCTTGGATGTGGTGTTTGGTTTCTTTCTCAATTTAATATATTCATCTCGTTCTTAATTACTTATCTATTCATCATCTTATTTGCCAAGTGCAAGAAATTTAATTTGAGCATTATTTGTTAAATTAGTTTTTGAAACCTAATTCACCCCCCCTCTTCAGTTGCTTTGGGTTCAACAGATCGGGTGAAAGATTTACAGGATTTAACCAGAGACTTGACAGCTTCAGTCAAGAATCTGGAGAACTCAATGGGGCAATTAACTCTTTTGATCAAAAACTTTCCTCCTTCTCTCTACTTTCCCACTCTAAAATGTAGACCTCTACATACTACTTTCACCCTTGGCATTCTCGGCCTGGCTGAGCAAGCTGCCCTTCAACCGGTGGTTGAAGGGCAACCAAAAACTTTCGTACAAGCCCTCTTGGATGGACAAAAATCAGGTGTTCCATCACCAAAACCCTAAAAAACCCTTAAGGCCCTCCAATCTCACAAAGCCAGAGAACCAGCCATTTTCTTCTCTAAGGATGAAATTCAAAAGCTTGCAGCGCCATTCCGATTCACACTGGTGGGGAATTTCCCGAGGGCGAAACCGAACATGGAGACACTTCGGAAAAGTTTCCACACAATTGGCTTTAAAGGACAATTTACTATCAGGTATCTTGACTATAAGCACGTTATCATCCGGTTTTCTTTGGAGGAGGACTATCTCCGTTGCTGGCTTAAGACTGCTTGGTCCATCAATGGCTTTTACATTCGTGTGCTTAAGTGGCATCCTGCTTTTACCACGGATGAGGAACCTTTCATAGTCCCTATATGGATCACCTCCCTACTTTCAGCAATCTTTTTCAACAAGCAAGCCGTGTTTAGTCTTGCTCAAGTTGTTGGTACTCCTCTCAAACTGGACATAGTCACCGAACAATTCACCAAGCCAAGTGTTGCAAAGGTATGCGTTGAAGTTGACCTCCTATCTGAAATCCCTTCTAGGGTATGGCTAGGGGTTGAGAGAAAAGAGGGCTTTTGGTAAAAAATCACCTACGAAGATGTTCCATTGTACTGTACAAAGTGTAAGAAAATTGGCCATTCCATTGAATCATGTAGGCTGGGAGAAGCGAGTTGGGTAAAACAAGCTAGGTACCGGGCACAAACAATCCAGCAAAGAAGCCTATTCAAACACGTTGGACTCCGGTGAAGCACCAAGAAGCAGGTCCATCGGGAACAAAGCAAACCCCTCCTTCTACACTTGTTGATAATGGAGCAAATTCGATTGGCTATGCTACACTTCTACACTTTATGATGTCCCATCAGCCGCAACACAATAACCCATGGGCGGTGGAGGCGCCATATTGAGTGAAAACTCAGCTCAAGGATGGCCACCAAGCAAAGTGGCACCACTAGTTGTGGAAGAGCAACCACAAACGATGGAGGGATTATCTCAACAACCTATGGTTCAAAATTCAAATCCCACCTTCCATGGGATCATTCTAACAACCTTGGATAAGGTCATTAATTCGAAATCAGGAGATGGAGCCTTATCCATATGAGCAAACTTTGGAAGTTCAAATCTTAAACCCCTTGGATGGTGGGGCCACATCCGTTTTGGAAGAGTTACAACTAGACTCAGCTACCCCAAAAGCAGCTAGGGATAACCGAATTTCAAATAACCCCTCAATGGATTATTCCTTCATCTCTCATGGTAAAATCATGGAAGAGTTACCGTGTTACTTTTCGGACAATGATTCTTCCCATGCAAACCATGCAACCACGAAGGTTATCCATCCATCTTCTTCCACTCCACAGCCAGGTGGTAAGTCCTTGTCCAAAAAGAAAAGACGCAAGAGAATCTATACCATGCCAAAGCCAATGCACACTCAGTTGGTTAGGAAAACTACCACTTCGCCCTCCTCCCCTTAGTATTAAATGGATAGTATCCTAACATGGAATATACGGGGGATAGCTAATAAACCCTCATTACGTAGGTTGAAGTTACTCATCAAGCAGCACAAAATAAAAATTCTTGCTCTAGATTTGCTGGAGTCCATGGTTGACAAAGCTCGAATCTCTTTCTTCGCACACAAATTAGGTTTTGACTGCTGCGAATGTAACACCAATGGCAAAATTTGGGTTTTTTAGAATAATGAGCTTGGTTTAGCTCCCACTTTTAGCTCAGAACAGCTTCTACATGTTTTTATCTCCTCTTCTCTTCACAATACTGTCTTCCAAGCTTCCTTTGTATATGCAAAATGCACAAAATTGGAAAGGAGAGTTCTATGGGTGGACCTCCGAGCTGTTCGACCTCAAATTTCGTGCCTGGTGGGCGGTGACTTTAATGTTATCTCAAGCTTCGATGAATATCAAGGTTCTAGCTCTTTGCACCTGGACGCGATGGGTGAATTCAATGATTGTCTTCACGAATGTGGCTTGTTGGCTCTACCTTTTCAAGGTTGCAAGTTCACTTGGCGTGGGAACAGGTTTGGAACCGTGGTTTGGAAGCGGTTGGATAGATTTGTTTGTAATGCTGAATTCATGGCAGAGCCTGCCCTTCCAACATATTAATGTCACGCACCTTCTCAAGATGTGGTCCGATCACTCGCCACTAGTTCTCAATACTTCTTCACGAATAACACCAGGCCCAAAGCCATTTAAATTCCTTAATATGTGGACTAAACACAAGGATTTTTGCAGGTTGTGGGCAAAAATTGGTTCCCCTATTTCTATTCTTGCTTCCAAACTTAAAAGACTCAAAGCCGAACTTAGGAATTGGAGTCCCACCGTGTACGACAATGTCTTCACAAACGTATATGAGGCTGAACAAGAAGTCAAAAGCAAGGAAGAAGCTCTCCTACTCCATCATAGCCAAAGTAATCAAATTGCTTTGGCTCATGCACAAGATGTTCACATGCGGTGTCTTGCGGAAGAGGAAACCTTTTGGCAACAATAGGCGGGGGTGAAATGCCTGAAAGAAGAAGACAAAAACTCCAAAATTTTCCATTCTACCCTTCTTGCCAAAAGACAGCGATTGCCCATCTGCAGAATCAAAGTTGATACGGGCAATGGACTGAAAATTTGCAGCTCATTGAAGATGCAGGTATTACCTACTTTACGGAACTCCTAAATTCTAATCATACCACTGGCTTAGACCCATCATTACTCGACCACCACATGCACAAGGTCTCGGATGTGGATAACCAGTATTTATTGTCTGAGCTGTCAATAAAGGAATTAAAGGAGACAGTTTTCTCCCTAAACCCTAACGGTGCAGCGGAAATTGATGGCTACAATGGGACCTTCTTCACTACTTGTTGGGATATTATCCACCACGACCTCTTCCTTGTAGTGTGTGCTTTTCTCAAAGGTGCAAGGTTGCCACGGATGTTCGCTAGCATCCTTGTTGCGTTAATTCCAAAAGTAGCCAACACCAATTCCTTTAGTGATTTTCGGCCTATTAGTCTGTGCACTTTCGTCAATAAAATTTGCACTAAAATTTTGGCCAATCACCTTGCCTCCATTCTGCTGAAATTCATCTCACCGGAACAAGCAGCCTATGTCCAACCGGGAGAGATATTACGGATAACATCCTCCTTGTCCAAGAGCTGGTCGATTTCATAGATCAAAAAACAAGGAGAGGAAATATGATCGTTAAACTTGACCTCGCCAAGGCATTTGGTAGGGTTTCTTGGCCTTTCCTCTATGCAATTCTACGGAAGTTTGGGTTTGCTGAACATTGGATCTCCCTTATGCAGCATATTTTGGAAGATTGTTGGTTCTCTATACTCATAAATGGTGCACCCAAAGGCTTCTTCAAATCCTCCAGAGGGGTTCATCAGGGAGGCCCCTTATCACCCCTATTATTCATCCTAATGCTTGAAACATTTTCTCAAGGATTGAAGGATCAGCTTCGAAAGGACAAAATAACACATTATTCCCTCCCGAAGCAGTGCACAACAATCTTCCACTTGGCTTTCGCAGATGACATTGTCATCTTTATAAAGGGAGATATTAAGTCCATTCGGCACCTTATGAGCTTTCTTTCGAGGTTTGAGCTCTCCTCCGGACTGGAGGTTTTCAACAAGTCCAAAAGTTTCTTCTATTTATCCAAAAAGGTGGCTCCAGCTCGAGCTCGGTTGATCCAAGCTAAGATGGGCTTCGTTCACAAATCTCTTCCATTCACTTACTTGGGCTGTCCCATCCAAAAAGCTAAAAAAAGATGCAATATCTACCAGCCATTAATAGAAAAAGTTGCTGCCCGAATTCACGATTGGCAATCGTGGTTCCTTTCTCCTAGAGGGCGGCTCGTACTTATCAAGCATGTTCTTAGTAGCATCCCTATGTACATACTGTCGGTTCTTTCACCTCCAAATTTAGTACTCAAAGAACTGGAACGACAATTTGTCAATTTATTTTGGGGCTACTCAGAAGGGATGTTAAAGCATCATTGGATCTCATGGGCTACAATTTGCCAACCAACGTATTCAAATGGCCTAGGAGTTTCATCACTCGAGGAGGTGGTTCGCAGCTTTTGTATCAAACTCTGGTGGAAATTCTGAAAAGGCAACTCTATGTGGTTTTGGTGTTCTTTTCTTCAACGACGTTACCTTAAGAACCAACATCCCATCTTAGTCTCGACATCACCAGGTGATTCGTTTACTTGGAAGATGATGTTGCATGTTCGTGAAGACTCAGAAAGGTGGCTGCTAGTCTTACTACGGAAGGCTGATTGTTCCTTTTGGTTTGATCCTTGGACCAAACATGGGCTTCTCTCCCACATGGTGGAACAAGTATATGATGAACAGCTTAAAGTTTCACAGGTTGGGGTCCCAATGGCTGGAATCTTTCCCTCTTGGATGAGAGATATTCCAATGAGGAGATACAAAACATTGCAGCAATTCTCAACGCAAGACCGCTATTCTTGTCTGACGAATCGGATCTCATTGCTTGAACCCTCACACACAAAGGCTCCTTCTCACTTTCATCCACTTTCTCTCCCAAGATGCGGATTCATTCTCGGCAAATGATTTGGGATGTAAGACTCCAATCGAAGATATCAATTTTCATGTGAAAATTATGGAACACTAGCGGCTGCCTCTGGATGATACCTTACAGAAAATTGGTTTTTCGTTAGCCTCCTAGCGTTGCTTATGCTGCAATGAAGAGCCATCTTTTTGTGGAATGTGAAACATCATGACAAATCTGGCATTTCTTTGAAGATTGGCTGGATATGGTGATTACTCCATCCACGACCATATTGGATAAGCTTAATTCATGGTGATGGGCTGTCGCGCCACCTTCCGCCATTGGAGCCATTCATAAAATTCTTCCTAGCATAATCTGTTGGTTCTTATGGAAAGCTAGGAACATGGCGGTTCTGGATGACAAAGCAAGTAGTACAACAAGGATTATAGTGGACATCTACTCTTCCTTAGAGAATATCTCCTCGGCCCACCCCTTTAAAAGAGTACCCACAGCAAATGATTTGTTACTCACACGCGGCATTTGCAAGCAACT
Organism: Cinchona pubescens; assembly: GCA_025175665.1. Taxonomy (NCBI): domain Eukaryota; kingdom Viridiplantae; phylum Streptophyta; class Magnoliopsida; order Gentianales; family Rubiaceae; genus Cinchona; species Cinchona pubescens. The sequence goes on from JANKKI010000048.1 coordinate 1,594,473, forward strand.
TTTCCAAACCAAACCCAAGAAAGTCCTAGTCGTTAAATGGGACTGCCCTCCCCACGGATGTGTCACGCCCCAACGGAAACGGGACCGTAACACGCCGCGCTAACGGTACACCGGCCCAAAGCGCAAGGCACAAACAAACAGAGCAACAAACTTAACCGCAATGTAATAGAACCATCAAACCATTTCTTAACTATAAAACCGAATATTTCATTTTACATAAAAATACGAATTACAAAATTCCTTCTTAGTACAAAAGATGCTACAACAAAAACAAAGTTCATCAATACAAAACCTATCTAATACACTACCCCTCTCCAAACAAAAGAGAAGCTTGGAAGATTATCCGCAGAGTCCTACAAGTAATGTGGAATCTGGAGAAAATCTAAAAGCTGCTAACGCGGTGGAGAGTCAAAAACGAGCACCTAATCTGAAAATTATAAATCACGTGGGGTGAGCATAACTAGCTCAGTGGATATCATAAAAGCTCTTCAAATGGGGCCAAGCATTGCGATAAAAAGAAAACATAAAGATAATAACATTTGTGAAAACCATAGTCATGAAGCAGTTTGTAAAATGTCTATCATGCCATTTAAACGTCAGGCATGTCCAAAACATAGCCAAAAAGATCCAATCATTTCAAAACATAGTATGCTAAAGCATAGCGAACAAATCCAAGTACAGTTTCAATCCAGAATATAATAAAATAGCATGAGTATCTTTTAGGCTCAAAGGTATGACCTACAGTACTAGCCAGATCTAGTAATCTACCACACCTACTAGTCTGACCTGGAGGTCAAGTTATCCTAGCACAAGACCCCGCAGTCAAATAGTTCATAACAGTCATAGCAGTCACCATGGCGTCCCATGGATGACTATAGAACCGGTTCTCCCCAATTCAAACATTTTCAAACACATCCAAAATTATATACCTAGGTCACCTATGAGCCAAAACAGTCATAAAATGCTTTCATATCAAAAGAATTTACAAACATATCAATTTATTAACATAAAATAGCTTGGTCCCGATTTCATATGTAATAGTTCCAAAACTTGGTAAAAGTGCAGTTCCAAACATCATACACATTCTACTCTTTAAAATCCATCCAAACATATTTCAAAAGTCGTTAAACAAAATACAAGTGGAAGAGGGTCTATGTTACCCACCTATCAAAGCAAAAACTGCACAAATGATCACTGAACGCGATCGCCGGTAGGTGGCGTGGTACCTAAAACAGGTATAAAAGGACTCTTAGAAGAGATGTAGAAGTTAAAGAATGACTAGGGAAGCGAAAACGACGCGAAACGATAGAAAACGACACCAACAGCTCTTTGGTCATCTATGACCTTTTCACAAATTCCGACCAACTTCGACAAGCTAAAACCCCAGTCAAAACACTTAGTTAACCCCTCAAATTCGTATTACACATCCCTTCTGAGATAATAGGCTCAGTTTTCCAGAAAAACCAAAAAACTTTGCCTCTCCCTAGGCTATAAGTAGGTTATCCTCCCTGCCAACAAAATCCAATTCCACCTGTATTCAAGGGACCTTGGTTAAAACCCAACTCAAAACAACATATTCTAACCAACCAATGCATAAACGGAAAGATTCACCGGAGCAATACACGGGACTATATCAATAGCATCCCACTACCAAGGAAAACACCTAAAACCATCAAAAGATCATTAAAGACCCTTCAAACATAACCAATTATCCAAATTATCCTAGCTGCGCCAAACTTCCGCTTACTTACAAAATGAAGGGAAATCAATTCCACTTGGTTTCAAGTCTCAATTCCTATCCAAACTAACCTTAAAACACTCTTAAAACATCATTATATGCATAGACATAAGCATCCATAGCATAACACTCTAGGGCCACATATGGAAGACAAAACCCTAACTCATAATCTTAAAATATGTGATCTAACCGTGGAAAGTTGTTAAAAATCAACCCCAATCACTTCCCAACCTCCAAAACACTAAAAACAACCCATAACATACATAAATCATAACATATAAGGCTGCAAAGAGGGTTTTCTTTCAGCCATAAGGAATCCTACAAAACTTGAAATTAAAGCTTGGATCATAAAGCCCATACTAGCCATAAAGTACTAAAATACATAAAATCTTACCTTCCAAGTGATTTATACTTGATATCCAAGAAAATTTTGGGGGAAAATGGGGAAGAGGAGTTCGGCCAGTAGCTAGGAGAAATGAGGAAGAAACAAAGCAAGAAGAAGACTAAAAAGATTCCAAGGTTGACCCAAATAGTTCCCCATTTGACCAAGTAGTCTCCAAGTTGACTATTTAACCCAAAAACTAATTTTTTACTACTAACTTAACATTTTTTTTTTCTGAATAATTCAGCCATCATACAACACTCACACACCACAATGCACTAATTACACTTAGTCCAATTTTTGACCCGTTTACCCGCCGGAACCGAAATCGCGTAAACCAAAAAATTTGCCGAATTGAAAAACGAATAAGTTGAAGTACTTTATGACTAAAAATAATATGAAAAACATTTTAAACCAGTTAAAAATCAAAGAACAAGGCTAGTAAAATACTGGGTTTCACAGGATGCCTTAAGCTCAATGTGGATGGAGTAGCCTCCAAAGGTAACCCAGGAATGGCAGCGGGTGGCAGCATTCTCCGAGACCACAATGGCCAATGCATTCGAGCGTTTTCCAATAATTATCAACAGCAAACTAACCTACAAGCTGAGTCATTAGCTCTTGTAGATGGGCTCAAGATGTGTCATAATTTGCGGGTCCACTCACTGGTGGTTGAGATTGATTCTCTTCAGCTAGTTAACACCTTGCAAGGATCATCGGCACCGATTTGGAGCATTGACCCCCAATTGCGCTTCATCAATAACTACTGTGCTGGGAAAGAGATTTCATTCAAGCATGTTTTTAGGGAGTCTAACCATGTTGCTGATTGTCTAGCTAATGAGGGTATATCAAAACCTATGTATGTTGAATATGATTGCTATACCATTCCTCAGCCGGTTAAGGGATTGGTCTACATAGATGCTATAGGCTGCTCTAATATTCGGCTTTGTAATCCTTGATTCCATCAATAAAATTTCTGCCCTCTTTCGGGCATAGATCTCGCGTAACAAAAAGAAAACTAGAAATTGATTTTTCTGAGTTCCAATCATTCGGTCTTTTTTGACTTTTCAACCAATTATATTTTCTCCTCCTTCTCTCTAAATTTTCTCGCTCTAAAATCCAGACCTCTACACGTTCCTATCACCCTTGGCATTCTCGGCCATGGTTGAGCAAGCTGCCCTTCAACCGATGGTTGAAGGGCAACCAAAAACTTTCGTACAAGTTCTCTTGGATGGACAAAATTCAGGCACTCCACCATCAAAATCCGACACACCCCTTAAGCCCTTCAATCTCACAAAGGAGAACCAGCCATTTTCTTCTCTAAGGACGAAATTCAACAACTTACAGCGCCATTCTGATTCACACTGGTGGGGAATTTCTCGAGGGGGAAACCGATCATGGAGACTCGTCGGAAAAGTTTTCACACAATTGGCCTTAAAGGTCAGTTTACCATCGAATATCTTGACTACAAGCACGTTATCATCCATTTTTCTTTGGAGGAGGACTATCTCTACCGTTGCTGGCTTAAGACTGCTTGGTTCATCAACGGCTTTTACATGCGTGTGCTTAAGTGGCATCCACTCTTTACCACCGATGAGAAACCATCCATAGTCCCTATATGGATCACTTTTGAGGGACTCCCAGTAATCTTTTTAAACAAGCAAGCCGTGTTTAGTCTTGCTCAAGCTGTTGGGACTCCTCTCAAAGTGGACATAGCCACTGAACAATTTACCAGGCCAAGTGTTGCAAAGTATGTGTTGAAGTCGACCTCCTATCCGAACTCCCCTCTAGGGTGTGGTTAGGGGTTGGAAAGGAGGGTGTTTGGCAAAAAATCAGCTATGAAGATGTACCATTGTACTGTACAAAGTGTAAGAAAATTGGTCATGCCATTGAATCTTGTAGGCAAGGAGAACCGAGTTGGGCAAAACGAGCTATGGTACAGGCAAACACACTAAGAATCCAGCAAAGAAGCCTATTCAAACACGTTGGACTCCTGTGAAGCACCAATAAGCAGGTCCATCGGGAACGAAGCAAACTCCACCTACTTCACTTGTTGATAATGGAACAAATGTGGCTGGCCATGCTCCACTTGATGTTGTCCCACCAGCTGCAAACACAACAACTCCATTACCGAGAGTTTCACAAGGGGTTGACAGTGCATATATGTGTGGAAACTCAGCCCAACGACGGCCACCAGGAGAAGCAGTGCCACTAGTTGTAGAGGAGCAACCAGAAACGGTGGAAGAGCAACCAGAAATGGTGGAGGGATTATCCCAACAACCTGTGGTTCAAAATTCAAATCCTACCTTTCATGGGATCATTCCAACAACCTTGGATAAGGTTATTAATTCAAATCAGGAGATGGAGTCTTACCCACAATAGCAAATTTTGGAAGTTCAAATTTTGAACCCCTTGGATGGTGGGGCCACATCCGATTTGGAAGAGTTACAAATAGACTCGGCTGCCCTAAAGGTAGCTAGGGATCATCAAATTTCAAATAACCCCTCAATGGATGATTCCTTCATCTTTGTCTAATTTCTCATGGTAAAATTATGGAAGAGTTACCATGTTACTTTTCGGACAATGACTCTCCCCATGCAAACCATGCAACGACTGAGGTTGTCCAGCCATCTCCTTCCACTCCACAGCCAGCTGGTAAGTCCTTGTCCAAAAAGAAAAGACGTAAAATAATCTATACCATGCCAAGGCCAATGCACACTCAGTTGGTTAGGAAAACTACCACTTCGCCCTCCTCTCCTCAGTGTTAAATGGATAGTATCTTAATATGGAATATATGGGGGATAGCTAATAAACCCTCATTACGTAGGTTGAAGTTACTTATCAAACAACACCGAACAAAAATTCTTACTTTAATGGAGCCCATGGTGGACAAAGCTCGAATCTTTTTCTTTGCCCATAAGTTAGGTTTTGATCGCTGTGAATGTAACACCAATGGCAAAATATGGGTTTTTTGGAATAATGAGCTTGGTTTAGCTCCCACTTTCAGCTCGGACCAGCTTCTACATGTTTCTATCTCCTCCTTCTCCTCAAAACATTGTCTTGCAAGCTTTCTTTGTATATGCAAAATGCACAAAATTGGAAAGGAGAACTCTTTGGGCGGATCTCTACGCTGTCCAACCTCAAACTCCGTGGCTAGTGGGCAGTGACTTTAATGTTATTTCAAGCTCCGATGAATATATCAAGGTTCTAGCTCTTTGCACCTCGATGCAATGGGTGAATTCAATGATTGCCTTCATGAATATGGCTTGTTGGCTTTACCTTTCCAAGGTTGTAAATTCACTTGGCGTGGGAACAGGTTTAGAACAGTGGTTTGGAAGCGGTTGGATAGATTTGTTTGTAATGCTGAATTTATGGCAGCCTTCCAACATATTAGTGTTGAGCACCTTCTTGCCAAAAGACAGTGATTGTGCATCTCCAAAATCAAAGTTGACAGGAATTGGACTGAAAATATGCAGCTCATTGAAGAGGAAGGTATTAACTTCTTTAAGGAACTCTTGACTTCTAATCATACTACTGCCTTGCAAGACCCATCATTACTCGACCACCTCATGATCAAGGTCTCGGATGCGGATAATCAGCATTTATTGTCCGAGCTTTCAACAAAGGAATTAAAGGAGGCAGTGTTCTCCCTAAACCCTAACGGTGTAGCGGGCATTGATGGATACAATGGGACCTTCTTCACTACTTTTTGGGATATTATTCACCACGACTTCTTCCTTGCAGTGTGTGCTTTTCTCAAAGGTGCAAAGTTGCCACGGATGTTCACCAGCACCCTTGTTGCGTTAATTCCAAAAGTAGCCAACCCCAATTCCTTTAGTGATTTTCGGCCCATTAGTTTGTGCACTTTCTTTAACAATATTTGCACTAAAATTTTGGCCAATCGCCTTGCCTCCATTCTGCCTAAGCTCATTTCACCTGAACAAACGGCCTATGTCCAAGGAAGAGACATCGGGGATAACATCTTCCTTGTCTAAGAGCTGGTTGATTCCATAGATCGAAAAACAAGGAGAGGGAATATGATCGTTAAAGCTCTCTTTATCTTGCCAAGGCATTCGACAGGCTTTCTTGGCCTTTCCTCTATGTAATTCTACGGAAGTTTGGGTTTGCTGAACATTGGATCTCCCTTATGCAGCATATTTTGGAAGATTGTTGGTTCTCTATACTCATAAACGGCGCACCCAAAGGTTTCTTCAAATCCTCCAGAGGGGTTTTTCAGGGTGACCCCTTATCACCTCTATTATTCATCTTAATGCTTGAAACATTTTTCTCAAGGATTGAAGGATCAATTTTGAACGGACAAAATAACACATTATTCCATCCCGAAGTAGTATCCAATGAACTCCCACTTGGCCTTCGCAGACGACATTGTCATTTTTATAAAGGGAGATATCAAGTCCTTCCGGCACCTCATGAGCTTTCTTTCGAGGTTTGAGCTCTCCTCCAGACAGCTCTTCTACAAGTCCAAAAGCTCCTTTTATTTACCCAAAAAGTTAGTTCCAGTTCCAGTTCGGTTGATCCAAGCTAAAACGGGTTTCGTTCATATTGCCAAATCTCTTCCTTCACTTACTTGGGCTGTCCCATCCAAAAGGCTAAAAAAAGATGCAATATCTATAGCTATTGATTGAAAAAGTGGCTGCCCGAATTCACGGTTGGAAAACCCGGTTCCTTTCACCAGGAGGACGGCTCGTACTTATTAAGCATGTTCTTAGTAGCAACCCAATATACATATTGTCGGTTCTTTCACCTCCAAAATCAGTACTCAAAGAGTTAGAACATCAATTTGACAATTTCTTTTGGGTCTGCTTAGATGGGATCCTAAAGCAACATTGGATCTCATGGGCTACAATTTGCCAACCAACATATTCAAATGGCCTAGGGGTTTCATCACTTGAGGAGGTGGTTCACGGCTTTTGTTTCAAACTTTGGTGGAAGTTCCGAAAAGGTAACTCTTTGTGGTGTTCTTTTCTTCAAAGACGTTACCTTAAGAACCAACATCCCACCTTAGTCTCGGCATCACCAGGTGACTCATTTACTTGGAAAAGGATGTTGTATCAAGTTCGTGAAGACGCAGAAAGGTGGCTGCTATTCCTACTACGAAAGGCTAATTGGTCCTTTTGGTTTGATCCTTGGACCGAACATGGGCCTCTCTCTCACATGCTGGAACAAATATATGATGAACAGCTTAAAGTTTCACAGGTTAGGGGTCCCAATGGTTGGAACTTCCCTTCTGAATGAGAGATACTCCAATGAGGAGATACAAAACATTGCAGCATTCTCAACGCAAGACCGCTCTTCTTGTCTGACTAACCGGATCTCATTGTTTGGACCCTCACTCCCAAAGGTTCCTTCTCACTCTCATCCACTTTTTTCCCCAAGGCGCGGATTCACTCTCGGCAAATGATTTGGGATGTAAGACTTCAGTCGAAGATCTCCTTTTTCATGTGGAAATTATTGAACAAGTGGCTGCCTCTAGATGATACCTTACGGAAAATTGGTTTTTCGTTAGCCTCCAAGTGCTGCTTTTGCTGCCATGAAGAGTCCGTGGACCAGCTTTTTGTTGGAATATGAAATATCAAGACAAATCTGTCATTTCTTCGAAGCTTTGTTGGAGGTGATGATTGCTCCATCCATGACCATATTGGATAAGCTTAATTCTTGGTGGTGGGTTGCTGCGTCACCTTCCGCAATTGGGGCTATTCATAAAATTCTTCCTAGTATAATCTGTTGGTTCTTATGGAAAGCTAGGAACATGGCGGTTCTGGATGACAAAACAAGTAATGCAACAAGGATTATTGCAGACATCTACTCTTACTTAGTGAATATCTAGATCAGCTCACCCCTTTAAAAGAGTATCCACAGCTAATGATTTGCAACTTTCACGCGGCATTTGCAATCAACTTCTCCAAACCAAACCCAAGAAAGTCCTAGCCGTTAAATGGGACTGTCCTCCCTACGGATGCCTTAACTCAATGTGGATGGGGCCTCCAAAGGTAACCCAGGAATGGCAGCGGGTGGTGGCATCCTAAGAGATCACAATGGCCAATGCATCAGGGCATTTTCCAATAGGCTATCAACAGAAAACTAACTTACAAGCTGAGGCATTAGCTCTTGTCGATGGACTCAAGATGTGTTACAATTTGCGGGTGCACTCACTGGTGGTTGAGATTGATTCCCTTTAGCTAGTTAACACCTTGCAAGGATCATTGGCACCTATTTGGAGCATTGACCCTCAAATGCGCTTCATCAATAGCTATTGTGCTTGGAAAGAGATTTCATTCAAGCATGTTTTTAGGGAGCCAACCAAGTGGCTAATTGTCTAGCTAATGAGGGTATATCAAAACCTATGTATGTTGAATATGATCGCTATACCATTCCTTACTCTGTAAAAGGTTTGATCTGCCTAGATGCTATGGGTTGTTCTAATCTTCAACTTTGTAATCCTTAATTCCATCAGTAAAATTTCTGCCTTCTTTCGAGCATTTGCATAAAAAAATAAAAAAATAAAAAACTAGAAGTATGGCTAAGAGACTGCTTGGAGCAATGCCAAATAGGGTGACTAACCCTAGAGAGGGAGCATGCTAAGGCTATCACGTTGAGGAGTGGTATAAGTGTTGGGGTAGAAAAAGAAGATAAAAAGGAATATTGAGGTAAGGGATAATGGAGCAATAAAGTACAAAATCCCTCCCAAGAGCAAAACTAGAGTGCAAATTAATCATCCCTCAGTAAGGATTCCATTTCCTAGCAGCCTTAAAGGTGAGGATGAGCAAAAGAAGTTCAAGTGATTTCTCGAGATCTTTAAAAAGGTGAAAATCAACATACCCTTTATGGAAGCACTTGAGAACATTCCCATATATGCCAAGTTCATGAAGAAAATATTGACCAATAAGAGGAAGCTACAAGGAAATGAAATCTTATGTTTGACTAAAGGATGCAATGCAATCATTCAGAAGAAACTACCTCCAAAGCTCAAGGATCCTGGTTCTTTCTCCATTCCATGCACAATTGAAGAAGTCAAATTTGACAGAGCTCTATGTGATCTTGGCACATCTATCAACTTGATTCCTTTATCTATTTATAAACCTAGTAGTTTAATGGTGGAATGATGAAACCTACAAATGTGTCACTCCAATTAGTAGGCAGAAATGTGAAATACCCTAAGGGTACTATTAATTATGTTCTAGTTAAGGTGAAGAAGTGTTACTTGCTGGTAGATTTCATCATATTGGAAATGGAAGAAGACAAGGAGATGCCCTTAATTCTTGGGAAACCATTCCTAGCTATGGGAGGGCATTGATAGATGTCTAAGAGGGGAAGTTACAATTGAAAATTGATGACCAAACTAACAATTTTTCTATTTTAACTCTCTTAAACTTCCTTATATTTATGATGAGGTTATGCTAATTAACACAGTTGATGATACTTATAATGGTTATAATGATTCTTATTCTCCACCAAATAGCAATCTATCCGAGCACGTTGCTATGACAAAAATCTCAAAAGAAGCTCCAACTGAACTGTACAAGGATGAAGAAGACATCTTAACACCGGCTTGGAAAGAACGAATGAAGGAAGAGATATTCGAGATGTTCTTGGCAAGGGCACTATTGATTCTATCCCCAGTGGCAATTGGGTAGACTTGATTGGGTTTAAGCGAGTAAAACGCCATATACACTTGGAAGCGAAAAATATGTATAAGCAGAAATCTTGGAGAGAAATCGAATGGTGGTTCTTCTTCATTGATGTTAAGAAAATCCTTCTTAACAAATATGGGAGTTGTATTCCTTATCCGCAGGTTCTTGACCTTTACAAAGTGTTTGGAAACGAGGAATATGTTGATTCTTTAAGCGGTGAAACTAAGGACATATCAATAGCAAAAATTTAACAAGAAGCCAAGGATCGTGCTAAAATGAAGGCAAGACTTAAGCAATAAGGTATTGATGAGATGATGGAAAATGTATTAATTTGCAACAAACAACTCCTAAGCTTACTACCTAAGAAGAAGAAGGATCCTGGAAGTTTCACTATATCTTGCCTTATTAGTGATGTTTATTTTGATAAAGCCCTATGTGATTTAGGTGCTAGTATAAATATCTGATTCCTTTATCGGTCTATGGGAATATAGGCTTAGGAGGTCTCAAGAAGTGCGATGAAGTCTCCTAATTAGCAGATGGGAGTAAGGTGAACTAATAGGGGAAGTATCTAATGTTCTAGTCAAAGTGGGGAAACTTAGATTTCTGGTTGACTTAATTGTCATGGATATAGATAAAGACAACGCGGATGGCATCTCTCTCACCATTGGATGACCGTTTCTAGCTACAACAAAGCCTTGATTGATGTCGACCAAGTAACCTTGAGGAAAGGCGAAAAGTCACTCGTGTTCAACATATGGAAGAAAAATGAGCATATTTTTATGGAAAATTTGAGTGTGCAAGATCTAATGGCCAAGAAAAAAAAAAGATGTTGGAAAGCGACTATGCAGGTGTTTTTGACAATGGACTTGAAAGAAGTCCATTTTGTTGACTAATTGGCCAAGAATAATAAATTCAAGATAATGACTCCCAAGAATTTTATTTTAATTATTTATGTTTTAGTTTGTCACATTTTTTTAATTTTAATTTTTACCCTAGGTAAATTTATAGCTGAAAATAATTGATAATTGGTTTTCATGTTTGTTTTGTAGGGTTTAGGTTCAATAAAAAGGGAGGAGTTAAAAAAGGATTGCGTTGGTGAATTGGCAGGAATAAGTCACCCACAGCTTGCGGGTGACTCCAAGCATTTGAACTACAAATAGTGAGAGAAACAGAAGGGGTTCCATAGTCAACAGGAAAACACAAGCAAAACATCCACAGTCAGCGGTCGAAACAGTACACTAGATGCAGTCTACAGCTGATTTAAGCTGGACCAACCATAGCCTATGACTAGCCCAGGCAAGAAGTTTTACAGGCTTTTAAACCTAAAATTCCCATTTCCCTTCTTCACAAAGCCAACTCTTTTCTCTTTTCCCTCTCCTAGGCAATCCAAAAGACAAACAACAATCCCCTTATTTCTTTTTTTTTTTTCATTTTCTTTTTCTCCAATTTTCTTCAATCTTACCCAATCTCATACTCCCATATCACATCATTCTCTTTCTTCTCTCTCTAATATTCTTTTTTATCAATATAAATCAACCAAAAAAATTGTCTAACCATTTTTCTGTGGCTAGTTCCATAAGTGCTCTAAATGCTCCAAAAAAAAAAGAAGGGAAAAAAGAAAAGAAAAAATGGCTTGCTTTACGTAAAATACGTAAGCATCGTAAGAAAAAATGGCTTGCACGCATTCATGGCTTGCAAACACGATTTCTCTCTCCTGGAGGACGGCTTATTGTCATCAAACACGTGTTGAGTAGCATCCCAATCTTTCTTATGGCACCTAGAAGCTCCTCCACTTTTAGTCCTTAAGGAGTTGGAAAGGTAATTTGCGGGTTTCTTTTGGGGAGCTTTGGAAGGTGTTCTAAAACGTCATTGGATAGCATGGTCTACCATTTGTCAACCAACATCCTAGAAGGCAGCGTTGTTTCATTCTCACATGTATTTAGGGAAACAAATCAAGTAGCAGATAGGTTAGCAAATGAGGGCATTATTAGCGCCCATGTATGTTTGAATACGATCCGGATACCATTCCCTCCCATGTGAAAGGTTTGGTTATCTTGGATGCCAAGGGACATCCCTACATTCGCCTTTGTAAATCTTGAGCTTTTCTAATAAATCCTCACCTAATTCGGGTGTTTGCTTAAAAAAAATAAAAATGTATGGATTGAAAATGCATATAAATTTTCTATGGCTCTTTGAATCCTTTGAGTTGTGAAGTTTTATCACTATACATTTAAATAAATTCCCATCAGTGAGGCTGTAAAAGAGAAGTAACTTTTAATGACTGTTAATTGCTGATTACTTGTGATATTTGTTTAGTTTGATACATTCGTTGGATTGTGTGTGATTATTATACCTCCGAAATATGAGTGGATTTTAGACCAAGAAAATGATTTAGGTAAGTTCTTTGAACCATTTGAGCTAAAAAACCAACCTAAATGAGATTTTATCTATAGCGTCCCCTAGAGGTGTTTAAAAGTCAGTCAAATCGAATTATCGATGTCGAGTCAAGTAAAAAACAAATTGACTTGACTTGTTTGACTTTTGACTCGACTTTGACTCAAAGTCAAATTAACTAAGCGATTCCTTGACTCGACTTTGACTTCAACTTTCGAGTCAAATCACCGATCAAATACCGATCTATAGATTGACTGATTTGACTGATTTGACGGTCAAACAGGTCGTTCGTCTTTGCCGTTCAAATACCAGTCAAATAAGTCGAACAATTATATTCCTTTTGATATTTTAGCATATATTATAGTAATATATTATAATATATATGTATATATATACATAATATTTTTAAATTTTAGTAATTAAATATGTTAATAACTAATAATATTATTTTTTTTTAATACTTAAATATCTTTTTTTTGGTATAATTGCTGGAGTTATCAATGTAAATATAATACTACAACAATTTACGTACTTAAACATTAATATAAGTATACAACTTATTAATTTAACACTTTTGTTTCAATAACTAATTTAATAGATTACTAATTTCATTCATATTAATATATATAGAAACTAGAGTTAAGTAATTATATATACTTTAATACTAATTGAAATATCTATACACTATAATATATCTATAGATACATATTCTGATATTCATATACTAAGATTTGTGGAACTTATACTTGTAATAAAAATATTTTTTACATAACTTATTAGTGTAACATTTTTATTATCAACAAGTATATTCTTTGTTCATAACTTATTAGCCTACATAACTTATTAGTGTAACATTTTTACTATCAACAAGTATATTAAATGCATTACTAGCCTATTAGTAGTACAGATAGAGTTAGATAATCATATATATTTATATATACTTAGAGGATACAACTTAACAAGAGCTGATGATTCAATAAGATTTTGCTATGTGACTTGTCTTTGGTAAATGATCCTGAATTTGTGATTTTGTAAATTATTTTTAATATCTATTTATGATATATACACTAATAAACATTCACATATTAGATTTGTAGGTTTTATATGTATATATAATGAAATAAACTTTTTTTAAGAAAAAAAAATTTCTAATTATTATAATTATAATGTGGCCTAAAATTTTAGGGCCTAAAAGGATTAAGGGTCTAAAGTTAGGGTATTAACTGCCCTACCCTCGAGTCAGCCTTGAATATTAACTGAATCAACTGAATTATCATAACATAAAATTATCTAATTATCTGAAGAATCAATCCCATATTTTTACTTCAACATAAAAAATCACCTTACAAATTAAAAGTTATATTTTTCATTAACAATAAGATTTTATACAACTAACTATTTGATGAAAAAGTTATGTGAATGGTTGAATCATTTGCCACAAGATTTATAATATTTATATAAGTAGTGTATAAAACTAATTATGAATATTAAATAAAAATAATAATTGAGTGTGTGTGTGTGTGTGTATGTGTGTATATATTTATATATATATATATATAAATGAAAGTTATTATTTCTATTAAGATCTTTTCACTCATATGAGGCCATATGTGGCATAGCTATATGAAGACTCTGAGAATTAGTGGGTGGGTTTATCCATTTTCTATTCAAGTATTCACCCACTAATCTTTTATCAAATAAAAAAATTTGTCATTTCTCTCTCTTCTAACAATTTTTATCTTTTCATTTTAATTTTAATGAAATATAATTCCTAAAACAACATAATTAAGTTGCTCCTTGTATAATTTAACTACCTATTTTTTAGGACACCACCACCTATTTCTTAGTCATACAATCGTGCTCGAGATAATCTATTATTTTCCTCCATTTTTGTCCCATCTAATTTACCCTTAATTAAATAGTTATGTCTAATATGCCCTTCATGGAGCATAATTAGCCTATCTAAAATACTTTCCATTTAATATAATAATATTATCTATCTTTTCTAATACTGCTATTATTTATTATATAAATTTCAAACTACTATAACATAATTCTTTAGATTTATATGAAAATTTGGCAATAAATGCATAATAAAATGGTAAAAAATTTATTGTATAAAAATAATTTGTATTTTGGAATGAGAAAAATAAATAAAAGTATTTTTATAACTATTATGGATGTTCAAAATTGTTTCTTCCTTAAACACAATAAAATTGTGGCATAAATACCTAATAAGAACATATAAATTTGTAAGAGTAGAAAAAATTTATTTATACTTGAGGAAAGAGTAAATAAAAATATTATTTTATAACTATTATACATTGTTCAAATCGCTTTTATTTTTTATTCCTGATAGAAATAGTTTTTTATAACTATTTTGTACATTATAAACTCAAAAATAATTATTTTCTTTTCTCTGACTATTTATTTAAGTAAGCACTTACGTTAGTTAATTAGACCCATTTTTGTTATTATATATATTTTCATATGCCAATAATATCAATAACTATCTTGAGTAAAAGTATAAAAGTTTTGGCTTTATTATAATGTGATTAATCATGTATTTGTTTTGGTTATGACATGAAGTTATTGTAGTTTAAGATCAATGTATAATAAATAATTAGTTGTTCATCATAATAGATACCGAGTTAAATTATTAGACTTTCAAATTTATTAATGTTAATACCTTCTTTCACTTGTGCAATTAAGCTTTACCTTTGCTAAAAAAAAGTTCAGCCCCACTAACATTTAACAGAAAATAAATAAAAGAAGAGAAAATGTTTCTGACAAACTTTATGCATTGTATTTAACATGATTGGAATTGAATTCAATAACATATCTTTTTAATATCAAAATTTTCCTCCAACTTAAAAATCACAAAAGTATAATCACTACTATTTGATTACAAATTCCTTATTTATAATAATACCTTTTTGTAAAATATTGTGGTTTATAGTAACTATTGATGAGGTAGAAATTAAATTCAATCCATGATACAATGTAATGCCCAAAATATTCCAAAAGGGTGAAAAAACACTTTTAATCCCTAAAGTATGACCTATTAGCATATTTCATTCCCAAAATTTCACAAAAAAATAAATCACTTCCCTCATCTTGCAAGAGTCTATTGATTTAGGACAATTGACAGAAAAATCATAGCATAATTTTAGTTTTCTACGCCTCTACCCCATCAAATATGTCATTCCTTACCTATAAACTCCAAAAAATTACCCTCTATATTTTACTTTTTCTGAATTAAACCAACAAAATTGCTCTTTCTCATAAATATTAACCAAAAATTATGCTATTTTTCTATCAATTGTTCTAAATTAGCAGAAACTTGAGACCAAATATGTCGACAGGCCCAAACTTAGGGACTAAAAGTGTTTTTTACCCTAATCCAAATTAATCATTGTAACACATACAAGAATACTATGCATAATTTGTGATGCTAGTATAAAAAAATACTTAGGTAAGTAATTAATAAAGAAACAACACAGATTATATAAATAAATCATACTATTAAACAGTCTAAATAGTTGTTGATATATATTGAATTTAAATGTCAACTTTGGAAACTACAATGTCATTTGTTATAGCATTTGACAAAAAAAATATTGGTTTAGAGTAACTATTGATGAGATAGAAAAATTTCAACCAATGTGGTACGATATATGCCTAAAATAGTTTACAATAATGATTGCAAGTCCTATGGAATATTATGCATAAATTGTTGGAATGATATATAAAAAAACATAAGTAGGTAAGTAATGTAAAATACAACACAAATTATGCAAATAAAATCATACTATTAAATATTCTAGAATAATTATAGATATAGATTGTATTGCACATCAACTTTGGAAACTATAATGCAATTTTTACAATATTTAAGAAAATAATAAAAATGTAAATTAAATATCTTGGTAAACAATATAAGGAATTAATCAACAAGTACGCAAAAAATAAAAATAAAATTCACACACTTTTATTAGTTTCAATCTCATTTTATATTTAATAAATACAAATTTTAGTTCCGTAGTAAAATACTATATCAAAATACAATTTCGGAGTTAATCACGTTTGATACCATTTAGGATGATAGGAAGAGTTTAGAACATCAATGAAGTCCTGAAGTGAATTTAACACGCTTCTTCTAGAAAATACGAGATATTTGATACTTGATAATCATTTTATCATTGGGAAAAAGACGAATTTGGTCCCTTATCTTTAGAGTATCGACTAATCTGGTTCCCTTTTATTAAAAGACCAATTTGGTTCGTCCTTGTAAAAATCAACTAATTTAAAACTTTTGACAGAAATTATGGACAAACTAACAGAGTCTTTGACAACACACCCATGACGTGTTAATAGGTACATGATTATCATGTGTCTTGGTTCATTAATTTGCTCATAATTTTCATCATAGGTCCTAGATTGGTTAATTTTTTTAAAGATAAGAGACCAAATTAGTTTGTTGTAATAGATAAGGGATCAAATTGATCCATAGCCCAAAGATAAGGGAGTAAATTAGTCTTTTTTCTTTTTATCTTTTATTAATGATAAAGAATATATTGATATATTTAAAAAGTTCAATATTATGACAACAAAACCTTTATCTTTAAATGATCAAGTCATTTGCGATGTCGTTATAATAATATATAACCTTGATAACAACCTAAAAGAGAAATAGAAATTATTTTGGATTGGGATTACTCAAATTTTTTGCTATCAATATGAATGAAGAGTTCAAACTTTAAAATTTTTATAGAATATCGAAGTTAATGTTATCATAAGTTTAAGACAACGAAGTGTAGATCAAATGGTAAAACTAAGCTTCATGTATGATCTAGATCATGGGTTCAAATCATTAAGGGGGTACGTGGAGATCCACTAAAAATCCTCTTAAAAAAAAGGTTAAAAAATTAAAAAAAACACCAATATATTCTCTATGTGTATACATGTTAAAGAATATGTTAATAAAAATTAACTGTGATAGAAATTTATATAAAATTTCACCTAAATTGTAAAATGATATGAAATTTGTGGAATAATGTACAAAATTTTGGAATTAGAATATGGAATGGAAGAGGATTTATGTATGACTTATTCAACTTATCGATGAAATAAGTCAAATTTAAATGACTTGACTTTATTTAACTTTGGGTTTATATGACTCATTATAGCCAACTTTGACTTTGAGATTTTTAAGTCGAAAGTCAAAAAAGTTAAATCAAACAAGTCGAAAAGTCGAACACCAATTGAATGAACACCCCTAGTGTCCCCTTTTGAGCCTTATAGCCTTAATTTTTGCTTAACCATGCTATTTTAGCCAATATACTTCTTTTATTTTATCCTTCTTTCTACCCATTACCTTAGTAGCTAGTATTAGTAGTGCGCAACATCAATATTGTGGCCATGATGTTATGGATGGTTGGGAAAGATATGAGTTCTGTTTGTTAGGGAAAGAACTCACATTTATGACCTCACAATTGTAGTAATCCCCAATGCTTCGTAATTTTATGTCTAATAAAAAAAGGAAAAGAATAAAACATTGAAAAAAAGAAAAGAAAAGAAAAAGAAATAAAAGAAGGACATTTCCTTCTAAATCTGTGTTGAATGTTATGAAGAAAGAAGCACAATTCCTTCTAAGATGTAATAAAGAAGGTACATTTCTTTCCTTTGAAAGTTGTAGTTTGTTGGTTAAATCCTATGGTTACTTAGAGGATGTTCTAGAGGATTATGGTTCAAAGTCATTCAACAAAGGTGATTTAAGTTACTTTTATACATACATACATACATACATACATACATACATACATACACACACACATACATACACACACACATACACACGCACATACATACACACATACACACACACACATACATACATACACACGCATACATACACACACACACATACATACATACGTACGTACGTACGTACGTACATACATACTGCCTTGATCCCTTAGCGTACGTTATAACCTTTAAAAACTTATTTGATCCTTGGTTTGGATTCATTTATATTAGTAAGTATTCTCTGATTAATAAACAAGTAGTATATGCTTTCTTGAGTAGAGAATTAACTCTTTTATGATGATGATTTAGGGTTGATTAGCAATGTTCTTTTATAACCACATTGACTCCATATCTTTTCTAGTTTGATTTTACCATTGTTACAACAATTGAAATGTTTAAGGATATACAAGAATGTTAATGTGCTTGAATATGTTATGTGTTTATGTGCTATATGTTTGTATTACTTAGGATGAGTAAAAGTTCAAGTTGAGGTGTATTAACTCTTTAAAAGATACTTATTTACATACATTTTAGCTTGAGTTTTAGTCAATTTTCGAGGTGTCTTGTTCATTAATTAGAGGTATTTTGACAATTTTACAGTTTTTGTGTCAAAATATTATTTTATGTGTTTTTGGTGTTTAAATATACTTATTTATGTATTTTATGGTCCACGGTATTCACCATGCATGTTACAAGTATTTTGCACTTCCAATATATTGTCTAACTTTTTTCTTTTTAAGCAACCACCTAGTTGGTGGGGGTATTCCCTTTTATTAATAAAAAAGAAAAAAGTTACACAAAGGCTAGTGTGAAGCCTAACCCTCCAACAAAAAGAAAAATGAATTCAAAGACAAACCCTTTGAATTCTAACAAGTTGTGAAATCTAGAATAGCTAAATTCCTCTAATTCTTAAATTCTATAGGACTTATAAACGTTCCCATCCAATTTAGAACTAACATGGGGACATAGGTTTGGAGGACAGCCTGGTTCACATTGATCTTGGCATATTGTATGTCCTCTTACGTCTTCCTTTCCTTTTTGGAGTGAAAATTGGTAATTCTTGAATTGGGTGTACTTCCCGGCCTTGAGGAGATTCATTATTTGAAAAATAGCAAGTTTGTTCCGCCAACACCTTTATCATTAGGCATGATGGAATCATCCATCGATTTGAGCTTTAAGTGTTGAGAAGTAGGCAAATTGGACTTGAGTGAATCTTCCTTTGAGCCGATTTCTTTGTTGTCCAAAAGTGCATTTCTCCTATTTCTACTAATAGGTGTGGTCAAGTTGGACAACTGCTATCCATTTGGCGCCAGTTCTAACATTTGTAGGCTATGTTTCTTTATAATTTTTTAGGGAGAAGGTTCCTTGCTACTCGAAAATAATACAATTTCCTTGAATGTTGGCTTATCTGTGGCTGGGAGATTCTGCAAGACCATTCGGCTATGAGGGATGTCTGAATCATCCATGGATTTGTTGTTCAAAATTTGAAGATGAGAAGTGTTAGGCTGGTTTCTTGGGATGGGATTCACATTTGAATTAGTCCACTCCTTGCTAACTGAATCAAATGGCACTAGGAAATTTTCCACCAAGGTTGTTTGTTCAATCACTTCAATTAAGGAATTTGAATTTTGAAGTCCCGAATTTGGTGAAGATGGCTCAACCGTTTCAACCACCATTGGAGGTGATGATTTCGACTCTCTTACTGATGGCTCCTCCACTTGGACCGTGATGTGGTCTTGTTCTACCATTGGAGTTGAAATTTGAATAACCAAATTTTGTGGAGCTGTTGCGACTATCTTCTCAACTCTTGGAATGGGTGGCTCTTCACTTGTTTGGTCTTGGCTGGTGGTGCCACCTCTTGTGGCTAGTGGTGCCACCTCTTGTGGTTGGTGGTTGTCATTAACTTGTTGGTTATCTTTTGCTAGTGGCATGTCCTCATGCTAGCTTTTCCTTTGCAACATCCAAAGGACTAGCTGCATGATGCTTAACTGGTGTCCAATGAGGCTGAATTTTCTTTTTTGAACAGCTATTTTTTGTGGCCAAGGGATTCATTGGCATAGATTGTGCATTGCCAAGCCTGTAATCAATCGAGGCATGGCCAATTTTGTTGCATTTTATGTAGTAGGGTAGAAGCTCTTCGTAGCTAATTTTTTGCCATTTTCCATTATCCCTTACCCCTAACCACACACGGGAAGGAAGGGTAGCTAAGAGGTCAGCCTCCACGCATACCTTGGCAATGTTTGGACGGGTCAAATTCTCCGTGACCATATCCAATTTGAGAGGGGTTCCCACTGCTTGTGCAAGGCTAAAAACTAAATGTTTGTTGAAGAAAACCGTTGGGAGGCCCTCAAATGTGATCCATATAGGCACAATAGAAGGTTCAACATCCGAGGTAAACAAAGGGTGCTATTTTAGAATCCGCATGTAAAAACCATTGATAAACTATCCCCACACATTTTGAAACCAGCAATGAAGGTAATCTTTCTCCAAGGAAAAATGGATAAGACAATTTTGTAATCTAGAAAACTAATCATAAAATTGCCCTTAAAACTAATTGTATGAAAACTTTTTCTTAGAGTCTCCATGTTGGATTCACCTCTAGGGAAATTCCCCACTAGTGTAAAATGAAAGGGAGCAACAACCGTTGAACTTCATCTTGAGTGAAAAATATGTTGGTTCTCCCTTTGTATGATTGAAGTTCCTTCAAGGGTTGATTCTCATGTTGAAGTGGCGGAATAAGGTTTTGTTTATCCATATAAATCACACACAATTCTAATGAATGTCACAATCAAAATAAATATCACAAGACAATCATGATTAACACTCATTAAAGATCGCCTCACTTTCACATTCTCACTTAAGGGAATATATTTAAGTATATAGCAGTAACACTTCATAACTTAAAGGATTCAGGGAGCAATTCAAAAGTTATATGCATTTTCAATCCATAAACATAAGTTCTAACAAGATTAATTCCTCTTTGAAATATTTTTAAACCCTTGTCATGTATCGCAAAAATTAATGAACTCAAACATGACACTGAAAAGGAAAATCTTTTTAGTTTTGGCCTTTACAATACTTCAAGCAAAAAAGGCATAGAAATCCTGAAGGCTACCATCTGATAGTTAGGGAGTCTTTTATACAGTCAGATCTTCAAGGCTAATAAAAATTTCCTAAAAATGAAAAAAAAAAAATTGGATTTTAGAAAAAAAAATTGAAAAGAAAACCCATTCTAAAACAAATACACCAAAAATGATGAACACAAATAAAACAATCATTCTTAACACAAGCACACCACCAAACCACAAACACACCCCCAACTTAAAATGAAATATTGTCCCCAATATTTCACACACAAAGAGAAAATTAACAAAGACACAAGGTTACAATGAAATTAAAAAAAAATTAATTACTCACTTGATATCCTTGAGTTGCATTTACTCCTTATCCTCATCATCATCATCACTCATAGATAATCTTCCTCTTTATCACTTCTATCTTCATCGTCCTTTTCATTACCCTCATCAAATGTAGGTGTCTTACGTAAAGGTGGAACTTCATCATGCCAACCTAGAGGCCTTGCCAATGCTTCTTAGGAATGTTTTTCTCTACCCAGGTCATTACGTACCCAATCTAAATCCAATTTAAACCTCTTTTCTTAATATTAGATTTTTATTATTTTTCGCTTCTATATACCTTTGCAAAGCTTTTTAAGGGGTAAAAATTTTCTTGTTAAATTTCCTTTTAGAGTTAGACTCCTTTGCCAAAATTTTACCTAATGAGGCATAGTAAAATTTTTAATAAAAACAAAAAAAAAATTGAACTAGAATAGAACCAAATTGAAGTACCAACACACCAAATAGTGCAAATTATACCAAGAAATCTTCCTAGGATGCCAAACAAACCAATTTCAAAAAAATTCAAGTGCATAAACAACTAAGAACACATAAACCCATCAATTTAATCTTACATGTATGGAATATAAAATCAGTTAAAAAACATTAAACTAGAAGGATTTCACCAATTTGAAGCTTTTGAAAGACTTTATGATTGATTGTTGGCTCTAGCAATTTTCACAAGAAGATTCTTTTGTTTGAATTCTTGCTTTCCACCCTTTTTTCCTTCTTCTTTAAATCTGAAAGTTGCAGAAATTTAGTTACCTTTTGATATTTAGATTCAAGAATTAGGGTGCAATAGGAATGGGTTTTGTGTGGGGAAGGATGGGGAAGCGTTTAGAGGTGTTTAGGGGTAATTTGAAGGTGTTTAGAGGGGCAAAGAAAGAGTGGGATGCAGTTGTGTAGTTTTGGCTACATCAATCCCTAACAATTAAATCTAGGGTTAAATACATTAAACCCCCTTAAGGTTTGAGTTGTTTTACACTAAACCCCCTAACGATATTTTTTTCTCACTTTGCCACTTGCGTTAGCAATTTGACTATTAAAAAGTTTAAAAATACATTTTTACCCCTAGACACTACAAGAATATATTCTATACAAATTAACCCCTTAATGTGTATTATATTTGTCATTTTAATCCCTAATTCAAGTTTTGTATCAATTAACCTACTTCAGTCATTAATCAATATAAAAATATTGTTAAAACAACTAAAAATATAATGATGTCCACCAACATCAGTGATTTTTTAAAAATGCTTGTGAAAAAAATTTAAATATAAAAATTTCCTAGTACTTTCGGTATTTTTTGGTCCTTTTATTATATTTTATTTTCATGTAAAAATAAAATTTTAAATGTATGAGACTTAAAACCATCTATTAAAGTTATATCAATCTATTTTCCTTTTACTTTTCTTTATGTTTATTTAAAATGATTTTTTTCTTACTTTTTTCCTTTGTTAATATAATTTAACTAATACCTAAATTATACGAAGGTACTTTATCATATAAATTAAAATTAAAATTAAAATAATTTAGATGAAATACCTTTAATAATTCATCAAAATTTTTAAATTAATTATTTCATTGCATTTTAAAATTTTAACCTATATAGGAAAATCGCTGAAATAGTCCTTCAATTTTTTTACTTTAGCCGAAATAGTCCCTTAACTTTTTTTGTAGCCAGAATGGTCCTTCAACTTTTATTTTTTAGCCAAGATAGTCCTTTTGTGGTGGAGCCACCACAAAAATCTCTTTCTTTTTTGATAAATTCTACATACACCCCTTGTGGTTTAGTTATTTTTCACATTGGACTAATTTAAAATTTTACAAAACTTTATGGCCAACTTTTTTAAAAAAAAGGACGAGTGGTTGACTGAGGGGATCTGGCAGTAGCGTTAGTGGGTGGCAGTTGGTATCTCGTGGGTGGGGGGAGGCGCTTGGGTGGCTGAAGGGGTGGTTCTAGAGTTGGGTTAGTGATAGTTTCGGCTGGGAAAAGGAGAAGAATGAAGAATTAGGATTTTAAGATTGTTTTTGGTAAAAAATAAAGTTTCATTTTTTTAAAAATTGTTTTGAAGTTTTTTTTTTCACCCCTTCAAAATAATTTCTTTCTTATTTTTTCCATTTTAATTGTATAATACTATATAGGGATTATATAGAAAATAAGTAAACTTTAGGGGGTGTATGTAAAATTTATCAAAAAAAAAAAAGAAAAAGGTTTTTATGGTGGCTCCACCATAAAATGACTTTCTTGGCTAAAAAATAAAAGTTGAAGGACTATTCTGGCTAAAAAAAAGGTTGAGGGACTATTTTGGCGATTTTTCCTTTAAATATTAAAGAAAGTATAATTTGAGAATTAGAATATTAGTAATTAATTTGGAGCATATTTATATTTTTAACAATATTGATAACATTATTGAATTTTATTTTTATCCAAATGTATTAAATGCTACAAAACTTACCTGAGGGGGTAAAGTGAAATTTCGCTTAAACCTTACGGGGGTTTACTGTAATTGATCTTTAAGGGTAAATTTGTCATTTTGAAAAAAACTAACGACGGAGTTACATTGACCGTTAGTCAAAGGGTAAAGTGAGAAAAAAATAACGTTAGGGGGTTTAGTGCAAAACAGCCCAAACCTTAAGGGGGTTTAATAGTATTTAACCCTTAAATCTATCCCATAACTAAGAAATTGAAAGACAAAGATTCAATAAAACACATCATGTTTAATTTATGAAAGAAATAAATCAAAGGTTTGGAAGATTGAATGTTGCGGACAGGATTGACACTTGAGCCTCTTCTCAGATGATCAATTCCCAAACAACGCCTTATAGATCTTCTAAAAGTTCTCAACCGATCTACTACAGCGAATAAATCTAACTATGAAAGTCAAAAATTAGCTAAACTATTCTACTTTACTCTTCTTTAGAAATGAAAAAATGAAAAATTTTCTTCTTTATTAAGCCCCTAAAGTGTTGTAATGATAGTTAGAGGGTAACTCTATGGTTTAGGGTAAGTTTCAGTAGCAAAGAGTTCTATTCAAACCCAAACACTGGCTCAAAAAAGGAAAGGATGTTGTGAAACCCAGTATTTTAATAGCCTTGTTCTTTGATTTTAACTGGTTTAAAATGTTTTTCATATTATTTTTAGTCATAAAAACTAGATGTGTACTTCAACTTATTCGTTTTTCAATTCGGCAAATTTTTCGATTTACGCGATTTCGGTACCGGCGGGTAAACGGGTCAAAAGTTGGACTAAGTGTAATTAGTGCATTGTGGTGTGTGAGTGTTGTTTGATGGATGATTTATAATGTTAATTTAGTAGCAAAAAAATTAGTTTTTGGGTCAAATAGTCAACTTGGAGACTATTTGGTCAACTTGGGTACTATTTGGGTCAACTTTGGAAGCTTTTTAAGTCTTCTTCTTGTTGTTTCTTCCTCATTTCTTCCTAGCAGCAGCCGAACTCCTCTTCCTCCATTTTCCCCAAAAATTTTCTTGGATTTCAAGTAGAAATCACTTGGAAGGTAAGATTTTTGTATTTTAGCACTTTTTGGCTTATGGGCTTTATGATCCAAGCTTTAATTTCAAGTTTTGTAGGATTCTTTATGGCTGAGAAAACCCTCTTTGCAGCCTTATATGTGTTGATTTATGTATGTTATGGGTTGTTTTTAGTGTTTCAAACAATATGGAGGTTGGGAAGTGATTGGGGTTGATTTTTAACAACTTTCCATGGTTAGATTACAAATTTTAAGATTATGAGTTGGGGTTTTGTCTTTCATATGTGGCCTAGAGTGTTATGCTATGAATGCTTATGTCTATGCACATAATGATGTTTTAAGAGTGTTTTAAGGTTAGTTTGGATAGGAATTGAGACTTGAAACCAAGTGGAATTGATTTCCCTTCATTTTGTAAGTAAGCGGAAGTTTGGCGCAACTAGGATAATTTGGATAATTGGTTATGTTTGAAGGATCTTTAATGATCTTTTGATGGTTTTAAGTGTTTCCTTGGTAGTGGGTTGGATAGGAAGCATGTTTGAATCATGCGTGTGGCTAATCGGTAAAAATTTCAGTTTGGTAGTAAAGAGGAATTCCACCCATAGGTTGTTGCTCTAATGTTGTAATAGAGTTAATTGTAGTGGTTATGGGGTATGGATTGTTGTGGAATGCTATTGATATAGTCTCGGCTATTGCTCGGTGAATCTTTCTGTTTATGGATTTTGTTGGTTGGTTGAATATGTTGTTTTGAGTTGGGTTGTAACCAAGGTCCCTTGAATACCTTGGAATTGGATTTTTGTTGGTTGGTTGAATATGTTGTTCTGAGATGTGTTGTAACCAAGGTCCCTTGAATACCTTGGAATTGGATTTTGTTGGCGGGGAGGATAGCCTACTTATAGCCTAGGGAGGCGAAGTTTTCGGTTTTTCGGAAAACTGAACTTATTATCTCCTAATCTAGCTGTAATACGAATTTGAGGGTTAACTAAGTGTTTTGACTGGGGTTTTAGCTTGTCGAAGTTGGTCAGAAATTGTGAAAAGGTCATTTTTGACCAAAGAGCTGTTGGTGTCGTTTTCTATCGTTTCGCGTCGTTTTCGCTTCCCTAGTCATTCTTTAACTTCTACATCTCTTCTAAGAGTCCTCTTATATCTGTTTTAGGTACCACGCCACCTACCGCCGGCGATCGCGTTCAGTGATCTCAAAATTTATGCAGTTTTGCTTTGATAGGTGGGTAACATAGACCCTCTTCCACTTGTATTTTGTTTAACGACTTTCGAAATATGTTTGGATGGATTTTAAAATGTGTATGATGTTTGGAACTGCACTTTTACCAAGTTTTGGAACTATTATATATGAAATCGGGACCAAGCTATTTTATGTTAATCAATTGATATGTTTGCAAACTCTTTTGATATGAAAGCATTTTATGACTGTTTTGGCTCATAGGTGACCGAGGTATATAATTTTGGATGTGTTTGGATATGTATACAAGAGAACTTTGACAATCAATCCCAAATCACCATGAATGGTGATGCTATGATTATTATGAACTATTTGATGCGGGGTCTTGTGATGGGATAACTTGACTTCCGGTCGGACTAGTAGGTGTGGTAGATTACTAGATCGGCTAGTCTTGTAGGTCATACCTTTGAGCCTAAAAGATACTCATGCTATTTTATTATATTCGGATTGAAATGTACTCTGGATTTGTTCGCTATGCTTTAGCATACTATGTTTTGAAATGATTGGATCTTTTTGGCTATGTTTTGGACATGCCTGACGTTTAAATGGCATGATACATTTTAGAAACTACTTATGATTATGGTTTATTGACGTTTAAATGGCATGAGACATTTTAGAAATTGCTTCATGACTATGGTTTTCGCAAATGTTATTATCTTTATGTTTTCTTTTTATCGCAATGCTTGGCCCCATTTGAAGAGCTTTTATGATATCCACTGAGCTAGTTATGCTCACCCCACGTGATTTATAATTTTTCAGATTAGGTGCTCGTTTTTGACTCTCCACCGCGTTAGCAGCTTTTAGATTTTCTCCAGATTCCACATTACTGGTAGGACTCTGTGGATAATCTGCCAAGCTTCTCTTTTGTTTGGAGAGGGGTAGTGTATTAGATAGGTTTTGTATTGATGAACTTTGTTTTTGTTGTAGCATCTTTTGTACTAAGAAGGAATTTTGTAATTCGTTTTCAATTTTTTGTGTAAAATGAAATATTCGGTTTTATAGTTAAGAAATTGTTTGATGGTTCTATTACATTGAGGTTAAGTTTGTTGCTCTTAGACGTTTGTGCCTTGCGCTTTGGGCCGGTGTACCATTAGCGCGGCGTGTTACGGTCCCGTTTTTGGGGCGTGACAGATGTGACTACCTTATTCTGCACGTCAACCATAACAGCATGTCAGCCATAACACTGCAGCGCTGTGATTTTACCCTTGCATAGAGAGCCGCGGCATTTCACTCCTGGATTATCTATAATTTCTACATGAACACCACGATACTACAATTGTACTATAGATGAACACCTTGGCATTATGATTAGAATAGCTGTTCTTTTATTTTAGCTCAGCTTCGCATTTTTTTTGCAAATTAAATCCAACCTCTATCCTACAAAACAATCAAGCACACATAAAACTACAAGAACACACAAAACTATTGAACACATAAAATGTACGAAAACATGCACTAAAACGTACTAGAATCACAGTAGCAAGAACCTAGACTGAAGTGAATGAAAAAAACTCTATTTTGTAGAGTTATCATTTAAGTTCTGTTATGCTTTTGTTTTATGACATACTTTAGGGTCAGTTTAAAACAAATAAAAAACAAAAAATTCAAAAAGGTTTTTATGCATTTTTAACAGTCTTGAGAATCTAAATTGTTTAAAAGGCTTCGTAACTATCAAATGTCAACTTTTAGGATTTTTATACTCTATTTGATTGAAATATTGTAGAGGTTAGAAAATTAGTTAGTTTTTTTTTTTTTTTTTTTTTAACTTTATGTCTTTTAGGTAGTAGTTTGTGTAGATTAATTTCTACGACTATGTATCAATAGTTTAAAAATATTTTAAGGAGACTGTGTTAGAATGTTTGGGTTAAAAGTGTATATAAATTGCTTTGATTCTTGAACCCTTTGAGTTGTGGAAGTGTCATTGCAAACACATATATTGTGTGATGTGAGAAGAGTGAGAGTGTTGATATTTTCTATGAGCGATATGTAGACATCATGATTATGCCTTGAGATTTTGTTTAATTTGTGACATTTGCTGGAATAGTATGAATTTTATACTCATGACATATGAACGAAGGTTAAACCTTGGAAATAACGTAGGCCTTCTTTGGAAAAATTGAGCCAAATAGCCTTCCTTTTTTATATGATTTCCAAGTTTCTCCTTTTGAACTTGATTAGCCTATTTTCTTTGATAGCCATATTAATTAGCCATGTTTACCTTTTTGTTTAAATTTTACTTTCTTTGTACCTATCACCTTTTCTAGTATTGGTCTTGTGAAGCACTAATACTATGATTGTTATTGTTATGATGGATGGTTGTTAAGGAAGTCTATGTTGTGTTTGTTAGGAGAGGAAGTAAAAGAATAGTATCGTATGTTATTACACAAAAAAAAATAGAAAACATGTCTCTTATACAAAAAAAAAAAAAAGACAAGAAGAAAAGAAGGAAAAAATGACGAAAAGTTGTTCAAGTATTTTGTGTTGCAATAAAGAAGGAAAATTCCTTAGCTAGTTCAATAAAGAAGGTTGAATTACCTTCAATGTTGGTTAGTTATGTTGGCTATGGGGATAGTAGTGGAGTTATGGTCTAGAATAGTGACTAATGTGTCTAAGGTAATATGAGCTACTCGTATCTAAATTTATCATACCTTGTCCCTTAGCCAAAATTACAAACTTGAAAAGTCCTATTTGATTATGGGTTTGAGTTAATTTGTACTGGTGAGGAATTTTTGCGTGATTTATTTCCAACTTCGATGTCATTTCTTAAACTTTTGGTTGATAGGTGTTTTCATGATTGGTGAGATGAGTGATATATGCTGTCATACATTCTTTGTGAGTGGAGAATGGTACTTTCATGGTGATTTGGGATTGATTGTCAAAGTTCTCTTGTATACATGTTTGATTCATTTCTCTTATGTGCTTAGTCTATACTTGCTACACTAGTTAATACATTGAAGGAAGTTAATTTGAGTGTTTCCTTTGTTTGTTTTTGTTTTACTCAAAACGCTATGAGCAAAAGTTCAAGTTGGAGAAAGTGATAACTCTCCAAAAGAAAGTTATTTACATGCAATCTAGCTGGGTTTTTAATCGAGTTTCAAGGTGTTGTGTACATAAGTAGGGATATTTTGATAAATTTAGGGTTTTCATTCAAAAATTTTAGATAATATGTTTTAGGTGTTTAAATAAATTTATTAATGTGTTTTAATATGATTTTATAATTTGGAACGATTCAGAGGTCAAACGGAAACCCAACGTGTAAAACAAAGAAATTCGACCCCACGGTATACCTAGTCTAGGCGCAGTCGTGCCTGGAGGCTTGGTAGTAGTGCCTAAGGACTATTTACCAGATGCAGGCATGCCTACAGGGGGGTCACAAGTGCGGCTCCCAACCTGCACTGATGGGTTTGATGATTTTTAGACGTTTTAGGGGTTGTTTCGACCCATAACTTTGTGAAACCCTAGGAAACATTATATATATGTGTTCTAAGATGTTTTTAACATAATTTAGAGTTTATATATCTTTGGGTTACTTTTACATTGAGAGGAGCTGTCATCAATCATGTTCCAAGATCAAGAGGAAGATTGAAGATCAAGGCTACTAACAAGAATTTTTATTCTTCTTCGTTACACTTCTTGTTCTTTGCTATGAAAATGGTTATAAACTCTTACTTGATCAATTATATGGAATTATTTGTTCATTAATTTAGTTTATTAGGGTTTCAATTTGATCTCAATAAGCAGTTTGAGTATTAAATATTGCTCTCTCTCTTTTGATTATGGATAGGAGTTTGTTTATTTAAACTTGATTCTAATACTTTCAATTGCTTGGCCATCAATTGAATTGATATGTAAATTCTAGATTGAAGTTGAAAAAGGGAATTTCGGTTAGACAATATTTGAATATCATTTGTTTGGTTTATTTGCATGGTTGAATAAATTGAATCGCATGTAGGATAAACATATACCTATGCACCTTAGGTAGCGAAGATTAGGATTTGTTCTTAATGCTATAATCCCAATTGCAA
Organism: Cinchona pubescens; assembly: GCA_025175665.1. Taxonomy (NCBI): domain Eukaryota; kingdom Viridiplantae; phylum Streptophyta; class Magnoliopsida; order Gentianales; family Rubiaceae; genus Cinchona; species Cinchona pubescens. The sequence goes on from JANKKI010000048.1 coordinate 1,624,592, forward strand.
TTTCTAACCTAATTCACATAGACATATAGTGATTTTGTTTAGATGATTAATTTTCATGATTTTGGTAGGAATTTGTGAATACATAAGAACCCTAGGTTAACAAAATCCTACTTTGTAATTAGAAGAGGAGAGAGATGTTAGGTTTTTGAGTGCTAATTGAACCCTAAGCTTTCATTACTTGAATTATTCTTTCGTTTACTTGCTTTATATGTTTACTTTTCTATTTCATTACCCATGCATCCAATTATCGGTTGTTTGAATAGTGTTAGGTTGTGCCAATTTTAGTACTTAGTAGGGTTAAGACAAAATTCTCGTGCGATCAATTCCTACTCAGTACATGATGACTTGATATGTGTACTTGCGTGTGTAAAATGTGCAACACCTGTGGGAATTTTAGTTAAAATAATTATCAATCAAATTTAGTATTGGATGAAATGGTATAAATTAATATTATAAATATGGAGAAATAATCACACCCATTCAATATTATTTGATTGCAAAAGGACATTTGCAATCACATAAAAGTTTGAATGAAAAAGACATAAAAAGTTTGAATAATTAGGAAAAACTAGATATTAAGAATTGGACAAGTACTCAAATAAAATCTTCATATTATTCCAGAAACTAGTGTTGCTATTAATTTTTTATTCATTTTAGACATATTAAGAAACAATAGAATAAGAGAGTATGTTTCCTCCTCCTTCTCTCTAAACTTTCTCTCACTAAACTTGTCACTTTCCTTCCTTCTTGGCTGATTGGCCATGGAGAAAATAGAGGCCCTTTAGCCAAAGACTGAGGGGCAAGCTCGTTCTTTTGTGGATGTTCTAAAAAACAAGGTGGAGTCACAACCACACTCCTCGGCCCTTCCTTTGAAGGAGTCACAATCATTCAAGGGAGAACCAACAATATTTTTTTTTCTGAGAAAGAGGTTAAAAAGTTGGCTACCCCTTCCCTTTTCACTTTGGTGGGCAACTTCCCAAGGGGCAACCAAATATGGAAATCGTGCGTAAAATTTTTCATAGGCGATTGGCTTCAAGGCAATTTCACAGTAGGTATTCTTGATCATAAATGCATTCTAATCAAATTTTCTTTGGAGGAGGATTATTTGCGTTGTTGGCTTAAAAACACTTGGTTCATTAATGGGTTTGACATGAGAGTTCTCAAATAGCACCCCTCTACAGGCCAGACATCGAGCCTTCAGTAGTTCCGGTTTGGATCATGTTTGAAGGTCTCCCAGCAGTTTTGTTCACTAAACATGCAGTTTTTAGTTTGGCTCAAGCTGTGGAAACTCCACTCAAGCTTGATTTGGCCACAAAAAACTTCAAACGCCTAAACACAGCAAAGGTTTGTGTGGAGGTTGATCTTTTGGCAACTCTTCCAACTAGAGTATGGTTAGGAGTGGGTGATGGTGGAAAGTGGCAAAAAATCACCTATAAGGACATCCCACCCTACTGCACAAAGTGTCATAAAATAGGTCATCATGTGGCCGATTGTAAAGTAGGGATTCTAAACCCCCCAAGAACCTTGCTGGAATCACTTCCTCCTAAAGGTCAAGCTCCTACACGACCACTCAACAAGCCATCTTCTTGCTGGAAATTAATTCAAAATCAAGAAGCCGAGACTTCAGGTGTTCCAAAGGAAATTTCAGATGAGCCAATGCCAATTTTGAATGCTACTTCAAAAACGGCAGCTAATCAAGGGGAAAACTTGGGGATAGAATTTCCCACAACTAGAAATATGGCGGTGGAACACTTTTAGGTGGTTGAGCCACCATTTTCCAAGGCGGTGGAGGCTGGTAGTGAAGCTCCACAAAAGAAGGACATTCAAAATTCAAATGGGAAGGAAGTTGGGATGGAAAATTCAAACCTAATTGAGATAAGTCTAGACCTAACTACCACAAAAGCTGCTGTTTTGACCATTTCAAAAGATGATCCAAAACCTCCAAATTTGGCCACGGATTTGCCTATTCAAAATTCAAAAGATGATCTAGACCTTGCTATCTCTCATGCCCGAATAATGGAGGAACTCCCACGCTGTTCCATTTTTCAGACAACGAATGTCCTTGTCCTAACGCACCTTCCTCTTTGCATGAGTTGGAAGAAACCATGCAAAATTCGAAGGGCAAGTCCAATACTAAGAGAACAGCTTTGAACAAGTCAAAGAACCACAAACCAGCCTAGATCTCCTCAAATCCACACGCCACAAGTTTAAAAAGATGATCTTCCTATCTCCTATGCAAAAATCTTGGAGGAGTTTCCATGTTACATTTCAGACAATGTTTCTCCCCATGCACTAAGCTAGGCACAAGGTGAACCTTCAAATGAACACGAGCTGGCCAACAAACCAAAAGGAAATCCCACCCCAACAAACCTGTCTAATATGACTTACCACCAAAGTTGAAACATGAAAGACCTCCCAGCCACAGGTAAGCCTATATTCAAGGAAATTGTACTATTTACGAGCAGCAATGAACATTCAAGCACATTCTTGGGCAGTAAAGAAACCAACTTCATATCCATCCTGCCTTCTCCCCAACAGCCAAAGTTTATACTAAATCAATTGATGATTCTATCATGCCCAATGATAAGGTGTTGGCAAAACAAACTTCCTACTTTTAAGTTAATGAATCTTCTAAAGGCTGGGAAGTATACCCAATCCAAGAATTGGACATTTTTGCCCCAAAAAGGAAAGGAAGAAGTAAGAGGACATATAATATGCAAGAGAAATGCGAACCAGGATGACCTCCAAACTCGTTTCTCTAATTTAGTTCAATGTGTAAGAGATAAATTCATAGAATTAGAGGATGTTAGTACTCCAAATCACTGATTTAGTTCTAGAATGTAACAGGCCATTTCATAGAAGTAGTGGAAGTTAGTATCCTAGATTTTACAAGATGCTAGAATTCAAAAGGTATGTCTTTGAATTCATTCTCTTATTGCTGGAGAGGTATGCTTCATGTTAGCCTCCATGTACCTTTTCTTTTAATAATAATAAAAAGGGACTACCCCTACCTAGTAGGTGGTTGTTTAAAAAAAAAAAAAGAAACAGTAGAACAGTTGAGTAATGACTTCTTAATTTTGAACAAAAACTCATTTTTGGACATGGAAGAAGTTACAAGTATTACCTTGTATTTCTAGAGTTTCACATTAAAATGTAAAAAATTTCAGCCCAACGTATAGGATAAGTATATTGAAAGTATGATACGAAATTTATCAATTATAGTACACTACACACTTAAAATTTGAAGATGTAGGTGATTTGTAAACCCTTTACAAGAAAACATCCTACCAAGATAAAGAAACCCAAGAAAAAAGAGGGGAAAACATGGTTGAACACTTGGAGAAAATTTTTTCATATAAAAAAATATGGTAATTTATTAAAAATTATTGATTACTGCACATTAGATCTGTGTTGTTAGAAAAAAAAATTATTTGTAAGACTTATTTTCATGAAAACTAAGTTTATATATTGAAAATAAATGTAAAATAGATTTTGAAAGAAAAATTTGAAGATGAGTAGTTATTTGGTACTTAATAATGGGTAGTTACTAACATAATTAAAGGTTTGATTAAAAAGAAAAAAAAAAAAGAAACTCCCATTAATAATATTGGTGAAATGGATATTTACTGAGGTTGTGTTTGGATCAACAGATTTGGGAAAAATTTGAAATTCACATTATTTGGAGGGATTTGTAAATGTGATATAGATGAGTTTCAAATCTATCCAAATTAAAAAGTGTGAAATGAAATATTTCAAATAATTTTCTAGTTTGGGTTGATTTGAAATTTATTCATTTTGACTTTATAAATATCTCCACTAAATGGGTGAAATCTTGCCCCAAATCCATTGATGCAAACACAAAATAAAGGTATAATAGGAAAAATATTAATTTTTTTTTCACTTGTTTCCTACTTCCTAGCACAAATTTAGGATTGATTTTTATTTTTGTGTTTAAACTGAAATTAAGCAAGAGAAAATTATGAAGTTGTGTCACTTTTAAGAATCATTCTTTTTGGACACTGATTTGGAAATAATATTCAGGCAAGGGGAATCTTGCATTCAATAAATGCAGACTTCTTTGAACTCGCACTTGATGAATGCGAGGTCAAGTAAAATTGAATTTTTAAAAAAAAAGATATTTTTCAAACATCGCATTCAACAAATGTGAGTTAAGAGGAAATTTTTTCTAATATTACCAAAAATGTTTGATTTTTTTATTATATAAAATATTTGTTTAAAAAAATAGTTTCCTGACCTTCCATTTTGCAGTTTTTAATCTAGAATTCAAAGAATAGTTGTGTTTCATTGTGGATTTTTTCTTGTATAAGATGACAGAATTATCCATGTCGGTAATTTGTTGACAAAGTAAGGGAATCAAGGAAGATTTGGGCAGAATTCCCTCTTTCACCATTTAATTCATGAAATATAGATTAATTCCCAAATTTTTTAATGAAGTAATCTCACTAGAACTAAATAAACGAACACCCATATATACAATAGTGTAACTTAATTGATGTTAAGAGACAAACTATTGGCAACTTAATGTTGCATTACATAATTTTTTAATTATTTTTTAATTAGTCTAATATTTGATCATTAACTAATAATCAAGTGAATTCCCATTTCTTTCTTTTTTTTGGGATAAAAAGAAACAAAGTTGAATCTTCAATCACATGATTTTTGTACCTTTGTATCTCTTTCTTATAGATTAGAGATATTTTGATTAATTTTGTTTGTAGCCCTTGTCGGGCATGTATTACTTGTAGCCCTTGACGGGCATTAGTGCTTTGTTTGTAGCCTTTGTCAGGTATGATTGGTGAAGAGAGAATTCTCAAGAAATAGTGGAAACTCTATCGAATTTTTTTAAAAAAATTATTTCAAACCCAAATGTGGGGTATAAACATGTTACATCCTTATAGAGAAATAACATTTGATAGACCCAGTCACCTCCTCCTTTATTTGGGGGGGGAGGGAAATAACTTATGAAGGCGGGACTAAGTCTTACCAGCCAATGGTGTGCAAAAAACTATTCTGAATCCGGCAACGAATTAGGTTTGTAGAGTTGGTTGACAAGATATATGTGTTCATGGAGGAAATTCGATAGAGGACAGTTCAAATTGAATATTTTGTATAGGCATGTAGTTAGTCGTAGTGTTTAGTTGGGCATTCCATTGATGGATGATGATAGTATGGACGGTATTTTTAATTTGTTTAATGCTAATCCTATTTTTTATGATGAGTTGTACATCGAGACGGAGGAAATTCTCCAAATACCTGAAACCAACAACAATTTGGGGATGTATGGTATGGGGCCAATGACGTCTCTGATGCAATTGTCTATAGACGATGAGACACCGCAGGCCTACGCTCAGAGTCTCTTGATCATCCTTGGTCATTTGAGTATTACAACCCGACAGGTTCGTTTACAATGTCAAACTCAATGCTATCTGATCAATCTATTGGAGCTCAATATAATAGAGACACTACAGCAGGTGAAGACCCAAGTGTCTTGCAAAATTATAATCATCAGAGAGAGAAAGGCTTGACAGGTGATGATGATGATAGTGACTAGTCATGGCATGCATTGAATGAGGATTACAAGTCAGTTAGTCAAAATCAGAAGATGTATCAGAGGATGATTCTGACGATTACGTGGGGCCAAACAACGGTGAATGTCAGATGCATGAGGATGTTCTCGTGTATCAACCTAAAGGCATGGCATTGTTCAATGATATTGATAACTACGGTAATTACGATCCATAGATCGTAGTCATAAAAATGGTTGGTTTATTGGAATGAAAAAAAAAATGATTTTCGGCTGCACGTGCTTTGATAGTAAGGAGCAAGTCAGTAAGGCAGTCAAAATTTATTTTGTAGGTCAAAAGAGGAAATTCAAAGTGATAGAAAGCCAGAAGAGGACATAGATAGCTAAATGCAAGACTGCGTTCTCTGATAGATTGGCTCCCGGAGAATGTGATTAGAGTATTCAGATCCTTGGCAATGAATCCCTTAATGTGTGGAAGGTCACAAAGTGGGTAAAAAATCATGTATGTCTCAAAAAAATCACCGAAAACAATAACAGAAATCTAACATCTGAAGTCATTACTAACCAAATAATTTGCACTTAGTTGAAAATGATCCTGCGCACATAGTCAAACAAATTCAGGCATATATTAAGAATAGTTTGAAGATTGACATTACATACAAGAAGGCTTGGTTTGCTCGAAGGAAAGCGATTATGCTTGTATATGGATGTTGGGCATCTAATTTTCAACAGTTATCCTAGTATGTTGAAGAAGTACTCTAGTCTAATCCACAAACTGTTGTGCAATGGCTACATCATCCTAACACTAGAGAGCATGTCAAAATATTCAAATACATCTTCTGGGCATTTCGACCAATGATTGATGCATTCCACACGTGTAGACATGTCCTATCTGTTGATGGCACCCATTTTCAAGGGAGCACTTATTTTGTGGCTTTGGATTCTAACAATTAGATACTACCTGTTGCCTATGCAATTGTTGATGAGGAAATAATTCAGAGTTAGGGTTGGGTTCATGGAGCAGTTGAGACAGTACGTTGTGCATGAGTTAGAGATAGTTTGTATTATATCTGACAGGCCATCGTGGCATTCTTCATGCAATGAGTAAATCCCCCTTATGGCAGGAACCATTTCCATATCATGGATTCTGTCTCCGCCATGTTCAAAGTAATATAATGACCAAATACAAGAATACGAAGGTGAAAAAGCTATGTTGGTCCCTCGGTGTCAAGATACAGATGTGCAAGTAGAATAAGCACAAAAAAATGATGCAACTTCAAAGTCTAGAGGCTTGGATGTACCTTACTGAGATTAGCCTTGACCGTTGGTTCCTTAGTCATGATGGAAACCACATGTGGGAAATACACACTACAAACACTTCTAAAAGCTACAATAATGTCTTTCCAGGGGTTAGACTACTTCCAATCAAAGCTATAATTGACATTACATTCCATCATTCGGTGAAACTGTTTGTTGACAATATTGCAACAGGTAAACATTGTCGCACGTTCATTACACTAATGAATTGGAAAAGGTTGTTGGCTGAAGATAAAAAAGGTAGAGGACACACGGTTATGGTTTTTGACCCGTTCCATAGGTATGTATAGAATTAAAACACCTCATTGTGTGATTGGTCGTGGTGGTAATGTAGAAGTTGTCAATTATGTAGAAAAGACATGTACTTGTGGTAAATGGAAAATATAGGTTCTCTTGCTCACATGCGATAGCAATTTGTAGGCTTAAGGGTGATGAACCTATACGAATTATTGTCGAGTAGTGTACCACTAGCATGTACTGTGAACAGTACACCGTCAGTAGATTTGTTCCGCAATCCAACGCTGATGAGTTGCCACATATTCAATGGCAGATAAGTGGTGAACAAAGTATGTTCATAGACCACCAAACAGGTCGGGTACGTGCAAGGCGCATTTAGAATGAGATAGATATTAGGGATTCCCATGAGCCCAGAAGGTGTACGAATTATCATCAACCTGGGCTTAATCGCAAGAAATGCCCTTTACGACAACAACAGTGATTTGTCTTTTGTTTTGTATCTTCAAACTGCATTGTTTATTTAAGTTGTATTGTAATCAATGTATTTGTTTTCTTATTATTTTTTCATTTATCGAACACATTGTATTATTCCGGGTCAAGGAGATATGACTTTAATGTTTGTTTATGACATTTAAAATTTATGAATTTTTATCCCTTACTATATATGGAGTTAATTTCAGTCTTTTTATATCACTTTGTTAGGTATAGATGATCAATTGCGAGAGCTTGTTCATCCTGGACTATATATAGATGATATTATATCATCTACGACCCCACATAGGATTAATTCTATATTTGACGGTCTTATTGATGATTCCACACTACAGGTTAAGCATTGTGATGGTACTTTTTGAGATCATAGACCCATGCCAACTCATGTATGGTATTATATTTGTTTAGCAAGTTTTGAAGGTGTCCCATCGCCAAGGCGTATTTTAGTGGATCATACTTTGATTACTAGTCTTGTCAAGTAGTTGCAACCTGAGACACATTCCTTTCATCTGCTTGTTGAAAAAGCAAACATCACACTACAAGAGAGAATTGTAGAAGTATTTTGGGGTTACATATTAATGGTCCACCTGTGATGGGTAAAAACACTACTTGTACTCTAGATTTTTAGGGCTGGTTATGTTTTGAGTTATTGGGTATTATGGCTACCAGGTCAGATATCGAAGAAAGTTGTTTGAAGGTAGGATGTTTGTTTGAGGCATTAGATGATCCCCTTCCCAATGATGTGACTGACGAGATTTGTCAACAGATGGCACGTATATATTTACTCACACTTGTTGGAGGCTTTTTATTTCCAAACAATTCAGACAACAAAGTTCCATTGTTGTACCTTTTCATGTTTCGAGACTTAGAGATTGCGGGACATTATAGTTGGGGATCAGCAATCTTAGCCACATTGTATCACATTATGTGTGATGCTACCTTACTCATCGTTAGACACATCTACAAACTAGTGTTATTACTATAAGTACATTTGAATACTTTACATTCATTTATTGTGTACTTCATTCACATTTTATTGAATACATACTAATTAAGATAATTACAGTTATAGGCTTAGGAGCGCATGTTTAATCTACGGCCTAATCGATTAGAGCTAGCAGAGCAACATCATGGAGCATATGGATCTAAGTATATATTTTGTTAAACTCTTTACTTAAATAGGTTTATATTGGAATTTTATTGAAAATGGGTTGCTGGATTTGATTTGCGCAATGCTCTTAGGCATGTCTTATCTGTATTTCAGGATCAGCTACATAGCTTGCGACCTAATAAGGTATATCTGTCGATTACATTTCTTTTGCACTTTATCTTCGTCATATTTTGTTGATTTACTTGCCTTTTGTCGATTTGGTTGGTATTAATTTATATGGCAGCCATACCCTGATGAGGTATTTGAAATGCTTCCGCATTATTGCATTGCTGGTCGTGACATATGGCGTGTGGTTACTTATTTGTTATGTTGGGAGATCGTGGAATGTTACCTACCTCATCGAGTTATGCGATAGTTTGGGCTGCATAGCCTATCCCAAATCAGAGACTACAATTGATTGGCAATCAAGTTACACTTTATTTGATAGACTGTCGTGGTCGAGCAAACAATGATTAGGGGCTGACTCACCGAGCTTATATTGACACTTGGAGAGTAAGAAGGGATGCAGTTGAGGTTGTCTTCCATGTGCTGACACTACACATGCATCAAATAATTACATGCAATGGTACCGATCGAGGATGGTGGTCTACATATCTAATCCAAGTCATTACCTTACTTTTTCGGAGGGATACTGCGGTGACAGTGAGCACACAGATTATCTAGTAAGTAGTTATTTATTTTGTTACTCATTTCATTTTCATGTGACTTAAGGAGTAATACTAATTTTAACAACTTTTATAATAGATGAACTGCATGGATAGATTGTACTATATGTTCTTGGACCACGTGACTGAGGACGATGCTCTGGACTCTAGTACTTGGGCACAAATCAGACACTTCGCTTCTAAGTCATTGCATGTAATAGGCGAGTCAAGTTGTCTTGATTTTCGCCCTTCGATATAATGATTATATAGTCCCTGATTATATACGACATCCATATCAAACGTAGAATCCACATAGAGTAGATTGAGTTTCGCGGCGAGGGGGCAACACGGTGGTGGTCATCGCCATCGTCGAGTTCCGTCACCTCAGTCCCATGTAGAAATTGGATCCCCTCATGTTAATATGCAATTCAAGGGTGACACTTCACAGATAGTTTCACCAATGCGCACTCTGGTGGGACCATCCTCTTTTAGACTGTCATCTAGTGGTCCGAATTCAGATAATACTGGTTCTGGTGTTTCAAATGAAGAACATGAACAAAACATCCTTTGCAGTCGCAGATTACTCAACTTACTTAAAAAATGGGCCACATCACAAGTCTATGTCCGTCGGTCAAAAAAGATTCATAGACCTAGGGAGTGTAGTACAGGAGAGACTTGGGGATCATAGATATTGACATGTTTTATTACTTTTAGCAATCATTTGTTATTGATGTATGTTATTTGTGTATTGTTGTTTGTCTTTGTCGGGCTTTTATTATGATGTTTTCTACCATTGTTGGGTATTGTTGTTGGTAGGGAGAATGTTCAAAAAATAGGGAAGGTTATGTCAAAATTTTATCACAAGTATAATAAATTAACAACTTTGTCTTTTTACAAGACTTTATTACTTTCATCTTTTTAGATTTATGTTCTATTTCCTACTTTAAGGTTTGGGGTTTATGGTTTGAGGATAAGAGTTTAATGTTTCTATATATGGTATTGGAATAAGGATTTAGAATTTACTATTTAGGGTATTTTGGCCTTAGGGTCAAGGTTTTAGAATATTGGAATTATCGTATAGAGTTTTTGTAAACATTGGGATTACCCTATATAGAGTTTAGTATTTTTGAATTTAGTGTTTTCGAATAAGGGTTTATGAAAATGGTGGTGCTGTGGATGTATAGAGAATGCTTGACCTCGCATTTGGTAATTGTGACGGATAAATGCAAGGTGAAGCAACTTCTTTTTTTTGAATAACAAAAAATTCAAACATTTTTTGTAAAATACTAGAAAAAAATTACCTATGATCTCGTATTGGTTGAATGTGAGGTCATGAAAATATTTTTTTTAAAAAAATTTGATTTTGCTTGATTTCGTATTCAACAAGTGTGAGGTCAAAAAAATGGCATTTGTTGAATGCATCCTTCCCTGAAAATATTATTTTCAAATCAGTGTCCGTGATAACTATTCTTAAAAGTGAATTTTCTTAATTAAGCAAGAATAAATAAAAAAGAAACATCGACTCTGTCCGCATTTCTCGACCAACCCTTGAGCCCCCAGCCAAGTACGCGCGTCTCCCATCTATCTCTATCTTCCCCGTCGGCGGTCCTCTCCTTCTCAGAGCTTCCCTCTGTCTCCTGGACGCCACGTTCCTCCGGTACTTCTCGACCTGTGTAACATGTGCATGTATATTATCTTTATTAAAAGTTGCATGCATATTATTTGGATCTGAAGATCTGGTTTAGAATAAATCCTCCTCAATGATTCCTTCATTAATTGGGGTCGAATTTTATGCATTGAGCTGTTTATGTTAATTTGTTATTGGTTCTGTGGAATTCTTTTATAATTACGTTAGTAAGTGATTAACGTGATTTGATTAGTAATTTCATTTGCCCATTTTATGTTTGTAAGGCATGATGCTCCAATATAATTTAGCTTTTTCCGTTAATTTGAATTAATTTTCTGTTTTATGCTGCTTACTAGTTCAATTGAGCAATGGGAATATGGCATTCATGTGGCTTTACCAGGATTTGGATGCGGATTTTCTAGTATTGTTTTAGTATTGCAGATACTTTACAAGGAAAGGGGTTTGATAAAAGCAATAGAATATGTGACAGTTTGCCAAAAACATTGTACTTTTAAAAACTGAAAGTGTTGCTCTTATTTATTAGAATATGTACTTTACTTTTTCTGGATTACGCAGATTTGGGCCTTTGATATTTGAATATATATCACACTAACGCTTCATGTATTTGACATGGTCTTTTGTCTTGCATACAAATTTTAAAATTGGTATATCTTAAAATGAATCTTGGGTACTGCTTGAGCTTTCCCATTAGCAGTATTGCTTTATTCAGTGACAGCTATTTTATGATCATGCAAAAATTCCTAGAAGTAAACAGGATTCAAATATTTTGAGAAGACTGGGTAGGTAAGATGGGGACTTGTAACTTTAACGTCTAGATGTCATATTGTTTTAAGTGTCAATAGCGCTAGTGATGATAAAATCAAATCTAGAATCAGTCAAACTACAAACTAGACCTGTGGGGATACAAGTTGAAACCATTTGCATTCTAGATCAATAAGAATCGCCCATGTTTATTGAATTTTGATTTATTGTCATTTGTGTCCATGGAAATCATCATGTCTAAAGATGCTAGTTTGTTGGAGAGATGTAGCATGTCAAAGCACTCTCCAAGGGATAAATATTTAAGATCATTGTTTGGGAGGGCCTTTTGGACATCCAGCCCATTGGATATCGTGAAGTTTCATTTTAGTGGATGTGCATTACATCTAGGTTAGTAACTCATTTTAGTGGATATTTTTGTGATGTAATAGTGATATTTCATCTTCAAGATTGAGTGAAAATGTTGTTCAAGGTTCCTCATATGTGCTTATTTATGTACTTTCAAATAGACAATTAGTTAATGGCACAGGTGGAGTATTATCTAGAAACTTATAGTAGCCTAATCAATTTGCTTATAATATTGAAGCCTAAGTAATTGGTGATACATATTGATGTATTATATACGACAGTAATGCTCCTCACTTTCTAGTTGCGGAAAAAGCACGTTATCTTTTAATCTCACCCAATAAAGTCCTAATTGTCTCACTACGCCTAAATAAGCTACAATTCAATACCTAACCAGGCAATACTTAATTCTTGTACTGACTCATACATATCTTAAAAGCGGCTTTTGCTTCTGCTTTGACTGTAAATAGCACCATTTGACCTGGAGTATTGCTGTACCACTGTTTTGTCTTGTTGCTTATGTTCTCACGTGAACCATGTTGTTTTAATCGAGCATTATAATTTGGAGCCAATTTACTGGCAGAAACTATTTACGTTCAAATTTTTGTCTAGCATATTATCCAAAGTGGAACATACTACCCTAGCACTTCCACGTACTCAATGCAGCACAGACACTTGAGTGCTTTTGTTACAATGGATCTTAAATTTAAAGGTGAAAGCTGATATGGAAAATTACAAGTGAAGAAATTGATTTCCATGAATACACTTAAAGGAACTGATTTCTGTAAAGAGGATAAAGGGAAACATAGGAATCACAGTATACTAGGAACCAGACCTAGTAAAAGTAAGGAATTTATCCTTAGAGATTGGCATCACACCAAATCCGAGAGCTGAAATGTTATTTCTGCTAAAGGAGTTCCTTCTACAGTGAGTTGCATCTCCTTTCATAGAGGAGGAATAGGGCCACTAATTGATTTTACTTCACCTGTGAAGTAATTTCCTAAGTACATCAGCTTGGCCATTAAATAAAGAGATACACGCCTAATTTTTTTTGACTAGAAGAGTCCTAGTCTTGCAAGGGAATGCTAACAAATCAAAGCTGGAATTAGCAAAACTCCACAGCTAAATAATGGACCTGACCCCCAAAAAGACAATTCTTGTGCTGCCCAATTGAAGTTGGGCTAGTAGAGAGTTCCCAAGTTGGGCCTACTTTTGTCTCCTTTTGTATTAGAGATTGTTGTGCCCCAATGTAGATCTTAAAGACTTTAAGTTAGGAAGCACCTCCATCAGTTTCAAGAAGTTCCAACATCTCTTGATTAGCCTTACATGGATCATGGTACATAACTTTTTCCGCTTTGTGGTTCGGAGGAGGGTTAGGCTTAGTAAGTTGGCTATATAGGTTCGAAATTGGCTATTTAGTATCTCTATACTTAAACTTCAAACTATATTATTAATTTATAGAAAAAGTTATGAAGCATTAGTGTATAAGTAGCTATAGCGCAAGTTAACTACATAACTCACAACACAAAATAATGCAAGCTCACTATGTAAAAGGAAAACCAGTAACATAATCATAAATAAAAAAATCATAAAACACTTCCACAGTTCAATGATTGAAATATATGGAATTTCTATCCTAATTCTAGATTCTGTGGATCAGTTGATGCAGGACAAGTTCCAATTTGTTTCATACTGTCTTTTATGAGTTTCTAGATGTGTATTAGACTTTGTTTAAATCCTAGTCTTTTAGTTGAGTAGAGACTTTGTTTAAAGTCAGTCTTTTAGTTTGAGTAGGATATTGATTAGGATCCTAGATAAGAATAAGTCGTATTTAGAAGTTTAAGTTGGTTAGGACCTGAACTTATAATATGTGTCTGATAGTGTTCTGCTGAGGAGTTTTGATCAGTTTTTGTTGAATAACGTTTCCGAAATAATAGAGAGCTTCTTTAAGCTTTAACCCTATTTTTCTTATTGCTTCCCCCTAATTATATTGCTGAAACACATCAACAAGATCTGATTTGCATCAAGTTTGGTAATCAGAGCAGAGGTTCAAGATGCCACCACGTGTGTTAAGCCCCAAGGCTTGACCAACAAGGCGAGATGATGGAGATGCGAAGGATGTTTGAGCAACTTTTGTGACAGGTTCAAAACCTGGAGCATAGGGATCGTGCGGAAGTGAGAGCACAGTTACCTGAAGGTGACCATGAACCCTTCGACCTACCAGAAGGAGGTAACGAGGAAGAAGACGATGATGTGGAGAATGTCAATCCATTTCATGGTCCCGCAGATTATCAAAAACTTGATCGCAGTAGACTTGAAGAATGGTTGACAAGAGCTCTAGAATTAAATTCTTGAGGTGTTAGGATTGATGTTTCTGATTTCCATGGAAGGATGCATGCTGAAGATTTCCTTGATTGGGATTCTACTCTAGAGAACTATTTTAAATGGAAACTCATGGCTGAAGATCGAAAAGTGTTGTTTGTTTGGATTGAGTGGTTGTCCGATAGGCTTGATCAGCTTATGAATCAGGAAAATTTGAAAGGTCATGAGGAAATTCAAGATGACAGCCACAAGTCTTCAAAGTGTCTCGTACCGGAAGGTACTTGTGAAGAGAAGTTGTATTCAGAAGAATCAGATGTTGATATTTGGGAGAACATTCCAGATTGGAACTTTCCTCCAACTTTTGATGTGTATCGAGATGATAGTCTGGTTCAAGACTTGAACTTGAACCAGTTGCAACCATTATCTAAATCTTCTTTAAATATGGACATGTACCTAGTGTTCGACAAAAGTCAAGAAAGAGCTGCAGTAAATGAGAGTAGTAAATCTGCACCAATTATGTTCAACAAAATGCGTTATAATGATTCAGAGATCAAATGTCAAGTTGGTGGTGGTATATGGGTTTTTCATTTTTTGTCATGGTGCTTATTTCCCCTCTAAATTTCTCTTTGTTGTTAGTGCCAATGATGTTTGGATTTTTGGTGCTTTGATATGGATCAGCTTCATAGAACAACACAAAAATGCAGCATCAAACATATTGAATATTTTCCTTGCAAAAAGATGGAGCGGGTTGGCTGGAAATCCTTTTGAGCTGTGGCAAACACAATGCAGAACTTGAGGACAAGTTTTCTCCAACCCAAGGAGAACTGATGCTCTTATAAGTTCCAATTTATTTCAGATTAATTTTATGAGTTTGAGTTGTGTTAGAATTTGTTTAAAGTTAGTCTTTTATTTGAGTAGAGAGTTTGTTTAAAGTCAGTCTTTTAGTTTGTGTACTCTTTCAGGATATTGATTAGAGTACCAGATAAGAATAAGTAGTATTTAGAATTTTAAGTTGGTTAGGACGTTAACTTATAATAGATGTCTGATAGTGTTCTGCTAAGGAGTTTTTGATCAGCTTTTGTTGAATAACGTTTCTGAAATAATAGAGAGCTTCTTTAAGCTTTGACTCTATTTTTCTTATTGCTTCCCCCTAGTTAAATTGCTGAAACACATCAACAAGGTCTGATTTTCAGATCTGATCACCCATCTGCGTCATCAGTGTTTTTGTTTTATTTAGACAGGATCATTTATTTACTGTAGGGCTAGAAAATAATTATGGCTAATGTGACTATTATTGTTTCCTAGGTCTCTTCTATTTTTCTTTTTAATTTTCCTAGGATCATTTATTTTTATTTACTAATCCTAGTAGAATGAAATTTATAAGACTTGTAATGCTATTAGGAATCAGAAATGTACAGTATATGCTTAATAAGATTATTTTGAGCAGGAAATAATGTGGAAATCACATAAATCAATCTAATTAGAAAGCAACAACAACCAAGCCTTATACCAAGTGGTTTGGCTGCATGAATTCTTTTACTTCATTTCACCCTGTCACAAACCATACCCTCATCAAATTGTAGAGTCGCTCTATCTTTCTTACAGACTACCCAATATGTTTTTCAGTCTTTCCCTATCCCTTTTATGTTTGAGTAATCTCTAAAATTAACTTGCCTGATCTGAGCATTTAAAGGTTGCCTTAGTGCACTGACCAATTCACCTTAAGAGTGTTTTTCTCATCCATATAGATATTGTCTCATCTATAGGAACTTTTTGAATCTTACTCCCAAATATACTCATTTTGCATCTTATCTATCATAGTATACCTGCACATCCATCTTCTACTACTCTTATCTTTTGCTCATGAGATCATCACTGCACACTATTAGACCATTAGAGCATCAATGGTCTAATATATGTTCTATAAAGTTTACCCTTAAGTTCTAAAGGAATTTAATGGTTGCATAATATTCTCGATGACATTCTTCATTTCATTCAACCAACTCTTATCCAAAGTAATATCAATATCTATACCTCCGTCATTCTAAAGAACTAAACATAGGTACTTAAGATGCTGACTTATGGTACTCTTGTTCTCCAACAATAACTATTCAACTTCTACTTGTGTTATTGCTAAACTTTTTTTTTTTCTTTTTAAGGTTTTATTATTAATAAGCTTAAATTTCATATATATATTTTTTTTAGACCTCCTGAGTCTAAAACTTTTTGACTCTAGCGTCTCTCGAAGCCTCGAGTTGAGCATTATTTCCTTTTGTCTCATCTAGCGATATCCAAAATAATATCATCGGCAGACATCATGCATTATTTCCTTTGTCTCATCTACTCTTTTGTGTAATCTAGTGAAACAATATCATCGAGAAACAACATACACCACGGTATGTCATCCTGGATGTACCTCGTACCCAATAAGCTCATCCATGACAAATGCAAAATGGTAAAGGGCTTAATTTTGAACCTTGATGTTAACCTATATATTGGAACACTCTCTTCATGTCAATTGATGCATGACAACTTCTAGGAATAGGATAAAAGAAAAGTCCAAATATCATATTAGTATTTAAGAAGATTTACTTCTAAGAATTTGGATAAGTACGATCAAGTTAGTTAGATTTGAATTTTATGCGTTGCTAAACTTTTATATATACTACTATTTACCTGTCTATTGAGTTCAACTAGATTTATTAATGGTGAGTATTGAATTAGCCCCCCAAAGTAAGGTTTTCTTTGGTTTTCCCTAAAAACCAATCTTTGATCATGGATCAAACTAGAATTCCACCATCTCTTGTCCTTCTGCCGGCATCGTCAATCCTCCCAATGTCCTCACACATGTAATGACGTCCCTATACTTATGCTTTATTGATTCTTTATCTACTGTCAAGTTAGAGTATAAGAGAGAAAGACTCTTGGGAAAAATTGAATATCTCATTATCTTATGAGAGCACCTATATACAAAGGATATGGGCCTTTGGGCCTTAGTACAACTACATAATACAACTACTGTGTAGTATAACTTTACAATATACAATACTGTGTATTAATTCTAACATTCCCTTTCAAGCTAGAGCATACAAGTCATATGCACCAAGCTTGTTACAAATAAAGCTAATTTGAGGACCTCGTTAAGGCTTTGTAAAAACATCTGTTAGTTGCTCATTTGAGTTGACAATACTAGTAGCAATACACCTAGAAAAAATATTCTCTCTAATGAAATGGCAGTGGTAATCATTCTCAATATGTTTGTTCCTCTCATAGAATACTGGATTAGAGGCTATATGTCAATGAAAGACAGCTTGATTATCACAGATCAACTTCATCTGCCCAACCTCTCCAAACTTCAACTCATGAAGCAGTTGTTTCAGCCATATGAGTTCACAGGTTGACAAAGCCATAGCACAATATGCAGTTTTGGCACTTGACCTGGCAACTTTTTGCTTTTTACTCTACAAGGACATTAGATTACCATAGTATCCTGAAGGAGGGTGGGCATCTGAAAGAGCGCCTGCCCAATTAGCATCAGAGTACCCAATCTCTTGAGTGTGACTCTTATTTTCATATAACAATCCTTGGCTTGGAGCTCCTTTAATGCATTTTAGAATCCAAATTGCAGCATCCCAATGTCTATCATACGGAGATTGTAGGAATTGACAAAATACACTCACAGCAAACGAGATATCTGGCCGAGTGATAGTGAGGTAGTTAAGCTTTCCAACTAGACATCGATATCTTCCAGGATCTGGAGGAGGCTCCCTTGACCTAGTAAAAGCTTTACATTTGGATCCGTTGTATCGTGTATTAACAGGTTTGTAGTTTAACATACTACTTTCTTCAAGAATATCTAGGGCATACTTTCTTTGAGAGATAACAACACCAGTACTGGATTTAGTCACCTCAATTCCAAGAAAATACTTGAGTCGGTCTAAATCCCTAGTCTAAAAATGACTAAAGAGATGACTTTTTAACCGAAGAATCCCATCCTGATCATCTCCAGTAATGACAATGTTGTCCACATAAACCACCAGATAGATGCATCGGCCATGTGGCGTATGACGATAAAAGACAGAATGGTCAACTTCACTCCAAGTCATCCCAAACTGTTGAACAACAGTGTTGAAATGGCCAAACCAAGCCTGTGGAGATTTCTTTAATCTATAAAGAGAATGACGATGGCTACGGTTTGCTTAGCTAGGGTTTTCTCTCCCCAAGTCTGATACCATATTAAGTTAGAGAGTAAGAGAGAGACTCTTGGAAAAACTGAATCTCTCTTATGAGAGCACCTATATATACAAAGGATATAAGATATAGGGCCTTCGGGTCTTAGTACAACTACTGTGTAGTACAACTATGCAATACTATATATTAATTTTAACATATACTATTCCTCTTTTTTCTCAAACCTCCACATAATTTCTCTAGGAATTTATCATACACTTCTTTAAGATTAGTAAAATCCATGTGCAAACCCTTTCCTTTCTCCCGATATCTCTTGATATCTCTCTACATATCTCCTTAAAAAGCACACAACTTCCATTGTAGATCTGTATGGCATGAAACCGAATTGGTTGGTAATCTAACACTCTAGTCTTAAAACTAATTAGGATAATTTTAAGAAAAAGCTGATAAGTAAGTCAAATTAAACACAAATTCCTCTAACTTATCAGATATGACCTCATGTCTCTTTTTCTTCCTTTCTCTTCCTTCTCTCTTTGTTTCACGACCCTCACCCCCATCTATCTCACCACTCTCTCTGTTTCACAACTCTCACACCTTTCCTTAAAGAGTTAGAAACGCTACTTTGAGTGTTATATTGATCTCAAAGTTTGTTCCTAAACGTGGGACACCAGGGATATGAACGATCCATACACTGCTCTTGATGCCAACGCTAAATAGTGGGTAGATGCTTTGTTGAGTTGAGGGTATTGGTAAATTTTCACATGTAGCATGATATTTTGAGTTAGTTTTGATGCTTGTAGATGATGCGCACTTGACTTTTGGCTATTAATCAACTATAATTTGTTCATACCATTTATTTTTTTTGTGAACTGACTGACATAATTCTCTGGGCTGTGACAGTTAATAAGCTTCAGGAGAAGAAAGTTGTTTCCATTCTTTGTGGGTTGAATTTCTGCTGCCTCATAATAACACAAAAGCTAGCCAATCATTACCATGGCATCAGTTGCTGTGGATATGCTAAAAGCTGCATCAGATTGGTTGACTTTTGCCTTTGATGCTCCTTTTGCAAGAGCTGTTGTCTTTGGAGTTAATATTGGAGGTTTGATATCAAACTTGAGAATGCTCAAATGCTCTAACATTATTGGAGGTTGGATAGTTTGTAACTATGTATGTTTATTCATGTAGGCCATCTCTTTGTGGAGGGTCTTCTTTTTGTGGTCATTATTTTCCTGCTTTCTCAGAAAAGTTATAAACCACCTAAAAGACCATTGACAAAGAAGGTTTGTCCGAGGACTCCTAGCTGCCAAAGAACTTGTTTTTCTTGATTTATTTTTACTTTTGCAGTGAGCCTGACTTGTTTGGTGTTTTTGAGACTCAAAATACAAAACAGGAAATTGATCTGGGCTCTCTCTTTCTCCTATGCTTCTCAAGTATTGATCTGTTTGTTTATTGTGACTGCAATTGTACTTGGAGGTACATGTGAAGTTGTTAGTACTGGAGTTGCATTATCTATTGGAAAAAGTGCTGTATTGTTGCTTAAAAGAAATATTATCAGAATACTTTGTGCATAGCTGTTTTGATTATTCTTTTTATTTTATTCACATAGTTGCATTAAACCTGCCTTCCTTTCCTCTTGTCCTGGTGCTGTGTAGGAATTTTTGTGACAAATATAGGTATGAATTGAGTTGATAGATACGTCTATTGCAAATTATGTCACGAGTTATGAGATCTAGACAGTTTGCAATCTCTCTCTCTCTCTCTCTCTCTCTCCCCTATACAAAAGAGTAAATTAATTACGCCGACCTCGCCTTGACTTTATTGTTATCCGAGGGTACTTCCCTTGTATTACAATCTTGCTTGATGGCCACACCAATCCCCCCCTCCATTCCGGATAACGTTATTCGATATTACTGACCTCAGCCAGAAAATAAAGCAATATGGCAATGCTACCCTTAATCACTTCATCCCCTTTCTCTGCCATCTCCTTGGTTTCATATCTCAGCTCATCTATCTCCCCTATTCACCAGCACCCATGCCCCTGCCAGAGCCCTCCGTGGGCTCCAAAGCTCGTACCCTTTGTTGTCTCTCTTTTGACCTCACCTACATTAGTCTCAGCTGCCTGCTTCCACCGCCAACAAACTACCATTTACTTGCAAAAACATGGATTGGCTCACCATTAAAATTCAGCTGAAACTCTTTTGTCATTCATTTATAAACCTTTTATATATATTGGAAGACAATTTAAAGGGCAAGGAGGATGGCATGGGGTTAGGGTGCCGAGGTTTTGGTGGGTGGGAGGGGATTGAATGGATAGTGACGGGTGGCAAGGGGTCAGGTTGTTTGGGAGGGGGGATGGAGGATGGATTATAGGGAAAGGGTAATTGGGGCAAGGGGAGGGTGAAAGGTGGCTTGAGTACGGGGAAGAGGAGTCTATGGTCAGGAGGGGTTTGTTGGTGTCAAGGAGGAAGCCTTCCAAGGAGAGGGGAAGGGGTAGTAAGAGGTTGGTGTGGCTGGACTGAAAGGGAGGCTACGATGGCAAGGGAGGTTTTGGGGAGCGGGTTAACTAGTGAAGAATACAGGAGAGAAAAAGGCAAGAGAAAAAGAGAGAAAAAGATGGAAAAAGGAAATAGAAGGGCAAGATGATCAGATTGTCTCTAAAAGTAAACTATTAACTCCACAAATTGCAAGACAGGTTATTGTCAGTTCGAAAACCACAGGGAGGCGCCCTGAATAGTAGTAAACCTCAAGCGAGGTTAGTTTAATCTACCCAAAAAAGTAAATAAAGAAAATCCACAAACAGAAGCAAATTTCTGTTGTTATGCTCCATTTGATATAGTTGTCTGATATGCGTTAGAATAATAGTGTACACTGTTAAATCTTCATATTTAGTGGTGTGAAACGATTGCAATGTCTCTTTTTCTCTTTCTAAATGATAAATTAGTTCTCATTGTTTTCGCATTTGTTTTTCAAGAAAAGGAGATAATTTGAGATGGTGGGATGCTTGGCATGGACTGTTAAGCCTTACCTGTTTTCTCAGAAAAAGGAAAATACTTACGTACAAGATGGAGAGGAACATAAAACCATGGAGCCTAAACTTAAAATGAATTAACTTTTTTCGAAATCTAAGTGTAGTAATTTTTAAGTCCTGGAAAATAAGAAAATATCAAGAGAATACAAGCCGATATGTTGAACGAATATTAGACTTTATCAAGGAACTCATCTTTTTCTTTCTGGATTGGCTCTAAACTATTGAAAGTTGTCTGTCTTCAAATATATGACTTGTTTCACCAGGACTATCTCATAAGTAATTATTGGATGAATTTCAGGAAATTGATGAGCTATGTGATGAATGGGTTCCTGAACCCCTTATTCCTCAAATAACAGATGAGATGAAGTATGAGCCTCCAGTATTGGAAAGGTAAAATTTGGCGTTTTTTCTAGAATAATTTTATCCATTTACAGTGTGATACGTGTGATAGCCATAGAACCCGCATCCTTTCTGAGAACCACGGATGTTCTAGAAAGATGGCATAAAGAAAACAAATGGAATATGAAGCATCAATTTGTGATTTTATTTACTGCGTTGAAAATGTGTCCATCTGTTTCCAAATAGCTCTATTTACTAGCATAAACTAACTTTTTGCTTCTGTAGCTCTAGGTGATGAATAAGTAATGTTGATGCTTCCCCAATTGAATTAACTGATTTCTTAAGTACCTCAATTTCTGATTTTGTACTTGTACATTCTTATTCACAATTTTATCTTGCAGTTCTGCTGGGCCACATGCAATAATTAATGGCACAGAAGTTGTGAACTTTGCTTCAGCAAACTACCTTGGACTATCAGGAGATGAAAAGCTACTTGTAAGGAGAAGCTATTCTTGTTAGTGTATCTTTTGGTGTTTGTCACAAGGATTTTTTTATTCATATCTAAGTTGCACCACAGGATTCGTGTAGAAAATCATTGGAGAAATATGGTGTTGGTTCTTGTGGTCCTCGTGGATTTTATGGAACAATTGGTATAAGTTCATTTCAGCATGTATAGAATTGCAGGATTTTCATTTAACTTGGACAATTATGGCACCCTGTTATGTTTTTTCTTTGTTGAACAGATGTCCACCTTGATTGTGAGGCCAGAATAGCAGAGTTTTTGGGGACTCCCGATTCTATACTTTAGCTCTCTTATGGGCTTTCGACCATGTTCAGTGCAATTCCAGCATTTTGCAAGAAGGGAGATGTTATTGTTGCGTAAGTGTATTTGATCTTAATTATCTAATTATGATTATCAATAGCATAATTTTAGTCATCTGGGGATGTGTCTTTCCTTGGAGTCTGATAAAAGTATACATCATTACTTCGTTTGCATTTATTTGATTTACGTCATCATCCATAGTGTAATCCGAGTGGGTTGAAAAGGTATTACCTGATACTTACTAACTTAATTTGCTGGGAGGTCCGTAGTTGTCCTGTTATCATAAAGTATTTCAAAACAAAATATCTCTTCCTTTCGGAAGCTTTTGGTCATCATCTGTTTCTTTTCCCCTTCTTCCTTGATCTCCTAATCACATCTTCCCTTGTTTCATGGTAATTGTTTTTTTCTTTGTTTCATCGCACCTAGTACTTGTATTAGCCACCTTGCTGATATTCTTATGACATTTTGGCTACATCCTTATGGTTTCCGAAATGTAAGTCTGCTGGTTCCTGCATGAAATATAAGCATATTACGCTTGTATTCCGTCACTGTGAAGCAATTATCACGTATTTGGTTTGTATGCGTATAATCCTACCTTCTGGGTATCCTACACCAGAATTTTCTCTATTTCTTTCTTTTGATTGTTGACTGGCAAATTTCATGCCACCGTCAATTTAGTTGTATTTTGCATTATCAAAGTTATTGTCACTCTTTCAGTGATGAGGGTGTGCACTGGGGAATTCAAAACGGCCTTCAACTTTCTAGAAGTACAATAGTATATTTCAAGCACAATGATATGGAGTCTTTAAGAAATACACTAGAGAAGGTCACCCAAGAAAACAAGCGAGCAGAGAAGCTGAGGCGCTATATTGTGGTTGAAGCTGTGTATCAGGTATCATTCTGTTTTTCATGACAGAGCTCATCAATTATGCCTAGATATATCATGTTGCACCGATAGAAAATCCAGGTATGATTACCCTTTCTCCTTTCACACAATCTCTCCCACATGAAGGAAAATTTCTCCCTCTTTTTTCTTTGTGTTGTTCCTAGTCCGACACATTAGATTATGTGTTATTCTTTTAGTGTTGGGAAGGTACTACGTAAACTTGGGAAGGAGGTGACTGAGACAAAAGCAGCCTGTGTGTGTAAGAGAACTGAAAAGGTATAAAACCAAATACCAAAATGAGATGAGCCAAAAAGGAATAAATATGTCTATGTACTGATAACTCTTCATTTGTGTGTGTCTATGTATAAATGTATGGGTGATATGTGTCAAACCCTAATTTAAAAATTAACTACGTACTAACACACGTATCCACAAGTGCACGGGTTGCGTAGTAGTAGTACATGGGCAATAAGGATCGTTCCCACGAGGATAAAATTAGGTCAATTACCTAATACTTAGTATCAATCACTATTTAGATAATCACAATTAAAAGAATTATTTTTGATCAAATTTAACTATGAATTAATCCTAACTAAAATTAATAAACAAAAAGCTTAATTCATTTGGAAGTAAATAATTGAAGAACAAAATTGAAGTAAAAGTAATTAATCGATAAATAAGAATTCCTCGAAGATTGTCACAAGTCTCCGGAAAATCCACGAATCTAAAACAGCTAACAAAATTAATCCGCTATGAAATCGAAGAACTAAAAATTGCTTGAGAATAAATTAATTACTCTAAAACTAACTATTCTAAAACTAATACTACTTCAACCTATTAATTACTAGTACTACTACATAATTTTTATGGGCTATATATATAGTAGTATAGCATGGGCTTTGTAGGGGCTTGTTTAGGAAAGTCCAACTTCCTTTTCTTGCTAGTATTTGGTTTCCTTTTCGTTCAATGTTTCCTCTAGTGCAAGCTTCCAAATAATTGCTCCTAACTTTATTGAACTTTCAAAATTGTCCTTCTTACCTCCATAAACGAACACTGAACATTACTAACAATTTTAACACAAAATTAACGCAAAAAATTATTGAGGCACATTAAAACGCACAAAACCTAATAATTTTAGTCTAATAACCCTAAATCACACACAAAACACAAAATTAGAGTTACAAAACATCAAATTAGGGTTCATAATAAATATCAATTAGGCCCAAATTTATATAGTTATCAATGGGTAAATACCACTTTGCACCCTCAACTTGTTAGGATTTTCCACATTCCACTGAACTTTTTTTTTGACCACTTCTCACCCTATTGTTTTCTTTTCTTGCCATTTCAGTCCAACCTTAAAAAGATTCCGTTAATTCAGTGGCTACCATAAACAGTTGGACTAAAGTGGGAAGAAAAGAAAACATTAGGGTGCAAAGTGGTAAAAAAGAAAAGTTCGGGTGCATTGTGACAAATGGTAACAAGTTCGGGGTGCAAGGAGGTATAAACCCAAAGAAATAAATGAAGAATATTTTGGAGGAACAAGTGGGTTGGACAAGGAGGAGCTTAGGCATCGTTCATTGGAATTCCATCAAGTAAATAAGACTTACTGTAGTTGAATTTGATGATTGTAAAAGTTTGGTTTGGGGATGTGCACGCAATTTATCTTCTTGAAAATGAGGTTCAATCTTGTAGTATGTGGCTCGTTTAAGTCTCTTGGATGACGTAGATAGAATGTTAAATTTTTGTTTGCAATGTCGTTTTTGTTGTTGCAGGTTGAATTGATTGTTGGAATGAAGGAAAAAGTGATAATTTTTGAAAAAATTATGCTTGACTTATTGTTACAAATTCCCACATTGCACTCCACAATTTTTTTGAGACTTGTAAGCTAATGTGTTTTTACATGCCACTTCAGTCCAATAGTTAACTGAAGCCACTGAATTAATGGAATTTTGAACGGTTGGACTGAAGTGGTGAAAAAAGAAAACATTAGTGTCTAAAGTGGTAAAAAAAAAGGTTCGGGTGTAATGTGAAAAATGATGACAAGTTGAGAGGTGCAAAGTGGTATTTACTTTTGTACACACACACACTCGAGCTCTTAGAGATGGTATGGGATGGTACCCTATTCTATTGATGAATCACATGGAAATTACCTGAAAAAAAAGAAATTTAATCGCTCCATGGTCAAATAAAGATTAATATTCTTTTAAAAAGAAAGAAGGGAATGATTTAGCGTGGTTAACAACTAAACAATCAGGGTAAGGCGTCTGCGTCAACTCACCCTCAGATAGGATCGGTGGCCCGGTGGGATGCCGTAGCTTCTAGCAGGCAAAGGGGTACTGTTACTTGTAGGCAGGAAAATGAAATCTTAAGAACCTTCCGAATTGGGTCATGGTAATTTGGGTAATTCGGATTTTTCTGGGGGACACGTGGCTAGGAAATTATTGTGATTAACTAACTTTATTCCAGAAATGTTGTGGTAAAAAAGGAATAATACAAAAATTCGGAGAGTAGTACAGTAGGATACATAGCGGTAATGTCTATCTCTTACGAGGGAAGTCTGCAAGTGGTCACCAAGAGGGGCCCACAAGTTGATGTGGCCTCTCCTCTTGATCTTCAGTCCACAGATCCAAGATCCTAGGATGGACTCTCTTATAATGTCTCTAAGTTGTCATCATATAAGCATCGACACATTTAAGATATGTAGTGCATCACTGTAAAGTACCTTAACTCCGGGTTGCCCATGAGTCGATTATTGCATGTAAACTTTGCCCATGCCCTCGGGTTGCAATGTTATCTTGATGTTTGCGGATATTTGTTATATCAGGATCCCATGTAAGGGTTTCAGAATCATGATGAGATTATTGTGCATGCTTACATAGTGAGATATAAGATACCAAATCTAACAATACAAATGATAGTAAAATGGCCTGTTGAAAATGGACCTTGTACAAAAGTGAAAGTGGTGGACAAAACGATGTTGTGGAATAAAATGCATCCAACAGATATGGTAGAATAAAACTCAGTTTACTTACCTTTCATGCAATCAGCTGATGAATGTTTATCCTAGTTGGTGCGTGGAACTCTACTGTTTGACCTAACACTAAATATATGGAGGATGATGTACTCCAGATGAGTCATTAATGTCGCAATTCAATCAATTTATACCAGAAAATTTTCTAGATCAGAACATTCAAGGACTGATGAGAAGTTCTACTGATGTCCTTTTCTTTCGTTTCTAGTGGTTGCTATATGTCCTTTATCTATTCTTAGCAGCATATGAATATTCTGCTATAATTGCTAGACTTTTAAGTTTACCAGCCAAGTATGCAGCTAATTCGTGCAATTAAACATTCATCTCTTTTTCTTTTTCTGTTTTCAAGTCATAAATGCTTACAAGTGTAGTTTTCCCCCCGTATATTCTGCTATAAATGCTAGACTTAAGTTTACCAGCCAAGTATGGAGCTAATTCCTGCAATTAAACATTCTTCTCTTTTCCTTTTCCTGTTTTTCAAGTCGTACATGCTTACAATTGTAGTTTTTGTTTCCCTACGACTTTCTCCATTCATAGAGGATGGAATTCTCTCAATGGCTTTGCTTAATTACAGAATTCTGGACAAATTGCTCCATTAGATGAGATCATCAAACTCAAGGAAAAGTATCGTTTCCGTGTTTTACTGGATGAGAGCAATTCATTTGGTGTGCTTGGCAGTTCTGGTAGAGGTTTAACTGAGTACTGCAATGTTTCGGTATGATTTCATGCTTTTCCAAGTTAGCTAGTTATCGAGTCCCCGTATGTGTTTTTATAGCTGTGTCCTCTTTTAGGTTGAGAAGATAGATATCATAACGGCTGCTATGGGGCATGCATTGGCTACAGAGGGAGGATTCTGTACTGGCAGTGCTAGAGTCATTGACCACCAAGTACAGATACTTTATCTACTTGAAATTATGATAATATCTCTTCGAAGAGGATACAGTGGAGTTAAAATCCTAGTGTATGGAAAAAGAAGACTTCTTTTTGGATATTTTGGTCTTTGTGCTAATGCTTACCTACCTTTTTGGCAGCGACTTAGCAGTTCT
Source organism: Cinchona pubescens (assembly GCA_025175665.1). Classification (NCBI taxonomy): domain Eukaryota; kingdom Viridiplantae; phylum Streptophyta; class Magnoliopsida; order Gentianales; family Rubiaceae; genus Cinchona; species Cinchona pubescens. The sequence goes on from JANKKI010000048.1 coordinate 1,652,419, forward strand.
GGTTATGTATTTTCTGCTTCTTTACCCCCATACCTGGCAAGTGCTGCAATTACTGCAATTGATATCCTGGAAAAAAATCCTATTTGATCTTATCACAAAACTTAAGAAAAATATTGGGATACTCTGGAAAGGTTCCTGTTCATGTCCTGTCATTTTCCAAATATTTTACAACTATGAGAAATATGCCCTTCATTTCAAACATTGTTTTCAGGGTTATCTGGAATACGAGGACTTGAGATAGCTAGTGATCAGGCTTCTCCCGTTATTTTCCTCCGATTAAAGAAGTCGACAGGTTCCTCCAAAGGTGACCTTCACGTGCTTGAAGATATCGCTCATCGTGTAAGTGGTCGTTCTGAGCCGCATCCAGTAAATTAGTTCACTATTGCACTTGCCGTAGTTCTAGTAGTACTGTACTGCTATAACTTTGAAACTTCAAACCCATTAACAAGCCCACAACTTCTCCCCCCGCCCCCTCCCCCTCCCGGGGACCCGGGTGTATCGTCTAAAGTCAAAGTTAAAAATAAAGCACGTCTCTGCAGGTACTGAAGGAAGACTTGGTTTTTGTTGCAACTTCAAAAAGATCTACACTTGTAATAAATGTAAACTGCCTGTGGGCATAAGATTATTTGTTTCTGCTGCTCATACAGAACCGGACTTGATAAAAGCATGTGAATCACTAGAGAGAGTTGCAGCACTTGTGTTAAATGCTCACGATTAGATGTGACTAATCAGGCTTCATCTATTCGACTCCTCATTCGTCGATCTTCTTATGCAAGCAAAGAAACAAATGAACCAGGCAAGACGACTGGATGCTTTTAATGGCAGGTCTTTTGAAGTTATTTTGAATCTGTTAAGTTTTATCCTAATGTTAAATTTCAATAGGAAATATTGAGATGTGCAAGCCCATGGATTTAGTTTTCTCGTGGAAAACATTGGTTTGACTTCTCTTGCTTCTGTTGTGCCTAGCATGTATTTTGAGCGCCATAAAATAGAATCACCATAGTTTTGTTTTGATATTTGATGTACATATACATCTGTCTATAATTTAGACGTCATGAACCTCTATTTCGTGGCTTTATTGAGTGTCTATGTCTGACTTGTTCAAACCACTCTAAAGGCATTCACATCAAACTACAAAAATGATAATTGTGACGTTCCAGTTGTTCAACGATAATGGGGATCCAATTCCTAGAGCAAGTATGGATCCAATATCCCCAAAATATCAGGACTCACTCTTGTTATTGTTCTTTCAAGTTTCAACCCGTATTAATATGTTCAGGGTAAGTACCAAAACTACCATATTTACAAATATTTTAGGAAAATGACTCTAATAGTACATCAACTTTTTGACTCGCTCACTTTTAAAATATTGCAATTTTATCTCTTACAAAATTAAAATACACCATTTTGATTCTTAAACCAACTTGACGTATTTTGGCTAGAAATAGATTTGTGTTCATTGCATGTCATATTTTGTATGGGTAAAATTGTCAACTCACTATTCCATCCCATTTATCATCATGTAAATCATAGTTATTAAACCTTGTTTGATCTGTTGGTTTGACCGGTCGATCCAGTAGATCAATCACTTAATCGAATGGGGATACTAGTTTGACCGACTAGAAATAGAGACTGTAAATTTTTTAATCGAATTGGGATACTAGTTTGACCGACTAGAAATAGAGACTGTAAATTTTTTAACGACACGCCAATTTAATCGTTGAAATTGAAATCCAAACAATTCAACCGCGGTTCATCCACAATGCTCACGTGATGTTGGTGTAATATTTTGCAACGTGGGCGTTCCAACATGGGGTCGAGTCTCGAGATTTGACCACTACACCTCATTGCTGCTTGGTGTCTAATTCTTCTTTCTAATTCATTTATACTTCTTCAAACTCTATATCTCACTAATTCTTAATTGACTTCTTTCCCACCATTTGAAATAAAATGACTAATATAAATATGTAATCTATGATATTTTCATTTTGCAAAAAATAAAAACAGAAGTATTTTGGAACAATACATAATACTAACTTTCTTTAAAAGTTTAGAACACATAAATTAAATATTAAGATTTTTCACAATAACAAAGTACTTTCCATAACATTGTGGAATTAAAATTTTGAAAATGGAGTACAACATAAAAATCTAAAATAATAGGTAGATTTGTACTATTATTATAAAGTAACCATCTAAGAAATTACATAAAGATAATTTTGGGAAAACGATGGAAATGGTCCCTAAATTTTTTTCTATGACCATTGCAAGCATTAAAACGATGGACATGGTCCCTAAATTTTTTTCTATGACACCAATGGTCTCTAAACTTTTATTTGCACCAAAATGATCCTCGAACTTTTTTCTATCCACGTATTTGTTCCCTGAAAGGTGCCACAGCCCAAAACTAAAGTTTTCTCTAACTTTGACCAAAAGGACCAGGGAAAAATTGAACAATTCGTACGGGCCAACTACTTAATCAATCGAATCACAAAACAAAAATTCTCTAAATCCATCTTCCCTTTCTCCCGATTAGAGATTCAACAACCTTAAAAAGAAGCCCCCTTCACAATCCCTACAAAATTAAGGCTCCAAAGCCATAGTTAATAGTAGTAAATTCGCATCAAAATTGCAAATCGAACTCCAAGCCCTCAATTTGGCACATTGCACATCGAGGGAAGGAGGTTGAGGGCAGCACCAAAGGTAAGTTTTGAATTTGTTTTTTGTCTTGATTATGTGATTATTTATGTTCTTGCCTAGTGTAACAAGTACCTTTTATCGTTTTTATAGTTGGATATGTAAATGTAGGAGTTAATTTTGTAATTTATATTGTCCGTTGTTGGTGAGGTGAGATGTTCAAATTTATTATGCATATGGTCCCTAAGCATGTTGTGGACATAAAAATTTGCTAGTTTTGTACTTGATAGTATTTCGTCGACGAGATGGAGTTTTGTGTAAAAATGTATGCATGTCTTGTTAACAGGTCAAAGTAGTAATATTTTTCAATTAAAATGCATTATGGTGGGAAATTTTTTGGGGATAAAGACACAAAATGTGGGTGGCAATGTAGACTACATTGATGGCTGTGTTGGTTCCCAATTCTAGTTTCTAAGTTATTAGATATTTCACAAACAAACTAGAATACTCTTCTGACACTGAATTAAGGATAGAGTCCCTAGTCAATTAGGACAATATAGCACAATAGGACAAGATTCAAAAGACTATATATTTGTTTTGAGTTGCTGAAAAAGAGGTTTCTGGAAGGTTGTAGGACAGTTTTTGTGGTTGTTGGTTGTCACCTAAGGAGACCACACAAGGTGGTATTATTGACTGCTATGGGTATTGTTCCCAACAATTGTATTTATCTAATTGCTTACTGTGTTGTCGTGTCTAAAGTAAAGATTATTGGAAGTGTTTTTTAGCTATTTGATTGATAATCTTAGAATTCATGATCAATACAAGTGGACCATCATTTCTGATAGACAAAAGGACTTAAACCTGTATTACAAGAGTTGTTGTCTGGAGTTGAACATAGACATTGTGTTAGACATCTTCATAACAACTTCAAAAAACTGCATCTTGGTGAGAGCTTAAAGTCTAGAAGGTGACATCTTGGCTTGTGCTAGGTCCCTTACATGAGAAAATTGAAAGCTGAAATGGAATCCTTTGAGGCCTATGATGATACGGTTTTCAAGTGGCTAGCTGAAAATAGTAATCCAAGGCACTAGTCTAGATCACACTTTAGAACAACTCCTAAGTGTGACATTTTGCTAAACAACATATTTGAAAGCTTTAGTTCAATCATTTTAGAGGCTGGAGAGAAACCAATTCTTGTTATGTTGGAGAAGATAAGGCTGTATTTGATGATGAGGTTGCAGACTAATGGATTAGATGAGTGCACAAAGTGTTGATATTTGTCCTGAAGTTCAAAAATAGTTCAAAAAACTCAAAAATGAGTCAGCAACATGCATTCCTATATTCTTTGGGGACCAAAAGTTTGAGGTTAGGCATATGTAAAGGGAGCAATTTTTTATTGACGTAGAAAGTGGGATGTGTGACTGCAGAAGGTGGGAATTAATAGGAATTCGTTGCTCACATGTAATCAGCTATTGTGGTACTGGAAAGAAATAGATCTAGAAGTTTCATAATACTACAACAAGAGTCCATACATGAGGTCATATGAACCTGTGCTGAATCCAATTAATGGATGTTATAAGTGGGACAAAATAGATATCGCACCTATCTATGCTTTAAAGAAAATCAGATTGCTGGCAGGACAAAAAAGGCAAGAAGGAGAGAACCTGATGAAGTTACTACTTCAAGTGATACTCAAAGGCTGTCAAGTGTAGGGAAGATTAGGACATGCAATTCATGTCATGCCATTGGACATACAATTAGAAAGTGCCTGTAGGAGCTGCAACATGAAGACTTGGCCGCTGTTCAAAGTTTGTACATGAATAAGTGCAACAAGTGTCACCTATTTGGCCATAACCTGAGGACATGTCCAAGGATTGTTGCAGAGCCTAACATAGGTGCATCAAGTTGTTTAAGTGTCAAATTTTAACTTTCAACATGCTGAGTTTCATTATTATTGATATGTATGTTAGGTTGTTCAGCAATCCAATTGCAAATTCTGAAATAGTCAATATAGAAATTACAGTGCTTGAAGGATCTGCAGGCCTTAATGGTGCTGAATTTACAGTGTTTGAAGGAAGTGCAAGCATTGTTTATGCTGAATTTGCTGGAATTGAACATAGTTCTACAGTCCTTCAATGTATTGAATCTACAGTGATCCATAATTCTGCAGTGATTAAAGTTTTGGAGGCCCTACTAGTGCTGAACCTGCAATGGTCCAAGATTCTGAGGGCACTACAATGGCTAATTTAGGTTATGCAACTGTTGAAGGTTCTAGTTCTACAACTGCTACAGGCATATTTTCTCAATTTAGATTAATTTTGTTCAATCTAAATTCCAGGACTTCGGTGCAGATTATGGTTAGTTTTGCAGGTTCAATCACTGTTGCTTCAGCTTCAGTTTTGAACCCAACACCTAAGAGGAAATTGAAGTGTTGCTTTTGCCATGAAACTGGCCATAACAAAGTCACATGTTCAAGTCCTCAAGCTGCTGGCTTTAGCTGGAGAAAATTCAAGACATACCATCATTCTTTCCTCTAAGAGAAATAGGGTTAAAGAAACCAGATTGAAGAACTTGCTCAATTATGGTTGCTTTTGTACAACCTACTAGTATTATGCTTATGGATACTTTTGTTTTTCGGTTAATGATAGCTTTCATGTACAAGAAATGGATGCTTTTGGTTTTTGCTTAGTGATGGATTTCATGTACAAGGAATGGTTGTTTTCAATTATATTATTGTTACATATTGGCTATATACTACATTCCAATGTTTAATGAAAGAATTGATCCATTTATGACACTTGATCGTTGCCAAGTTATGTACACAATAAAACAACCAGAAATCAAAACAAACAGCCACTAAAATCAGAACACAACAAGAAGTGCTTCCTTACATTAATCAAAATATTGAAATTTGGCAATAGAAGGGGTTCACAACTATTCTTCAGCCAAAACTAATACAACTACACACCCTAAACCATTAAGTACAACCACAAATGAAAAAACAATTGCAAAAAGAGATTCATTTCACCGCAATTGCAGCATATAAATGATTGATTTCTCAATATCAAGTTTTCTATGTTAGGGTAGTGCTCTAAACCCAATCGAGTCATCTCGAGTGTAATAGAACATCTGTATGTTTAAACTTATCTCGTATTTTAATCATGTTTAAACTTATCTCGTATTTTAATCAATGGTTAATTTATGTTTTATTCATGTATTTCTAGTAATAGACTTATTTTGAATTAGTCCATTGGGTGATGTTAAAGATTTATTCACAAAGGTTGTGAATATGAGACGCTAAATCTTTAATCACATTATTCATAAATATTTATAGTTCCAAGTAGAGGGTATTCAGCTGGGAACGACTACCCTTAGAAGCTCGTATTGTGACTTTCTTCAATGTGACATGAGTTGTTCACAAGTGAGGATGATTGAATCGCATTTTATTTCACATGAGTTGGGAGGATTGACACGATAGACGATTGCTAAAACAATGCATTCACAGAACTAGACCGTAACTCATATTGGATCACATGGGGTTTTCACTTACTTGCCAATGATCCAAAAATGTCAATTATGTCATGATTGAGTGGATTGGTCCTTTCAACTTATAGAGTTGTGAATACCTTATGTTTGAATATACAATGTTCATGGTGTATAATATTGTACTCTTTTAGGGTATAATAAAACACTAATTGGTATCATGTAGTTCAAACATGGAAAGGTTGCATATCACGTAAAAATCCATTACTCTTACGTGAAAAATAAAGAGGTATCAATGAGATGGTAGTAGTGAATCTTATAAAGAAAATCCTTGGCCAAGGTAGTTGACGTATAAAGGAAGAACTTCCTAATTAAGTATGCATGCTACATACAAGTCATATAAACGATCATAGATCAGCTTGATAAGGAAGCCATGGCCACGACCAAGATTGGATATCAAAATTGAAGTATTTTACCACATGGTAATCAAGATATAAAGGTTAATGATGAATTCCTCTCATTAGAGACTCATATCCTTTTGATAGCCACGATATGGTACTAGATGTCACTCGTGGACTTTGGGAGCAATTTGAGAATTAAGAGAGAACATTTCCAAAAGATGCTTTTAGGGTTTAGATATCGATTATGATATAATGGACAAAAACTCTTAAACTGGTTGGTCATTATCAATTTATCTGATAATCCCAATGTCATTAGGATCATGAATCTAGTTGCTCGTGCACACAGGGCATGATGATCAATTAACTTCAAACTAGTAGAAGAAAATACAAGAGTTGCATAGTGTGTGCCATATTGTATGGTAATGCATGGGATACACTAATCAAACTTTAAAAGGGGCTTAGGCTACACTAATCAAGCTTTAAAAGGGGCTTAGGCCAATTTTAAAGTGGGAAAATATAAGGGTTGATTTAAGTAATTAATTTGAAGTTTAATAATGTATGCAAAAATATTTTGTATACGAATTATTAAACTTGCATGTTTAGTTATCGTATTAAGCCGAGTAGAAACTTCGGGGTTAAAATATGACTATGTTGGAAATAAATAACATATATGGGCTGGTTTAATTAGTTTTAGAAAGTCCATGGTTATTTATAAATAACCCAATACATAGAATTAATTTGCAGAGAAAAATTAGGGATTTCGATCCAACTATGTAGAACTTGGGTTCTACTAAACCCTAATTTGCCTTAAGTGGTCTATAAATACTCACTTCAACCCCCTAGGTTAGAAAAGCAACAGCTATAACCTAAAAAATAGGGAAGAAATTCATTCTTCACTTTCCTTAGCCTTTTCCCTCTCTTTCCTTTCCTAGTGCTTCTAGGATTAGGGTTTTGGCCAAAAAGTGAATTCTTTCCTTTGCTAGTTTATTTTGTTTGGGATCTTTGCTAGATTAGGGTATTAACAACTATCTGAGAGGAGAAGTTGGTTGATCAAGTGCTTGTGTTTGGCATTCTTCTTCTTTAGCCCAGACTTCGTCAGTTTGCTGACAAAAAATATATTTTTTGAGGTAAAGATCTACTTCTTGACCTTTTGGCTCACTTCATAACAATTATGTTTTGTAAATAAATCCATGGATGAGGGATTTAGATTATTTTTGTTGAGTTTAAAATTTTAAATATTATTTACCGTAGTGACCTCATCCTTCAATTGGTACTAGAGCTATGATTACAAAACTAATTGTTAGATTGTTTTAATGTATTTTTAGCTGGATTAGTTTTTTGTCTTTATTCCATATAATCTATTCATAACTTTCTTAATGTGATTGAGATGTTGTGATTAACTAGAAAAATTAAAAAAAGGGAAATCGCACCTGGAGTTTCGGCCAAACTAAGTTGTCATTGAAACCCTAGATTACGGCCAACCAAGGGTAGTAGCCAGCCCTTGGGCCTCAGCCTTGGAATGCATGTAGACATGGTGTGGTTGCTAATCCTTGAAAAAAAAAAAAATAGAAACCATAAAATTGGAGAAAATCGGTAAAAACTAGTGTTTTAACCCTATGTTACACCGTGATCTCTTCCTCATTGTTGGGCTATTTGGTAGTCTATTACAATCCTTCTAGGGTTTGTATGGTTGCTGGAATAAGTCTCAATGGACGGCTAGGTTGCTCGGATTTTACGTGTTTTAGGTTTTAACCGTTTTTTTATTTTAATCGAAAAATATTTTTCTTTAATTTTTCTGTGATTCTTGAATTACAAGATTAAAAAGGTGTTTTGGGTCTAAATTAGGCTTTCAATCGAATCATTGCACTTTTACATAATTGTTATATTTTAATTATTGTAAATGATACTTAATGGGCCTTAGAAGACCATTTAATATTATTTTATGGTTTGATTTAATTTCATATGGTTATAAAAAATTTTATAATGGACCTACATGTCTTTTATCCCATTAGGTGTTGTATTTCCCCTAGTATGAGAAAATATTTGTATCCCCGAGTGGGATTAATCCATGATAAATCCAAGACATTGGAGTGGACTCTAAACCCAATGTGGAACCTAGAAGTGTTCAATACTCTAGTGGGAGTAATAGCCCTGCTGAAAATTTTTTTGGGCCATTATAATTGGTTACTACTCTTGAGACTCGATCCAACTTAGTGGCTCCATTAGCATCATTTGATTTTATATGCATATGTGATAGGTGTATGGTTTTAATTATGGGATGATTAAAATGGCTACATGTTCAAAGGGAAACCTAATTAATAACAAAAATCTTGCAAACATTAAAGTATTGGGTTGTAATGTTAGAAATATTCTAACGTAGCTCTCCACATTAGTGGGCCCATAAGGCTCATAAGGCATGAGATGCCAATTTATTGAGCATATATAATTATCCAAGAAAATATTATGTGAGGGTAATTACATTCAAATCCAATCACAGTTATGATGGTGGGTTTAGACCCAACTAATGAAATGAACCAAGAAACTATTATGTGAGGTTGCAAATCAATAGGAGTTAAATTAATTGATACATGTATCATACATGTATGAGATACATTGAGTAAGAGTTACTCTCTCATTAAACTTAATAAATCAAGAAACCAGCTTATTATGCGAGGTTTATTAACTTTAATGGGCCATCGATTTATTCACTAGAAATGCTTCCAATGGGCATTTTCATTTTTCATTTGGAAGTGTGAAATTCGATAAATTTAGTGAATGGACTATTTGATTTAAAAACCAAAATCAAATAGAGGGAAAAGTTAAAATAACTAATAATCTCATTTTCGGCAAATGTCTAATAGTGCTTCAAGTCCCATTTTTTGTATCCTTGATACCCACCTTCTTGTTGGCAATAATTACAATGACTGGGCTCTGTAATTTGAGAATTATTCTCAACATGGAAAAAAATTTCTTTTGTCTTGGATCAATCATTTCCGAAAGCCCTTCCCGAGGGTGCGACCCAAGGGGAAGTGGACACCTTTAACAAATGGCAAGACGACGACAATAGGGCTAAGTGTTACATGCTAACCTCTATGTCTATGAACTGCAGAGACAGCATGAAAAGATGCCAAGTGCTCAAGCTATTTTGCTACACTTGTAAGACTTTTTCGGTGAGCTCTAAAGTAAGTCTATCAGATATGAGATATCAAGGAAACTATTCCACTGCAAGAATGATATGTAAAATATCCAGTTATAAAATTTATAATCTCCTAATCTAACTATTAACTAGATAACACACCGCAAGTGTACGGGATCAATAGTATATAGCGGAAGTAGAGAAAAGAGGGGAAATGTTCCCCATCTCTCTTAGGCCTTCTGTTCATCCATGGCGAGTCGTATCATATAATAAGAGAAGAGATCATGCAGCTGTTCATCTAACTAGAAATTGAAAATTGCCGATGTGATACGCAGAAACGAGCTGACTAGACGGAAATTGCATATAGAAAGAGAAATGATTCGTCTTCACACCAACAAGGATTGGTTTAACAATTACCGGTTAGTTGACTCAAACACTATTTGAAGAAATCATTATGGAAGAGATTTGACTAAAATTAATCTAAGAACTAAAATTATAATTAATCTATCAAAACAAATAAACTACTCTAATATCTATAAAAAGCAATTAAAGAAAACATTAAATTGAATGCATGGAAAAATACTTCTAAACCCTAGAAAGCAATTAAAAGGACAATGAAACTAGAATTAAATAGCGTAAAAAAAAATATTTAAAAAGATTCAAGAATGCTTATTTACTAAAGAATAGCAAGTTTGTAGTCCAAGGTTGTCAATCTTGAACCTTCCTTTCAACTCTTCTAAGAAAAATAATGAAAACCCTAGTCTAATCTTGCATCTCCCAAAGGGAAGATGAAAGGAAAATGTGATTTTGAAGTCCTAAACCTTCTTATTTATAGTTTTTAAATGTTACATAGTGTAGGGCATTGAATAAGCTTTGAAACGCATATTTACGGACCCAAAACGGACACCTGGAGCCCTAGAAAACACAAAAATTGCATAGTAGCCTAACATAGGCGAGCACAACGCGCACACATGTGCACGGGAACTCACGCATGTGCACGAGAGGATCATCCTGGAACTTTGATTCTAGAATTTGCACACATGCACAAGGATTCTCGTGCATGTGCGCAGTTTCTAGTGCACATGTATCAATTCCACCTTCATTATGACCTCGATACCGGCAAAATTGGGAAAAATACAAAACATGAAAGTTGTAGTTCTTCTTCTTAACTTTGCAAATCATCTTGAATCACCTTAATCGGAGCTCAGAAAAGAAAGTTATGCTCAAAATACAAACAGTGTCCAAACATGTGTGCGATTTCCAACACTTGCACTGCTTCACATTTTGCTTCTAAAATCTTCGGTCGACGTCCAATTGATGTGCCATTTTTTCTTGCACGACCCTAGAACAAAAATACACATTATTATTAATAATATAACTCCCAAATAACAATTAAACACTCACTAAAACTAAACACAAATGACGAACAAAAAATGCAGAAAGAACTCTAATTTTGGAAAGAATTAGGCAAACTACCTAAACACAATCCTAAACGCATAGACACATAAATATAAGTTAGATAAAATCAAATAAATACTAAAACACTATACTTATATAGACATATATTAACACATAGGAACAAAAATGCATGAAAACAAACACATAAAACCTAAACGTGCCGGTACTAGTGCAAAAACCATACCGAAAAGAATAAGAATAACCCAAATTTCTTAACGCTATCAACACCCACCAACTTAAGGTTTTTCTAGTCCCGAGCAAAACAAAACAAACAAAGACACAAAACACATTAACTCCATTCAATGTATCAATAATTGTTACAAGGAAAACTATTCTAGTAGAGAAATGAAGCAAACATGTATATAAGAGAACTTTGATAATGAACCCCAATTCACCATGAAAGTGATAATCTCTCCACTCATGAAAGCAAATATCACTCTGTCACTAATTGATGAAAACCCCATTGAACAAAAGTTTTGCAAGTGACAAACATGTTGGAAGAAATTAGCACACATTATACTCACTAATACAAATGAACTCAAACCAAGGATCAAATAGGTCTTTAAAACTTGTAATGTAGGTTAGGGATAAAGGTAGGATAGATTATATTTGGATAAAGTAGCTCATATTACCTTAGATAGATTAGTGAATCACTTCAAATCATAATCCTTTAGAACATTCCCCTAATAACTGTAGTATTTAGCCAACTTCCACTTGAGAAGGCAAAAATGTATCTCCTTTATTACAACTTGGAAGGAAATAACACTTAACACAACTTTGAAGGAATTGTCATTCTTTTATCTATATTTATATTTTTTTTTTCTTTTTCAACATTTTTTCACATTGTACACATAGTATTGATGTTGCGTTCCACCCACACTAACTACGAAGGTGAAGGGTAGAAAGAATGATAAAATAAAAGAAGTAAATCGGCTAAATAACATGGCTAAACAAAGAAATATGACTTTTAAGGCTCAAAAGGGGACACTAAGGATAAAATGACATTTAGGTCGGCTTATTGGCTCAAACGGTCTAAAGAATTTGCCTAAATCATTTCTTTGGTCTAATATTCACTCATACTTCGCAAGTATAAAAATCACATACAATCCTCCAACAAATGTCACCAAGCAATCATGATTAACACTCATTGAAAATTATCTCACTTTAACACCTGCACTCAAGGAAACATAGATGTTTATAGTGATAACACTTTCATAATTCAAAGGGATCAAAAAGCAAAAAGCTTATTACATTTTCAATCCAAATACTCTAACACAGTCTCCTTGAAATATTTTTAAATTATTGAAACATATCACAAAAGTTAATGAACACAGAAATAAAAACCAACAATCTTTTTTTTTAATCATCTACAATACTTCAGGCAAAGAGGGTATAGAAATCCTGAACGCCGTCATCCGGTAGCTAGAATCAAACAAATGCAAAAAATGATTCCCACTAGAACACGAAAATTCTCTCCTCCTTCTCTCTACATTTTCTCACTCTAAAGCCTAGAATACACATACTCCTATTACACTTTGTTTTCTCGGCCATGGCCGATCAAGCTGCCCTTCAACCATCGGCTGAAGGGCAACCCAAAACCTTTGCACAAGTACTCTGATTTCGGGTGGCCAAAATCTGAACATTCAAATCCCAAATTCCAACACTCCATTGAAGGCCCTCCAATCGCACAAGGGAGAACCAGCAATATTTTTCTCCAATGAAGAAATACAACAGCTTGCTGCACCATTTCGATACACACTAGTTGGTAATTTTCCGAGGGGTAAGCCGAATATGCAAATACTCCAAAAAAGCTTTCATAGCATTGGTTTTAAAGGTCAGTTTACCATCGGATACCTTGACTACAAGCACATACTTAGCAGATTTTCTTTGGAAGAGGATTATCTGAGATGCTGGCTCAAGAACATTTGGTTTGTTAATGGATACTACATGAGAATTCTTAAGTGGCATCTACTTTTTACCACCAAAGAGGAACCGTCCATAGTTCCCATTTGGATTACTTTTGAAGGTCTTCCATCAATCTTCTTCAACAAACATGCCGTGCTTAGCCTCGCTCAAGCGGTTGGGACTCTTCTCAAACTAGAACTTGGCAACCGCAAATTTCACCATTCTGTCTCAGGCCAAGTCTTGCAAAAGTATGCGTGGAAGTCGACCTTCTTTCTGAGCTCCCTTCTAGAGTTTGGCTGGGGGTTGGTAAGGAAGGCATTTGGCAAAAAATCAGCTATGAAGAAGTGCCATGCTACTGTACAAAGTGCAAGAAAATGGGCCACACCAACGAAGCATGCAGGAAAGGAGAGCTGGTGTTGGCAAACAAACCAATGGGTCTTAGTAAGCACAAGAAGAATCACGCAAAGACATCAATCCAAACGCGCTAGACACCAGTAAAGCATCATGAAGCTGGACCTTCTGGAACAAAGCAAACTTTACCACCTTCATGAGAAGATGATGGGACGACTTTGATTGATCAAGTTTCACTTCCTTCATCAGAGCACCCGTTGACAACAGTAGTTACAGAACAAGATCTCACCACGGTTCAACCTATTGAGGCGGCACAACATCAAGAACAAGGAGTTTCTGAAATTTCGGCACCAAAAATGGCGGTTGCCACCAATCCGGTGGCTGAACCACCACCACTTTGGCCCCCAACAAACCTGGAATTTCAAATTTTGAATTCAAAAGAAGATAAGGTGGTTGCAACTCCTCAAACAAGACTATCAATTCAGCATCCTAATCCCTTGGAGAAAGGGTTAACCAATTCAAATTGCATAATAACAAATCTGGACTTATCCTTATCTAAACAAACGGAGTTGACCCATTCAAAAGAGCTGCCAATTCATCCAAATGAGACACACGTACAGCCAACTCAATTTCTTACCAAAGATGACCAAGCCCTTGCAGCTGTCCGAACAATGGAAGAGCTTCCTTGCTACTTTTCAGACACGGATACCCCACTAGAAATAGTAGCCATGTCGACACAACACCTCACGGATTCAAGGAATTTGTCCGAGAATAGGCCTGCCCCAAAGAAAAAGATTAGAAGGAAACGCACCTACACCATGCCTCGGATGCGAACGAGGCTCTCCAAACCACCATCCTCCTCCCCCAATTAATGGACTATTTTCTGGTATGGAACATTCAAGTATGAGGGGTGAATAACAAACCCTCAATTCGAAGAATAAAACAGTTAACGAAAGAACACAAAATAAAAATTCTTGCTTTGTTAGAACCGATGGTTGACAAAGACCGAATTCATTCCTTTGCCCGTAGATTAGGCTTTGATAGCTGCATATCCAACCCTAATGGGAAGATTTGGCTTTTCTGGAACCAAATTTTTGTTGTCTCTACATTGGTAAGCTCGGACCAGTTCATGCATGTTTCCATCTCTTCTAATCAACTCTAACATGACATCCTAGCCACATTCATTTATGCTAAATGCACTATATAAGAAAGAAGAAGTTTATGGCAACAACTTCGTGGGTACAATCCTCAAATCCATGGCTGGTAGGGGTGGATTTCAATGTAATCTCTAATTCGGATGAGTATAAGGGTTCTTCTTTGGGGGACCTTCAAGCCTTAAATGAATTCAACGATTGCCTTCTAGATTGTGGCCTTATGAATATGGCATATCAAGGCTGCAAATTCACTTGCGAATACGAGAGGTAATAGGTGTGGCAACTTGGTTTGGAAAAGACTTGATCATTATGTATGCAACCAGGCATTCCTATCTACCTTCCAGCAAATTACGGTGGAACATTTACTCAAAACGTGTTCGGATCACTCTCCGCTGCTCCTCAAGACATCTAATGGAGTGTCATCTGGGCCAAAGTAGTTTAGGTTTTTAAATGCATGGACTAACCACCCTCTCTTCATGCAGGTTGTCAAAGATAATTGCCATCTTCACTGTTTGGGTAGCCCACTTAAAATTCTTGCCTCAAAGCTCAAAAGGCTAAAGGCGGAATTAAGGAATTGGAATCACACCATCTTTGGTAACATTTTTGACAAGGTGAGAAAAGCTGAGTTGCAAGTCAAACAGTGCGAAACTACCTGTTTGCAACAGCCGACTCAACACAACCAAATTGCACTTACTCATGCACAAGCCAAACATGCCAAATGCCTTGTCGAAGAAGAAAGTTTCTGGAGACAAAAATTGGGCATGAGACAATGGCTCAAAGAACGAGATCAAAACTCAGAATTCTTTCATTCTTCACTCCTTACAAAGAGACACAAATTGAACATCTCGAGGCTTGAGGTGGACGGGACGTGGATGGAAGATTGGATGCTCATTGAAGAAGAGGCTGTCTGTCACTTCAAAGATCTTTTAACAGCCCCAGGTGACTCAGATATCAACATGATCTCTTGAACAACATCTTGCTAGTAATTACACAAGAGGATAACAAAAAGCAGCTTGCCGATCCATCCATGGACGAGCTCAAGGAGGCAACTTTTGGCCTTAACCTACATGGGGCTACTGGAATGGACGGTTTTAATGGAGTGTTTTTCACCACCTGCTGGGAAATCATACAAAATGACCTTCACAATGTAGTGAAAAATTCTTGAAAGGGCAGCCGCTCCCAGAGCTTTTACCAGTCTACACTCATAGCATTGATCCCAAAAATTACGAACCCTTCATCTTTTGATAACTTTAGACCAATTAGCCTTTGTACTTTTTTCAGTGAATAAAATCTGTTCCAAGATATTGGCTAATAGCTTATCTTTAGTGCTGCCCAAAATTATTTCTCAGGAGCAAGTAGCTTATGTACAAGGTAGAGACATCACCGATAACATATTGCTGGTTCAGGAGATTGTCGAGTTCATAAACTGGAAAACCAGAGCAGGAAACATCATTTTCAAGCTTGATTTAGCAAAGGCATTTGATCGCCTCTCTTGGTCTTTCCTTTATGTGGTTCAGTGAAAACTTGGGTTTGGCAAAAACTGGAATGCCATCTTGAAGAACGTGTTAGAAAATTGCTGGTTCTCCATCCTTCTTAATGGCCCCCTGAAAGGCTTTTCATGTCCACCAGAGGTGTTCGCCAGGGAGACCCCTTATCACCTTTCCTTTTCATAATTGCAATGGAAACCTTCTCACGAGGATTAATAGCTCAATATCAAGGGGGGAAAATCTCAGATTATGTATTGCCGAGGAAATGCCAACCAATCACCCACCTAGCATTTGCGGATGACATAGTTATTTTCACAAAGGGAGAGGCCAAGTCTATCAAAAGCCTCATGGAATTTCTCACTCAATTTGAAGCTTCATCCGGGCAGCTCTTTAACAAGTCCAAAAGTTCTTTCTACATGTCCAACAATGCTCCACTTTCAAGAGTAAGGATGATCCATGCCAAACAGGTTTTGTACAACGGTTCCTTCTTTTTACATACGTTGGCTGCCCTATTCAAAAGGCAAAGAAAAGAAAAGCTCTTTTTCAGCCAATGATTGAGAAAATAACCTCCAGGATTACTGGGTGGCAAACAAAATTTCTATCTCCCAGAGGTAAGTCAATCTTGATAAAGCATGTCCTCAGTAGCATTCCAATATACCTTTTCACACTGCTCCAACCTCCTAAAGCTGTTATCAAGGACTTGGAGAGGCAATTTGCCAACTTCTTCTGGGGCAACTCGGAATTGGGTAGTAAACACCATTGGGCTGCATGGAAATCAATTTGTCGGCCAGTAGAGGCAAATGGACTTGGGATTAATTCCTTGCTTCATTATCGGATTTGGCCAAAGGTTTTCATATCAAGTTGTGGTGGAAATTTCGGAAGGATAATTCCTTGTGGTGCACATTCATGCAAGCAAGATATTGTCATTCCCACCCTCGCCCGATACAGGAGGGACACGGAGACTCCTACATATGGAAATGCATGCTAAAAGGTCGACAAGAAGCAGAGCGCAGCTCTCTGTTCTTGATACACAACGGACAGTCCTCTTTTTGGTTTGATACATGGCTGCCCACAAGGCCCCTATTTCATAAAGTCAGCCAAGTGTCCGAGCCAAACCTTACTATTGCCCAGTTATGGAGCACAAATAGTTGGAATCTTTCGTGTTTGAATGAGCATTATTCACTTCAAGAGCTAGAAAGACTAAGGCAGCTCCTTCATGGAAGTGCTATCCAGATATCTAATGATCAGATGAGCTAGTGTGGACTCTCTCAACAAATGTAAATTTTCAATCTCATCTACCTTCCCCTCACATGCTTCCATGCTCTCTCGGAAAATGATATAGGATGGTAGGCTACAAGTCAAGATTTCTATCTTCATGTGGCGACTTCTGAACAGAAAGCTTCCCCTTGACGACATAATAATCAACTTTGGAGTCTCTTTGGCTTCAAAATGCTCTTTGTGCAACAATCTGAAAACTTTGGATCACCTCTTTGTAGGATGTGAATTCGCCAGCTGTTGGCTATATTTTGAATCATGGCTTGAACTGTTTTTTTCCCCATCCTCCACAATACTAGGTAAACTCAATTCTTGGTGGTGGCATGACCCTCCTTCAAAAATCCTTGTCGCTGTCCAGAAGCTTATGCCATCTTTGGTATGCTGGTTCATATGGAAAACACGTAATATTGCAATCTTTGAAGGTCATTTCACCACACCTCAACACATCATTACTCACATATGCTCCCAATTGCGAAGCATCTCTACCATTCGACCATTTCGTAGGACTGGACCAGCTAATGACACCTTTTTTTCTCATTTCATTTGCCGTCAAATGCTCATCACATAGTGCCGAGGAGAGCATTCGCAGTCAAGTGGGTCCTGCCTCCGAATGGCAGTGCAAAACTCAACGTTGATGGGGCCTCAAAAGGAAATCCAGGGTTGGCGGCCGGTGGCGGAGTTATTAGAGATCACCGTGCAAACCTGATCAAAGCATTTAGCAACAATTACCTTCTCCAATCCAATTTACAAGCGGAAGCATATGCCTTGGTGGATGGTCTCAAACTTTGTGCACAATTGCAGCTCACAGAAGTAGAAGTTAAACTCGACTCCCTAGCTCTAGTGCATATAATAAAGGGCCAATCTAAGCCACCATGGAACATTGACCAGCAATGGCAATTCATCAAAGCCTTCACCTTAAATAGACATTTTACTTTTTTGCATGTTTACCGAGAGGCAAATCATGTAGCGGATAGGCTAGCAAATGAGGGTATTTTTAATTCTTTCTATCTAGAGTATAACCAAGACACACTCTGTCACGCCCCAAAAAAAGGACCGTAACACGCCGCGCTAATCATCATGGTACACCGGACCAAAGCGCAAGGCACAAACGAACAGAGCAACAAACTTAACCATAATGTAATAGAACCATCAAGCCATTTCTCAACTATAAAACCAAATATTTCATTTTACACAAAAAATACGAATTACAAAATTCCTTCTTAGTACAAAAGATGCTACAACGAAAATAAAGTTCATCAATACAAAACCTATCTAATATACTACCCCTGTCCAAACATAAGAGAAGCTTGGAAGATTATCCGCAGAGTCCTACCAGTAATGTAGAATCGGAGACAATCTAAAAGCGCTAACGCGATGGAGAGTCCAAAACGAGCACCTAATCGAAAAATTATAAATCACGTGGGGTGAGCATAACTAGCTCAGTGGATATCATAAAAGCTCTTCAAATGGGGCCAAGCATTGCGATAAAAGAAAACATAAAGATAATAACATTTGTGAAAACCATAGTTATGAAGCGTTTCTAAAATGTCTCATGCCATTTAAAAGTCAATAAACCATAATCATAAGTAGTTTCTAAAATGTATCATGCCATTTAAACGTCGGCATGTGTTGGACCTGTCTCTTATACACATCTAGATGTGACAATACACATCTACTGCCTGTGTGATAGGGGTTCCCTCTAGACCAGCCACTCAGACTAGTCTCTTGTTTAAAATACTAGATTGGCTATACTTTAGTTTCATAACTTTGTATGTCCAAAACATAGCCAAACAGATCAAATCATTTCAAAACATAGTATGCTAAAGCATAGCTAACAAATCCAAGTATAGTTTCAATCCGGAATTTAATAAAATAGCATGAGTATCTTTTAGGCTCAACAGTATGACCTACAGTACTAGCCAGATCTAGTAATCTACCACACCTACTAGTCTGACTGGGAGGTCAAGTTATCCCATCACAAGACCCGTATCAGAGAGTTTATAACATTAGACAGAAGTCACCATGGCGTCCCATGGATGACTATAGAACCGGTGCACCCCAAATCAAACATTTCCAAATACATCCAAAGTTATATACCTCGGTTCACCTATGAGCCAAAACAGTCATAAAATGCTTTCATATCAAAAGAGTTTGCAAATATATCAATTGATTAACATAAAATAGCTTGGTCCCGATTTCATATATAATAATTCAAAAACTTGGTAAAAGTGCGAGTTTTGGCTCATAGGCTGACTGTTTTGGCCATCCAAACAGGTATCGAAAGTCGTTAAACAAAAGCACAAGTTACCAAGAGAATCTATATTACCCACCTATCAAAGCAAAAACTCTTAAATGATTACAGAACGTGATCGCTGGCGGTAGGTGGAGTGGTACCTAAAACAGATATAAGAGGACTCTTAGAAGAGATGTAGAAGTTAAAGAATGACTAGGGAAGCGAAAACGACGCGAAACGATAGAAAACGACACCAAAAGCTCTTTGGTCAAAAATGACCTTTTCACACATCTAGATGTGTATAAACCCTAAAACAACTGGGTTGTAACAAAAGGTCCCTTGAAGTACCAACCAAAATACCTGTCTCTTATAGATAATAAGCTCGATTTTCCGAAAAACCGAAAAACTTCGCCTCCCTAGGCTATAATTAGGCTATCCTCCCTGCCAATAAAATCCAATTAGAAGACATTCTCTACCTTGGTTACAACCCAACTCAAAACAACATATTCAACCAACCAACAAAATCCATTTCCAAGGTATTCAAGGGACCTTGGTTACAACCCAACTCAAAACAACATAATCAACCAACAAAATCCATAAACGGAAAGATTCACCGGAGCAATAGCCGGGACTATATCAATGGCATTCCACAACAATGGAAAACACCTAAAACCATCAAAAGATCATTAAAGACCCTTTAAACATAACCAATTATCCAAATTATCCTAGTTGCGCCAAACTTCCGCTTACTTACATTGAATTGGCTCTGTTGGTTATTTCCATAGTTGTCAATTCCTATCCAAACTATACCTTGCTTATGTCTCTTAAAACATCATTACAAGCATAGACATAAGCATTCATAGCATAACATTCTAGGCTCAGTCTATATATGGAAGACAAAACCCTAACTCATAATCTTAAAATTTGTAATCTATCCATGGAAAGTTGTTAAAAATCAACCCCAATCACTTCCCAACCTCCAAAACACTAAAAACAACCCATAACATACATAAATCACAACTTATAAGGCTGCAAAGAGGGTTTTCTCAGCCATAAATAATCCTACAAAACTTGAAATTAAAGCTTAAATCATAAAGCCCATAAGCCATAAATGCTAAAATACATAAAATCTTACCTTCCAAGTGATTCCTACTTGAAAACCAAGAAAATTTTTTGGGGAAAATGGAGGAGAGGAGTTCGGCTGCTGCTGGAAGAAAATGAGGAAGAAAAAAACAAGAAGAAGACTTAAAAAGAAATTCCAAGGTTGACCAAATAGTACCCCATTGACCAAATAGTCTCCAAGTTGACTATTTGACCCAAAAACTAATTTTGCTACTAAATTAACATTATAAATCAGTCATCAAACAACACTCACACACCACAATGCAGAAATCGCGTAAATCGAAAAATTTGCCGAATTGAAGAACGAATAAGTTGAAGTACCTTATGACTAAAAATAATATAAAAAACATTTTAAACCAATTAAAATCAAAGAACAAGACTATTAAAATATTGGGTTTCACACACTCCCTAGGCCTATTAGTGGATTGTTGCGCTTGGATGCTCAGGGCTACCCATACATAAGGCATTGTAAATTATGATTCATTAAATAAACTACACCTACTTTGGGTGTTTGCTATAAAAAAAAAAGCCAGATCCTCAACATTGATACTCTTTACTACTAAGTCACTAAATAAAAGAAAAGAGAATCTTTTCGAATTTTTTTTTGAAAATTTTTCAATGTTTTTTCCAAGATAACCTTAGTGAACTACTCATAACTGTATTTGAATAACCTACCTTCATTTTCATTAGTTACACAAGTATAACTAAGAGCAATTCACAATATAAAACACAAAAAATGAACTAATCACGAGGCTTAAAACCTTTATTGACCCACCGGGTTCATAAACTAAAGCACATAATAAATTAAAGTATAAATAAAAAATTAAATTAAAAGAAGTACTCCCCTAGTAAAGTCAAATAAGCTTGCCAGGATATTGTAATCCTTAGTAAATGTGCTCCACTACTTAGCGCATTCGAAATTCCTAGTGACAGCTGAAACTTCGGCATATGTATTCATCATGTTCTCCCTAGCTCCTTTTAGAAGGTTTCCTTCTTCTTCTTCTACCCCGTAAGCTGGTTCTTTATCCATGGACACGCCAAATAGAACCTCCTTTGTTGTAACTAGGACAATTTCACACTCATGCAAAGGGAGAGTTGGTGATTCCTTTACATAATTGTTGAGCAGCCCAATTGTTATGACTTCAAATTCATGCGGCTCTAGGGAACCGGTTTCTTGCAAGGCCTTTTCAATTGATTCCTCTTGAACTGATTCTTCACCCATTGTTCAGAGTGCTAGAATCCATTGCCAAGTTCTTCACCATTACTTGAATTTGAGCAAGTTGGTCTTGTAACCTTTTGATGGATTCTCGAAGTTTAGCACTCTCTTCTCGAAGTTCTTGAATTTTCAATCCACATGTCTGTTGATCTTGCCTCATCATACTCTTGGATTGATGGATGATAGAATTAGGGCACCATTGATTCATATAAAAGCTCTATAGGTGTAGGGAAGAATAGGGATAATCTTGGTAACTTGAGAAAGAATTTGGATAGTTTGACCATCCCGTTTGATAATCATAAGACTAGGGAGGATAATCATAAGAAACATGTTCATTGGTCATAAGGATGATAATATACTTGACATGAGTTATTTCAATTCATTCTTTGCATGTTCTTATAAGACCGACACAAAAACAAAACACAAAAGCAAGTACTACAAACAAGAAAAATGGGAGAATTTAGCTAGTAGCTAGCCAAAACTATCCATTAAAAGAGAAAATCTTTTTGGATTTTTTTTTAATAAAAGTGACATAATATATACCACAAAGAGGGAAAATCTTTTTGGTTTTTTTCAAAATATTGAAAATACACAACGAAAGTAAAACAAATATAACCAATTTACACTTCAAAGTAGTATTCTTGTTAAATTGTATTGATATTGCCAAAGACCTAATCCATGGCAACGACGCCAAAAACTTGATTCGTAAAATATCCAATTATAAAATTTATAATCTCCTAATCCAACTATTATCTAGATAACACACTGCAAGTGTACGGGATTAGTAGTGTATAACAGAAGTACGGGTGGAACCCAAAAGGATTGGTTTAATAATTATCGGTTATTTGGTTCAAACGCTATTTGAAGAAGTCATTATAGAAGAGATTTTACTAAAATTAATGTAAGAACTAAAATTATAATTAATCTATGAAAGCAAATATACTACTCCAGCCATTAATCTATGAAAAGCAATTAAAGAAAACATTAAATTGAAGGCATGGAAAAATACTTCTAAACCCTAGAAAGCAATTAAACAGATAATGAATCGCCACTAGAATTAAATGGCGTAAAAAAATATTTACAAAGATTCAAGAATGCTTATATGCTGAAGAATAGCATATTTTCAGTCCAAGTTTGTCAATCTTGAACTTTCTCTTCAACTCTTGTAAGAAAAACAATGAAAACCGTAATCTAATCTTGCTGTCCCCAAAAGGGAAGCTGAAAGGGAAACATCATTTGAGGTCCTAAACCATCTTATTTATAGTTTTTAAATGTTACATAGTTTAGGGCTTTGAATAAGCTTTGAAACGTATATTTACGGGCCAAAACGGACACTTGGAGTCCTAGAAAACACCAAAATCTCATAGCAGCCTAATATAAGCGAGCACACCACACGCACATGCGCACGGGAACTCACCCATGTGCGTGAGAGGATCATCCTAGAACTTTGATTCTAGAATTTGTGCACATGCACAAGGATTCTCGCGCATGTGTGCGGTTTTCAGTGCATATGTACCAATTTCCACTTCGATTTTGTCCTTGATGTCGACATTAGCGCAAACAGCAAATTTGGAAAAATGCAAAACATGAAAGCTGTAGCTCTTTCTTTTAACTTTCTAAAGCATCTTGAATCACCTCAATAGAAGCTCGAACAAGAAAGTTATGCTCCAAATACCAAAAAGTATCCAAACATGTGCGCGATTTCTAGCACTTGTGCTGCTTCACCGTTTTGCTTCTAAAATCTCTGTCCAACATCTGATTGGTGTACTGTTTTCTCCTATGTGACCCTAGAACAAAAATACACTTTATTATCTTTAATATAACTCCAAAATAACACTTAAACGCTTACTAAAAGTAAACACAAATGACAAACAAAAACGCACAAAGAACTCTAATTTCGGAAAGAATTAGGTTAATAACCTAAACGCAACCCTAAACACATAGACACATAAATATAAGTAAAATAATATCAAATAAAAACTAAAATACTAACCAAACACATATTAACACATAGAAAAAAAATGCACGAAAACAAACACGTAAAACCTAAAAGCGCCGAAACTAGTGCAAAGATTACAGCCGTACAAAAAAGAATAATAATAATCCTAATTTCTTAAGGCTGTCAAGGATGACCGAAGGTTCGGATGTATTAACGCATGTCCTAAAGATGATTGGGCTTATAGTGCATCTAGAAAGCCTTAATTTCTTTATGAAGTTGATCTTCAAGAAGATTTGATCCTTCAGTATCTCCGTAGCTCCTTTTCTCAATTTATAATGAATTTATCATATGACAAAGAAAGAACATACACATTAGCAGAGCTTTTGAAGATGCTAACTCCTACTCAGAAGGAGATGAAAAAGAAAAGGCAATAGACTGCTCTCATTGTTAGCACTATTAAGACTAAAATGTTTAAGGCCAAGAAGAGTAATAGCAAGAAGAGAAAGGTTCCTGATGCTAAGTCTAGTAGGAGTGACTCCAAGAAAGATAAGAAAAATAAGGGAGCTACACCAAACAAGGGAAAGTGTTTCCACTGCAATAAAGAAGGCCACTAGAAGAGGAATTGTGTGGAATACCTAAAGACCTTGAAGGGCAAGGCGACTAACAATATGCACAATTCATCAATTTTTGAAACCAGTCTTGTAATTGGTTCCAATACAAATTCTTGGGTTTTAGATTATGGAGCAAGTCACATGTTTGTTCATCTTTCTAGGATCTAATTAGAAGTAGGAGGCTCGCCAAAGGGGAGAAAATTCTTCGAGTCGGTAATGGGACAAATGTAGCTGCTGTAGCCGAAGGAACTACAAGGATCATTCTTCCTTCAGCTAGCATTTTGATTTTAAAGAACATTATTTTATTACCTTCAAGTTTTTGAAACATTACATCTTTACCATTATTGGTGAAAGACAATTATGAATTTTCTTTCAAGAATAATGTTGCTATATTTATTTTGGAAATAAATTAGTTGGTACTGGTTTATTATTTCATGATCTTTATTATCTAAATTTGAAAGTTGATGAGCTTAACCAAAGTGTCATTATGAATGACAACTCTAAAAGGAACTAGACAAATTGTTAACCCTAAGCCTCAATCTATGGCACTTAAGATTAGGTCATATTGGGGAATCTAGACTAGACAAGATGGTAAAATGAGGGCTATTAAGTTCTTTTAGCGTTGATTCATTATCACCTTGTGAGTCTAGTATCCTTGGCAAAATAATGACCAAATCACCTTTTATTGGGCAAGATGAAAAAGCCAATGATATTTTAGCACTCATACACACAGATGCATGTTGATCACTTAGTGTAACTACATGTGGTGGTTATAGTTACTTCGTAACCTTTACTGATGTTCACTCTAGGTATGGTTACATGTACTTAATGAAGTACAAGTATGAAACTTTTGAAAAGTTCAAAGAGTTTAAGGCTGAACAAGAAAATCGGTGAAACTGAAAACAAGTAAGAAAAAAAAAACAAAAAACTCTTCCTTCTCTCTACATTTTCTCACTCTAAAAACACAAAGAACCTAATCCTATTACTCCTTGCTTTCTCTGCCATGGCTGATCAAGCTGCCCTTCAACTATTGGTTGAAGGGCAAAGCCTAAGACATTTGCACAAGTGCTCACGGGCAGTCAAAATCAAGGAATCCGACCACAAACTCCCGACAAACCCTTGAAGGCCCTCCAATCACACAAAGGAGAACCTGCCATATTCTTTTCCCATGAAGAAATTCAGCAACTTGCTGCCCCTTTTAGATACACGTTGGTTGGAAATTTTCCCCGGGGAAAGCCAAATATGGAACTACTTCACAAGAATTTTCTCACCATAGGCTTTAAAGGTCAGTTCACAATTGGTTTCCTAGACTAGAAGCAAATCATCATCAGATTTTCATTAGAGAAAGATTATCTCCGTTGTTGGCTTAAGAACACTTGGTTCATTAGTGGTTGTTACATGAGAGTTCTCAAGTGGCATCCACTCTTCACCCCAACTGAAGAGCCATCTATAGTCCACGTATGGATCACATTTGAATGACTTCCAGCAGTCTTTTTCAACAAACATGCGGTGTTTGGCCTCGCTCAAGCAGTGGGAACGCCCCTCAATCTAGACCTAGCAAGATTCGAAAACTTCACCAGGCCAAATGTTGTAAAGGTATGTGTGGAAGTAGATCTCCTATCCGAACTCCCTTCTAGGGTGTGGTTAGGGGTTGGAAAAGATGGTATTTGGCAAAAAATTAGCTATGAAGAGCTGCCAAGTTACTGCACAAATTGCAAGAAAATTGGTCACTCCACCAATACATGCAAGAAAGCAGACCCGAGTGTAGTTATGCAAACCCCAAGCCATGAGAATTATACGAAGCATCCAACAAAGAAACTGGCTCAAACCCGCTGGATACCAATTAAACGCAATGAAATTGGCCCATCTGGAACAAAACACACCTCTCCCTTACTGCCCGATGTACCACTAGAAGAAGAAGGGACGCATTTACATGTCCAACGTGAAGGAAAATCCCCCAGCAAACGTGATGACAGTGATCAACGGACTGAAAATGCAGTTTCAAATTTGCCATATGAAAAGGGAAAACCACCAATAGTGGTGGAGCAACCAGCCGCCGAAATCGACCGATCACAATTGCTAGGAAATTCAAATTTCAAATTCCACCATTCAAGGTGAAAAAACAACCTTGGATAAGTCAACTGATTCAAATCTGGAGAGTGAGTCAAACATCCAACTACCAACAAACCCCCCACTTTTTTCGAATGCTCAAATTTCAAAACCAGCAGCTAAGGATGATCTTACCCTCACACATGCGAGAATCATGGAAGAGCTGCCGGTTACCTTTCAGATAATGACATCTTTATTGCTCAAGCACCCCCTGCGAGTATAAGTAAGCTGTCTGAACCTCTAGAAAAAGGACTGCCCACTCCTACACGTAAAGCTCGTCGTAGGAAAACGTACGACATGCCACAAAAAGTTGCTTCCAGGCTCTCTTCAAAGCCGGGTTCACCTCGCCCCTCCCCCTCCAATTGACATGGATTCAGTCCTCATATGGAACATCCGAGGAGTCGGTAATAAATCTTCACTCAGAATACTCAAACTTTTAGTTAAATCCCACAAAATAAAAGTCTCAGCCTTAATGGAACCTATGGTGGATGCCATCAAGGCTCGGATTGACTTAATTGCTCTAAGATTAGGATTTCAATTCTGTACAACAAACACCAACGGCCAAATATGGCTATTTTGGAGACAGCACATGATGCTTCAGTTATCCACAGCTCAGACCAGCTTCTTCATGTTTCCATCTCACCGAAAAATGTTCAACAACCATGCATGGCCTCTTTCATTTACGCCAAATGCACCAAGCATGGGAGGAGAAGGTTGTGGAGTGAGCTTCGAGATCTTCACCAATCTACCACCCCATGGATTGTGGGAGGTGACTTTAATGTCATTGCCTCGTCGGATGAATACAAAGGGGTTTCAACACTAGATTTGGACGCAATGCTTGAGTTTAATGATTGCCTACGAGACTGTGGATTGATGGATTTAGCTTTCCAAGGCTGCAAATTCACTTGGCGGGGAAATCGTCTTGGTCACACTATTTGGAAAAGGCTTGATAGATATGTTTGCAATAATGCTTTCTTGTCAACTTTCCAGAACATTGCAGTGGTAACATCTGTCCAAAACTTGCTCTAACCACTCTCCACTTCTTCTCCGCTCTTCCTTAATTTCGCTTCTCGGGTCCTAAACAATTTCGCTTCTTAAACATGTGGACTAAACACCACAATTTCTTGCAGGTAGTAGATGTAAACTGGAATCTTCCTTGTGTTGGCTCTTCCCTCTTTATCCTAGCTGCAAAGCTAAAACGACTCAAAGCGGAATTGCGTAATTGGAATCATACAATCTTTGGAAACATCTTTAGCCAGGTCAAAGAAGCAGACTCAAAGGTGAAAGAATGCAAGGAAAATTTCTTGAATCATCCAAACCAAAGCACCCAAATTGCTCTATCCCATGCCCAAGCTCTCTATACAAAGTGCCTAGCAAAGGAAGAGGCATATTGGAAGTAAAAGGCTGGTCTCAAGTGGCTAAAAGAAGGGGACCAGAACACTCACTTCTTCCACTCTTCACTCAAGGCTAAACGGCAAAGGTTGCACATCTCTAAAATTAAGGTCAATGCGTGCGTGGACAGACAATATTGTGGATATAGAATCGGAAAGGATCAACTTCTTTCAAACCCTCTTACAGCGTGACAATGATGTTGCCTTTGATCAATCTCTACTAGCTATAACATTCCTCAAATGATGGATAACAACATCTTATTGGCCGAACCTACTCTAGATGAAGTAAAGCAAGCCACATTCGCTTTAAATCCAGAAGGGACAGGAGGGATAGATGGGTACAATGGAACCTTCTTCACATGTTGCTGGCACATCATTCATAAAGACTTACACAACGCTGTAAAAGATTTTGTTAAGGGCACTCAACTCCCAAGGACTTTCACTAGTACACTTATCGCATTGATTCCAAAGGTTGTCAACCCAGCAACTTTTAGTGAATTTTGGCCAATTAGCCTTAGCACATTTTTCAACAAAATATGCACAAAGCTGCTAACTAACCAACTAGCTTCCGTATTGCCTAAAATTATCTCCAAGGAGCAAGTGGCTTATGTGAAAGGGCGACGATATCACGGATAACAATCTTCTTGCTCAAGAAATGGTGGATTATATGGATAGGAAAACACGAGGAGGAAACCTCATTATCAAGTTGGACCTCTCAAAAGCTTTTGATCAGCTTTATTGGACCAATCTATACTCCATAATGCGTAACATGGGGTTCAATGACACCTGGATTTCACTCATACATAATGCCATTGAACATTGCTGGTTCTGCGTGCTCATTAATGGAATCCCAAAAGGCTTCTTTCAATCCTCAAGAGGAATTCGGCAAGGAGATCCCCTTTCACCTATGCTTTTCATCATTATGATGGAAGCTTTCTCTAGGAACCTAAACAACCTGTTTCGGCAAGGAAGAATAATAGAATTTGGTCTCCCCAGTCATTGCCTACCAATCTCCCATCTTGCTTTTGCAGATGATGTAGTCATCTTCACAAGACGAAATGCAAAATCAGTGAACAATCTAGTGTTATTCCTGGATAAATTCGCATCTTTCACGGGCCAACAGGTGAATGTGTACAAAGCTAAATGTTCGTTTTTCCTCCCCAAGACAACACCTTTATCTCGAACACGCATGATCCAACATAAGATGGGCTTTGCTAAGAAATATTTCCCATTCATGTACCTAGGCTGCCCCAGAGAAAAAGCAAAGAAAAGAAGAGCACTCTTCCAGCCGATGATTGATAAAATTACAGTTCGGATTAGTGGTTGGCATTCCAAGCTTTTCTCTCCGGGGGGAAAACTAATCCTTATAAAGCATGTCTTCCTATCCATCTTTTGGCGGTCCTCCAACCACCAAAAGCTGTAATCCAAGAGGTGAATCAGCAACTTGCACATCTTGGGGAGAATCTGCCCTAGGAAAGAGAAGACATTGGGTCGCTTGGAAAGAGGTTTGTAAACCTACGTCATCAAATGGTCTAGGAATTCCTTCTCTCAAATACATAGCACACGATTTCAGCCTCAAGCTTTGGTGGAAATTTCGTCAAGGCAATTCACTATGGCGCAGCTTTCTTCAAGCAAGATACATACGCGGTTCAATGCACCCGTGCACAATAAAAGAAAAGCAGACCGCCTCTTCAACATGGAAAAGAATGTTAAAGGTTCAAGAGGAGGCTGAACTTAACCTTGTGGTGCTCCTACGAAGTGGAAACTCCTCTTTTTGGTATGACTCATGGACAAAACGTGGCCCTCTAGCTCAAGACATGGAACAAGTTTTTGACCAAGACATCACAATTGCGCAAGTTTGGAGTACTACGGGCTGGAATCTCAATGCGTTGGACACTAGATACACACAAGCAGACGGGATCGAATATTTCACGCCATCTCGGGGAAATCATTGACCACTTCAGCTTGCAAAAGATGTGCTGATATGGAAGCTTACATCAAGAGGAATCTTTTCCATCTCATCCACCCTACCAATCTTTCCTTCAAGCTTTACAAGGACAATGATTTGGGATGCTATATAGAAAGCTCCCAATTGATGATATACTCCTGCAGCACGGCTTTGCTCTTACCTCACGATGTAGCTTCTGCGAAGCATCACGAAGAAACTCTGAATCACCTCTCAGATGTGTATAAGAGTGCTGCAGGAAGATATCATCAATTTACAGCTTTCTACCTGCAAGAAATCCCAAATCACATACAATTGTGTAAAAGCTCAATTCTTGGTAGTGGCATCCAACCCCTTCACCCACAATGGCGGCAATTCACAAAATCATTCCAAGCCTGATTTGCTGGTCCATATGGAAAGGCCGAAACACACTGCTCTATGAAGTCAAAAGTCCTCCCAAGCTACATCATAACTGAAATATGTGCTGCCTTGGAAAACCTTTCCACAATTCAACCTTTCACACACTACTGCCAAGTGAATGAACTCCTCCTATCTCGAGTTTTAAGACATGGTTTCATCCACCACAAATTGAGGAATCTTATTGCAGTGAGCTGGTCTCCCCCTCCTCAAGGAGTGGCAAAGCTTAATGTTGACGGCGCTTCTAAAAGTAACCCGGGGAATGCGGCTGGAGGAGGAATCATCCAAGATCATAATGGTCAGTTTTCGGATGGTGCATTTTCCAACTTCTATCACAATCAGTCTGATGTTTTCCAAACCTTATTTTGATGATGACATAAACACTTAACTCTGTAAAACAAGCTTTTGCAGGAACAGATCTTTCGGACGCACAGAACCGTCCGAACTAGGTCAAAACTCCTCGGACGCATTGCATCGTCCGAACGAACTGGCAGGAAGAATGGGATCCTACTGCCTCTCTTTCGGATGCTCAGGACCGTCCGAAACCTCTGTCGGACGAAGGAACGGACGCATGCACGGACGTCCGAACGAAGCTCCTCAACAAAATTGAAAGAAGATCGGACGCTGCCTCGGACACATTCAATACTTCTCGGACATCCGAAACCCCATACGGCTATTTTTTGTGCATTTATTATTTAGCCGTTAGGAAGTAGTTGAAACCACTTAATATTGCTCTTATAAATTATCAACAAGAAGAAAAAATCATCTAATACATTGAATACAAGCCTTAGAAAAGAGTAATTTGAGTGCAAATTGACTATAGTGGCTTTGTTGTATTAGTGTGCAATTGTGAGTGTAATTCAACTTTGAGTGGAGTGATAATCTTGTATGAAAGTGTAGTTGAAAGTAAGATTCTTGGCTCAACTAAAAGAGTTTTAGTGTGAGCAAGAACTTCCCAACTTTGTAAAGATTATTGGCTCACCAAGTGTGTGAAGCATTCAAGAGATTTGATACTTCAAGCTTGCTAGCTTGGAAGTATTGATTGTTTAAATTGTCTCTCTTTACTTTACTGTTCTATTGATTTTGTTATATCTGCATTTAATTTGAAAATCTCAATATTTCTCAAAGTATTTTTTAAGAAACCTAATTCACCCCTCCTCACCCCTCCTCTTAGGTTGCTTTGGGACCAACAATTGGTATCAGATCTTGGTCTCATTATATTGCTTAAACTTCTTTTGAGTAAAGAAATATGGCAACCAACAATGCTCTATTTTTTGAGGGCCAATCCGTTACTAGGTCCCCCATGTTTAATGGGGCAAATTTTATTAGTTCTGGAGAGATAGAATAAAAATATTTCTGCAATCTATTGACATTGATTTGTGGTATGTTGTCAATGAGGTCCATTTGAAGCTTCTATCATTGATGATTACACAAATTGAAGAAGAGAAAAGACAAGGAATGAGCTCACTCCACAAGACAAGGCAAACTTGGCTTTAAATGCAAAAGCCATGAATGTGTTATATAATGCCTTGGATGCAAATGAATCAACTCGCGTGAAGGTTTGCATTTCTGCTAAAGAAATATGGGATAAGTTGAAAGAAATCCATGAAGGAAGCGATGATGTTCGTGAGCAAAAGAAATCCTTACTTGTTGCCAAGTATGAGTCCTTCAAGATGGAACCACATGAGAACATTGACAAAATGTACTGCAGGTTCAATGACATTATAAAGGATCTTGAAGCCTTGAGTAAAGAGTACTCTTTGGGTGAAAAAAATAAAAAAATCTTAAATGCTCTATCCAATGAATGGGATGCCAAAACAATTGCTATAGAGGAAGCTCATCTTCCCAAGAATTTAAATTTAATGCCTATTGAATCACTAATCAATTCTCTTACATCTTATGAACTCAAGTTAAAGGCCAAGGTTGTGGATGATGAAGAAGCAAGGCCAAGAAGGAGCATTGCTCTAAAGACCTCTCAAGAGGAAGATGAAAATAGCTCCATCAATCTAGAAGATGAAGATCTTGATGAAGGAGATCTTGCACTCATCACCAAAGGATTTCTTAAACATTACATCAACAAACGAAGAATGAGAAGAGGCGGAGCTACAAACTCAAATAATTTCAAAGGGAAGTCAAGGCTTGAAATGAAGAAGCAAAACGAAAAATGCTTTGAATGCGGTCAACTCGGGCATTTTGTAAATGAGTGTCCTTCCAAGAAAAAGAAGGAAGGAAGAAAATTGAGATTCAATAACTTTCAAATCACATGGGATGATTGCAACTCCGAAGGAGAAATTGAAGAAGAAATGGAGTCGGCACAAATGGCCTTTATGGCCATTGGAGATGATGAGGTAAATTCTAACTATGACTCTAACAATGAAAATGATGAAGATGATCTTGAAGCTTTTATTTTGAAATTGCATGATAGCTTAAAGGAATCATATGCTAGAAATAAGGAGTTAGTTAAAAAGTCAAATGCTTTATTGAATGCTAACTCTAAACTTGTTAATGAAAATAATAGGCTATCACAAAAAAATCGTGATTTGAAGAAAAGAATGCATGTGAGATTAAAGGTCAAGGAAGAACAAGCCTCCTTGAAGAAAAGAATGGATGATTTGAATGCTCTCTTAATTAGAAAGAAAGAAAATATTGTTGATATGAAAAGAAATAGAAATATAGCTATCAACAAAAATTTTGTCATGTTTAGAAGGGATGACTTATGTATTGTAAAACCAAAATCATCTTTGTATGGTAATAAAAGTATTATTTGTAGATATTGCCAACAACATGGACATGTTAAGAATATGTGTTATGTCAAGAAGAACGAAAAACTTGGAATGAAAGTTGCATGGGATCGAAAGCAATTTCACTAACTCAAATGGACCCAAGAAAATATGGGTACCAAAAGTTATCAATTGATTTATTGTGTAGGTACTTAACATCACCAACAATGCTAAGTGGTTCATAGATAGTGGATGTTTAAGGCACATGACGGGTGATGCTTCTCTCTTCACAAATCTCACATCCAAAAATAGTGAAAAAGTCACTTTTGGAGATAACAATAAAACAAAATCAATCGGCATCGGTGATGTAGGTAAAAATGGTGAAACCTTGATTAAGAATGTGCTTCTTGTTGATAATTTGAACTATAATTTATTAAGTGTTAGTCAACTTTGTGACAAAAATTTATATGTATTTTTTACCAAGCATGAATGTCTTATCCTTGATAAAAATCATGTTGTTTTATTCAAGGGCACTAGGCACAATGATGTGTATTTGATTCATCTTGATAAAATTAGCAATAGCAATGTAAAATGTCTTACCGCTTCCATAGATGATCCATGGCTTTGGCAATAGAAGACTTTGTCATTTTAATATGGATTTGATTGAAAAACTTGCCAAGAAAGATTTGGTAAAAGGTTTGCCAAAACTGAAATTTTTGAAAAATAAAATTTGTGATGCTTGCCAATTTGGTAAACAAGTCAAAATTTCTTTTAAACCAAAGAATTTTGTGTCTACTCATAAATCTTTAGAATTGTTGCATTTAAACTTATTTGGACCTACTCAATATGCTAGTCTAGGTGGTTGCAAATATGCATTTGTTATCGTAGATGACTATTCTAGGTTTTACTTGGGTATTATTTCTTGTTCACAAAAATGAAGCATTTGAAAAATTTGTAAAATTGTTTTCCAAAATTCAAAATTTATTGGATACAAAAATTGTTCGTCTAAGGAGTGACAATGGTGTCGAATTTAAATTTGGGGGTTTTCCTGACTTTTGTGACCACAACGGTATCTTTCATGAGTTTTCGGTTGTTAGAGTCCCTCAACAAAATGGTGTTGTTGAAAGAAAAAACTACACATAGGACTCTTCAAGAAACGGCTAGAACTATGATTAGTGAATGTGTCTTACCACAATACTTTTGGGCCGAAGTGGTTAACACGACTTGTTATGTTATGAATCGAGTTTTATTAAGATCCTCTTTAAATAAAACTCCTTATGAACTTCTTTTTTGTAGAAAACCCGTTGTGAGCTATTTCAAAGTTTTTGGTTACAAATGCTTTATTTTAAAAATCAAAGAAAACCTTGGAAAATTTGACAAAAAATCGGATGAAGGAATTTTTCTAGGATATTCTATTGACAAGAAAGCATACCGAGTTTACAATAGAAGAACGCTTTTAATTGAAGAAGTTGTGCATGTTACATTTGATGAAACTAATGATGTTATCTCAAAGAATTTATGTGAAGATGAAGATGTAGGTATTTTAAAGGAGCTCGAAAACCTCGTTATTCATGAAGATCATCAACAGATTACACTTCTGCATGTTGATATCAACAACCATCAAATTGATGATGAAAAGAATGAGGATGGAGTTCATCAATTCTGCTCAAAATGATCTTCCGAAAGCTTGGAGATTCGTCTCTAGTCATCCTCAAGATTTAATCATAGGTGATCTATCCGATGGGGTAACTACTCGTTCTCATAAACCTTTGAATAGTAATTGTGCATTACTCTCTCACATTGAACCTAAACATATAGATGTTGCTTTGAGTGATGAATCTTGGGTTAATGCTATGCAAGATGAACTTAGTCAATTTGAGAAAAATAATGTATGGACCTTAGTTGAAAGACCTTCTTCTCATCCCGTTATTGGTACTAAATGGGTTTTTAGAAACAAATTAAATGACAAAGGTGAAATCATAAGAAACAAAGCTAGACTTGTTGCAAAAGGTTACGCTCAAGAAGAAGGTATTGACTTTGATAAAACCTTTGCACCCGTGGCTATATTAGAATCCATTCGCATGTTTCTTGCATTTGCATGTTTCAATAATTTCAAATTATTTCAAATAGATGTCAAAAGTGCCTTTTTAAATAGTTTTATCGACGTGCCAAGAAGTTTTCGTCGAACAACCTCCGGGCTTTGAAATTAAAAATCTTCCAAATTATATTTTCAAACTCTCCAAAGCTTTATATGGTTTGAAACAAGCTCCAAGAGCTTGGTATGAAAGATTAAGTGGGTTCTTGATAGAAAATGGATTCAAAAGAGGTGTAGTTGACACCACTCTTTTTACAAAAATGGATTCAAATGGTTTGTTAATCGTTCAAATTTATGTTGATGATATTATTTTTGGAGCAACTAATGAAAGTTTGTGTAAGGATTTTTCACATTTAATGCAAGAAGAGTTTGAGATGAGTATGATGGGCAAGTTGCAATTTTTTCTCGGATTACAAGTTCATCAAACTAAGGAAGGAACATTTATTACACAAATCAAGTACACAAAAGAGCTACTCAAACGATTTGGAATGGAAGATTGCAAACAAGTTGGCACGCCAATGTGCACTTCAACCAAACTTACAAAAGACGAAGAAGGTAATAGTGTTGATGAAAACACACTATAGGTATGATTTGAAGTCTACTTTACTTATCCATTTCATTAGAGACCTCGTTTGTAAAAAGAAATTCGTGTTGATTTTGTGCCTACTTCAGATCAATTGGCTGATATTTGTAAAAAACCCTTAACTCTAGATCGCTTTGAATTGCTCAAAAAATGTTTGGGGATTTTACAGATAAATTTGGCATAGGTTCATAGTTCGGACGCACTTCTTCGTCCGAACAACTTTTCTTTCGGACGCTCTGGATCGTCTGAAAGCTTCTGTTACTTCTCGGACACTCATAATCGTCCGAACATTATTCTTTTTTTTACCAAACTCTCTGGAAATCTTCCGGAAGCGCACCATCGTCCGAAAGAACTTCGGACGCATTGGCTCCTCCTTCGGCCTTCCA
The DNA here is from genome assembly GCA_025175665.1 of Cinchona pubescens. Lineage (NCBI taxonomy): Eukaryota > Viridiplantae > Streptophyta > Magnoliopsida > Gentianales > Rubiaceae > Cinchona > Cinchona pubescens. The sequence goes on from JANKKI010000048.1 coordinate 1,688,473, forward strand.
TTCTTCGGCTTTTGGACGCTTCGTCGGACGCATACCAAACGTTCGACCGTCCGAAAGGTGCCCCTGTTTGATTAAAACTATCCGTCTTCCCCATTTCGGACTCACCACCTCCCCCGAAACCCTCTGGCGAAATTTTTCTCTCCACCACCCCCTCCAAATTCCCACTCTCTCTTCTAAAATTGATTGGAAAATTACCCTACCCAAAGCCCTTCTCACCTAAATCACATCTAATTTCCTCCATCCACCATCTCATTTCCTCAAATTCTCACCAATCCTCAAAATTTTCAATTTTCTCTTCTTTTCTTTTTCTTCCATCACAATGGTGAAATCTCGCGGAGGTTCCTCTACAAATCGGGGTCGAAAAACTAAAGGAAGGCTCCGATGCGAGGAGAATCATCAGCTAATCCTCAAGTCTCCACCAATCCAATCTTATCAAAATTTATCGATGCTAAGGCATCCGAGCGTATACTTCCTTTTAAGTAAATCTATAATCGTTCAACGTCCTGCTTCTCATAGTCTATTTGGTGAATATAATCTTCCCATTATCAAATCTTGTTTTGAAAAACAAAATTGAGGTCATATTGTGCATCTTGATTTACCTGTTTATCATTACATGGTGCTTCAGTTTACGGCCAATCTTTGGAAAGGCCCTACTGTTCGTACTCTCTCTTATACACATTTCTCGTGTTAACAACACCGATCTTGAGATTTCATCAAACATCATTAACACCATTTTTGAATGTGAAGTCTCAAACCCTACTGATTTCTCCTATTTCTTTTCGTTAGACAAATGCCCAATATACATCACTCAATTTTGTTTGTATAAGATTTGGTTCAATGTGAGAGAGTAATCTCTTAATTACTATTAGATGATGTTTATGAGAACGAGTGTTTACCCCATCGAACTCAATACTCTAAAACTGTCTCTTATACACATCTAGTTGTGTATAAGAGAGTAGGCATCATCGTACTAAGCCCGGAAAAATGTAACTTTACTTATTTTTTTGTGTTTTCAAGGGTATTGCTCTTGATTTTGGGTATCTTTTTTGTTCCCTATGGGAACTCTTTCTTACTGATACCCGAAGAAACATTTCTTTTGGCAAATTTCTCACCAAAACTTTTGATTTCCTCAACATTCCTTTCAGCGGAAACAAACAATATCCTTCTTATTTTAACAAATCATACATTGAACGCAAAGGCCTTCTAGATGGGATAAGAGATTTTTTCAACGATCAATGGCTAACTAAGGCAGCCTTTGATATTGCACAGTCACAATCCCATGCTTCCGCCTCTGATTTTGCTATTCCTCATTCTCCTACTCCTCAACCACCTCCACTTACATTTGAACCATCTCTTTCACATATCTGTGGACTTCTTACCTCTCTGAGCACTCAAGTCAGTTCATTTCAACGTCGTACAAATCGAAAGTTAAAGCGACTTGAAACTCGTCAAATGATTCTCCAAGAGGCACTCAGCCTTGGCATGTCTGCTTCGGCTTAGGTTCAATTTGCTAATCTTCAGTCCCAATATCCACTTGAGTCATCTTCCGATAATGATGAACCTGAAGATGGACATACCCGTGAAGACAATGCAGAAGCTACTCAAGGAGTTGCCGATGAAGATGACGACGATCTGAGGATGTTGACGACACGTTTGACTTCATCATGCAAAGTCGCACCGGAGAGGAGGATGACAGTGAAGCCACTGCTGAAGATGTTAGTGAAGCGCACTGCTGAAGATGTTCCATCCAAACGATAAAAGACTGAAAGTGCTCCAAGAAGCGCAATGACTCACATTAGTTCTTTTCACATTTGTATTTTGTTTTCAGCAGTTCTTTGTTTGTTAGAACCTTTCAGCATTTCTTTTGGTTTTCAGCATTTCTGTGGCTTGGTTGTGTATTTCTTTGACTCTAGCACCATTAAACTTTTCAGTTGGATGTATGAAACTTGTTCCATTTCTGTCAAACTACTTGCATGTTCTAAGGGGGAGTCCTTTTGATTGATGTCAAAAGGGGGAGTAGTCTTCTCTATACTATTGTGCTTTGATGATTGATATCCAATTGTGATATATTATAAATTGATTAGTCATATCCAATTGTTTTTACATAAAGGTTTGTCATCATCAAAAAGGGGGAGATTAATGTTTTTCAAACCTTATTTTGATGATGACATAAACACTTAACTCTGTAAAACAAGCTTTTGTAGGAACAGATCTTTCGGACGCACCGAACCGTCCAAACTAGGTGGGTTCGGTGCGTCCGAAAGAAGTTCCTACAAAAACTTGAAAGAAGATCGGACGCTGTTTCGGACGCATTCAATACTTCTCGGACGTCCGAAACCCCAACGGCTATTTTTTGTGCATTTATTATTTAGCCGTTAGGAAGTCGTTGAAACCACTATTTATTGCTCTTATAAATAGGTGCTTTAAGAACCTGAAAAAATCATCTAATACATTGAATACAAGCCTTAGAAAAGAGTAATTTGAGTGCAAATTGACTATAGTGCTTTGTTGTATTAGTGTGCAATTGTGAGTGTAATTCAACTTTGAGTGGAGTGATAATCTTGTATGAAAGTAAGATTCTTGGCTCAACTAAAAGAGTTTTAGTGTGAGCAAGAACTTCCCAACTTTGTAAATGAGATTATTGGCTCACCAAGTGTGTGAAGAATTCAATAGATTTGATACTTCAAGCTTGCTAGCTTGTAAGTATTGATTGTTTAATTTTTCTCTCTTTACTTTACTGTTCTATTGATTTTGTTATATCTGCATTTAATTTGAAAATCTCAATATTTCTCAAAGTATTTTTTAAGAAACCTAATTAACCCCCCCTCTTAGGTTGCTTTGGGACCAATACAGTCCAACCTTAAAGCAGAAATGATGGCCTTGATAGATGGATTAAAACTCTGCGCCAAGTTTCAACTCTCATCAGTTCAAGTAGAGATGGACTCATTCTTAATCATTAACATTTTGAATGGCAAAGCAACACCACCTTGGAGTATTGATCCTCTAGTGCAACTTATTTATCATCTTGTCATAGGAAAGAAATTTTCTTTTGAACATGTTTTTAGGGAAGCAAACCAAGTAGCAGACACCATAGCCAGTGAGGGTATAAAAAATGAGACATATCATGAGTATAACCAGCACAACAATACCCAAAAATATGGTAAAATGCTTGGTACGGCTGGATGCTCAAAAATGTCCCTACATCCGGCGTTGTAAAATTGAATTTGGTTCTTAATAAATTAATTACCAGTCTTGGGATAAAAAAAATATATATACGACACGCAGAAAAAAGCACTAACTCCCCACACTTATTCAATTCTATATCTTGAAAGTAAAAATTAAACTTGATATTCACAAGATAAAATCAAACATGTGCCACTACAAAGTTATGTGTATATATTGAAGACACTAAAAGACCCTTTTTAACCACAAAAATTGATTAGGGAATAATCATATGGCATGATTGAAGTCCTAGGAATTGCATTCATGCACAAATGCCTAGTGTTTTAAGAGTTTTCTTCATTGAGGGATTTTATCAAATACTTGGCATGCATAACCAAAGAATGGTCTTTTCGCTATGTAAAGACCATACAATTACCTCGCAATTCAAAGAACAAGTCAAGAATCAAATGCATCAACAACTAATTATACTAATTCACCACAAAAAGCACAATCAATTACCAAAATTCAAAACTTTTCTTCAATTCAATTACAAACCCAAAAAGGGAAAATATAGGAAAATTAATAAAAATCAATACCTTAATGGCGATTATGCTTGAAGGACGAAGAATTTGATGCGCAGAGAGAAAAAATCAAGGAGTGATTTGAAGATAAAAAGTGATGGGGATAAAGGGTTTGAGAGAAGGAGGGAAATATAAGAAGAATTCTTGGTTTGAATGTTGGAAAGCAAAGCTACTTGGATCTTTTAATTCGGCATGCACACATGCACCAGGTATTTCTCGAGCATGTGCGCAAGAAGCCAAGAGGCCTTTTCTGGATTTACGTCTTGCGCACAAGCATAAGAAATTACTCGCTCACATGCGCGTCGGAAAATTGAAAATTTGGTTTCTGGAATTTGTGCACAGGAGCACAAATTGGTATGCATGTGTGCAAATTAAACCCCCTAAACGTGTAAATTCCTTTCCTAACTAATCAAACCATCATCAACAAGACCATGAAACCTCTTTCTAGGTTGTTTAACTTGCATTTTAAGATGATATGTAGACAAAGAAACTAATAAAATAATAAACAAACACATAAACAAAATTATAAAAGGACATGTGTTGCCTCCCATGCAGCACCCTTATTTATAGTTTTAGGTACAACTTCACCATTGCCGAACAGTGTCCAAATCTCTCCTTGTCGGTGCACATTTTTCATCCTTTTGATTTTTTTCAACTTTTTGGTCCTTTTGACTCCTTTATTATTCAAAACTTACACAAACTAAAAATAAAACAATTAAGCTCATAATTAACTCAAATATTGCTCGCATCACAAAAAAAACATGGTAAATGATACATAAAATATATCAATTAAACTCATGTGTCTGAGAACTTGAATTTCCTTCAATAACCAATCATAGATACACTAAGAAAGCCTTGGGGCTTCACAGAGTTCAAATAATTTAAGAAATAGAAAAACACACATGAGGGTAACAAGGTTTAACACAACAAATGGGCTATCCAAATACCCAACTCATCCCCCCAAACTAATTCTCATAAAGCATGTCCTCACCAGCATTCCTATCTATCTTTTGGCGGTCCTCCAACCACCAAAAGCTGTAATCCAAGAGGTGAATCGGCAACTTGCAAATTTTTTTTGGGGAGAATCTGCCCTAGGAAATAGAAGACATTGGGTGGCTTGGAAAGAGGTTTGTAAATCTACTTCATCAAATGGTCTAGGAATTCCTTCTCTCAAAGACATAGCACACGGTTTCAGCCTCAAGCTTTGGTGGAAATTTTGTCAAGGCAATTCGCTATGGCGCAGCTTTCTTCAAGCAAGATACATACGTGGTTCAATGCACCCGTGCACAATAAAAGAAAAGCAGACCGCCTCCTCAACATGGAAAAGAATGTTCCAAAGGTTCGAGAGAAGGCTGAACTTAACCTTGTGGATCCTCCGAAGTGGAAACTCCTCTTTTTGGTATGACTCATGGATAGAACGTGGCCCTCTAGCTAGAGGCTTGTCTTCAAGACATGGAACAAGTTTTTGACCAAGACATCACAATTGTGCAAGTTTGGAGTACTACGGGCTGGAATCTCAATGCATTGGACACTAGATACACACAAGCAGACAGGGATATAATATTTCACGCCATCTCGGGGAAATCATTGACCACTTCACAAGCAAAAGATGTGATGATATGGAAGCTTACCTCAAGTGAACCTTTTCCATCTCATCCACCCTACCAACCTTTCCTTCAAGCTTTACAAGGACAATTATTTGGGACGCAAGGTTACAGACAAAAATCTCTTTTTTCATGTGGAGGTTGCTAAATAGAAATCTCCCAATTGATGATATACTCCTGCAGCATACATAATAAAGCCCTTGTTTCGGCATACATATTGGTTTGCTGCCCATAGGAATTGCAAAATTCTTGGATAAAGTTCCCCATGTTGTCCCTGTGATTCCTTCTCTCGTAGATTGGCTTGGATTTCCTTTCGAGGCACCATCCACATTGAGCTTATAATATCCCTCTTGCCTGGGTGGAGCCTAGCAAACAACTTGAACTCTTTTTGGTTTAGAGATTAAGATTTCCTTGCAAAGATACTCTTTTAGCAAAATATCATCGGTTGGAAAGCTTTTGGGTAAGGGATATGCTGAAGACACTACTTTTAGAGTTATGACTTGTGGGAATCCAATTGCAACACCTTCAAATAAGGTTATGTTTCTAGCTTTCCAGATGAACCAACATATATTGCTAGGAAGGATTTTATGGATAATACCAATAGCATAATAAGGAGGACGTGCCCACGACCTGGAATCAAGCTTGGTCATGGGAAGGTCAATTCCAGCAAGGATTCAAAGTTACTCCAAATCGGTTAGAAAATTGCCAAGAAATGAAGATATGATCTAGGGTTTCTTGCTGATTGCAAAAGCAACATTTAGATGCTAAGTGGATATTGAATTTGATTAGTAGCTCATCCAATGGCATTCTTCTATTCAGCAACCTCCACATGAATATTGATATCTTAAGTCGTTTACTAACCTCTTATCCCATATCATTTCCTTGGAGAAAAAATAGTGAGAAGATTTAGTAGGAAATGTGGAAGAAACTGAGAAAAAACCCTTTGGATTGAGTATCCATGCAATATTGTCATCTTCATCCATTAACCATAAGTTAACTGCTTGAAGCATTTGAGAAATCATCATTAGGTCTCCTTGTGAATAATAACCCTTTAAGCTTGCGAGGTTCTAACTTTGTGTTGATCACACATGAGCAATTGTGAGGAATGGGTCATTAATCTGATCAATCTTTTGGAAAAGTGGACCACCAGGAAGCCAATTATCATACCAAAAGAAAGAAGAACCATTCCTAATCAAGAAAAGAATATGCTGCTCGGCCTCATCTCTAACTTTTAGCAGTCTCTTCCTACTCGAAGACTCCCTTACTGATTCTTGCATCAGCCTGAGGTGTAGCCAATGTTTAAGATATCTCCCTTCGGGAAAGAAAGACCACAATGGGTTGCCCTTTCTAAATTTCCACGATAGTTTGACTAACTATCAAAGCCACTAGCAATATGATCCATTGAGCAAAGTCCCAAGCCATTATTCTCAATTGGTTGACATATGATTTTCCATGAGATCCAATGATGTTTCATGTCATGCTCAGAAGAACCACAAAGAAGTTATCAAACAAACTCTCCAATACTTTCAAGACTACTTTTGGTGGATGCAAAATAGCCATAAGTATATAGGGATACTACTTAACACGTGCTTGATGAGATTAGTCTGCCTCCCGAAGAAAGAAGTTTTGCTTGCAATCCATGGATTCTTGCAGTCATCTTCTCAATCATTGTTGGGAAAGCACATTTTTCTGCTTGGCTTTTTGAATGGGGCAGCCGAAATAAAGCATTGGGAAGGCTTTCCTCAAAAAACCAGTTCTTGGGGAGATACAAAAAGAACTTTTTGCACCATTGATGAGCTGGTCACTAGAAGCTTCAAATCTTGATAAAAAAAGCATTGAGATTTTTTAGTGATTTCCCCTCACCCTTGGTAAAGATCAGTATGCCTAGTCATCTGCATAGGCTAGATGTGTAATGGAAGGGCATGACCTTACCAATACTCAATAATTTTCCCTATTCAAAACTAAAATTTTAGGCTAGCACTGAAGGACTCCAGCACTAAAATGAAAAGTAATGGGGAAAGAAACCCCCTTGTGGATTTGAATAAACCTTTGGGAGCACATTATGAGTATAGAAAACTAGCAATCTTCCAAGATGATCTTTACCAAAGAAATTCGATCTTCTGAAAAGCTTTTCTTTCTTAACACTCCATAGAGGAAAACCCAAGATAGTCTATCAAAAGTTTTGGTCAGAACAAGGTTTATGATGAGATTACTTCCTCTTGCTTTATTGTCTATGAAATCTACCATTTCTTGGGCTAAGAAGATATTGTCAGCAATCTTCCATCCTTGGACAAAAGTAGCCTGTTCTTTCGGTAACAAGGTAAAAAGTCTATTAGCCATTACTTTCATACAAATTTTGTTAAAAAAAGTACATAGGCTAATAGGTCTATTGTCACGCCGCCCCAAAAACGGGACCGTAACACGCCGCGCTAATGGCACACCGGTCCAAAGCGCAAGGCACAAACGAACAGAGCAACAAACTTAACCGCAATGTAATAGAACCATCAAACCATTTCTTAACTATAAAACCGAATATTTCATTTTACACAAAATACGAATTACAAAATTCCTTCTTAGTACAAAAGATGCTACAACAAAAACAAAGTTCATCAATACAAAACTTATCTAATACACTACCCCTCTCCAAACAAAAGAGAAGCTTGGCAGATTATCCGCAGAGTCCTACCAGTAATGTGGAATCTGGAGAAAATCTAAAAGCTGCTAACGCGGTGGAGAGTCTAAAACGAGCACCTAATCTGAAAAATTATAAGTCACGTGGGGTGAGCATAACTAGCTTGGTGGATATCATAAAAGCTCTTCAAATGGGGCCAAGCATTTCGATAAAAAGAAAACATAAAAATATAACATTTGCGAAAACCATAGTCATGAAGCAGTTTCTAAAATAAGAAGTCTCATGCCATTTAAACGTCAGGCATGTCCAAAACATAGCCAAAAAGATCCATTCATTTCAAAACATAGCTAAAATGTCTCATGCCATTTAAACGTCAATAAACCATAGTCATAAGTAGTTTCTAAAATGTATCAAAATCCATCCAAACATATTTCAAAAGTCGTTAAACAAAATACAAGTGGAAGAGGGTCTATGTTACCCACCTATCAAAGCAAAAACTGCACAATGTTTCATGCCATTTAAACGTCAGGCATGTCCAAAACATAGCCAAAAAGATCCATTCATTTCAAAACATAGCTAAAATGTCTCATGCCATTTAAACGTCAATAAACCATAGTCATAAGTAGTTTCCTAAATGTATCATGCCATTTAAACGTCAGGCATGTCCAAAACATAGTCAAAAAGATCCAATCATTTCAAAACATAGTATGCTAAAGCATAGCTAACAAATCCAAGTACATTTTCAATCCGGAATTTAGTAAAATAGCATGAGTATCTTACTTTAGGCTCGAAGGTATGACTTTCAGTACTAGCCAGATCTAGTAATCTACCACACCTACTAGTCTGACCGGGAGGTCAAGTTATCCCATCACAAGACCCCGTATCAGAGAGTTCATAACATTCACAGAAGTCACCACGGCGTCCCATGGATGACTATAGAACCGGTTCTCCACAAATCAAACATTTCCAAACACATCCAAAATTATATACCTAGGTCACCTATGAGCCAAAAACAGTCTTAAAATGCTTTCATATCAAAAGAGTTTGCAACATATCATTTGATTAACATAAAATAGCTTGGTCCCGATTTCATATGTAATAGTTCCAAAACTTGGTAAAAGTGCAGTTCGAAACATCATACACATTTTAAAATCCATCCAAATATATAAGAGGACTCTTAGAAGAGATGTAGAAGTTAAAGAATGACTAGGGAAGCGAAAACGAAGAGACACGATCTTGTGACGACACCAACAGCTCTTTGGTCAAAAATGACCTTTTCACAATAGTAGGTCATACTAGATGTGTATCTGACCAACTTCTAGACAAGATAACTTGACCCCAGTCAAAACACTTAGTTAACCCCTCAAATGTGTATTACAGCTAGATTAGGAGATAATAAGCTCAGTTTTCCAGAAGAACCGAAAAACTTCGCCTCTCCCTAGGCTATAATTAGGCTATCCTCCCTGCCAATAAAATCCAATTCCAAGGTATTCAAGGGACCTTGGTTACAACCCAACTCAAAATAACATATTCAACCAACCAACAAAAAATCCATAAACGGAAAGATTCACCGGAGCAATAGCCGGGACTATATCAATAGCATTCCACAACAATCCATTCCCCATAACCACTACAATTAACTCTATTACAACATTAGAGCAACAACCTATGGGTGAAATTCCTCTTTACTACCAAACTGAAATTTTTTACCGATTAGCCACACGCATGATTCAAACATGCTTCCTATCCATCCCACTACCAAGGAAACACTTAAAACCATCAAAAGATCATTAAAGATCCTTCAAACATAACCAACATTATCCAAATTATCCTAGTTGCACCAAACTTCCGCTTACTTACAAAATGAAGGGAAATCAATTCCACTTGGTTTCAAGTCTCAATTCCTATTCAAACTAACCTTAAAACACTCTTAAAACATCATTATGTGCATAGACATAAGCATTCATAGCATAACATTCTAGGGCACATATGGAAGACAAAACCCTAACTCATAATCTTAAAATTTGTAATCTAACCATGGAAAGTTGTTAAAAATCAACCCCAATCACTTCCCAACCTCCAAAACACTACAAACAACCCATAACATACATAAATCATAACTTACAAGGCTGCAAAGAGGGTTTTCTCAGCCATAAAGAATCCTACAAAACTTGAAATTAAAGCTTAGATCATAAAGCCCATAAGCCATAAGTGCTAAAATACATAAAATCTTACCTTCCAAGTGAGACAAATCTTGAAATCCAAGAAAATTTTTGGGGAGAAAGGAGGAAGAGAGTTCGGCCAGCAGCTGGAGAAAAGAAATCGCGTAAATCGAAAAATTTGCCGAATTGAAAAACGAATAAGTTGAAGTACTTAATGACTAAAAATAATATGAAAAACATTTTAAACCATTTAAAATCAAAGAACAAGGCTATTAAAATACTGGGTTTCACATCTATAATCATTAAAAGTAGAAGGAATGGAACACTTAGGGATTAAAGTGATCAATGTCCTGGTGAACATTCTTGGCAACCGTGAACTTTTAAAAAGTATCCACTGCTCTGAATAGATCCATTTGAATGATGTCCCTACAAGAGATAAAACAAATATTCCATTATAGCCATCAATACTAGCTGTACCATCAGGGTTTAGTGAGAAAATAGCCTATTTGAGCTCCTCAATTGAAAGACTAGCCATCAATGTTTAATTGTCTTGCAAGAAAACCTTTTGTGAGCACATTATGAGTATAGAAAACTAGCAATCTTCCAAGATGATCTTTACCAAAGAAATTCGATCTTCTGAAAAGCTTTTCTTTCTTAACACTCCATAGAGGAAAACCCAAGATAGTCTATCAAAAGTTTTGGTCAGAACAAGGTTTATGATGAGATTACTTCCTCTTGCTTTATTGTCTATGAAATCTACCATTTCTTGGGCTAAGAAGATATTGTCAGCAATCTTCTATCCTTGGACAAAAGTAGCCTGTTCTTTCGGTAACAAGGTAAAAAGTCTATTAGCCATTACTTTCATACAAATTTTGTTAAAAAAAGTACATAGGCTAATAGGTCTATAATCATTAAAAGTAGAAGGAATGGAACACTTAGGGATTAAAGTGTTTATCAATGTCCTGGTGAACATTCTTGGCAACCGTGAACTTTTAAAAAGTATCCACTGCTCTGAATAGATCCATTTGAATGATGTCCCTACAAGAGATAAAAAATACTCCATTATAGCCATCAATACTAGCTGTACCATCAGGGTTTAGTGAGAAAATAGCCTATTTGGGCTCCTCAATTGAAAGACTAGCCATCAATTTTTAATTGTCTTGCAAGAAAACCTTTTGTGTAAGGTGGTTAGTGAGTGCTTGATTCGTGTAAGGAAGAGAACTGCTAGCTAGTAGATCTTCAAAATGTTTGATCCTTCCCTTTCAATTTGTTGCATGTCATCACACCATTTACCATCAATTTTGATCTTTGCAATGTTGAGCCTTTGCCTTTTAGCCAGTAAGGAATAACGAAAGAACTTCGTATCTTGGTTACCCTCTTTTATCCATTTGACTCCAACCTTTAGTTTTCCAGAACGCTTATTTGTTAGCTAAGAATTTGCTCAATGAAGCTTGTGCAGAAAATTGTGCTTGTGCTTGTGCTAGGGCTATCTGATTGGATTGAGAAGGTAGTTGAAGAAAATTCTCCTCTTTAGTTTTGACTTCGATTTCAGCATCTTTAACCTGAAGGAAGATGTTGCCAAAGACAGTAAAATTCCAATTCCTAAGCTCAGCTTTAAACCTCTTCAATTTAGCAGCCAAGTGAATTAGAGGTGGACCATCACAATGCAAGCTTAAATTTCGGGAAACCACCTCCAGAACTTTGAATGTCTAATCCACATGTTGAGAAATTTAAATTGCTTTGGACCTGTGGAACAAATGTTAGTAGCTTTGAAAAATGAAGGAGCATGATTAGAACAAGTTTTACCTGGATACTCCACTTTTATCGGCTGAAATGTTGAGAGATAAGCTTGATTACAAACATATCTATCGAGCCTTTTCTATATTGGGTTGCCTCCACGACTCCCTAACCAAGTGAACTTACAACCTTGAGTTGCAAGGTCTAGTAATCCATAATCATTTAGGTAATCATTGAGAAGTCTTGGATAGCGTTCACATCTAAAGATGCTCTACCTTTGTGCTCATTAGAAAAGGAAATAACATTGAAGTCTTCTCCTGCTAGCCAAGGTATATGGGAATTAATCAAACTTCTTGGGTCAGTCCACAATGTTTTCCTTTCAGTTTGAGTGCATTTTGCATAAACAAAAAAAACATCACCTTTTTTTGAGAAGATAAAGAAGACATGGAAACATGCAGAATTTGATCAGTTTGCAAAATGTTTGGAAAAGCAACATCATTATTCCAGAACAACCATATCTTTCCATTAGGATTGGATAGGGAATTATTAAACCTTATTGGATAGGGAATTATCAAACCTTAGTTTTTGAGCAAAATGAGAAACCCTTTCCTTTATTCAACATAGGTTCCAATAAAGCAAGGATGTTTATCTGATGCAGTTTGATGAGCAACTTTAATCTCCAAAGAGTTGGTTTATTAGCAATTTCCCTATAGTTCCAAACTAGGATGGAATCCATTTAAACTTGTATATTAGGGTTAGGGTTCAAATTGGTAGCCTTAGAAGCTAGCCTTGTTCTCATCGCATGATGCATAATGTAAATTCTATTCCTTCGTGTTTTCCTTTTGGAAGAGCATTTACCTTCAGCTGAAAGTTGGGCTCCCAATTGAACAAGTTGAGTTGGAGCTTGTAGAGTGTCACTATTCAAATAATAGCATGGAAGTTTGCATGCTGGATTGTGGAGTTTTCCAAGCTATTACTAGCTGGAATTGAGTTGGATTTGGGAGCTGAATATTAGTTGTCTTCTTGATTTTCAGTTAAAATGTACTCCTGAGGATCTAGTGCATGATTTGAGGGCTGGATTTTAGGGTTTGGAGTGGTCAAGACGTTTCTAGCATTTGTGAAGTTGAAAATTTGAACCTCTTATAAATCAGGTTCATCTGAAATGGTGACCTCAACAATAGGAGCAGGAGGTTCCTCTACATAACTTTCCTCTGGTGGAGGTAGAGGTAGAGGTAGAGGTGATAATGGTAGCTACAGAGATGGTAGTTGAACTTCAGCATTTTGTGTTTGTCAAGTTCGTTTCGTTTCTTTTAATGTGCTTGATGAATTTGAATTATTGTTTATGACTAGAATCCACTTAACCTTTGGCTGTTTATGAGTCTTGGGGATTTCCTTTGCTTGCAGCTGAATAGGTTTAGAAGCTGGTAACTTATGCCCCTTCTCCTTGGTGGTCTTTGGGTCCTTTCTTGATGAGTCAGCCTTATGCGAAACACCCTCGCAGTTTTGCTGGTGATGGCCTATTTTATTGCACTTTGCACAATATGTTGGGAGCTCTTCATAGGTAATGTTTTGCCATTTTCTTGAATCGCCTACTCTGAGCCATAGTCTAGAAGGTAAGGAGGCAAGCATATCAACCTCTACACATACCTTGGCTGTGTTTGGGCATGTGAAGTTCCCTGTTGCCAAATCCAGTTTGAGTGGAGTTCCAACAGCTTGAACAAGGTTGAAAGTTGAGTGTTTATTAAGAAAACAAGCTGAGAGACAGAAAGGTGATCCAAATTGGAACAATGGAAGGCTTAATTTTAGGAGTGAAAAGAGGATGCCATTTCAAGACATGCATGTAGAATCCATTAATGAACCAAGTGTTCTTCAACCAACATCTAAGATAATCTTCCTCTAATGAAAATCTAATGAGCACATGCTTATGGTCTAAATATCCCATTAAAAACTCCCATTTGAAGCCAATAGTTAGAAAGTTTCTTCTGATTATGTCCATATTAGGCTTCGCATTTGGGAAATAACCTAGAACTTCATCTCAGTGAAAAAAATTGCTGGCTCTCCCTTGTAAGTTTGTAGCTTCTTCAGAGGCTGATCCAGTTGAATGGTGGATGGATTGTGCAATGATGTTTTCTCGTTAAAACCTTCGCAAAGGAGCGCGATTGTGGCTGAAGGGCATGATTCTCAGCCATGGTTGAGAAGCCACTAGAAAGAAAAGTTTTAGAGAATAAGAAAGAAGCTAGAGAGGAGGAGGAACTAAAGGAGGAGAAATGAACACTAAACACAAACTAACTAGTGCATAAAAATTAATATTAATACTAATGAAAGCATTTTAAAGAAATCAATTAAAGAAAGCATATAAAAGAAAGCAAATAAATTAGTCTAACATTTACACTAAGAAAGCAATTGAAGGAAAGCATTTAAAGGAAAGCATTTGAAGGAAAGCAATTAAATTAAACTATACTAAATTCATGGGAAACAAAGTAAATTAAACATAAACTAATAATTTTTTCACTATGATAAGTTAAGCACGATTTGAGTTATTATTGAGCTTAATCTAGTTATTCTTAGTTTTCGTAGGGTTAAAGTGAAAAAGAGTTGAAAAAGGTGAAAGGAAGATTCAAAATGTGCACGAGTATGGAGCCATTTTGGATGTTGTTTCGTATTTTAAGCGTAACTTTCGAGCTCGAGCTCAGATCAATTTGATTCAAGATGCGTTAGAAAGATAAGACAAAGAGCTACAACTTTTGTGTTTTACACTTTCCCAAATTGTGCTCAAAGCATCAAGGTCAAAATTGAAGCTGAAGGCGAAGTGTAGAATGAAGGTCCACCGTACATGCGCTGGGGTAAAGCAGAGCACGTGCACCGTTTCCTGAAAGCAAAATTTACAGACGACCTAGATAGCACATGCATGTTGATCAGGCAGTGCATGTGCACTCGATAGAGTGATGTTACATGATTTTTTATTTTCGACAAATTTCTTCGTCCAGTTGGACTCTTTTTCATACGATTTCACGTTTTATCCTAAGACAATGATTGTAACCCTAGTATGTGTTGGTCCCAAAGCAACCTAAGAGGGGGGGTTAATTAGGTTTCTTAAAAATTATGCTTTCAGAAAATAGTGAGCTTTTTAATTTAAATGCAGATATAATAAATTTACTAGAACAGTAAAGTAAAGAGAGAAAAATTGAACAAACAATACTTCCAAGCTAGCAAGCTTGAAGTATCAAATCTTTTGAATGCTTCACACACTTGGTGAGCCAATAATCTTTACAAAGTTGGGAAGTGTTCTTGCTCACACTAAAACTCTTTTAGTTGAGCCAAGAATCTTACTTTCATACAAGATTATCACTCCACTCAAAGTTGAATTACACTCACAATTGTACACTAATACAACAAAGCACTATAGTCAATTTGCACTCAAATTACTCTTTTCTAAGGCTTGTATTCATTGTATTAGATAATCTTTTCAGGTTATTAAAGCACCTATTTATAAGAGCAATAAATAGTGGTTTCAACTACTTCCTAACGGCTAAGTAATAAATGCACAAAAAATGGCCGTTGGGGTTTCGGACGTCCGAGAGAGATTGAATGCATCCGAGGCAACGTCCGATCTTCTTTCAGTTTTGTTGAGAGGCTTCGTTCGGACGTCCGTGCATACGTCCGGTCCTTTGTCCGACAGAGGTTTCTGTAAAAATAATATCATCAACATAAATTTGAACAATTAGCAATCCTTTTAAATCCGTTTTTGTAAAAAGTGTGGTGTCAACTATACCTCTTTTGAAACCATTCGTTTCTATCAAGAAGCCACTTAATCTTTCATACCAAGCTCTTGGAGCTTGTTTCAAACCATATAAAGCTTTGGAAAGTTTGAAAACATAATTTGGAAGATTCTTATTTTCAAAGCCCGGAGGTTGTTCGACGAAAACTTCTTGGTCGATAAGACCATTTAAAAAAGCACTTTTGACATCCATTTGAAATAATTTTAAATTATTGAAACATGCAAATGCAAGAAACATGCGGATGGATTCTAATCTAGCCACGGGTGCAAAGGTTTCATCAAAGTCAATACCTTCTTCTTGAGCGTAACCTTTTGCAACAAGTCTATCTTTGTTTCTTATGATCTCACCTTTGTCATTTAATTTGTTTCTAAAAACCCATTTAGTACCAAGGTATAGGATGAGAAGAAGGTCTTTCAACTAAGGTCCATACATTATTTTTCTCAAATTGACTAAGTTCATCTTGCATAGCATTAACCCAAGATTCATCACTCAAAGCAACATCTATATGTTTAGGTTCAATGTGAGAGAGTAATGCACAATTACTATTCAAAGGTTTATGAGAACGAGTAGTTACCCCATCGGATAGATCACTTATGATTAAATCTTGAGGATGACTAGAGACGAATCTCCAAGCTTTCGGAAGATCATTTTGAGCATCCTCATTCTTTTCATCATCAATTTGATGGTTGTT
Source organism: Cinchona pubescens (assembly GCA_025175665.1). NCBI lineage: Eukaryota > Viridiplantae > Streptophyta > Magnoliopsida > Gentianales > Rubiaceae > Cinchona > Cinchona pubescens. Next base: position 1,704,821 of record JANKKI010000048.1, read on the forward strand.
GACATCAACGCTTGATGTAGTCTCTTGATGATCTTCATGAATAACGAGCTTTTCAAGCTCCTTTAAAATACCTGCATCTTCTTCTTCTCATAACATTCTTTGAGATAACATCATTAGTTTCATCAAATGTAACATGCACAACTTGATCAATTAAAAGCGTTCTTCTATTGTAAACTCGGTATGCCTTCTTGTCACTAGAATATCCTAGAAAAATTCCTTCATCCGATTTTTTGTGAAATTTTCCAAGGTTCTCTTTGATTTTTAAAATAAAGCATTTGCAACCAAAAACTTTGAAATAGCTCACAACGGGTTTTCTACAAAAAAGGGAGTTCATAAGGAGTTTTATTTAAAGAGGATCTTAATAGAACTCGATTCATAACAAAACAAGCCGTGTTAACAGCTTCGGCCCAAAAGTAGGGTGGTTTATTTATTAAGAACCAGATTCAATTTTTACAACCCTGATGTAGGGACATTTTTGAGCATCCAGCCGCACCAAGCCTTTTACCATGTTAGGGATTGTGTGCTGGATATACTCAAGATATGTCTCATTTTTTATGCCCTCATTGGCTAGAAAGTCTGCTACTTGATTTGCTTCCCTAAATACATGTACAAAAGAGAAATTCTTTCCTATGACAATATGATAAATAAGCTGCAGTAAGGAATCAAACTTCAAGGTGGTATTGCTTTGCCATTCAAAATGTTAATGATTAAAAGTGAGTCCATTTCCACTAGGACCGATGAGAGTTGCAACATGGCACAGAGTTTTAATCCATCTACCAGGGCCATCATTTCAGCTGCAAGAGCTTGGTCATCTTCGGTAAGAAGTTGAGTTATATAGAGGCCATTCGTGTGGATGAATTGGCTGCTCTTTTGAAAGGGTCACATCTGTTTGTTTAGATAAGGATAAGTCGAGGTTTGTTATTCTGCAGTTTGAAATGGTCAACCCTTTTCCCAAGGGATTAGGATGCTGAGTTGATAGGTTTGTTTGAGGAGTTGCAACCACCTTATCTTCTGTTGAATTCAAAATTTGAAATTCCAGTCTTTGTTGGGGGCCTAAATGGTGGTGGTTCAGCCATCGGAATGGTGGCTACCGCCACTTTTGGTGCCAGAATTTCTGAAACTTCTTGTTCTTGATGTTGGGCCACCTCCATGGGTTGAACCGTGGTGAGGTCTTGTTCAGTAACTACTCCCGGTGGATTTTTTGTCAATGGGTGCTGTGATGGAGGATGTGAAATTTGATCAATCACCGTCTTCCCATCATCTTCGCGTGAAGGTGGTAAAGGTTGCTTTGTTCCAGAAGGTCCAGCATCATGATGCTTCACTGGTGTCCAACGTGTTTGGGTTGACCAGCATTTGTCTTTGCGTGATTATTCATGTGCTCACTAAGACTCATTGGTTTGTTTGCCAACACCAGCTCTCCTTTCCTGCATGCTTCGTTGGTATGGCCTATTTTCTTGCACTTTGTATAGTAGCATGGCACTTCTTCATAGCTGATTTTCTGCCAAATGCCTTCCCTACCAATCCCCAGCCAAACTCTAGAAGGGAGCTCGGAAAGGAGGTCAACTTCCATGCATACTTTTGCAACACTTGGCCTAGTGAAATTTGTGGTTGCCAAGTCAAGTTTGAGAGGAGTACCAACCGCTTGAGCGAGGCTAAACACAGCATGTTTGTTGAAGAAGACTGATGGAAGGCCTTCAAAAGTAATCCAGATGGGAACTATAGACGGTTCCTCTTTGGTGGTAAAAAGTGGATGCCATTTAAGAATTCTCATGTAGTATCCATTAACTATCCAAGTGTTCTTGAGCCAACATCTCAGATAATCCTCCTTCAAAGAAAATCTGATAAGTATGTGCTTGTATGGCAAGGTATCCGATGGTAAAATGGCCTTTAAAACAAATGGTATGAAAGCTTTTTCAGAGTATTTCCATGTTCGGCTTACCCCTCGGAAAGTTACCAACCAGTGTGTATCGAAATGGTGCAGCAAGTTGTTGTATTTCTTCATTGGAAAAGAATATTGCTGGTTCTCCCTTGTGCGATTGGAGGGCCTTCAATGGAGTGTTGGAATTTGGGACTTGAATGTTTAGATTTTGGCCACCCGAGAGTACTTGTGCAAAGGTTTTAGGTTGCCTTTCAACCACTGGTTGAAGGGCAGCTTGATCGGCCATGGCCGAGAAAACAAAGTGTATTTGGAGTTTTAGAGTGAGAAAAAGTAGAAAGAAGGAAGGGAGATCGATTCATCAATAGCTATTGTACCGGGAAAGACATCATTTTCAAGCATGTATACAGGGAAACTAACCAAGTTGCTGATAGTTTAGCTAATGAGGGCATTTCAAAACCTATGTTTGTTGAATATGATCGCTACACCATCTTCCTTACACTGTTAAAGGTTTGGTTGGCCTAGATGCTAGGGGCTGCCCTAATATTCGTCTTTGTAATCATTGATTCCATCAATAAAATAGTTCGCTTGATTAAAAAAAAAAAAAAGATAAAAAACAATTACAAAGATTCTTAGGGTGTCTAAATTATATCTCAGAAAAATAAAAAACTTTAGCTCAAGATTGTAAACCTCTTTATGAAAGATTAAAAAAGAATCCACCAGCTTGGTCTGAAATTCACTCTAATGCAATAAGAAAAATCAAGGGTAAAGTTAAAAGTCTTCCCTATTTGTCATTAGCTAAACCTGAGTGGCTTAAAATAGTAGAAACAGATGCCTCTGATATAGGGTATAGAGGTATATTAAAACAAATAAACCCTAAAACGAAAAAGGAAGAATTGATCAGATTTAAATTTGGGTTATGGAAAAATGCTCAGACAAATTACTCAACAATTAAAAAAGAAATTTTATCAATTATTTTATGTATTTCAAAATTTCAAGAACCAGACTTATTAAATCAAAAATTTATTTTACGCATTGATTGTTGTGCTGCAAAACATGTTCTACAACAAGACATTAAAAATATTGCTCCTAAACAAATTTTTGCTAGATTGCAATCTATTTTATTTGTTTTTTATTTTGATATTGAATATATTAAAGGAGATTATAATTCACTGTTTGATTTTCTTACACGAGAATTTTTACAAAATAGTTTGAGTATTACAGATGAATCGCGGAGAAAATTCTCACAGGATTGATCAATTTGACAGTCCATATAGAAGCTGTCTACATTCTTGGCTTTTAAATGATACTAACTGTCAATTTGCACTTACACATTATTATAATAGATTATATGCATTAAATATGAGAATAATTAATTTAAAAAATGAATATAAAACATTTGGTTATGAAAATATAGAAGAAAATCATGAATATAAAGTAACTATGAAAATGATTGATATGTATCAAAATTTTATACAAAGAGAGGAAAATATTTTAAAAGAAATTAATGACCTAAAAAAGAAAATTAATATTTTCTGTTTAAATAATCTCTTCCTTGTTTTAACAGGATGTGTAACCTCAGCAGAGGTTCTGGTAGACGAGGAAGAGGAGGACAAATTTCTCCCCGAAATACTATCAGAGAACAAATATTTCCTATAACTAATCAAAATTTTCCAACCCTACCTTCAACAAATTCTCCTCTAAATTATTGCTCAAGCTCTTGACGGCAATCACAAAATTTAAATTCTTCTCCATTCCCAAATCGAATGACAATTCTTGGCTCCATACCTAGTACCTCAAATAGGACTAATACAGCTTTTCGTTTTATAGCCAATTCTTCAAATTCACCTCAAATAGGCATGTGTATTGATGAAGAACAACAAATTGGTTCATAATCAAAATCACAAGGACCCTATAAATTCAACAAAACAAAATGCCATGTCATCTTCATTGAAATAGAAGAATTACACCAAAATGCTTTTTTCGTTGCAGAAAAATATTTTTTAAAAATTTTTGGTTCTCTATTTTCCATTATCTGGACACAATCCATTAAAATATAGGCATACTTATGCAAACTTTCTAAATGATATTAAACTTGTAGACGTAAAAGATGGTAAAACTGGATGGCGCCCTACTGCTCAGGATTATCATTTTACCATGTCAAAAATGTTTAAGAAAAGAGTTCCTAGTTTTTATTTTTTATTTTTTTAGCAAGCGAACTTTTTTTTATTGATAGAATCAATGATTACAAAGCCGAATATTAGGGCAGCCCCTAGCATCTAGACCAACCAAACCTTTAACAATGTAAGGAATGGTGTAGCGATCATATTCAACATACATAGGTTTTGAAATGCCCTCATTAGCTAAACTATCAGCAACTTGGTTGGCTTTCCTATATACATGCTTGAAAGTGATGTCTTTCCCGGCACAATAGCTGTTGATGAATCGAAGTTGGGAGTCAATACTCCAAATCGGTGCCGATGAGCCCACCAAAGTGTTAACTAGCACAAGGGAATCAATCTCAACAGCACCAATGAGTGCACATGCAATCTGTTACACATCTGAAGTCCATCTACTAAAGCCCATGCCTCAGGTTGTAAGTTTGTTTGTTGTTGGTAACCATTGGAAAACGCCCTGATGCATTGTCCATTGTGATCCCTTAGGATGCCACCACCAGCTGCCATTCCTGGATTTCCTTTAGAAGCACCATCCACATTCAATTTAAAACATCCGTATGGAGGGCAGTGCCATTTGACGGCTAGGACTTTTTTTGGTTTGGTTTGGATAAGTTGGTTACAAATGCCCCGTGACAGTAGCAAGTCATCGGCTGTGGTTAACTTTTTAAAGGGATGAGTTGAGGAGATATTTACTAAATAAGAGTAGATGTCCGCAGTAATCCTTGTTGCACAACTTGTGTTGCCATTCAAAACCGCCTTGTTCCTAGCTTTCCATAAGAACCAACAGATTACGCAAGAAAGTACTTTATGGACTACTCCAATTGCGGAAGAAGGTGTAGCAGCCCACCACCACGAATTTATAAGGCTTTTCCAAGATAGTCGTAGATGGAGCAATAGGCAACTCCAGCCAGGCTTCAAAGAAATGCCAGATTTGTCGTGATATTTCACATTCCACAAAAAGGTGGTCCAAGGATTCTTCATGACAGCAAAACCAGCACTTAGAGGCCAACGAGAAGCCAATTTTCTGTAAGGTATCATCAAACGGCAGCCGCTTATTCAGCAATTTCCACATGAAAATGGAGATCTTCAACTGGAGTCTCATGTCCCGAATCTTTTGTAGAGAGAGTATATGCACCTTGGGAGGCTACGTGGATGAGAATGAAAAAGAACCTTTAGGTATGAGGGTCCAAACAATGAGGTCCGGTTCGTCAGTCAGAAAGAGTGGTCTTGAGCTGAGAATTGCTACGATGTTTTGTAACTCCTCATTAGAGTATTTCTCATCCAGAGGGGAAAGGTTCCAGCCATTGTGACCCCCAACATGTGAAACCTTAAGCTGGTCATCATGTAATTGTTTAACCATGTTCAGTCCATACGTTCCACTGTGGGTCGAACCAAAATGAGCAATCCGCCTTACGTGGGAAAAATAACAGCCACTTTTTTGTATCGTCACGAGCTCGCAACATTCTCTTCCAATTATATGAGTCACCTGGTGATGCCGAGATTAACGTGGAATGCTTACTGTTAAGGTAGCAACTTTGAAGAAAAGAGCACCAGAAAGAGTTGCCTTTCCAGAATTTCCACCAAAGATTGATGCCAAAGCAGCGAACCACCTCCTCCAGTTAAGGAACCCCTAGGCCATTTGAGTATGTAGCCTGGTATACTGTAGCCCATGAGATCCAATGTCGCTTTAGCACCCCATCAGAGCAACCCCAAAAGAAATTAGCAAATTGCCATCCAACTCTTTAAGTACTGATTTTGGGGGTAAAAGAACTAACAATAAGTAAATTGGGATGCTACTTAGAACGTGCTTAATGAGAACCAACCGTCCTCTGGGTGATAAGAACCGCGTCTGCCAACCATGAATTCGGGCGGCCAATTTTTCTATTAGTGGCAGGAAAACGGATATTACATCTTCTTTTAGCCTTTTGAATGGGACAACCCAAATAGGTGAAAGGAAGGGATTTGTGAACTTGTTAAAGAGCTGCCTGGAGGAGAGTTCAAACCTTGAAATGAAGTCCATGAGACTTCGGATGGACTTGTTTTCTCCTTTTGTAAAGATGACAACATCATCTGCAAAAGCCAAGTGAGAGATGATAGGGCACTTTATCGGGAGAAAATAGTGCGATATTTGGTCTGTTAAAAAATGGTCCTTCAATCCTTGGGAAAACATTTCAAGCATTAAGATGAATAGCAAAGGTGATAAGGGGTCACCCTGGCGAACCCCTTTGGATGACTTTAAAAATCCTTTGGGTACTCCATTTATGAGTATAGAAAACCAACAGTCCTCCAATATATGATGCGTAAGCGAGATCCAGTGGTCAGCAAATCCAAACTTCTGTAGTATTGCGTAAAGTAAGGCCAAGAAAGCCTGTCAAAAGCCTTGGCGAGGTCAAGTTTAATGATCATATGTTTGCCCTTTCCCTGCCCTTGTTTTTCGGTCTATAGAATCAACCAGCTCTTGCACAAGAAGGAAGTTATCCTCAATGTCTCTTCCTTCGACGTAGGCCGCTTGTTCGGGAGAAATGAGCTTGGGCAGAATAGAGGAAAGGCGATTGGCCAAGATTTTAGTGCAAATTTTGTTAAAAAAAGTGCACAAACTAATGGGCCGAAAGTCACTAAAGGTGTTGGGGTTGGCTACTTTTGGAATTAATGCAATAAGGGTACTAGTGAACACACGGGGCAGCTTTCCACCTTTGAGAAAATTGCGCACTGTAAGGAAAATATCATAGTTAATAATGTCCCAGCAAGTGGAAAAGAAGGTCTAGTTGTAGCCATCAATTCCCGCTGCACTGTTTGGTTTGAGAGAAAACACTGCCTCCTTCAGTTCCTTCGTTGAGCGCTCGGATAATAAGTGCTGATTTTCCTCAATCGAGACTTTGCCCTTAAGGTGGTCAAGAAGTGATAGGTCTAAGACTGCAGAATGGTGTTAGCGGTCAAGAGTTCCTTATAGAAGTTAATACCGGCCTCTTCAATGAGCTACGTATTATCAGTCCAATTCCCATCTACTTTGATTCTAGAGATGTGAAATCGCTGTCTTTTGGCAAGAAGGGTAGAGTGGAAAAATTTTGAGTTTTGGTACCCCTCTTTCAGCCACTTCATCCCTGTTTTTTGCTGCCAAAAGGTCTCTTCTTCTGCAAGACACCGCATATGAGTAGCTTGTGCATGGGCCAAAGAAATTTGGTTACTTTGGCCGTGATTTAGTAAGAGAGCTTCTTCCTTACTCTTTACTTGTTGTTCAACCTTATGCATCTTTGTAAAGACATTGCCAAACACCGTGTGACTCTAATTCCTGAACTCTGCTTTGGGTCTTTTCAGTTTGGAAGCAAGGATAAAATGGGGAAACCGGTGCATTCCAATTGCCAATTGTTACCCATGACCTGCAAAATATCCTTGTGTTTAATCCACATGTTAAGGAATTTAAATGGCTTTGGCTAACTTGGTGTTATTGCTGGAGTAGCTTTGAGGGCGAGTTGGGAGTGGTCCGAACATGTCTTGAGGAGGTGTTCAACACTAATATGTTGGAACGCTGCCATAAATTCAGCATTGCAGAAAAATCTGTCCAGCCGCTTCCATACCACGGTACTAAACCAATTCACACACCAAGTGAATTTACAACCTTGGAAAGGTAAGTCTATCAAGCCACATTCATGAAGGCAATCATTGAATTCACCCATGGCATCAAAGTGCAACGGACAAGAACCTTGGTATTCATCGGAGCTTGAGATAACATTGAAGTCACCTCCAACCAGCCAAGGAGTTTGAGGTTGTACGGCACGGAGATCCTCCCAAAGTGCTCTCCTTTCGGATTTTGTAGATTTTGCATATAAAAAGGAAGTTGCCAAGCCAATGTTTTGAGGAGAATCTAGATAGAAAAATGTAAAAGCTGGTTGGAACTGAAGTTGGGAGCTAAACCTAGCTAGTTATTCCAAAAAATCCAAAAATTTCCATTAGTGTTACATTCACAACATTCAAAACCCAGCTTTTGAGCAAAGAAAAAAATTCTAGCTTTGTCCACCATGGGTTCCAATAATGCAAGAATATTTATTCGGCGCTGTTTGATGAGTGATTTCAGCCTAAGCAATGAGGGTTTATTTGCTATCCCCCGTATATTCCATATTAAGATGCTGTCCATTTAACACTGAGGGGAGGAGGGCGAGGTGGTAATTGTTCTAGCCAATTGAGTGCGCATTGGCCTTGGCATGGAATAAATTCTTTTACGCATTTTCTATTTGGACAAGGACTTACCGGCCTGTTGTGTAGTAGGAAGAGATGGCTGAATATCCTCGTTCGTTGCGTGGTTTGCATGAGGAGAGTCATTGTCAGAAAAGTAACATGGTAATTCTTCCATAATTTTACTATGAGAAATGTTGGAGTCTTCCAGTGAGAGGTTATTTGGAGTTCGAATGTGGGAATGCTTTGGTTGATCTTCAACTGCCTTTAGGACAACCGACGGTCAATCTTCATTTAACTCCTCAAAAATTGGGGTGGCCCCTCCAGCCAAAGGATTCAAAATTTGAGCTTCCAAGATATCCTTATGTTGGTTAGACTCTATCTCCTGAATTGAATTGTTAACCTTATCCTGGGTTGTTGGAGTGATCCCTTGTTTGTTGGGATTTGAATTTTGAACTGCAGGTTGTTGGGATAATCCCTCATCCGTATCTGGTTGCTCCTCCACGAATGGTGGCCTCGCCTCAGCTGGTGGCTATTTTTGGTCTGAGCTACCACGCATTTGTGTGCCATTAGCTCCTAGATGTGAGACACCCGATAATGGAGCAATCATGTGTACAGCTGATTGGACAACATCAAGTGAGGCATGGCTGGTTGAATTCGTCCCTTTATCAAGAAGAAAAGTTGGTGGTACTTGCTTCGCTCCCGATGGACCTGCTTCATGATGATTCACGGGTGTCCAATGCTTTTGGGCAATCTTTTTTGCTGGATTTTTGATGTGTTCACCTGGAGCCGTTGGTTGTACTTGGCCAAACTCAATTCACCCGTCCTACATGATTCAATAGCATGACCAATTTTCTTGCACTTTGTACAGTAGGATGGTACATCTTCGTAGGTGATTCTTTGCCAAATACCCTCATTTCCCACCCCTAACCACACCATTGAAGGGAGTTCAGAAAGGAGGTCAACCTCAACGCACACTTTTGCTACACTTGGCCGGGTAAATTGTTCAGTTGCCATGTCCAATTTGAGAGGGGTCCCAACAGCTTGAGCGAGGCTAAACACAGCGTGCCTATTGAAAAAGATTGTTGGGAGTCCCTCAAGAGTGATCCAAATAGGGACTATGGATGGTTCCTCATCGGTGGTCGAGAATGGGAGCCACTTGAGTACTCGCATGTAACGGCCATTGATGAACCAAGTATTCTTCAGCCAGCAACGGAGATAGTCCTCCTCCAATGAAAAGTGAATGATGACGTGCTTATAATCAAGATATCCTACTGTGAACTGACCTTTAAATCCTATTGTGTGGACCAACTTTTGCGAAGTGTTCGGTTTCCCCCTCTGGAAGTTCCCTACCAGTGTAAAACGGAATGGTGCAGCAAGTTGTTGAATTTCATCATTAGAGAAGAAAATAGCTGGTTCGCCTTTGTGAGATTGAAGGGCTTTTAGTGGTGCATCGAATTTTGTCGTGGGGATGTCTGAATTTTGACCATCAGAAAGCGCTTGTGCGAAGGTTTCGGTTGAAGGGCAGCTGGATCGGCCATGGCCGTGAAGGCAAAGGAGTTTGTAGCGTTCTTGGTTTTTTAGAGTGAGAAAATGCAGAGAGAAGGAGGAGAAAACGTTCCGCTGAAATCTACTCTTAGTTTAGAAGAATGGAGTTCTCACCCCTCAGATGTCCATCATTTTTTATCATTCTTCAACAATTCCAATTATGCTTTTAATTATTGGGACCTCATGACTGCCTTTACCAATGTCATGTACTACAATTCACCACTGATTTCAAACACACTTGATGGATCAGAATGGACCCTACTATCCTTGACGGAGATAAATAAGACCTTGTTACCTATGTGGTTCTACCATTAGGTCCAATCTTTTGTAATTCCAGAAAAATTCTTATCTCCTGACCTCCAGACTCTTTTTAAACAATTCAAAAAAGTCTTTTCTGATGATTTTATAGATTCTGATACTCCAAATAGACCCTTATTACATTTTTTTAGCAAAATTCAGTATCCCTTGGTTGTTTTCCTGCAAATTAGAAGTGGCAATTGCTTCTGGATGTCTTATTCCTCAGTTGAGAAGAATAAATTAAAACAAATGGTGGCCAAGATGTGAATATAATTGCGCTCAAATTGAGCACTCTATTACTTAAGAAGAAAAAAGAAGAATAGAAACGATGAAAGATCAACAGCAAGAAAGAGAGAGAGAATCTTTAATTTTCCAAAAAAGTAAAAAATTGAAGGAAAATAAAGATATCTCAAAACCAGAATTCAATCTTGAAAACTTTAGAGGTCAAATTATGGCTGAGGTAGCCAAGCAAATTGAATATGTACAAGCCTCTAAAGGAAAGGAAAAGGTTTATGAATCAGAGGCTGTTAAGACCGCCAATGCATTCAAACCCTCATGCTCCCTTATGGATTTTGATGATGATGATGACCCAAATATGAATGAAGATATAGATAAACACTTAGGAATTCATGAGATGATTGAACAAAAAACTCATGAGTTAGAAATTTTGATTTCTCAAGCAAAATCTCAGACACAGGTTGCCAAGAAATTATTTTCTGATGAAGAGACAAGTTCACAAACAGACTCTCAAAATTAACAAAAATCCAAAAAAAAGAAAAAGAAGAAATAATGCTCATACAAGTGGTGGACCCCATCAAATCAGACAATGAAGGACAATAATTCACCGAATTTCAAAGTTTTCAAATCTGCTCGGATTCCATACATTTCAAATCCAAAAATCAAGGCCAATAAACAAGAACCTCTTCCGTAATAGTCGGATATCAGGTTTTAGAATAATAGATTTTAGTATAAGTTTTCCTCTTAGAACAATCTGAAATGTTTAAGAATTCTATAAGCATTGTAAGATTGTGTGGTCTTCAATAAAAATTGTAAGTATTGTTTTAATTTCTTTTCTTTATGTCTAGTTTTAATTTCATGTATATTGTTTAAATGATAAATAATTTGATTTTTGATTTCATCCTCAATTTTTAATTCTGCAATTTTCTCTATTAAATTTAATTTAGTTTTACATTTATTAGCATAATTCTTTCCACATTTTCTACAAGTTACATTTCCTTTAATCCAATCTTTAACTTCTTGATCAGTTTTAGTGTCTTTTTTCTTAATTTCTTTTTTTTTAAAAATTTCTGTTTAGGATATGTCTTGTTTTTCGAATAAGATTTTCTTTTATTTGTATTTTTTGTTAATTTTCTTTTAGCTTGTTGGAAAAGGAATTTTAGGTGATTGAATTGCAAATTGATCACAAAAATCTCCTAATTCTGCTCTTTGTTTATATTTTTCAATTTGAGGCTTTAATTTTATATCATTACACAATTTTAATCCTTCATCAGTCGAAACAAATAGATAAAATATCTCCATATGTAAGAGTTTCATAAGGAATATTAAAACCATCATTCATATTTTTTTGAACATTAGTAACTCTTCCAGCAAATAAAGTGGGTAATCCATTAATAAATTTTTCTTTCCAAAAATTTTATGAAGCATCTACTCTGTTTAATATTCTGGCCAAGAAAACATCTTTATACCATCTAAAATGAGATAATGTGGGACATTTTAAGTTCATTAATAATTCTCTATGAGCATTATTGGCATTAGAAATATGTCCAATAAAATGCTTAATTATATTAAGAATTAAAGTGAATGCAGCATCTGATTCAGTAGTTTGAGTTTGAGAAGTTCCTATTCCCTCTATTTTAATTTTAGTATGATGTATAATTCCATACTGTTGAGTTTCTGTGAGATAATTGTCCCACCATCCTCGTAAAATTCCAAAAAAAACCCTCAGTTACAATTTTTACAGCATTTGGTTCAGAAGTTCCCTTTTGTTTAAGAATTTGTATATAGAGGCTTAAGCATATTATGTAATGTTTTTTGTATAGCAGCTGAACTTTGGGCTTCTATGTTCCATTCATAAATAGAACTTGAATTATATGAATTTGGTATATAAGCAGGATCTTCATAACTAATATCTATAGGTGTGGGTCTTTGATAATAAGCATAAGTTTTAAAATAATGTGGCTTGAATTGTAATGGATTTTCTTTTTGTTTTTTATTTCTTCTTTATTCCAAAGGTTTCCTTTTCTTCAGGAATATCAATATTTTGAAACATTTGTGCTAATTTTTGGAAATCTTCTTCAGAATCATTAATACTTTCATTTTCACTTCCCGAATCAGTGGAATTATTTTTTATAGATAAAACATTTAATTTTAGAATATTCTTTTGTTTTTCATTTGGTTCACTTATATGAAAATCCTTTATTTTATCTCTGAATAATTTAATAAATTCCTCATTTTGTTCTAAAAAAATGTTAGAGTGTAAATTTTCCCTTGATTTTATTGAAGAAATGTGATCATTAAACTGAAATAGGAATGATTTTAGGATTGGTAATATGTAATACAGGAGAAGAATGATGAACTAATTTATCTCCAATTTAGCATAATTGTTTAGAAATTGATCCTAAATTCAGATTTGAAAATTTATTTTGTTTTACAATTTTTGATAGGTCTACTTTAGAACTATCAGCATAAGGGAAAGCTTCAGTTTGTGAAGATTTAGAACCAATTTTAAGAGTTCGAGCAGGTGGATGTACAGATTTAATTATATTATCATCATTTAAACACCAGTTTTGATATGTTTCTTCTAAAACAGAAATATCGAAATTGTTATCAATTGGACTTGCGTTATATTCAGTTCTACACATCTAGATTGTAAGGAATAAAATCAATATAAACCATTGCTCTTTTAATAAAATTATAATAATTTTTATTGATTTCTTTTAATTGGTTATCATCATATAAAGTCAAGAACCATTTCTAAAATCTTTATTTTTATTTTGGAAAATTCCTTTTTTGATTTTTAAGAAATTTTTATCATTTCTTGGAATCCTACTCATCAAAAAAATTATTAGAGCTTAAAACATTTATCTGATAATCAGATTGATATTTAACTTCAGATCCTAAATTCACTTCTTCAGTTTCATTAGAAGAATTATAAACACCATGTAAGATTTTATTGGCAGATTCTTGAGTGCCTTCAAAATTTAATCTACTAGATCTAGATCTGCTAAGTGATCCTGAAATATTTGAAAATTTTTGAGAACATGCAGGGATAGAAGAAGTTGATGTCTTCTGGAAAAAGCAATTTCAACATTTCCAGATGGTTCTTCATTTATAAAGAAAACAATTGTATTTATTTCAGAAGGTGTTGGATTAGAAATATTTTCAAAAATCCATGTTTCTGGTATATTAATGTCATCCCAACAAATGAGTTTAGGTATTTGTATATTAGATATGGTCAAATTTGATTCAATTCAAGGAGTTTTCCTATCATTAGTATTTATATGAACTGCACCAGGAGTTATTGTATTCATTCATTTATAGCTAATACGATAAGTTATATTTCTATCTATATTTTTAGATCCAGGTTTCATATCATATCCTTTAGTCTGAATATTTAAAGTTAGAACATCTAGTAAATTTTTATCAGTTAGAGAAACAGAAAAGTTTGGATAACTGCTAAAATAAATTGGACCATTACATAAACTAGATTCAATTAAGCCAATTAATGAATCTAAAAATTTATTATGTCTTGCATCTCTTAATGCAACACAAACAGTAGTATCTCACCCTTGTCTGTTAAGAGGCTGAAGAGCAATTTGTATTAGGCCTGGATGAATATAATTATAATTTTGGACTTCTAAATATTTTTCTTTCAATAATTTAATAACCTCATATTTTCCTTTAATTGGAATTGTTTTTTCTACAATTTTTATCAACATTTTTTATTTATAATTAAAAGTTCCAATTTTATATACGGTTTCTGGTTTTAATTAGGTAAATGCCAATTCTATATTACTTGTTCTATATCAAAAAATTGAATTAATTCAGAATTTTTTGTGGATTTAGAGGAAGAAGATCAGAAAGCAGATTTTGCAAATAATTTGGAAAGTATATTAAAATAAACCAGTAAGGAGTTTCTAAGGATTAACTATATTTAACTATTCTATGTCTTAATTAAATTCTTATTTATTTTCTATCACATATTTAATGACTTATTGGTACATCTAGATAAAACACACATTATTTATTAATATTGATGATTTATAAATTAGCTCAACTGTCAATGACCTTTGATGGCAATGACTCTTGGGACTTACAAACAAGATTGCCCTTATCTATAAATCCAGTCACGACTTGGGTGTCGAATCACTAATTTATTAATCATCAATATTTTATAAATAAAGTTTGTTTTATTAAGAAGCTTTGTCTTAAATTTTGAGCTAGAAAATAATTAATAAATTCATTTAAGACATAATTGAGTCTAAATATAGTTAATCCATAGAAGAGATTTAGACTCAAATGAGGCTTAAAAGAAGTATATATAGTGTTAGGGTTGAGGAGAATTGGAGCAGCAAAAATCAGCAACTCAATTTGGACTTTTTTGCCCTTAGAGCATTTCAGACCGCGGTATCAAAAATCAATACCACGGTATCAACTGAAACCCAAATTTGTAGAAAGTATATTTGATACCATGGTATCAACTGTGTCATGATAACTCTAGTAAACTAGAGTTATTTTACTTGTTTAAACTAGTTTATCGTTAGTATTTTCAGGGTTTTAATGTAAATTTACGTTTTTTTGTTTTGTTTTATTTCATTTAGTAGTTGCATTTGCATTTCATATTAGTGCTAATTTTAATATAATTTGTTACATATTTGGTTCATGGTATTTTTTAGGTTTAGAATAAATGGTATGGAGCTTAAAAAATGAAAGATTCAAGGTGCAAAAGGCTAAATAGAGAAATCAAGTTTGTTGATGAAGGCTGTATATCGCAATATGGATGAGTGGACAGAATGCTAATTTTTTACCTCTTGTAATCTTTTGGCTAATTTTTGTTCCATTTATCCCAGCCTATAAACACATCTTCTAAGCTAATCATTGAAGTTGAACTAGAGAGATAGCTAGGGTTAGGAGTAAAGTATAATTAAGCTAGTTTCTCTTTCATCTTTCCTCCCTATTTGGGGAGCGTTTTCTTTGATAGATTAGATTAGGATTTATTTTCCCTTGTAATCTTAATTTCCAATTTGAAGATTGAATCTTTTTAGTTGTAAGTGCTTTATTTATGTTCAAGCTACTTGAGTTAATCTTTAATTTCATGTTTCTTTAGTTTAGTTAGTCTAATTACTCTCATATAATTACTTAAATGATTTCTTAGCGTAATTATATATTAGTTAGTGGGTTTTCCTTATTTATGCTTTCTAAGTTGTAATTGGTAATTTAGATTTGTTAATTATGGTAGATTAGTTTATGGACTTTTCATTTAGTTGTGCTTCTTTACTTGCTTTCTTAGTTTAATTGGTAGATTAGTTATTGAGCTCTCCATAATCATGCTTTCTTACTTTTCATTTTTACTAGTTAATTGATTTCTAAAAATGGAAAATATCTTTCCTTTTTCATACTTTCTTAGAATAGGTTATGGATTTTCTCTAATTGTGCTTTCTTAGTGATAATGAGTAGTTTAAATTAATTAATTTGATTTCTTAATATGCTTTTCCTTTTTAATTGTTTTCTTGTAATCAATTATTTCATCTAGTAATCTAATCAAATAATTAGTAATTATCTATTAGTTGACAACCGTATACTTGTGGAACCACAAAATTATTAGTAAGATTTAGGTGTTTATAAATTTATAACAAGGTGTGTATGGCATCAAGTTTTTGGCGCCATTTGGGGGATTAGTTTTCAGTAATATCGATATAATTTGGTTGGAAGACTAGTTTGAAGTCTTTTGTTTTCTTGTATAGTTGTTTCACCTACTCAAAAGCTAAAAAGATTTTCATTTTGTTGTTGTGTTCCTAATTTAAAAAATACAAAAAGATTTTTTTGGTGATGGATGGTTTAGACTAGCTAGTATTCTAAATTTTCCTAAATTTCTTATTTGCATTTTATTCAGTTCCTTTTCTTCTTTTTATTTGTGTTATTGGTTGTTCAGGATCATGCAAGGACTTAATTGGAACTATTCATACCAAGGAAATTATCATTTTTATGATAATGGAGGTTTGCCCAATAAGTATGATTCTTGTTTTTATTAATTTCGCCCTACCCCTTAGATTATCAAATAGTATGGTCTCGCCATCCATATCCTTATAAGAGCTACCAAGATAATCCCTATTCTTTCCCCCACCTCAAGAGCCATTATATGCACCTATGGCGCCCCAATTCTTTTATCCACCAATCTATGAATGTGATGATGCAAGATCAAAGGCATGTGTATGCAAATTCAAGAATTTTGAAAGATCAAGAAATACAAGGCCAACTTCGAGAAGAGATGGCCAGAGATCTAGAAGAACTGACTTAACTTCGAGAATCCACCAAGATTTACCGAGTTCAAGGAATGGTAAATGGTGAAGCACAATGGACTCTAACATTCCCACCTATGGGCTAAGAACTGGTTTCAAGAAGAACAAATTGAAATTGTCTTGCAAGAAATTGGCTTCCAAACGGTTCTTGAAAACAATCAGGACACTCAACACTTATGTAGGGGAATGACCAACTTTACCTTTGCATGAGTGTGAGTTTGTCCCGGTTACAACTAAGGAGGTTCCATTTGGGGTGTTCATGGACAAAGAAGTGGCTTGAGTAGAAGGAGAAGAAGGAGAAGATTTCCTAGACGGGACCGAGGAGGCACAATCTACTTATGTCGAAATCCAGTCCCTTGGGACTTTAGAGGAGCTAAGCAATGGTGCAAGTTCACCAAGGATTACAATATC
Source organism: Cinchona pubescens (assembly GCA_025175665.1). Taxonomy (NCBI): domain Eukaryota; kingdom Viridiplantae; phylum Streptophyta; class Magnoliopsida; order Gentianales; family Rubiaceae; genus Cinchona; species Cinchona pubescens. Next base: position 1,721,839 of record JANKKI010000048.1, read on the forward strand.
CTTGAGAAGCCTCCTAGGTGTTGAGAGAGTAATTTTTTTCTTTTTTGTTTATTATGCTTTATTTTAGTTTCCTTACTTTACTTTACTTTAAGTACCCCATTGGTAATAAAGGTTTTGTAGCCTTGTGATTAGTTTAGCTTATGTTTTGTTGCTAGACATTGAATTTAGATACACTTGGATGAATTTGGATTCATTGATGGACATGTTGATGACAATTTGACTTCTTATGATTTTTGAATGATATACATGCTTTATGGAAATACTTTGACTTGGTTTTACTTTTCACTTGTGGACATTCTAGTTGTTGTACACTTTATGTGCTAAATGTATGAGCTTATTTCGAGTAATCCACGTGAATTCTTGATATGGTCTGAGAGTAGTCTTTGTGATTGAATGTAATTTTGAAAAGAATTATGTGTGAAACTAAGTTTGGGGGGATGAGTTGGGTATTTAGATAGCCCATTTGTTGTGTTAAACCTTGTTACCCTCATGTGTGTTTTTCTTTTTCTTAAATTATTTGAACTCTGTGAAGCCCCAAGGCTTTCTTAGTGTATCCCTGATTGGTTATTGAAGGAAATTCAAGTTCTCAGACACATGAGTTTAATTGATATAACATTTTGATAAGCTCACAAATGTCTTATATTTTATGTATCATTTATCACGTTTTTTGTGTGATGTGAGCAATATTTGAGTTAATCCCTAAATTATGAGCTTAATTGTTCCCCGGGTTACCTTTAGACGCGCCGTCAACATTAAGCTTTGCCACTCCTTGAGGAGGGGGAGACCAGCTCACTGCAATAAGATTCCTCGATTTAAGGTGGATGAAACCATGTCTTAAAACTCGAGATAGGAGGAGTTCATCCACTTGGCAGTAGCGTGTGAAAGGTTGAATTGTGGAAAGGTTTTCCAAGGCAGCACATATTTCAGTTATGATGTAGCTTGGGTGGGTTTTTTTGCCTTCATAGAGCAGTGTGTTGCGGCCTTTCCATATGGACCAGCAAATCAGGCTTGGAATGATTTTGTGAATCGCCGCCATTATAGGTGAAGGGGTTGGATGCCACCACCAAGAATTGAGCTTTTCTACAATTGTATTTGATTGCGGGAACTCCAGTTCCAACCAAGACTCAAAAAAGTGCCATATCCGTGAGGACCAAAGACATGTTGTGAAGAGGTGATTCAGGGTTTCTTGTGATGCTTCGCAGAAGCTACATCGTAGATGAGGTAAGAGCAAAGCCTTGGGAGCTTTCTATTTAGCAACCTCCACATGAAGAAAGATTTTTGTCTGTAACCTTGCATCCCAAATCATTGTCCTTGTAAAGCTTGAAGGAAAGATTGGTAGGGTGGATGAGATGGAAAAGGTTCCTCTTGATGTAAGCTTCCATATCAGCACATCTTTTGCTTGTGAAGTGGTCAATGATTTCCCCGAGATGGCATGAAATATTCTATCCCGGTCTGCTTGTGTGTATCTAGTGTCCAACGCATTGAGATTCCAGCCCGTAGTACTCCAAACTTGCACAATTGTGATGTCTTGGTCAAAAACTTGTTCCATGTCTTGAGCTAGAGGGCCACGTTCTGTCCATGAGTCACACCAAAAAGAGGAATTTCCACTTCGTAGGAGCACCACAAGGTTAAGTTCAGCCTCCTCTCAAACCTTTAACATTCTTTTCCATGTTGAAGAGGCGGTCTGCTTTTCTTTTATTGTGCACGGGTGCATTGAACCTTTGCGTATGTATCTTGCTTGAAGAAAGCTGCGCCATAGTGAATTGCCTTGACAAAATTTCCAAAAGCTTGAGGCTGAAACCGTGTGCTATGTCTTTGAGAGAAGGAATTCCTAGACCATTTGATGACGTAGGTTTACAAATCTCTTTCCAAGCGACCCAATGTCTTCTCTTTCCTAGGGTAGATTCTCCCCAAAAAAAATTTGCAAGTTGCCGATTCACCTCTTGGATTACAGCTTTTGGTGGTTGGAGGACCGCCAAAAGATAGATAGGAATGCTGGTGAGGACATGCTTTATGAGGATTAGTTTCCCCCCCGGAGAGATAAGCTTGGAATGCCAACCACTAATCCGAGCTGTAATTTTATCAATCATCGGTTGGAAGATTGCTCTTCTTTTCTTTGCTTTTTGGATGGGGCAGCCTAGGTACGTGAATGGGAAATATTTCTTAGCAAAGCCCATCTTATGTTGGATCATGTGTGTTTGAGATAAAGGTGTTGTCTTGGGGAGGTTGAAAAATGAACATTTAGCTTTGTTCAACTGTTGGCCAGTGAAAGATGCGAATTTATCCAGGAATAACACTAGATTGTTCACTGATTTTGCATTTTCTTTTGTGAAGATGACTACATCATCTACAAAAGCAAGATGGGAGATTGGTAGGCAATGACTGGGGAGACTAAATTCCATTATTCTTCATTGCCGAACCAGGTTGTTTAGGTTCCTGGAGAAAGCTTCCACCATAATGATGAAAAACATAGGTGAAAGGGGATATCCTTGCCGAATTCCTCTTGTGGATTGATAGAAGCCTTTTTCGATTCCATTAATGAGCACGGAGAACCAGCAATGTTGAATGGCATTGTGTATAAGTGAAATCCAGGTGTCATTGAATCCCATCTTACGCATTATGGAGTATAGACTGGTCCAAGAAAGCCGATCAAAAGCTTTTGAGAGGTCCAACTTGCTAATGAGGTTTCCTCCTCGTGTTTTCCTATCCATATAATCCACCATTTCTTGAGCAAGACAAAGAATGTTATCCGTAATATCTCGCCCTTTCACGTAAGCCACTTGCTCCTTCAAAATAATTTTAGGCAATATGGAAGCTAGGCGGTTATCTAGCAGCTTTGTGCATATTTTGTTGAAAAATGTGCAAAGGCTAATTGGCCGAGACTCATTAAAAGTTGCTGGATTGGCCACCTTTGGAATCAATGCGATTAGTGTACTAGGGAAAGTCCTTGGGAGTTGAGTGCCCTTAACAAAATCTTTTACAGCGTTGTGTAAGTCCTTATGAATGATGTGCCAGCAACATGTGAAGAAGGTTCCATTATAACCATCATCCCTGCTGCCCCTTCTGGATTTAAAGCGAATGTGGCTTGCTTTACTTCATGTAGAGTAGGTTCGGCCAATAAGATGTTGTATCCTGCCGTGAAATCATTTGGGGAATGTTGGCTAGTAGAGATTGATCAACGGCAACATCATTGTCACGCTGTAAGAGGGTTTGAAAGAAGTTTATCCCTTCCGATTCTCACATATCGAAAATATTGTCTGTCCACGCACTATTGACCTTAATTTTAGAGATGTGCAACCTTTGCCGTTTAGCCTTGAGTGAAGAGTGGAAGAAGTTAGTGTTTTGGTCCCTTTCTTTTAGCCACTTGAGACCAGCCTTTTGCTTCCAATATGCCTCTTCCTTTGCTAGGCACTTTGTATAGAGAGCTTGGGCATGGAATAGAGCAATTTGTGCTCTGGTTTGGATGATTCAAGAAATTTTCCTTGCATTCTTTCACCTTTGAGTTTGCTTCTTTGACCCGGCTAAAGATGTTTCCAAAGATTGTATGATTCCAATTACGCAATTCCGCTTTGATTCGTCTTAGCTTTGCAGCTAGGATAAAGAGGGGAGAGCCAACACAAGGAAGATTACAGTTTACATCTACTACCTGCAAGAAATTGTGGTGTTTAGTCCACATGTTTAAGAAGCGAAATTGTTTAGGACCCGAGAAGCTCATTGAGGAAGAGCGGAGAAGAAGTGGAGAGTGAATCAACATCCTGCATGGTCCGAGCAAGTTTTGGACAGATGTTCCACTGTAATGTTATGGAAAGTTGACAAGAAAGCATTATTGCAAACATATCTATCAAGGCTTTTCCAAATAGTGTGACCAAGACGATTTCCCCGCCAAGTGAATTTGCAGCCTTGGAAAGCTAAATCCATCAATCCACAGTCTTGCAGGCAATCATTAAACTCATGCATTGCGTCCAAATCTAGTGTTGACACCCCTTTGTATTCATCCGTCGAGGCAATGACATTGAAGTCACCTCCCACAATCCATGGGATGGTAGGTTGGTGAAGATCTCGAAGCTCATTCCACAACCTTCTCCTCTCAAGCTTGGTGCATTTGGCGTAAATGAAAGAGGCCATGCATGGTTGTTGGACATTTTTCGGTGAAATGGAAACATGAAGAAGCTGGTCTGAGCTGTGGATGACTGAAGCATCATGTGCAACACTCCAAAGTAGCCATATTTGGCCGTTGGTGTTTGTTGTACAGAATTGAAATCCAATCAGTGTATCAAATCTTTGAGCAATTGCGTCAATCCGAGCCTTGTCCACCATAGGTTCCATTAAGGCTAAGACTTTTATTTTGTGGGATTTAACTAAAAGTTTGAGTCTTCTGAGTGAAGATTTATTACTGACTCCTCAGATGTTCCATATGAGGACTGAATCCATGTCAATTAGACAGGGAGGGACGAGGTGAACCCGGCTTTGAAGAGAGCCTGGTAGCAACTTTTTGTGGCATGTTGTACGTTCTCCTATGACGAGCTTTACATGTAGGAGTGGGTAGTCCTTTTTCTTTAGGTTCAATCAGCTTACTTATACTCGCAGGGTGTGCTTGATGAATGAGGATGTCATTATCTGAAAGGTAAGCAGGCAGCTCTTCCATGATTCCCGCATGTGTGAGGGTATTTGAGCATTCGAAAAAAGTGGGGGGTTTGTTGGTAGTTGGATGTTTGACTCACTCTCCAGATTTGTATCAGTTGGCTTATCCAAGGTTGTTTTTTCAATACTTTGAATGGTGGAATTTGGTACGGGTAATTTGAATTTCCAGCAATTGTGATCGGTCGATTTCGATGGCTGGTTGCTCCTCCACTACTAGTGGTTTTCCTATTTTTGGTGGCTGATTTGAAACTGCATTTTCAGTCCGTTGATCACTGTCATCACATTTGCTGGGGGATTTTCCTTCACGTTGGACATGTAAATACGCCCCTTCTTCTTCTAGTGGTACGTCGGGCAGTAAGGGAGAGGTGTGTTTTGTTCCAGATGGGCCAATTTCATTGCGTTTAACTGGTGTCCAGCGTGTTTGAGCCAGTTTCTTTGTTGGATGCTTCGTATAATTCTCAAGGCTTGGGGTTTGCGTAACTACACTCGGGTCTGCTTTCTTGCATGTATTGGTGGAGTGACCAATTTTCTTGCAATTTGTACAGTAACTTGGCAGCTCTTGATAGCTAATTTTTTGCCAAATACCATCTTTTCCAACCCCTAACCACACCCTAGAAGGGAGTTCGGATAGGAGATCTACTTCTATACATACCTTTGCGACATGTATTTGGCCTGGTGAAGTTTTCGGTTGCTAAGTCTAGCTTGAGGGGCGTTCCCACTGCTTGAGCGAGGCTAAACACCGCATGTTTGTTGAAGAAGACTGCTGGAAGTCCTTCAAACGTGATCCAAACGGGGACTATAGATGGCTCTTCGGTTGGGGTGAAGAGTGGATGCCACTTGAGAACTCTCATGTAACAACCACTAATGAACCAAGTGTTCTTAAGCCAACAACGGAGATAATCTTCCTCTAATGAAAATCTGAAGATGATATGCTTGTAGTCTAGGAAACCAATTATGAACTGACCTTTAAAGCCTATGGTAAGAAAATTCTTGCGAAGTAGTTCCATATTTGGCTTTCCCCGGGGAAAATTTCCTACCAACGTGTATTTGAAAGGGGCAGCAAGTTGCTGAATTTCTTCATGGGAGAAGAATATGGCGGGTTCTCCTTTGTGTGATTGGAGGGCCTTCAAGGGTTTGTCGGGAGTTTGTGGCCGGATTCCTTGATTTTTGACTTTCTTACCCGTGAGCACTTGCGCAAATGTCTTAGGTTGCCCTTCAACCATTGGTTGAAGGGCAGTTTGATCATGGCCTAGAAAGCAAGGAGTAATAGGATTAGGTTGTTTGTGTTTTAGAGTGAGAAAATGTAGAGAGAAGGAAGAGCTTTTTGGTGCTTTGGTTTGGATGATTCTTCAAGCTGTAACTAATGATTTTGCGTGACGTATATCTCATACTGCACTCTTTGTAGGAATGGCATGCAAATGCAAGCAACTGACAAGTTGACTTCTTCTGTGACACCACAACAAGAACATTATGAACATTCCTAGGAGCAGAAAGTTCTGAGCCAATTTTCAATGCCGTTGTCCACAAAAGGTAAGAGTCCAATATTTTGATGTGGGCACTATTAAGAAAAAAGGTATCCAAATCCCTACTACTGGAGCACCAAAAATTCGCAATGTCTTTAGGTCGTGTGGATGGAATTATTTAACATCTATACCTAAGGATGCAATTCTCCCTGTTGTGATGCAAATTCTATCGTAATTTAACTGCGTATGAGGATACTAAGGAATATGTTGGGGGAAATCTATGGATATTTCGAGGAATACGATTAATCGACTGTTCAGAATGAACTGAGTTCGCAATAATGAGTGGCCACCTATTTGTGATACCAAGATGGCACTTAGTAATGACATCACGAGCCTTACTTGAAATAGAGAAGTAGATCGGAGAATGGGTGCTGGGGGTGTTGCATGCACTTCAATGCAAATTTACTTAAGCCTGTTTAGTTGGTCTGGTTCAAATTTTTATGTGCTCATCTCTTCTCGGTTAGTCATCTTATTCATGTTACTTTGGAAAGAGCTAAATTGTTACATGCCATCGAACTATTTTTTATTGATAGAATCAATGATTACAAAGCCAAATATTAGGGCAGCCCCTAGCATCTAGGCTAACAAAACCTTTAACAGTGTCAGGAATGGTGTAGCGATCATATTCAACATACATAGGTTTTGAAATGCCTTCATTAGACTAAACTATCAGCAACTTGGTTGGATTCCCTACATACATGCTTGAAAGTGATGATGTCTTTCTCGGCACAATAGCTGTTGATGAATCGAAGTTGGGAGTCAATACTCCAAATCGGTGCTGATGAGCCCACCAAAGTGTTAAGTATCACAAGGGAATCAATCTCAACAACCAATGAGTGCACATGCAATCTGCTACACATCTGAAGTCCATCTACTAAAGCCAATGCCTCAGCTTGTAAGTTTGTTTGTTGTTGGTAACCATTGGAAAATGCCCTGACACTGTGATCCCTTAGGATGCCACCACCAACTGCCATTCCTGGATTTGCTTTAGAAGCACCATCCACATTCAATTAAAAACATCCGTATGGAGGGCAGTCCTATTTGACGGCTAGGACTTTTTTTGGTTTGGTTTGGATAAGTTGGTTACAAATGCCCCGTGACAGTAGCAAGTCATCGGCTGTGGTTAACTTTTTAAAGGGATGAGTTGAGGAGATATTTACTAAATAGTAAGTAGAGCAGATGTCTGCCGTAATCCTTGTTGCACTACTTGTGTTACCATCCAAAACCGCCTTAATCCTAGCTTTCCATAAGAACCAACAGATTACGCAAGGAAGTATTTTATGGACTACTCCAATTGCGGAAGAAGGTGTAGCAGTCCACTACCACGAATTTAGCTTTTCCAAGATAGTCGTAGATGGAGCAATAGGCAACTCCAGCCAGGCTTCAAAGAAATGTCAAATTTGTCGTGATATTTCACATTCCACAAAAAAGGTGGTCCAAGGATTCTTCATGACAGCAAAACTAGCACTTAGAGGCCAACGAGAAGCCAAATTTTCGTAAGGTAACATCTAACGGCGGCAACTTTTTTTTTTTTTTTTAAGCAAACACCCAAAGTAGGTGTAGTTTATTTAATGAATCATAATTTACAATGCCTTATGTACGGGCAGCCCTGAGCATCCAAGCGCAACAATCCACTAATAGGCCTAGGGAGTGTGTCTTGGTAATACTCTAGATAGAAAGAGACGAGATTAAAAATGCCCTCATTTGCTAGCTTATCCGCCACATGATTTGCCTCTCGGTAAACATGTGAAAAAGTAAAATGCCTATCTAACGTGAAGGCTTTGATGAATTGCCATTGTTGGTCAATATTCCATGGTGGCTTAGATTTACCCTTTATTATATGCACTAGAGCTAGGGAGTCGAGTTCCACTTCTACTTCCGTGAGCTGCAATTGTGCACAAAGTTTCAGACCATCCACCAAGGCAGATGCTTCCGCTTGTAAATTGGATTGGAGAAGATAATTGTTGCTAAATGCTTTGATCAGGTTTCCACGGTGATCTCTAATAACTCCGCCACTGGCCGCCAACCCTGGATTTCCTTTTGAGGCCCCATCAATGTTGAGTTTTGCACTGCCATTCGGAGGCGGGATCCACTTGACCGCGGAAGCTCTCCTCGGCTGTGTGACGAGAATTTGACGGCAAATGAAATGAGAAAAAAAGGTGTCATCAGCTGGTCCAGTGCTATGAAATGGTCAAAAAGAATGGTAGAGATGCTTCGTAATTGGGAGCATATGTGAGTAATGATGTGTTGAGGTATGGTGAAATGACCTTCAAAGATTGCCATATTTCGTGCTTTCCATATGAACCAGCATACCAAAGATGGCATAAGCTTCTGGACAACGACAAGGGTTTTTGAAGGAGGGTCATGCCACCACCAAGAATTGAGTTTACCTAGCATTGTGGAGGATGGGGGAAAAAGCACTTCAAGCCATGATTCAAAGTATAGCCAAATGCTGCTGGCGAATTCACATCCTACAAAGAGGTGATCCAAAGTTTCCAGATTGTTGCAGAAAGAGCATTTCGAAGCCAAAGAGACTTCCAAGTTGATTATTATGTCGTCAAGGGGAAGCTTTCTGTTTAGAAGTCGCCACATGAAGATAGAAATCTTGATTTGTAGCCTGCCATCCCATATCCTTTTCCGAGAGATCATGGAAGCATGTGATGGGAGGGTGGATGAGATTGAAAATTTACCGTTTGTTGAGAGAGTCCCCCTAGAGACACTAGCTCGTCTGGTTCATTAAATATCTGGATAGCACTTCCACGAAAGAGCTGCCTTAGTCTTTCTAGCTCTTGAAGTGAATAATGGTCATTCAAACACGAAAGATTCCAACCATTTGTGCTCCATAACTAGGCAATAGTGAGGTTTGGCTTTGACACTTGGCTGACTTCATGAAATAGGGGCCCTTTGGGCAGCCATGTATCAAACCAAAAAGAGGACTGTCCGTTGCGTATCAAGAATAGAAAGCTGCGTTCTGCTTCTTGTCGACTTTTTAGCATGCACTTCCATATGTACGAGTCTCCGTGTCCCTCCTGTATCAGGCGAGGGTGGGAATGACAATATCTTGCTTGCATGAATATACACCACAAGGAATTACCCTTCCAAAATTTCCACCACAACTTGGTACGATAACCTTTGGTCAAATTCGATAATGAAACAATCCCAAGTCCATTTGCCTCTACTGGACGACAAATTGATTTCCATGCAGGCCAATGGTGTTTACTACCCCAATTCTGAGTTGCCCTAGAAGAAGTTGGAGCACTGTGAAGAGGTATATTGGAATGCTACTGAGAACAAGCTTTATCAAGATTAATTTACCTCCGGGAGATAGAAATTTTGTTTGCCACCCAGCAATCCTAGAGGTTATTTTCTCAATCATTGGCTGGAAAAGAGCTTTTCTTTTCTTTGCCTTTTGAATACGGCATCCAAGGTATGTAAAAGGAAGGAGCCGTTGTACAAAACCTGTTTGGCATTGAATCATCCTTACTCTTGAAAGTGGAGCATTTTTGGGCATGTAGAAAGAACTTTTGGACTTGTTAAAGAGCTGCCCGGATGAAGCTTCAAATTGAGTGAGAAATTCCATGAGGCTTTTGATAGACTTCGCCTCTCCCTTTGTGAAAATAACTATGTCATCTGCAAATGCTAGGTGGGTGATTGGTTGGCATTTCCTCGGCAATACATAATCTGAGATTTTTCGCCCTTGATATTGAGCTTTCAATCCTCGTGAGAAGGTTTCCATTGCAATTATACAAAAGGAGAGGTGATAAGGGGTCTCCCTGGCGAACACCTCTGGTGGACTTGAAAAAGCCTTTCGGGGAGCCATTGAGAAGGATGGAGAACCAGCAATTTTCTAACACATTCTTCAAGATGGCATTCCAGTTTTTGCTAAACCCAACTTTTCGCTGAACTGCATAAAGGAAAGACGAAGAGAGGCGATCAAAGCCTTTGCTAAATCAAGCTTGAAAATGATGTTACCTCCTCTGGTTTTTCGATTTATGAACTCGACAATCTCCTGAACCAGCAATATGTTATCGGTGATGTCTCTACCTTGTACATAAGCTACTTGCTCCTGAGAAATAATTTTGAGCAGCTCTAAAGATAATCTATTAGCCAATATCTTATGCAGATTAGATTGTAAAAGTACAAAGGCTAATTGGTCTAAAGTTATCAAAAGATGAAGGGTTCGTAATTTTTGGGATCAATGCTATGAGTGTGCTGGTAAAAGCTCTAGGGAGCGGCACTGCTCTTTCAAGAAATCTTTCACTGCATTGTGAAGGTCATTTTGTATGATTTCCCAGCTAGGTGCTGAAAAATACTCCATTAAAACCGTCCATTCCAGCAGCCCCATGTGGGTTAAGAGACAACAGTTGCCTCCTTGAGCTCGTCCATGGATGGTTCGGCAAGCAGCTTTTTGTTATCCTCCTGTGTGATTTGCGAGATGTTGTTCAAGAGATCATGATTGATAACTGAGTCGCCTGGGGCTGTTAAAAGATCCTTGAAGTGGCTGATACCCTCTTCTTCAATGAGCTGCCAATCTTCCGTCCACGTCCCATCCACCTTAGGCCTCGAGATGTTCAGTTTGTGTCTCTTTGTAAGGAGTAAGGAATGAAAGAATTTTGATTTTTGATCTCCTTCTTTGAGCCATTTCATGCCCGATTTTTGTCTCCAGAAACTTTCTTCTTCGGCAAGGCACTTGGCATGTTTGGCTTGTGCATGGGCAAGTGCAATTTGGTTGTGTTGAGTTGGCTGTTTGCAAACAGGTAGTTTCGCACTGTTTGACTTGCAACTCAGCTTTCCTCACCTTGTCAAAATGTTACCAAAGATGGTGTGATTCCAATTCCTTAATTCTGCCTTTAGCCTTTTGAGCTTTGAGGCAAGAATTTTAAGGGCGCTGCCCAAACAGTGAAGATGCCAATTATCTTTGACAACCTGCATGAAGAGAGGGTGGTTAGTCCATGCATTTAAAAACCTAAACTGCTTTGGCCCTGATGACACTCCATTTGATGTCTTGAGGAGCAGCGGAGAGTGATCCGAACATGTTTTGAGCAAATGTTCCACCGTGATTTGCTGGAAGGTAGATAGGAATGCCTGGTTGCATACATAAAGATCAAGTCTTTTCCAAACCAAGTTGCCACACCTATTACCTCTCCAAGTGAATTTGCAGCCTTGATATGCCAGGTTCATAAGGCCACAATCTAGGAGGCAATCATTGAATTCATTTAAGGCTTCAAGGTCCACCAAAGAAGAGCCTCTGGATCTTATACTCATCCGAATTAGAGATTACATTGAAATCCCTCCCCACCAGCCATGGATTTGAGGATTGTACCGCACGGAGTTATTGCCATAAACTTCTTCTTTTGTATTTAGTGCATTTAGCATAAATAAATGTGGCTAGGATATCATGTTGGAGTTGATTAGAAGAGATGGAAACATGCATGAGCTGGTCCGAGCTTACCAATGTAGAGACTGCAAAAATTTGGTTCCAGAAAAGCCAAATCTTCCCACTAGGGTTGGATATGCAGCAATCAAAGCCTAACCTATGAGCAAAGGAATGAATCCGGTCTTTGTCAACCATCGGTTCTAACAAAGCAAGGATTTTTATTTTGTGTTCTTTCGTTAACTGTTTTATTCTTCGAATTGAGGGTTTATTATTCACCCCTCGAATGTTCCATACCAGAAAATAGTCCATTAATTGGGAGAGGAGGATGGCGGTTTGGAGAGCCTCGTTCACATCCGAGGCATGGTATAGGTGTGTTTCCTTCTTAATCTTTTTCTTTGGGGCAGGCCTACTTTCGGACAAGTTCGTTGAATCCGTGAGGTGTTGTGTCGACATGGTTGTTATTTTTCGTGGGGTATCCGTGTCTGAAAAGTAGCAAGGAAGCTCCCCCATGATTCGGACAGCTGCAAGGGCTTGGTCATCATTTGTAAGAAGTTGAGTTGGCCGCTTGTGTGTCTCATTTGGAGGAATTGGCTACTATTTTGAATGGGTCAACTCCATTTATTTAGATAAGGATAAGTCCAGGTTTGTTATTATGCAGTTTGAATTGGTCAACCCTTTTTCCAAGGGATTAGGATGCTGAATTGATAGGCTTGTTTGAGGAGTTGCAACCACCTTATCTTCTGTTGAATTCAAAATTTGAAATTCCAAGTTTGTTGGGGGCCAAAGTGGTGGTGGTTCAGCCACTGGATTGGTGGCAACCGCCACTTTTGGTGCCAAAATTTCAGAAACTCCTTGTTCTTGATGTTGTGTCGCCTCCATGGGTTGAACTCCAAAAGTCAGCGTGGTGAGATCATGTTTTGTAACTACTCCCATTGGGTTTTTGTTTGTTTTCAACTGGTTCTCTGATGAAGGAAGTGAAACTTGAACATTCAAAGTTGTCCCATCATTTCCGCGTGAAGGTATACAGTTTTCTTTGTTCCAGAAGGTCCAGCTTCATGATGCTTCACTGGTGTCCAGCGCGTTTGGATTGATGTCTTTGAGTGATTCTTCATGTGCTCAAACCTGTTGGTTTGTTTGCCAACACCGGCTCTCCTTTCCTGCATGCTTCGTTGGTGTGGCCTATGTTCTTGCACTTTGTACAGTAGCATGGCACTTCTTCATAGCTAATTGTTTGCCAAATGCCTTCCTTACCAACCCCCAGCCAAACTCTAGAAGGGAGCTCGGAAAGGAGGTCGACTTCCACGCATACTTTTGCAACACTTGGCCTGGTGAAATTTATTGTTGCCAAGTCAAGTTTGAGAGGAGTCCCAACCGCTTGAGCGAGGCTAAACACGGCATGTTTGTTGATGTTAGAGAAGACTGATGGAAGACCTTCAAAAGTAATCCAGATGGGAACTATGGACGGTTCCTCTGTGGTGGTAAAAAGTGGATGCCACTTGAGAATTCTCTTGTAGTATCCATTAACAAAGAAGTGTTCTTGACCCAGTATCTCAGATAATCCTCCTCCAAAGAAAATCTGATAAGAATGTGCTTGTAGTCAAGGTATCCGATGGTAAACTGACCTTTGAAACCAATGGTATGAAAGCTTTTTTGAAGAAATTCCATATTTGGATTACCTCTCGGAAAGTTACCAACCAGTGTGTATCGAAATGGTGCAGCAAGCTTTTGTATTTCTTCACTGGAGAAAAATATTGTTGGTTCTCCCTTGTGCGATTGGAGGGCCTTCAATGGATTGTTGGAATTTGGGGTTTGAATGTTCAGATTTTGGCCAGCTGAGAGTACTTGTGAAAATGATTTGGGTTGCCCTTGAACCGGTGGTTGGAGGGCAGCTTGATCGGCCATGACTGAGAAAACAAAGTGCTAAGTAATAGGAGTATGTGGATTCTAAGCTTTAAAGTGAGAAAATGTAGAGAGAAGGAGGAGAGAATTTTTTTTTTTAGAGTACTCAATGACAGCCGCTTATTCAGTAATTTCCACATGAAAATGGAGATCTTCAACTGGAGTCTCATGTCCCAAATCATTTTCTGAGAGAGTATACGCATCTTAGGGGGGTACGTGGATGAGAGTGAAAAAGAAACTTTAAGTGTGAGGGTCCAAACAATGAGGTCCGGTTCGTTAGTCAGAAAGAGTGGTCTTGAGCTGAGAATTGCTGCGATGTTTTGTAACTCCTCATTAGAGTATTTCTCATCTAGAGGGGAAAGGTTCCAGCCATTGTGACCCCCAACATGTGAAACCTTAAGTTGTTCATCATGTACTTGTTCAACCATGTGGGATAGAGGCCCATGTTCAGTCCATGGGTCGAACCAAAATGAGCAATCCGCCTTTCGTGGGAGAAATAATAGCCACTTTTCCGCATCGTCACAAGCTCGCAACATTCTCTTCCAATTATATGAGTCACTTGGTGATGCCGAGATTAACGTGGAATGCTTACTGTTAAGGTAGCAACTTTGAAGAAAAAAGCACCACAAAGAGTTGCCTATCCAGAATTTCCACCAAAGATTGATGCCAAAGCCGCGAACCACCTCCTCCAATGAAGGAACCCCTAGGCCATTTGAGTATGTAGGTTGGCATACTGTAGCCCATGAGATCCAATGTCGCTTTAGCACCCCATCCGAGCAACCCCAAAAGAAATTAGCAAATTGCCGTTCCAACTCTTTAAGTACTGATTTTGGGGGTAAAAGAACTAACAATAAGTAAATTGGGATGCTACTTAGAACGTGCTTAATGAGAACCAACCGTCCTCCGGGTGATAAGAACCGCGTCTGCCAACCATGAATTCGGGCGGCCACTTTTTCTATTAGTGGCTGGAAGATATTAAGTCTTCTTTTAGCCTTTTGAATGGGACAGCTCAAATAGGTGAAAGGAAGGGATTTGTGGAATAAAGCCCGTCTTTGCTTGAATCAACCGAACTCGAGCTGGAGCTGCCTTTTTGGATAGATAGAAGGAGCACTTGGACTTGTTAAAGAGCTGCCCAGAGGAGAGGTCAAACCTTGAAATGAAGTTCATGAGACTTCGGATAGACTTGATTTCTCCTTTTGTAAAGATGACAACATCATCTGCAAAAGCCAAGTGAGAGATGATGGGCACTTCTTCGGGAGAAAATAGTGCTATATTTGGTCTGTTCGAAAATGATCCTTCAATCCTTGGAAAAACGTTTCAAGCATTAAGATGAATAGCAAAGGTGATAAGGGGTCACCCTGGAGAACCCCTATGGATGACTTAAAAATCCTTTAGGTGCTCCATTTATGAGTATAGAAAACAAACAGTCCTCTAATATATGCTGCATAAGAGAGATCTAGTGGTCAGCAAATCCAAACTTCCGTAGTATTGCGTAAAGGAAAGGCCAAGAAAGCCTATCAAAAGCCTTGGCGAGGTCAAGTTTTAATGATCATATTCCCTCTCCTTATTTTCTGGTGTATTGAATCAACCAGCTTTTGAACAAGAAGGATGTTGTCTGCAATGTCTCTTCCTTGGACGTTGGCTGCTTGTTAGGGAGAAATGAGCTTGGGCAGAATAGAGGAAAGGCGATTGGCCAAGATTTTAGTGCAAATTTGGTTAAAAAAAGTGCACAAACTAATGGGCCGAAAGTCACTAAAGGAGTTGGGGTTGGCTACTTTTGGAATTAATGCAATAAGGGTACTAGTGAACCTACGGGGCAGCTTTCCACCTTTGAGAAAATCGCGCACTGTAAGGAAATGATCATGGATATTAATGTCCCAGCAAGTGGAAAAGAAAGTCCCGTTGTAGCCATTAATGCCCGCTGCACTGTTTGGATTGGGAGAAAACACTGCCTTCTTCAGTTCCTTCGTTGAGAGCTTGGATAATAAGTGCTGATTTTTCTCAACCTAGACTTTGCCCTTAAGGTGGTCAAGAAGTGATAGGTCTAAGACTGTGCACAATTGTTAGCGGTCAAGAGTTCCTTATAGAAGTTAATACCGGCCTCTTCAATGAGCTGCCTATTATCAGTCCAATTCCCATCTACTTTGATTCTGGAGACGCATAATCGCTATCTTTTGGCAAGAAGGGTAGAGTGGAAAATTTTTGAGTTTTGGTCCCCCTCTTTCAGCCACTTCATCCCTACTTTTTGCTGCCAAAAGGTCTCTTCTTCTGCAAGACACCGCATATGAGTGGCTTGTGCATGGGCCAAAGCAATTTGGTTACTTTGGCTGTGATTTAGTAAGAGAGCTTCTTCCTTACTCTTTACTTGTTGTTCAGCCTTATGCACCGTATGACTCCAATTCCTAAGCTCCGCTTTGAGTCTTTTCAGTTTGGAAGCAAGGGTGAAAATGGGGGAACCGGTGCATTCCAATTGCCAATTGTTGTCCACGACCTGCAAAAAATCCTTGTGTTTAATCCACATGTTAAGGAATTTAAATGGCTTCGGACCTGGTGTTATTGTTGAACAGTAGCTTTGAGGGAGAGTGAGGAGTGGTCCGAACACGTCTTGAAGAGGTGTTCAACACTAATATGTTGGAACCCTCCCATAAATTCAGCATTGCATACAAATCTGTCCAACCGCTTCCATACCACGGTACCAAACCTATTCCCATGCCAAGTGAATTTACAACCTTGTAAATGTAAGTCCATCAAACCACATTCCTGAAGGCAGTCATTGAATTCACCCATGGCATCAAGGTGCAACGGACAAGAACCTCGGTATTCATCTGAGCTTGAGATAACATTGAA
Organism: Cinchona pubescens; assembly: GCA_025175665.1. Classification (NCBI taxonomy): domain Eukaryota; kingdom Viridiplantae; phylum Streptophyta; class Magnoliopsida; order Gentianales; family Rubiaceae; genus Cinchona; species Cinchona pubescens. Next base: position 1,738,126 of record JANKKI010000048.1, read on the forward strand.
GTCACCTCCAACCAGCCAAGGAGTTTGAGGTTGTACGGCACGGAGATCCTCCCAGAGAGCTCTCCTTTCTGATTTTGTACATATTGCATATACAAAGGAAGCTGCCAAGGCAGTGTTTTGAGGAGAAGAGGAGATAGAAACATGTAAAAGCTGGTTGGAACTGAAGTTGGGAGCTAAATCTAGCTCGTTTTTCCAAAAAATCCAAATTTTGCCATTAGTGTTACATAGACTTCACAACATTTAAAACCCAGCTTTTGAGCGAAGAAAGAAATTCTAGCTTTGTCCACCATGGGTTCCAATAATGCAAGAATATTTATTCGACGCTGTTTGATGAGTGATTTCAGCCTACGCAATGAGGGTTTATTTGCTATCCCCCGTATATTCTATATTAAGATGCTATCCATTTAACACTGAGGGGAGGAGGGCGAGATGGTAATTGTTCTAGCCAACCGAGTGCGCATTGGCCTTGGCATGGAATAAAGTCTTTTACGCCTTTTCTTTTTGGACAAGGACTTACCGGCTTGTTGTGTAGTAGGAAGAGATGGCTGAATATCCTCGTTCATTGCGTGGTTTGCATGAGGAAAGTCATTGTCAGAAAATTAACATGGTAATTCTTCCATAATTTTACCATGAGAAATGTTGGAGTCATCCATTGAGAGGTTATTTGGAGTTCGAATATGGGAATGCTTTGGTTGATCTTCAACTGCCTTTAGGACATCTGAATCTTCATGTAACTCCTCCAAAATCGGGGTGGCCCCTCCAGCCAAGGGATTCAAAATTTGAGCTTCCAAGATATCCTCATGTTTGTTAGACTCTATCTCTTGATTTGAATTGTTAACCTTATCCTGGGCTGTTGGAGTGATCCCTTGTTTGTTGGGATTTGAATTTTGAACTGCAGGTTGTTGGGATAATCCCTCCTCCATATCTGGTTGCTCCTCCACGAATGGTGGCCCCGCCTCAGCTGGTGGCTATTTTTGGGCTAAGCTACCACGCATTTGTGTGCCATTAGCTCCATGTGAGACACCCGGTAATGGAGCAATCATGTGTACAGCTGATTGGACAACATCAAGTGAGGCATGGCTGGTTGAATTCATCCCTTTATCAAGAAGAAAAGTTGGTGGTACTTGCTTTGCTCCCGATGGACCTGTTTCATGATGATTCACGGGTGTCCAATGCTTTTGGGCAATCTTTTTTGCTGGATTTTTGATGTGTTCACCTGGAGCCGTTGGTTGTTTGGCCAAACTCAATTGGTCGCCAACCCGTCCTACATGATTCAATAGCATGACCAATTTTTTGCACTTTGTACAGTAGGATGGTACATCTTCGTAGGTGATTCTTTGCCAAATACCCTCCTTTTCCACCCCTAACCACACCCTTGAAAGGAGTTCAGAAAGGAGGTCAACCTCAACGCACACTTTTGCTACACTTGGCCGGGTAAATTGTTCAGTTGCCATGTCCAATTTGACAGGGGTCCCAACAGCTTGAGCGAGGCTAAACACAGCGTGCCTATTGAAAAAGATTGTTGGGAGTCCCTCAAGAGTGATCCAAATAGGGACTATGGATGGTTCCTCATCGGAGGTAAAGAGTGGGTGCCACTTGAGTACTCACATGTAAGGGCCATTGATGAATCAAGTATTCTTCAGCCAGCAACGGAGATAGTCCTCCTCCAATGAAAAATGAATGATGACGTGCTTATAATCAAGATATCCTAGTGTGAACTGACCTTTAAATCCTATTGTGTGGAAACTTTTGTGAAGTGTCTATACCTCTTCCATGTTCGGTTTCCTCTTTGGAAGTTCCCCATCCATGTAAAATGGAATGGTGCAGCAAGTTTTGAATTTTTTCATTAAAGTAGAAAATAGCTGGTTCGCCTTTGTGAGATTGAAGGGCTTTTAGGGATGCATCAAATTTTGGCGTGGGGATGTCTGAATTTTGACCATCCGAAAGTGCTTATGCGAAGGTTTTCCGTTGCCCTTCAACCGGTGGTTGAAGGGTAACTGGATCGGCCATGGCCGAGAAGGCAAAGGAGTTTGTAGAGTTCTTGGTTTTGTAGAGTGAGAAAATGTAGAGAGAAGGAGAAGAAAACGTTCTACTGAAATTTGATGTGGGCCATCTAATTGGCTAGCAGATTCATTATAACACAATTGTCAAGCAATCTGGCTTATAGATCCCACATCTGGTTACTATATTGTGATTCATCTGGCCGAGAAAATGTTGAATCTTGGTATGCTTATTGCATTGGATGGAGAGAGGGCCCCAGTTTGACAATCTCTTTCTCAGTGAAATTATCTGCTTCGGTTTCGAACTCGACCAGTGAACCAGTTCCAAGACTGAGTCAGGAGGATATGCTTGAGTAGATTTTGGAGGAACAATAGTGATTGATCTGGCTAAGGAAATACTGAGTCCTAGTAAGTATCAACGTCAATTTCATATTTACATTCACTATTAGTATGCATGGTAGCAAAATATGGAGGCTTGTCAGTTAGCCTGAGGGCGTGGGGAAGATTCCTCTATCTTCCCACCTTTTCTTCCATTTCCAAAGGATTTAGCACCTCTCACGATGAGTCTTGATCTCCCCATTCTCATGTCAATTCACCCTTGAGATTTGATTGTTGTTGAAGAAGATCTTAATGATGTTTTCTATTTTTCTTGCCATTTACCTTATTTTAGGATGATATCGTACTTTTTGTTATTTTATTTTAATTTATTTGTGATGTTCATAATGTTGCCCATAAGGGATTAAATGTTTTTCTGATTATTGTGGTGATCACATTCCTCGATTTTCTTATTTTTCTTAGAAGAATATCTTAATGGGTTAAATGTTCTGTTTATGTTTTTTTTTTTTTGTTGAGCAAACACCCAAAGTAGGTGTAGTTTATTTAATGAATCATAATTTACAATGCCTTATGTACGGGCAGCCCTGAGCATCCAAGTGCAACAATCCACTAATAGGCCTAGGGAGTGTGTCTTGGTTATACTCTAGATAGAAAGAATTAAAAATACCCTCATTTGCTATCCTATCTGCAACATGATTTGCCTCTCAGTAAACATGCAAAAAATTAAAATGTCTATCTAAGGTGAAGGCTTTGATGAATTGCCATTGCTGGTCAATGTTCCATGGTGGCTTAGATTGGCCCTTTATCATATGCACTAGACCTAGGGAGTCGACTTCCACTTCTACTTCCGTGAGCTGCAATTGTGCACAAAGTTTGAGACCATCCACCAAGGCAGATGCTTCCGCTTGTAAATTGGAATGGAGAAGGTAATTGTTGCTAAATGCTTTGATCAGGTTTCCACGGTGATCTCTCGTCAATAATAACTCCACCACCGGCCGCCAACCCTAGATTTCCTTTTGAGGCCCCATCAACGTTGAGTTTTGCATTGCCATTTGGAGGCGGGACCCACTTGACTGTGAATGCTCTCCTCGGCTGTATGATGAGCACTTGACGGCAAATGAAATGAGAAAAAAAAGTGTCATCAGTTGGTCCAGTCCTATGAAATGGTTGAATGGTAGAGATGCTTCGCAATTGGGAGCATATGTGAGTAATGATGTGTTGAGGTGTGGTGAAATGACCTTCAAAGATTGCCACATTACGTGCTTTCCATATGAACCAGCATACCAAAGATGGCATAAGCTTCTGGACAGCGACAAGGGTTTTTGAAGAAAGGTCATGCCACCACCAAGAATTGAGTTTACCTAGTATTGTGGAGGATGGGGGAAAAAGCACTTCAAGCCATGATTCAAATTATAGCCAAATGTTGCTGGCGAATTCACATCCTACAAAGAGGTGATCCAAAGTTTCCAGATTGTTGCAAAAAGAGTTTCCACAATACATTTTGAAGCCTAAGAGACTCCAAAGTTGATTATTATGTCGTCAAGGGGAAGCTTTCTGTTAAGAAGTCGCTACAAGAAGATAGAAATCTTGACTTGTAGCCTGCCATCCCATATCATTTTCTGAGAGAGCAAGGAAGCACTTTGTTGAGAGAGTTCACACTAGCTCGTCTGGTTCATTAGATATCTAGATAGCACTTCCATGAAGAATTTGCCTTAGTCTTTCTATATCTTGAAGTGAATAATGCTCATTCAAACACGAAAGATTCCAACCATTTGTGCTCCGTAACTGGGCAATAGTGAGGTTTGGCTCGGACACTTGGCTGACTTCATGAAATAGGGGCCCTGTGGGCAGCCATGTATCAAACCAAAAAGAGGACTGTTCGTTGCGTATCAAGAATAGAAAGCTGTGTTCTGTTTCTTGTCGACTTTTTAGCATGCACTTCCATATGTAGGAGTTTTCGTGTCCCTCCTGTATCAGGCGAGGGTGGGAATGACAATATCTTGTCACTTTCTTTCATGAATGTGCACCACAAGGAATTACCTTTCCGAAATTCCACCACAACTTGATACGAAAACATTTGGCCAAATCCGAAAATGACGCAATCCCAAGTCCATTTGCCTCTACTGGCTGACAAATTGATTTCCATTCAGCCTAATGGTGTTTACTACCCAATTCCGAGTTGCCCCAGAAGAAGTTGGCAAATTGCCTTTCCAAGTCCTTGATAACAGCTTTAGGAGGTTTGGAGCACTGTGAAGAGGTATATTGGAATGCTACTGAGGACATGCTTTATCAAGATTAACTTACTTCCGGGAAATAGAATTTTTGTTTGCCACCCATCAATCCCAGAGGCTTTTTTTTTTTTTTAGAAAACCCGAAGCGGGTGGTTTTTTTTTTAAGAACCAGATTCAATTTTTACAACTCCTGATGTAGGGACATTTTTGAGCATCCAGCCGAACCAAGCCTTTTACCATGCTAGGGATTGTGTGCTGGTTATACTCAAGATATGTCTCAATTTTTATGCCCTCTCTGTCTAATTGGCTAGAAAGTCTGCTACTTGATTTGCTTCCCTAAATACATGTACAAAAGAGAAATTCTTTCCTATGACAATATGATAAATAAGCTACAATAAGGAATCAATACTCCAAGGTGGTGTTGCTTTGCCGTTCAAAATGTTAATGATTAAAAGTGAGTCCATTTCCACTAGGACCGATGAGAGTTGCAACTTGGCACAGAGTTTTAATCCATCTACCAGGGCCATCATTTCCCTTGGAGGTTGGACTGACTGTGATAGAAGTTGGAAAATTCACCATAAAACTGACCCTTGTGATCTCGGATGATGCCTCCTCCAGCAGCATTGCCCGGGTTTCCTTTAGACGCACCATCGACATTAAGCTTTACCATTCCTTGAGGAGGGGGTAACCAGCTCACTGTAATGAGGTTTCTGGATTTGTGATGGATGAAACCATGTCTTAGAACTTGAGATAGGAGTAGCACATCCACTTGGCAGTAGCGTGTGAAAGGCTGAATTGTGGAGAGGTTTTCCAAGGCAGCACATATTTCAGTTATGATATAGCTTGGATGGGTCTTTTTGCCTTCATATAGCACCGTGTTTCGGACTTTCCATGTGGACCAGCAAATAAGGCTTGGAATGATTTTGTGAATGTCAAAATTGTGGGTGAAGGAGTGGGATGCCACCACCATGAATTGAGCTTTTCCTTTATTGTGTAAGATTGCGGGAACTCCAATTCCAACCAAGACTCAAAAAAGTGCCATATTCGTGAGGACCAAGGACATGTTGTGACGATGTGATCCAAGGTTTCTTGAGATGCTTCACAGAAGCTACATCGAGAGGTTAAAGCAAAGCCATGTTTCAGGAGTATTTTTTTTTTTTTTATAAAACCCAAGACGGGTAATTAATTCATTAAGAACCAAATTCAATTTTTACAACGCCGGATGTAGGGACATTTTTTAGCATCCAGCCGCACCAAGCCTTTTACAATGTTTGGGATTGTGTGCTGGTTGTACTCAAGATATGTCTCATTTTTGATTATACCCTCATTGGCTAGGGTGTCTGCTACTTGGTTTGCTTCCCTAAAAATATGTACAAAAGAAAAATTCTGTCCTATAACAAGATGATAAATAAGTTGCACTAGGGGATCAATACTCCAAGGCAGTGTTGCTTTGCCATTCAAAATGTTAATGATTAAGAGTGAGTTTATCTCTACTTGAACTGATGAGAGTTGAAACTTGGCGTAGAGTTTTAATCCATCTATCAAGGCCATCATTTCTGCTTTAAGGTTGGACTGATTGTGATAGAAGTTGGAAAATGCACCACAAAACTGACCATTATGATCTCAGAAGATTCCTCCTCCAGCCACATTCCCCAGGTTTCCTTTAGACGCGCCATCAATATTAAGCTTTGCCACTCCTTGAGGAAGGGGAACCAGCTCACTGCAATAAGATCCCTTGGTTTGTGGTGGATGAAACCATGTCTTAAAACTCGAGATAGTAGGAGTTCATCCACTTGGCAGTAGCGTGTGAAAGGTTGAATTGTGGAAAAGGTTTTCCAAGGCAGCACATATTTCAGTTATGATGTAGCTTGGGTGGGTCTTTTTGCCTTCATATAGCACCGTGTTTTGGACTTTCCATGTGGACCAGCAAATAAGGCTTGGAATGATTTTGTGAATTGTCGCCATTGTGGGTAAAGGGGTGGGATGCCACCACCATGAATTGAGCTTTTCCATTATTGTGTAAGATTGCAGGAACTCCAATTCCAACCAAGACTCAAAAAAAGTGCCATATACGTCATTGTGGGTGAAGGGGTTGGATGCCACCACCAAGAATTGAGCTTTTCTACAATTGTATTTGATTGCGGTAATTCCAGTTCCAACCAAGACTCAAAAAAGTGCCATATCTGTGAGGACCAAGACATGTTGTGAAGAGGTGATTCAGGGTTTCTTGTGATGCTTCGCAGAAGCTACATCGTGAGGTAAGAGCAAAGCCTTGGGAGCTTTCTATTTAGCAACCTCCACATGAAGAAAGAGATTTTTGTCTGTAACCTTGCATCCCATAAAGAATCCTTGTCCTTGTAAAGCTTGAACGAAAGGTTGGAAGGGTGGATGAGGTGGAAAAGGTTCCTCTTGATGTAAGCTTCCATATCAGCACATCTTTTGCTTGTGAAGTGGTCAATGATTTCCCCAATATAGCGTGAAATATTCTGTCTCGGTCTGCTTGTGTGTATCTAGTGTCCAACGCATTGAGATTCCAGCCCGTAGTACTCCAAACTTGCGCAATTGTGATGTCTTGGTCAAAAACTTGTTCCATGTCTTGAGCTAGAGGTCCACGTTCTGTCCATGAGTCATACCAAAAAGAGGAGTTTCCACTTCACAGGAGCACCACAAGGATAAGTTCAACCTCTTCTCGAACCTTTAACATTCTTTTCCATGTTGAGAAGGCGGTATGCTTTTCTATTATTGTGTAAGGGTGCATTGAACCGCGTATGTATCTTGCTTGAAGAAAGTGCGCCATAGTGAATTGCCTTGACGAAATTTCCACCAAAGCTTGAGGCTGAAGCCGTGTACTACTTGTTGTCTTTGAGAGAAGGAATTCCTAGACCATTTGATGACGTAGGTTTACAAACCTGTTTCCAAGCGACCTAATGCCTTCTCTTTCCTAGGGCAGATTCTCCCCAAAAAAAATTTGCAAGTTGTCAATTCACCTCTTGGATTACAGTTTTTGGTGGTTGGAGGACCGCCAAAAGATAGATAGGAATGCTGGTGAGGACATGCTTTATGAGGATTAGTTTTCCCCCCGGAGAGATAAGCTTGGAATGCCAACCACTAATCCGAACTGTAATTTTATCAATCATTGGCTAGAAGAGTGTTCTTCTTTTCTTTGCTTTTTGTATGGGGCAGCCTAGGTACGTCAATGGGAACGATTTCTTAGCAAAGCCTGTCTTATGTTGGATTATGCGTGTTCGAGCTAAAGGTGTTGTCTAGGGGAGGAAAAATGTACATTTAGCTTTATTCACCTGTTGGCTAGTGAAATATGCAAATTTATCCAGGAATAACACTAGATTGTCCACTGATTTTGCATTTGCTCTGGCCTTTTGGGAACATGACTACATCATCTGCAAAAGCAAGATGGGAGATTGGTAGGCAATGACTGGGGAGACCAAATTCCATTATTCTTCCATGCCGAACCAGGTTTTTTAGGTTCCTGGAGAAAACTTCCATCATAATGATGAAAAGCATAGGTGAAAGGGGATCTCCTTGCCGAATTCCTCTTGAGGATTGAAGGAAGCCTTTTGGGATTCCATTAATGAGCACGGAGAACCAGCAATGTTCAATGGCATTGTGTAGGAGTGAAATCCAGGTGTCATTGAATCCCATCTTTTGCATTATGGAGTATAGACTGGTCCAAGAAAGCCGATCAAAAGCTTTGGAGAGGTCCAACTTGATAATGAGGCTTCCTCCTCGTGTTTTCCTATCCAAATAATCTACCATTTCTTGAGCAAGAAGAATGTTATCCGTAATATCTCGCCCTATCACGTAAGCCACTTGCTCCTTGGAAATAATTTTAGGCAATATGGAAGCTAGTCGGTTAGCTCAGCAGCTTTGTGCATATTTTGTTGAAAAATGTGCAAAGGCTAATTGGCCGAAACTCATTAAAAGTTGCTGGGTTGACCACCTTTGGAATCAATGCGATTAGTGTACTAGTCAAAGTCCTTGGGAGTTGAGTACCCTTAACATAATCTTTTACAGCGTTGTGTAAGTCCTTGTGAATGATGTGCCAGCAACATGTGAAGAAGGTTCCATTATAACCATCTATCCTGGCTGCTCCTTCTGGATTTAAAGCGAATGTGTCATCTAGAGTAGGTTCGGCTAATAAGAAGCTGTTATCCTCCTGTGAAATCATTTGAGGGATGTTGGCTAGTAGAGATTGATCAACGGCAACATCATTGTCACGCTGCAAGAGAGTTTGAAAGAAGTTGATCCCTTCTTATTCTATATCCACAATATTGTCTGTCCACGCACCATTGACCTTAATTTTTGAGATGTGCAACTTTGCCGTTTAGCCTTGAGTGAAGAGTGGAAGAAGTGAGTGTTCTGGTCCCCTGCATATTAGCACACATCTCTTTTAGCCACTTGAGACCAGCCTTTTGCTTCCAATATGCCTCTTCCTGTGCTAGGCACTTTGTATAGAGAGCTTGGGCATGGGATAGAGTAATTTGGGTTCTTTGGTTTGGATGGTTCAAGAAATTTTCCTCGCATTCTTTCACCTTTGAGTCAGCTTCTTTGACCCGGCTAAAGATGTTTCCAAAGATTGTATGATTCCAATTACGCAATTCTGCTTTCAGTCGTCTTAGCTTTGCAGCTAGGATAAAGAGGGGAGAGCCAACACAAGGAAGATTCCAGTTTGCATCTACTACCTGCAAGAAATTGTGGTGTTTAGTCCATATGTTTAAGAAGCAAAATTGTTTAGGACCCGAGAAGCTCATTGAGAAAGAGCGGAAAAGAAGTGGAGAGTGGGCCGAGCAAGTTTTGGACAGATGTTCCACTGTAATGTTATGGAAAGTTGACAAGAAAGCATTATTACAAACATATCTATCAAGCCTTGTCCAAATAGTGTGACCAAGACGATTTCCCCGCCAAGTGAATTTGCAGCCTTGGAAAGCTAAATCCATCAATCCACAGTCTCGCAGGCAATCATTAAACTCATTCATTGCGTTCAAATCTAGTGTTGAAATCTCTTTGTATTCATCCGTCGAGGCAATGACATTGAAGTCACCTCTCACAATCCATGGGATGGTAGGTTGGTGAAGATCTCGAAGCTCATTCCACAACCTTCTCCTCTCAAGCTTGGTGCATTTGGCATAAATGAAAGAGGCCATGCATGGTTGTTGGACGTTTTTTGGTGAAATGGAAACATGAAGAAGCTGGTCTGAGCTGTGGATGACTGAAGCATCATGTGCAACACTCCAAAATAGCCATATTTGGCCGTTGTTGTTAGTTGTGCAGAACTGAAATCCTAATCTTTGAGCAATTACGTCAATCCGAGCCTTGTCCACCATAGGTTCCATTAAGGCTAAGACTTTTATTTTGTGGGATTTAACTAAAAGTTTGAGTCTTTTGAGTGAAGATTTATTACTGACGACTCCTCGAATGTACCATATGAGGACTGAATCCATGTCAATTGGTGGGGGTGGGGCGAGGTGAACTCATCTTTGAAGAGAGCCTCGTAGAAACTTTTCATGGCATGTTGTACGTTCTCCTACGACGAGCTTTACGTGTAGGATTGGGCAGTCCTTTTTCTTGAGGTTCAATCTACTTGCTTAAACTCGAAAGGGTGCTTGAGCAATGAGGATGTCGTTATCTGAAAGGTAACCAGGCAGCTCTTCCATGATTCTTGCATGTGTGAGGGTAAGATCATCCTTAGCTTCTGGTTTTGAAATTTGAACATTCAAAAAAAGTGGGGGGTTTGTTGGCAGTTGGATGTTTGTCTCACTCTCCATATTTGAATCAGGTGGCTTATCCAGGGTTGTTTTTTCAATCCCTTGAATGGTGGAATTTGAAATTTGAATTTCCAACAATTGTGATCGGTTAGTTTGGGCGACTGGTTGCTCTGCCACTACTGGTGGTTTTCCTTTTTCAGTGGCTGATTGAAAATGAAACTGCATTTTCAGTCCGTTGATCACTGTCATCACATTTGTTGGGGGATTTTCCTTCACGTTGGACATGTAAATGCGCCCCTTCTTCTTCTAGTGGTACGTCGGGCAGTAAGGGAGAGGTGTGTTTTGTTCCAGATAGGCCAATTTCATTGCGTTTGACTGGTGTCCAACGAGTTTGAACCAGTTTCTTTGTTGGATGCTTCGTATAATTCTCAAAGCTTGGGGTTTGCGTAACTACACTCGGGTCTGCTTTCTTGCATGTATTGGTGGAGTGACCAATTTTCTTGCAATTTGTGCAGTAACTTAGCAGCTCTTCATAGCTAATTTTTTGCCAAATACCATCTTTTCTAACCCCTAACCACACCCTTGAAGGGAGTTCAGATAGGAGATCTACTTCCAAACATACCTTTGCGACATTTGGCCTGGTGAAGTTTTCGGTTGCTAAGTCTAGCTTGAGGGGTGTTCCCACTACTTGAGGAAGGCTAAACACCACATGTTTGTTGAAGCTAAAAGACTACTGGAAGTCCTTCAAACGTGATCCAAACGGGGACTATAGATGGCTCTTCGGTTGGGGTGAAGAGTGGATGCCACTTGAGAACTCTTATGTAACAACCACTAATGAACCAAGTGCTCTTAAGCCAACAACGGAGATAATCTTCCTCTAATGAAAATCCGATGATGATATGCTTGTAGTCCAGGAAACCAATTGTGAACTGACCTTTAAAGCCTATGGTGAGAAAATTATTGCGAAGTAGTTACATATTTGGCTTTCCCCGGGGAAAATTTCCTACCAACGTGTATCTAAAGGGGTAGTAAGTTGTTGAATTTCTTCATGGGAGAAGAATATGGCGGGTTGTCCTTTGTGTGATTGGAGGGCGTTCAAGGGTTTGTCGGGAGTTTGTGGCCGGATTCCTTGATTTTGACTGCCCGTGAGCACTTATTCAAATGTCTTAGGTTGCCCTTCAACCAATGGTTGAAGGGCAGCTTGATCGGCCATGGCCGAGAAAGCAAGGAGTAGAGACATCTTAAAGGATTAGGTTTTTTGTGTTTTAGACATGTTTCAGGAGTTTATCATCAATTGGGAGCTTTCTATTCAGCATCCTTCACATCAAAATTGATATTTTTGTCTGTAACCTTGCATCCCAAATCATTGTCCTTGTAAAGCTTAAGGGAAGGTATGTAGGGTTGATGAGATGGAGAAGACTCCTCTTGATGTAAGCTTCCATATCAGAACATCTTTTGCCTGTGAAGTGGTCAATGATTTCCCCAAGATGGGGTGAAATACTCTATCCCGTTCTGCTTGTGTGTATCTAGTGTCCAACGCACCAAGATTCCAGCCAGTGGTATTCCAAACTTGCGCAATCGTGATGTCTTGGTCATAAACATGCTCCATCTCTTGAGCTAGAGGACCCTGTTCAGTCCATGAGTCATACCAAAAAGAGGAGTTTCCACTTCGTAATAACACCTTAAGGTTAATTTCGGCTTCCTCCCGAACTTTTAACATCCTTTTCCATGTTGTGGATGCGGTTTTCGTTAGATGATCTTGTATTGTGCACGGATGTCTTGAACCGCGTGTGTATCTTGCTTGAAGCAAGTTGTGCCAAAGTGAATCGCCTTGATGAAATTTCCACCAAAGCTTGAGGCTGAAACCGTGTGCTATGTCTTTGAGAGAAGGAATTCCTAGGCCATTTGATTCCCTTGGTCTACAAACCTCTTTCCAAGTGACCCAATGTCGTCTCTGTCCTAGGTCGAATTCTCCCCAAAAAAAGTTCCCAAGCAGCCGATTCACCTCTTGGGTTACAGATTTTGGTGGTTGAAGGACCGCCAAAAGATAGATAGGGATGCTGGAGAGGACATGCTTTATGAGGATTAATTTTCCCCCTGGGGAAAGAAGCTTGGAGTGCCAACCATTAATCCTAGCTGTAATTTTATCAATCATCGGCTGGAAAAGTGCTCTCATTTTCTTTGCTTTTTGGATGGGACAGCCTAGGTATGTGAATGGAAAAGCTTTTTTAGCAAAGCCCATCTTCTGTTGGATCATCCTTGTTACGAGATAAGGGTGTTGCCTTGGGGAGGAAGAAAGAACTTTTAGCTTTGTTCACTTGTTGGCCAGTGAAGGATGCGAATTTGTTCAGGAATAACACTAGATTATCCACTGATTTTGCATTTTCCCTTGTAAATATGACTACATCATCTGCAAAAGCCAGATGGGAGATTGGTAGGCAATGACTGGGAGACCAAATTCCAGTATTCTTCCTTGCCGAACTTGGTTGTTTAAGTTCCTGGAGAAAACTTCCATCATGATGATGAAAAGCATAGGTGAAAGGGGATCACCTTGCCGAATTCCCCTTGAGGATTGAAAGAAACCTTTTGGGACCCCATTAATGAGGACGGAGAACCAGCAATGTTCAATGGCTTTTTGTATGAGAGAAATCCAAGAGTCACTGAACCCCATTTTCCCCATTATGGAGTATAGGCCGGTCCAAGAAAGCCGGTCAAAAGCCTTTGTGAGATCCAATTTGATGATGAGGTTTCCCCCTCGTGTTTTCCTATCCATATAGACCGGCTTTAGTTAAATCCACCATTTCTTGAACAAGAAGAATGTTATTCGTAATATCTCGCCCTTTCACATAGGCCACTTGCTCCTTTGAAATAATTTTAGGCAATATGGAAGCTAGCCGGTTAGCCAGAAGCTTTGTGCATATTTTGTTGAAAAAGGTACAAAGACTAATCGGCCAAAATTCGTTAATAGCTGCTGGGTTGACAACCTTTGGAATTAATGCGATTAGTGTACTGGTGAAAGTCCTTGGGAGATGAGCCCCCTAACAAAATCTTTGACAGCATTGTGCAAGTCTTTATGAATGATGTGCCAGCAACATGTGAAGAAGGTTCCGTTGTAACCATCTATCCCTGCTGCCCCTTCGGATTTAAAGCGAATGTGGCTTGCTTTACTTCCTCTAGTGTAGGATCAGCCAATAAAGTGTTGTTATCCTCTTGTGAAATCATTTGAGGAATGTTGGCTAGCAAAGATTGATCAACAGCAACATCATTGTCACACTGTAAGAGGGTTTGGAAGAAGTTAATCCCCTCCGATTCTATATCCACAATATTGTCTGTCCAAGCTCCATTGACCTTTATTTTAGAGATGTACAACCTTTGTCGCTTAGCCTTGAGTGAGGAGTGGAAAAAGTGTGTGTTTTGGGCCTCTTCTTTTAGCCACTTGAGTCCAGCCTTTTGCTTTCAATATTCCTCTTCCTTTGCTAGGCACTTTGTATAGCGGGCTTAAGCGTGAGATAACGCTATTTGGGTGTTATGGTTCGGGTGATTCAAAAAATTTTCCTCGCTAGCTTTCACCTCTGAGTCCGCTTCTTTGACCTGGCTAAAGATATTTCCAAAGATTGTATGGTTCCAATTATGCAGTTCTGCTTTTAGTCGTTTTAGGTTTTGCAGCTAGAATGAAGAGGAGAGAGCCAATACAAGGAAGATTCCAATTTACTTCTACTACCTGCAAGAAATTGTGATGTTTAGTCCACATGTTTAAGAAGCGAAATTGTTTAGGACCCGAGGAGCTCATTGGGGAAGAGTACTAGGAGGAGAATTGGAGAGTGATTGGAGCAAGTTTTGGACAGATGTTCCACTGCAATGTTCTGGAAAGTCGACAAGTAAGCATTATTGCAAACATATCTGTCAAGCCGCTTCCAAATAGTATGGCCAAGACGATTTCCCCTCCATGTGAATTTGCAGCCTTGGAAAGCTAAATCCGTCAATCCACAGTCTCGAAGGCAGTCATTAAACTCATGCATTGCATCCAAGTCTAGTGTTGATACTCCATTATATTCATCTGAAGAGGAAATGACATTAAAGTCACCCCTACAATCCATGGGGCAATGGATTGGTAAAGGTCTCAAAGCTCACTCCACAAACTTCTCCTCTCCTGCTTGGTGCATTTGGCGTAAATGAAAGAAGCCATACATGGTGTTTGAGCATTTTTCGGTGAGATGGATACATGAAGAATCTGGTCTGAGCTATGAATGACTGAAGCATCATGTGTAGTAGTCCAAAAAAACCATATTTGGCCATTGGTGTTTGTTGTACAGAATGAAATCTCAGTTTTGTGCAATCACATCCATCCTAGCCTTGTCCACCATAGGTTCCATTAAGGCTAAAACTTTTATTTTGTGGGATTTAACTAAAAGTTTGAGTCTTCTGAGTGAAGGTTTATTACCGACTCCTCGGATGTTCCATATGAGGACTGAATCCATATCAATTGGAGGGGGGAGGCGAAAGATGAACCCGGCTTTGAAGAGTGCCTGGTAGCAACTTTATGTGGCATGTTGTACGTTTTCCTACGATGAGCCTTACGTGTGGGAGTGGGCAGTCCTTTTGCATGGGGCGTAGGAAGCTTACTTATACACGTAGTAGAGGGTACTTGATCAATGAGGATGTCGTTATCTGAGAGGTAACCGGGCAGCTCTTCCATGATTCTCGCATGTGTGAGGGTAAGATCAACCTTGGCTGTTGGTTTTGAATTTTGAGCATTCGAAAAAAGTGGAGGGTTTGTTGGTAGTTGAGGGTTTGACTCTTTCTCCAAATTTGAATCAACTAAAATTACCTTATCCAAGGTTGTTTGTTCAATCCCTTCAATGGTGGAATTTGAAATTTGAATTTCAAGCTGATGTGATTGCCCGATTTCAGCAACTGGTTGCTCTTACACTGCTGGTGGTTCTTCCTTTTCTGGTGGCTGATCTGAAACTACATTTTCAGTTCGTTGTTTGCGGTCATCTCGTTCAGTGAGGGGATTTTTCTTCACGTTGTACCTGTCGAGGCTCTCATTCTTCCTCTAATGGTACTTCGGGCAGTTGGGAAGGGGTTTGTTTTATTCCAGATGGGCCAACTTCATTACATTTTACTAGTGTCCAGCAGGTTTGAGCCGGTTTCTTTGTTGAATGTTTCGTGTAAATCTCCAGGCCTGGGGTTTGTGTAGCTACAATCGGGTCAGCTTTCTTGCATGTGTTGGTGGTGTGGCCAATTTTCTTGCAGGTTGTGCAGTAACTTGGCATCTCTTCATAGCTAATTTTTTGCCAGATACCATCTTTTCCAACCCCTAACCATACCCTAGAAGGGAGCTCGGCTTGGAGATCTACTTCCACACATACCTTAGCAACATTTGGCCTGGTGAAGTTTGCAGTTGCTAGGTCTAACTTGAGGGGCGTTCCCACAGCTTGAGCAAGACTGAACTCTGCATGTTTGTTGAAGAAGACTGCCGAAAGTCCTTCAAATGTGATCCAAACGGGGATTATAGATGGCTCTTCTGTTGGAGTGAAGAGTGGATGCCATTTGAGAACTCTCATGTACCAACCACTAATGAACCAAGTGTTCTTAAGCCAACAACGGAGATAATCTTCCTCCAATGAAAATCTGATGATGATGTTCTTGTAGTCGAGAAAACCAATTGTGAACTGACCTTTAAAGCCGATGGTGAGAAAACTCTTGCAAAGTAATTCCATATTTGGCTTTCCCCGGGGAAAATTTCCAACCAAAGTGTATCTAAAAGGGGCAGCAAGTTGTTGAATCTCTTCATGGGAGAAGAATATGGCGGGTTCTCCTTTATGTGATTGGAGGGCCCTTTTCAAGGGTTTTTTTTGAATTTGCGTTCGATTTCCTTGAGTTTGGCTACCCGTGAGCACTTGTGCAAATGTCTTAGGTTGCCCTTCAACTGTTGGTTGAAGGGCAACTTGATCGGCCATGGCCGAGAAAGCAAGGAGTAACAAGAGTAGTTTTGGTTTTTAGAGTGAGAAAATGTAGAGAGAAGGGCAAAACCTAGAGGTTATTTTCTCAATCATTGGCTGGAAAAGAGCTTTTCTTTTCTTTGCCTTTTGAGTAGGGCGGCCAAGGTATGTAAAAGGAAGGAACCGTTGTACAAAATCTGTTTGGCATTGGATCAATCTTACTCTTCAAAGTGGAGCATTGGTTGAAGGGCAACCTAAGACATTTGCAGAAGTGCTCACGGGCAGTCAAAATCAAGGAATCCGGCCACAAACTCCCGACAAACCTTTGAAGGCCCTCCAATCACACAAAGGAGAACCCACCATATTCTTCTCCCATGAAGAAATTCAGCAACTTGTTGCCCCTTTTAAAGATACACGTTGGTAGGAAATTTTCCCGGGGGAAAGCCAAATATGGAACTACTTCGCAAGAATTTTCTCACCATAGGCTTTAAAGGTCAGTTCACAATTGGTTTCCTAGACTACAAGCATATCATCATCAGATTTTCATTAGAGGAAGATTATCTCCGTTGTTGGCTTAAGAACACTTGGTTCATTAGTGGTTGTTACATGAGAGTTCTAAAGTGGCATCCACTCTTCACCCCTACCAAGGAGCCATCTATAGTCCCCGTTTGGATCACGTTTGAAGGACTTCCAGCAGTCTTCTTCAACAAACATGCGGTGTTTAGCCTTGCTCAAGCAGTGGGAACTCCCCTCAAGCTAGACTGAGCAACCGAAAACTTCACCAGGCCAAATGTCGCAAAGGTATGTGTGGAAGTAGATCTCCTATCCGAACTCCCTTCTAGGGTGTGGTTAGGGGTTGGAAAAGATGGTATTTGGCAAAAAATTAGCTATGAAGAGCTGCCAAGTTACTGCACAGATGTGTAAATTACAAGAAAATTGGTCACTCCACCAATACATGCAAGAAAGCAGACCCGAGTGTAGTTACGCAAACCCCAAGCCATGAGAATTATACGAAGCATCGAACAAAGAAATCGGCTCAAACTCGTTGGACACCAGTTAAACTCAATGAAATTGGCCCATCTGGAACAAAACACACCTCTCCCTTACTGCCCGAAGTACCACTAGAAGAAGAAGGGACGCATTTACATGTCCAACGTGGAGGAAAATCCCCCGGCAAATGTGATGACAGTGATCAACGGACTGAAAATGCAGTTTCAAATCAGCCACCGGAAAAAAGAAAACCACCAGTAGTTGCGGAGCAACCAGTTGCCGAAACTAACCGATCACAATTGCTGGAAATTCAAATTTCAAATTCCAACATTCAAGGGATTGAAAAAACAACCCTGGATAAGCCACCTGATTCAAATCTGGAGAGTGAGTCAAACATCCAACTACCAACAAACCCCCCACTTTTTTCGAATGTTCAAATTTCAAAAACTAGCTGCTAAGGATGATCTTACCCTCACACATGCGAGAATCATGGAAGAGCTGCCTGGTTACCTTTCAGATAATGACATCCTCATTGCTCAAGCACCCCCTTCGAGTTTAAGTAAGCTGATTGAACCTCAAGAAAAAGGACTGCCTAATCCTACACGTAAAACTCGTCATAGGAGAACGTACAACATGCCACGAAAGGTTTCTACGAGGCTCTCTTCAAAGCTGAGTTCACCTCGCCCCACCCCCTCCAATTGACATGGATTCAATCCTCATGTGGAACATCCGAGGAGTCGATAATAAATCTTCACTCAAAAGACTCAAACTTTTAGTTAAATCCCACAAAATAAAAGTCTTAGCCTTAATGGAACCTACGGTGGACAAGGCTCGGATTGACGTAATTGCTCAAAGATTAGGATTTCAATTCTGCACAACAAACACCAACGGCCAAATATGGCTATTTTGGAGTGTTGCACATGTTGCTTCAGTCATCCACAGCTCAGACCAGCTTCTTCATGTTTCCATTTCGCCGAAAAACGTCCAACAACCATGCATGGCCTCTTTCATTTACGCCAAATACACCAAGCTTGAGAGGAGAAGGTTGTGGAATGAGCTTCGAGATCTTCACCAACCTACCATCCCATGCATTGTGGGAGGTGACTTCAATGTCATTGCCTCGACGGATGAATACAAAGGGATTTCAACACTAGATTTGAACGCAATGAATGAGTTTAATGATTGCCTGCGAGACTGTGGATTGATGGATTTAGCTTTCCAAGGCTGCAAATTCACTTGGCGGGGAATCGTCTTGGTCACACTATTTGGAAAAGGCTTGATAGATATGTTTGTAATAATGCTTTCTTGTCAACTTTCCATAACATTACAGTGGAACATCTGTCCAAAACTTGCTCGGACCACTCTCCACTCTTCTCCGCTCTTCCTCAATGAGCTTCTCGGGTCCTAAACAATTTTGCTTCTTAAACATGTGGACTAAACACCACAATTTCTTGCAGGTAGTAGACTGGTAATGCAAACGGGAATCTTCCTTGTGTTGGCTCTCCCCTCTTTATCCTAGCTGCAAAGCTAAGACGACTCAAAGCAGAATTGCGTAATTGGAATCATACAATCTTTGGAAACATCTTTAGCCGGGTCAAAGAAGCTGACTCAAAGGTGAAAGAATGCGAGGAAAATTTCTTGAACCATCCAAACCAAAGCACCCAAATTGCTCTATCCCATGCCCAAGCTCTCTATACAAAGTGCCTAGCACAGGAAGAGGCATATTGGAAGCAAAAGACTGGTCTCAAGTGGCTAAAAGAAGGGGACCAGAATACTCACTTCTTCCACTCTTCACTCAAGGCTAAACGGTAAAGTTGCACATCTCAAAAATTAAGGTCAATGGTGCGTGGACAGTGTGAAACCCAGTATTTTACTAGCCTTGTTCTTTGATTTTTTTTAACTGGTTTAAAGAGTTTTTCATATTATTTTTAGTCATTAAGTACTTCAACTTATTCGTTTTTCAATTCGGCAAATTTCAAATTCGGTTTACGCGATTTCGGTTCCGGCGGGTAAACGGGTCAAAAGTTGGACTAAGTGTAATTAGTGCATTGTGGTGTGTGAGTGTTGTATGATGGCTGAATTATTCAAAAAATGTTAATTTAGTAGCAAAAATTAGTTTTTGGGTTAAATAGTCAACTTGGAGACTATTTGGTCAAATGGGGAACTATTTGGGTCAACCTTGGAATCTTTTTAGTCTTCTTCTTGCTTTGTTTCTTCCTCATTTCTCCTAGCTGCTGGCCGAAACTTCTCTTCCCCATTTTCCCCAAAATTTTCTTGGATATCAAGTATAATCACTTGGAAGGTAAGATTTTATGTATTTTAGCACTTTATGGCTTATGGGCTTTATGATCCAAGCTTTAATTTCAAGTTTTGTAGGATTCTTTATGGCTGAAAAAAAAAGAACCCTCTTTGCAGCCTTATATGTTATGATTTATGTATGTTATGGGTTGTTTTTAGTGTTTTGGAGGTTGGGAAGTGATTGGGGCCTTCTGTTTATCAAAAATACCTGTCTCTTATACACATTTTCGGTTTTTGTGGAAAACTGAGCTTATTATCTCCTAATCTAGCTGTAATACGAATTTGAGGGGTTAACTAAGTGTTTTGACTGGGGTTTTAGCTTGTCGAAGTTGGTCGGAATTTGTGAATAGGTCATTTTTGACCAAAGAGCTGTTGGTGTCGTTTTCTATCGTTTCGCGTCGTTTCTGCTTCCCTCCCTCATTCTTTAACTTCTACATCTCTTCTAAGAGTCCTCTTATACCTGTTTTAGGTACCACGCCACCTACCGCCGGCGACTCGCGTCGCGTTCAGTGATCATTTGTGCAGTTTTTGCTTTGATAGGTGGGTAACATAGACCCTCTTCCACTTGTATTTTGTTTAACAACTTTCAAAATATGTTTGGATGGATTTTAGAATGTGTATGATGTTTGGAACTACACTTTTACCAAGTTTTAGAACTATTACATATGAAATCGGGACCAAGCTATTTTATGTTAATCAATTGATATGTTTGCAAACTCTTTTGATATGAAAGCATTTTATGACTGTTTTGGCTCATAGGTGACCTAGGTATATAATTTTGGATGTGTTTGGAAATGTTTGATTTGGGGAGAACCGATTCTATGGTCATCCATGGGACGCCATGGTGACTGTGTATAAGAGACAGTCTGAACCTTTAACATTCTTTTCCATGTTGAGGAGGCAAATGATACAAATCAACTGAGGATTTCTTACTATAAAAGGTATGTCTCATTATACACATCTAGCCCTGTATAAGAAACACATCTTAGATGTGTATAGCCTGACGTCTAAATGGCATGATACATTTTAGAAACTGCTTCATGCAAATAGAAAGCAAGAGATTAAAGAGATGACAGCTTTTGAGCAAGACTTGGCCCCATTTGAAGAGCTTTTATGATATCCACTGAGCTAGTTATGCTCATCCCACGTGATTTATAATTTTTCAAATTAGGTGCTCGTTTTGACTCTCCATCACGTTAGCACTTTTAGATTTTCTCCGATTCCACATTACTTGGTAGGACTCTGGATAAGTCAGGATAGCTGCTACTTTTGTTTGGAGTTGGTGAGTGATATCGAATAGGTTTTGTATTGATGACTCTAGAGGTTTCTGTTGTTGCATCTTTTGTACTAAGAATGAATTTTGTAATTCGTATTTTTTTGTGTAAAATGAAATATTCGGTTTTATAGTTAAGCAAAGAAATGGTTTGATGGTTCTTTACATTGCGGTTAAGTTTGTTGCTCTGTTCGTTTGTGCCTTGCGCTTTGGGCCAGTGTACCATTAGCGCGGCGTGTTACGGTCCTGTTTTTGGGGCGTGACATCAAGACAATATTGTGGATATAGAATAAGAAGGGATCAACTTCTTTCAAACTCTCTTGCAGCGTGACAATGATGTTGTCGTTGATCAATCTCTACTAGCCAACATCCCTCAAATGATTTCACAGGAGGATAACAGCATCTTATTGGCCAAACCTACTCTAGATGACGCATTCGCTTTAAATCCAGAAGAAGCAGCAGGGATAGATGGTTATAATGGAACCTTCTTCACATGTTGCTGGCACATCATTCACAAGGACTTACACAACGCTGTAAAAGATTTTGTTATGTGTACTCAACTCCCAAGGACTTTCACTAGTACACTAATCGCATTGATTCCAAAGGTGGTCAACCCAACAACTTTTAATGAGTTTTGGCCAATTAGCCTGTATCTTGCACATTTTTCAACAAAATATGCACAAAGCTGCTAGATAACCGACTAGCTTCCATATTGCCTAAAATTATTTTCGAGGAGCAAGTGGCTTACGTGAAAGGGTGAGATATTACGGATAACATTCTTCTTGCTCAAGAAATGGTGGATTATATGGATGGGAAAACACGAGGAGGAAACCTCATTATCAAGTTGGACCTCTCCAAAGCTTTTGATCGGCTTTCTTGGACCAGTCTATACTCCATAATGCGAAAGATGGGAATCAATGACACCTGGATTTCACTCATACACAATG
The DNA here is from genome assembly GCA_025175665.1 of Cinchona pubescens. Lineage (NCBI taxonomy): Eukaryota > Viridiplantae > Streptophyta > Magnoliopsida > Gentianales > Rubiaceae > Cinchona > Cinchona pubescens. Next base: position 1,759,869 of record JANKKI010000048.1, read on the forward strand.
CCATTGAACATTGCTGGTTCTCCGTGCTCATTAATGGAATCCCAAAAGGCTTCTTTCAATCCTCAAGAGGAATTCGGCAAGGAGATCCCCTTTCACCTATGCTTTTCATCAGTATGATAGAAGTTTTCTCCAGGAACCTAAACAACCTGGTTCGGCAAGGAAGAATAATGGAATTTGGTCTCCCCAGTCATTGCCTACCAATCTCCCATCTTATTCTTTGCTTTTGCAGATGATATAGTCATCTTCACAAAAGGAAATGCAAAATCAGTGAACAATCTAGTGTTATTCCTGGATAAATTCGCATCTTTCACTGGCCAACAGGTGAACAAAGCTAAATGTTCATTTTTCCTCCCCAAGAAAACACCTTTAGCTCGAACATGCATGATCCAACATAATACGGGCTTTGCTAAGAAATCTTTCCCATTCATGTACCTAGGCTGCCCCATCCAAAAACAAAGAAAAGAATAGCACTCTTCTAGCAGATGATTTAGAAAATTACAGCTCGGATTAGTGGTTGGCATTCCAAGCCTATCTCTCCGAGGGGAAAACTAATCCTCATAAAGCATGTCCTCACCAGCATTCCTATCTATCTTTCGGTGGTCCTCCAACCACCAAAAGCTGTAATCCAAGAGGTGAATCGGCAACTTGCAAATTTTTTTTGGGAAGAATCTGCCCTAGGAAAGGGAAGACATTGGGTGGCTTGGAAAGAGGTTTGTAAACCTAGCTTACTCCATCATCAAATGGTCTAGGAATTCCTTCTCTCAAAGACATAGCACACGGCTTCAGCCTCAAGCTTTGGTGGAAATTTCGTCAAGGCAATTCACTATGGTGCAGCTTTCTTCAAGCAAGATACATACGCGGTTCAATGCACCCTTACACAATAAAAGAAAAGCAGATCGCCTCCTCAACATGGAAAAGAATGTTAAAGGTTCGAGAAGAGACTGAACTTAACCTTGTGGTGCTCCAGCGAAGTGGAAACTCCTCTTTTTGGTATGACTCATGGACAGAACGTGGCCCTTTATCCCAAGACATGGAACAAGTTTTTGACCAAGACATCACAATTGCGCAAGTTTGGAGTACTACGGGCTAGAATCTCAATGCGTTGGACACTAGATACACACAAGCAGACCGGGATAGAATATTTCATGCTATATCGGGGAAATTGTTGACCACTTCACAAGCAAAAGATGTGCTGATATGGAAGCTTACATCAAGAGGAACCTTTTCCATCTCATCCAACAGCCCTACCAACCATTCCTTCAAGCTTTACAAGGATAACGATTTGGGATGCAAGGTTACAGACAAAAATCTCTTTCTTCATGTGGAGGTTGCTAAATAGAAAGCTCCCAATTGATGATATACTCCTGCAGCATGGCTTTGCTCTTACCTCACGATGTAGCTTCTGCGAAGCATCACAAGAAACCCTGTAGCACCTTTTCACAACATGTCTTTGGCCCTCACGGATATGGCACTTTTTTGAGTCTTGGTTGGAACTGGAATTCCCGCAATCAATTACAATTGTAGAAAAGCTCAATTCTTGGTGGTGGCATCCAACCCCTTCACCCACAATGGCGGCGATTCACAAAATCATTTCAAGCCTGATTTGCTAGTCCATATGGAAAGGCCGAAACACGCTGCTCTATGAAGGCAAAAAGACCCAACCCAAGCTACATCATAACTGAAATATGTGCTGCCTTGGAAAACCTTTCCACAATTCAACCTTTCACACGCTACTGCCAAGTGGATGAACCCTCCTCCTATCTCAAGTTTTAAGACATGGTTTCATCCACCACAAACCAAGGGATCTTATTGCAGTGAGCTGGTCTCCCCCTCCTCAAGGAGTGACAAAGCTTAATGTTGACAGCGCGTCTAAAGGAAACCCGGGGAATGCGGCTGGAGGAGCAATCATCCGAGATCATAATGGTTAGTTTTATGGTGCATTTTCCAACTTCTATCACAATCAGTCCAACCTTAAAGCGGAAATGATGGCCCTGATAGATGGATTAAAACTCTGCGCCAAGTTTCAACTCTCATCAGTTCAAGTAGAGATGGACTCACTCTTAATCATTAACCTTTTGAATGGCAAAGCAACACCGCATTGGAGTATTGATCCCCTAGTGCAACTTATTTATCATCTTGTTGTAGGAAAGAAATTTTCTTTTGTACATGTTTTTAGGGAAGCAAACCAAGTAGCAGACACCCTAGCCAATGAGGGTATAAAAAATGAGACATATCTTGAGTATAACCAGCGCACAATCGTGGACCAAACATTGTAAAAGGCGTGGTTCGGCTGGATGCTCAAAAGTGTCCCTACATCCGGCTTTGTAAAAATTGAATTTGGTTCTTAATAAATTAATTACCCGTCTTGGGTTTTATAAAAAAAAAAAAAAGAATTCCTCCTCTAATTGCCAAGCCAGAATTACCTTTTCAAGTCCCATTAACATTAAATTTAAAGATGCCAAGAGATGGGGCAGTCCATTTAACAGCAATTGCTTTTCGTTGCTTAGTTTGGATCGACTGATGGCAAATTCCTTTAGAGAGTAGAAGATCATCAGCCGCCACCTGCCTTTTGAAAGGATAAATGGAGGAAATACTTTTCAAATAAGCTCAAGAATCCATAATGATCAGTTGAGCATTGGTTACCACTCCTTCAAAATTTGCCTTGTTTCTTGCTTTCCACACAAACCAACAAATGATACTGGGGATAATTTTGTGAAGAGACCCAACTATTGCTGAGGGGAAGAAAGACCACCACCAGGAGTTAATTTTTGCAAAATATTGAAGTTGTAGGAGGAAATGTCAGTTCCAGCCATGCTTCAAAACATAGCCAAATCTACTTAGCAATTCACACTCTACAAATAAATGATCACATGATACCTCATTGTTGCAAAAACAACATTGGGAAGTTAGCGAGAATCCAATCTAGGAGAGTGAATCATCAGGTGGAAGACTCTTGTTCAACAAGCTCCACATGAAGACTAAAATTTTCAGTTGAAGTCTCCTATCCCATATCATTTGCCTTCAGAAAACCTTTGCATTTGGTACAAAAGTGGAGGAAACTGAGAAATTACCCTTGGGTGTTAATGTCCATACAATCTCACCCGGTTCCTCTGTCAGGAAAATCACTTTGCTTTAAATTGTTTCAACAATGCGGTTAGTTCTTCATTGGAATATAATCTATTTAAAGAGGAAAGATCCCAGCCATTGGAATTTCACACTTGTGCCATCGTGAGGGATTTGATCATAAACTTATTCCACCTTGGGTCCCAACGGCCCTCGTCTGAAGTCCCAACCAAGGGTCAAACCAGAAAGAGCAACATGCATTCCTTATCAAAAATAAGGTATTCTGTTCAGCATCATGGCGGGCTCTTAACATTCTTTTCCATGCATAAGAGTCCCCTGATGACTCATTGACCACACAAGGATGATGATGGCCTTTAAGATATCTCTCTTGGAGGAACTTACTCCAAAGTGAATCTCCTTTCCAAAATTCGTAGCACAATTTGAGGCTAAAACCATGCATTATCTCGACAAGGGATAACACTTCTAGACCATTCGATATTGTTGGCAGGCAAATTTTGGCCCAAGAAATCCAATGACACTTTTTTTTTATTTTATAAAACCCAATGCGGGTGGTTTATTTATTAAGAACCAGATTCAATTTTTACAACGCCTGATGTAGGGACATTTTTTAGCATCCAGCCACACCAAACCTTTTACCATGTTAGGGATTGTGTGCTGGTTATACTCAAGATATGTCTCATTTTTTAGGCCCTCATTGGCTAGAAAGTTTAGAAAAGGTACTTGGTTTGCTTCCCTAAATACATGTACAAAAGAGAAATTCTTTCCTATGACAATATGATAAATAAGCTGCAGTAAGGAATCGATACTCCAAGGTGGTGTTGCTTTGCATTCAAAATGTTAATGATTAAAAGTGAGTCCATTTCCACTAGGATCGATGAGAGTTGCAACTTGGCATAGAGTTTTAATCCATCTACCAGGGTCATCATTTCTGCTTGAAGGTTGGACTAACTGTGACAGAAGTTGGAAAATGTACCATAAAACTGACACTTGTGATCTCGGATGATGCCTCCTCCAGCAGCATTGCCCGGGTTTCCTTTAGACGCACCATCGACATTAAGCTCTACCATTCCTTGAGAAGGGGGAACCAGTTCACTGCAATGAGGTTCCTGGGTTTGTGATGGATGAAACCATGTCTTAGAACTTGAGATAGGAGTAGCTCATCCACTTGGCAGTAGCGTGTGAAAGGCTGAATTGTGGAGAAGTTTTCCAAGGCAGCACATATTTCAGAAAGTTATGGTATAGCTTGGATGGGTCTTTTTGCCTTCATATAGCACCGTGTTTCGGACTTTCCATGTGGACCAGTAAATCAGGCTTGGAATGATTTTGTGAATTGTTGCCATTGTGGGTAAAGGGGTAGGATGCCACCACCATGAATTGAGCTTTTCCATTATTGTGTAAGATTGCGGGAACTCCAATTCCAACCAAGACTCAAAAAAAGTGCCATATCCGTGAGGACCAAGAACATGTTGTGAAAATGTGATCCAAGGTTTCTTGAGATGCTTCACAGAAGCTACATCGTGAGGTAAAAGCAAAGCCATGTTTTAGGAGTATATCATCAATTGGGAGCTTTCTATTCAGTATCCTCCACATGAAAATTGAGATTTTTGTCTGTAACCTTGCATCCCAAATCATTGTCCTTGTAAAGCTTAAAGGGAAGGTAGGTAGGGTTGATGAGATGGAGAAGACTCCTGTTGATGTAACCTTCCATATCAGAACATCTTTTACCTGTGAAGTGACGTTGACCAGTCAACGATTTCCCCAAGATGGCGTGAAATACTCTATCCCGATCTGCTTGTGTGTATCTAGTGTCCAATGCACCAAGATTCCAACCAGTAGTATTCCAGACTTGCGCAATCGTGATGTCTTGGTCATAAACATGTTCCATCTCTTGAGCTAGAGGACCCTATTTAGTCCATGAGTCATACCAAAAAGAGGAGTTTCCACTTCATAATAACACCTTAAGGTTAATTTCGGCTCCTCCCGAACTTTTAACATCATTTTCCATGTTGTGGATGCGGTTTGCATTTCTTGTATTGTGCACGGATGCCTTGAACCGCATATGTATCTTGATTGAAGGAAGTTGTGCCAAAGTGAATCGCCTTGACGAAATTTCCACCAAAGCTTGAGTCGAGTTCCCCTTCTACTTTCGTGAGCTGCAATTGTGCACAAAGTTTGAGACCATCCACCAAGGTAAATGCTTCCGCTTGTAAATTGGATTGGAAAAGATAATTGTTACTAAATGCTTTGATTGTATCAGGTTTCCATGGTGATCTCTAATAACTCCGCCACCGACCGCCAACCCTGGATTTCCTTTTGAGGCCCCATCAACGTTGAGTCCAATGACACTTCTAATTGGCTTTCGAAACACCTAAAAGAAGTTAGCAAATTGCCTCTCCAACTCCTTAAGGACAGGTTTTGAGGGAACATAAATGCCAATTGGAAGATGGGAATTCTACTAAGAACATGTTTAATGTGAATTAGCCTGCCTTTGGGAGATAGACCATCCACAAATTCTTGAAGCCAATTTCTCAATCATTGGCTGGAAAAGCACCTTCCGATTCTTTGTTTTCTTTTTTCTTTTTAATCAAACACCCGTGGAGGTGAAATTTTATTAAATGGACAATTAACCTTTACAATGGCGAATGTAGGGAAAGCTCCTAGAATCCAAAGACAGCAATCCTTTTGCAATAGGTATTGAGTCTCTGGAATACTCAACAAATGTCCTTGACCTAATGCCCTTGACCTAATGCCCTCATATTGCTAAACAATCGGCTATTTGGTTTACTTCTCTAATTACATGGGTAAAAGTAAACTTTTTGTCTTTTACAAACTCAAGAACGAACTGAATTTCCGAGTCAATACTCCATGGAGTTTGTGCTTTGCCTTGTAGGATATGTACTAGGACTTTGCGAATCCATTTCCAACAAAACTTGCTGAAGCTGTAGCTTGTCACATAGCATGAGCCCATCCTTGAGTGCTAAAGCTTCTACTTTTAAACTGGTTTGTTGATTATAAAAGTTACAAAATGCTTTCAGAACATGTCCCTTGTAGTCTCGAATTATACCACCTCCAGCTGCCATCCCCAAATTCCCTTTTGAAGCTCCATCCACATTTAACTTGTAAGTTCCCCACGGAGGGCAAGACCAGCAAACCGATGTTACTTTCACTGGTTTGGCTGGTATGTATTGGTGAATGACTCCATGAGCCAACAACAAGTCATCAGCCACTCCCTTCCTATTGAAAGGTTTGACAAGAGAAAACAGGGAGTCTATCCTTCAAATGAGAACAAATCTCCGCGATAAGTCTTTGAGTTGAGACTCCCTGTTCTTTGTAGATGAGCTTGTTTCTTGCTTTCCATGCAAACTAGCATATGAAACTAGGAATAATTTTATGCAGAATACCAGTTGCAGCCGAGCTTGATGAGTTCCACCACCATGAATTGAGCTTGTCCAGAATGGTGCTTGTTGTTGGAAAAGGCAGCTCCATGCAATTTTTAAAAACTTCCAAATTGGCCTTGTCATTCGGCACTCCACAAACAAGTGATTGGCAGTTTCACTGTTGTTACAGAAACAACTCTTTGAGGCCATAGAATAGACAATTTTTGTAAGGGCATCAACTAGGGGAAAATGGTTGTTTAACAAACGTCACATGAAGATTGAAATTTTAAGTTGGATTCTATCATTCCAAATCATTTTCCTAGTGAAAGATGCTGCTCGTGTAGGGAATGTGGAAGAGATGGAAAAGGTTCCACTTTGGGATAGCATCCACACTAATTTAATGTCCCTTTCTTCTGCCAACACAATCACTTTATTGTCAAGAAGTTTCCCCAATTTCCGCACCTCGTCATTGGAATATCTAGTGTCTAATGTGAAAAGGTCCCAATTGTGTGTTCTCCAGACTTGTGAAATCTTGAGATGTCCATCATGTACGTGATCAACAAGTTGATATAGTGGCCCCTTGTTCCATCCACATATCGTACCAAAAGGAGCAGGTTGCTTCCCTAAGAAAGAAAAGCATATGGTTTTCAACATGCTCTCGGGCAGCTAGCATTCTTTTCCATGTGGATGAGTGATATGGATCCGAACAGCCTGAAAATGTGTCAAGATGAGGAGATGAAAGATGGAGCCAGCATGGATTCACTCTTGCCAAGATTGGAGTACATTCGTGGTATTTCGATCAAGTTGGATTGGACTATTCTCAATTCAATATAATACATGATGTCCAATTCTTCAAAGTGAAGCACAAGTGGAGATCCTTTAAGTGCAAGAAGGCTGAATTTCCTTTTCAAGTTTATTTTAGTTTGGTCTTTATTATGTAAAGCCCAATAGTAGTTTAAGTTTGTGTAAATTGGGCTAGTTTTAAGTTGGGTTTAAGTTGGGTTTAGTTGTTGATTTAATTCTTAGTTTTTAGGCTCATTAATTAGCCTTAATAAGGCCCATTTAGCTCAAATCTTGGGGCCACTTATGGCTTAACCCTAGCACTACTTTTTTAGGAGTTTTTAAGCTAGTTTTTAGGATTTCTATAAGCCTGTGAATAGGCCTCATCATATGGACGAATTGACAGCATATTTCTATCAATAATATTCATCTTTTTCATGAGAAAAAAGTTCTTTCTTTTAATTTTTGGATTAAGACTTTGTTGGGATCATCGCTTGAGCAACGGGGATTGTTCTAACCGACTTATAGATTTGGTTCTTGCCTGATTGATATAGGCAATGGGTCAATTCTCGCTTTAAATCTTGTTAAGAGTTTGGTTCTTGTCTCGCTATATACAACGGGTTGAATTCATTGCTTGATTCATGTGTGTTCTTTTAATTTCTTTCTTATTCTTAAGTGCTACTTGCTTGTTTTTGTGTGCTTAGTTTCCTTTATTTTTATTTGGTAAATTTGCTTACAAAATTCTTATTTGCCTTCTATACGTTTTGTTGCTTCACGTAGTCTCGGATATTTTGTTGTCTCTTGTTCTTTGAAGCTTAAATCCAAAAGTTTTGTGTCTCTTATTTGTCGTTGGCCCGTGATTATTTGTTTTCTTTGACTTCCAACCAATTAAGTGGTTAAGACATAATTGGAGCTCACTTTGGTCTTAACCACCTAACCAATTAAGTGGTTAAGACAATATCAACAATCAAGGTAAATGGGTCCTGGACTAAGGACGTGCAAATAATTAAGGCTGAAGGGATTAAATTTTTCCAAGAGCTTTTGTCTTGTGATGATTCCACAATTATTGATCATTCTTTGATGGATAATCTCACGGACATGATCACAACTAAGGACAACCAGTTTTTTCTTGCAACCGAGCTCACAACACAAGAATTGAAGGATGCTATGTTCTCTCTTAATCCTAATGGTACTGCTAGAATTGATGGCTACAATAGGTTTTTTTTACCACTTGTTGGGGAATCATCCAATAATATGTCTTTCATGTGTAAAGGACTTCTTAAAAGGAGAAAAGCTGCCAAGAATTTTCACGAGTACCCTTATTGCGTTGATCCCAAAATCAGGCAATCCATCATTTTTTAATGAAGATAGACCCATTAGGATGTGTACCTTCTTAAGTAAAGTTGCACAAAAATTTTGGCTAATAGACTTTCTACTATTTTTTTCATGGATTATTTCTTTTTAAGAAGTACCTTATGTGCATGAGAGAGAAATTGCAAACAACATTCTACTAGTTCAGGAGATGATTGATTTTATTGATCAGAAAACTCGAGGAGGCAATATGCTGATAAAACTCGACCTAACCAAGGCATTTGATAGGCTTTCTTGGCCCTTTCTCTATGCAATATTGTGGAAACTTGCCTCAGATTTGAAGAAGAATGGATTTCTTTAATAAGGAATATCTTGGAGGATTGTTGATTTTCCATTCTCATCAATGGTGCACCAACGGGATTCTTCAAATCTTCTAGAGAAGTTTGACAAGGTGACCCATTATCACAACTACTATTTATAATTACGCTGCAAACTTTCTCTCAAGGATTAACGAACCAATTTTAATTGGGGGAAATTTCAGAATTTTCCCTGCCGAGATATCGTCTAGCTATCTCCCACTTAACGTTTGCTGATGATATTGTCATTTTCACTAATGGAGAACTCAAATATATAAAAAAATCTTATGGCCTTTCTATCTCAATTTGAAACCTCATTGGGATAGCTTTTTAGTAAGTCTAAAAACTCTTTTAACTTATCCAAAAAGGCATTAGTAGCTCGAATCAGGAAGATCCACTCTAAAACAGGTTTGTCAAGAAATCTTTCCCTTTGTTCTACTTAATATGTACAATTCAGAAAGCAAAGAAGCGGAAAATGCTTTTGCCAACCGATGATTGAGAATGTAGCTTCAAGAATTCATGGATGGCAAACTCGGTTCCAATCCCCTGGAGGTAGGCTAATTCTTATTAAACATGCTCTTAGTAGCATTCCTATTTTCCATTTGGCAGTTATTTCCCTTCCAAAATCAGTCTTCAAGGAGTTGGAGAGGCAATTTGCAAACTTTTTTTACGGAGTCTCGGAAGCTAATCATAATATTCACTAGGTTTCTTGGGCCACAATAAGTCAACCAACAACATCGAATGGTCTGGGAATCTCAACCCTTGTAGAGGTAATCCATGGTTTTAGCATGAAATTGTGGTGGAAATTTCAAAAAGGAGGTTCACTTTGGAGTACCTTCCTTCAAGGGAAATACCTTAGAGGCCATCATTATCCTTGTGTGGTCAATGAGTCATTGGGGGGATTCTTTTACGTGGAAAAGGATGTTGAGGGCCCGTTACGATGTTCAAAAGCATATATTGTTTTTGATAAGAAATGCACATGTTCCTTCTGGACTTTGATCCTTGGATGGAACAAGGGCCTTTATTGCACAAGTTGGAGCAAGTCCACGATAAACTTCTCACGGTAGCACAAGTGTGGAATTCTAATGGTTGGAATCTTTCCTCTTTTGACGGTTGATATTCCAATGAAGAACTGACACGCATTGGCAAGACACTCAAAAACAAAATGCTTTTCTTGAAGGATAAATCGGATAAATTTATATGGACCCTAACAACCAAGGGTACCTCTCGATTTCCTCTACTTGTGAACCAAAAGCAAAGGTTTTTTCACAGTAAATGATAAGGGATGAGAAACTTTAGCTAAAATTTCAGTCTCCATGTGGAGATTGTTGAATAAGCATTTTCCACTTGATGACACACTCCCCAAGATTGGTTGCTTGCTAGCTTCCAAATGCTATTTTCCAAAAATAAGGAATCTTGTGATCATTTATTTGTAGAATGTGAAATATCTAAGCAAGTTTGGCAATTTTTCAAAGCATGGCTGGAGTAGACATTACTACACCATCAACTTCCATACTATACAAATTAAACTCCTAGTGGTGGACTTTTTCCCCTTCGACAACTATTGGAGCTCTACACAAAATTCTCCCATGTATCATTTCTTGGTTTGTGTGGAAAGCAAGCAAAAAGGCAATCTTTGAATGAGTGGTAAGCATCGCTCAGCGAATCATTACAGATTTTCAAATCTTATTTGAAAAGTATTTCCTCTATTTATCCATTCACAAGGCAGGTGGCGGTTGATGATCTTCTACTCTCTAAAGGAATTTGTCATCAATTGATCCAAACTAAACCAAGAAAGGTAATTGCTGTTAAATAGGTAACACCCCTCTTTTTGGCACCTTCAAATTGAATGTTGATGGGGCTTGAAAAGGTAATTCGGGCTTGGTAGCTGGAGGTGCAATTCTTTGAGAAATGGATAGCTTGTTAAGGCTTTTTGCAGCTTTTACAACCAGCAAACTAAATTGCAAGTGAAGGTAATGGATCTGGTCGATGGACTTAAGATAAAGTCCGTGCCAGCAAATGCAATTACAATAGGTTGAAGTGGAGATTGATTCATTAACTTCAGTAAACATTTTGAATGGCAAAGCAACACCTGCATGGACAATTGACTAGCAACTATAATTCGTTAAGGAGCTTTATTTTTTATTTTTTAAAGCAAACACCCGAATTAGATGAGGACTTATTAGAAAAGCTCAAGATTTACAAAGGCGAATGTAGGGATGTCCCTTGGCATCAAAGATAACCAAACCTTTCACATGAGAGGGAATGGTATCCAGATCGTATTCAACATACATGGGTGTAATAATGCCCTCATTTGCTAACCTATCTGCTACTTGATTTGTTTCCCTAAATACATGTGAGAATGACACAACGCTGCCTTCTTGGAGCCATTTGATGAGCTGGAGTTCATTGTCAATGCTCAGTGGTGGCGCGGACAACCCTTTCATGATATTAACGAGAAGTAGAGAGTCCATTTCTACCTCCACAGCACGTAGGTGTTAAGAGCAACACATTTAGAAGATTTTAGGCCATCTACAAGGGCAAGGACCTCGGCCTTCAAATTGGTTTGAGAAGAGTAGCCATTGGAGAAGGCCTTGATGCAGTGCCCATGGTGGTTTCTAAGGATGCCCTCTCCCACCGCCAAACCTGGGTTCTCTTTTGAAGCCCCATCCACATTCAACTTGAGGACACCATAAGGAGGACAGTTCCACTTAACAGAAAGTATTCTCCTGGGTTGCAAGTAAAGAAGTTGGCTGCAAATCCCATGTGAAAGAAGCAATTCATCTGCCGCAATTACCTTTTGAAACAGATATATTGAGGAAACTGTCTTCAAATAAGCACAAATGTCAACAATGATTCTGGTGGCTGAGATGCTTATCCCTTGGAATGTAGCTTTATTTCTAGACTTCCAAATGAACCAGCAAACAATGCATGGAAGGATTTTATGTATTGCCCCCATTGTGGTAGAATGAGCGTGCGCAGCCCACCACCACGAGTTGAATGATTGAGCCATTGGCGGGTAAGTGGAAACATGAGATAGAGAAAGAGCCGTTGGATGTGAGGGTCCAAATGAGCTTGTCTGAATCCAAATCCCACAGGCAGATGACCTTGTCTTTAATGCAGTTCCCAATGTTGCGAAGCTCCTCAATGGAATATCTCCCGTCAAGTAAGGATAAATTCCATTCGCCAAATTCCACACTTGCCTCACTGAAAGGTGGCTATCATAAACTTGCTCCACCATGTTAAATTGTGGCCCGTGATCAGTCCATGTGTCAAACCAGAATGAAGAGTTGGCATTTTGGATGAGGAACAACATGTTTTGCTCCGCCGACTCACGAACGAGCAACATTCCATGTTAATGGGTCTCTAGGTGCTTCTTGAGCTACACAAGGATGAATGCAGCGGTTTAAGTATAGTCCATGGAGAAAGGACCTCCATAAGGAATGACCTTTCCGAAACTTCCACCATAATTTCATGCTAAAACCATGCACAACAGCCGCCAAATGAGTAATGCCGAGACCATTGGAGGAAGTCTGTGGTTGACAAATGGTAAACCATGCTATCCAATGATGTTTTGGAACCCCTTCCGAATCTCCCCAGAAGAAACCCGCAAATTGCCTTTCCAACTCCTTAAGGACTGAAAGTGGAGGAGTTAGGATTGCCATAAGAAAGATAGGGATGCAGTACACGTGTTTGATGAGAATAAATCGTCCTCCAGGAGGGAGCAATCGTATTTGCCAGCCATGAATGCGTGCTAGCACTTTTTCTATCATTGGCTGAAAAAGAACTTTCCATTTTTTTGCTTTCTAGATGGGGCATCCCAAATATATGAATGGTAGGGATTTTCTTGCAAACCCCGTCTTGGCTTGAATCATCCGAATACGAGGTGTGGATGCTGTCTTGGACAAATAAAAAGAGCTTTTGGCTTTGTTGCAAAGCTGGCCAGAGGATGTCTCAAACCTTGAATTGAAAGCCATGAGATTTCGGATTGAATTAGCCTCTCCCCTTGTAAAAATTACCACATCATCCGCATAAGCCAAAAGAGATATGATGATTGGGCATGACCTCGAAAGAGCGAACTCAGAAATTTTCCCAACGCGTAATTGATCACTCAAACCACGGGAGAAAGACTCCATCATAATTATGAAAAGAATGGGGGATAGAGGGTCCCCTTGCCAAACTCCTCTTGAAGATTTAAAGAAACCTTTTGACACACCATTAATGAGAATAGAAAACCAACAATATTCCAGACTATTCTTCACTAAAGAGATCCAATTCTCAGAAAAACCAAACTTCTTTAGAATTTCATATAAAAAAGACCAAGATAACCTATCAAAAGCTTTGGCGAGGTCCAGCTTGATGATCAAATTACCACCTCTTGTTTTCCTATTTAAGAAATCCACCATCTCTTGGGCTAGAAGGATATTATCTGCAATTTCTCCACCCGGGACATAAGCACCTTGTTCGGGGGAGATAAGTTTGGGCATAATAGTGGAGAGCCTAGTAGCCAAAATCTTTGTGTAAACTTTGTTGAAGAAAGTACATAGACTAATGGGTCATTAGAAAAATCAGTGAAAGATGAGGGATTCGTAATTTTCGGGATTAAAGTACTAAGGGTACTAGTGAACATATGTGGCAGTGTCGCCCCCTTCAAGAATGCTCCTACAGCATGGAAGAGATCCCGATGAATAATATCCCAGCAAAAGAAGAAGAAAAAACCATTATATCCATCAATGCCCGCTGCACCATCCGGATTGAGGGAGAAAACTGCCTCTTTTAACTCCTTAATGATGAGTTCAGCTAGCAAGAATTGATTGTCTGCATTGGAGACTGTCGTGGGAAGAGTATCTAACAAAGTGTGATCTATCACCGTCGGCTCATTACACGATAAGAGATGTTGGAAGAACTTAATTCTCTCAGCTTCAATACATTGTGTAGCTTCAGTCCAAACACCATCCACCATAATTTTTGAGATTCGCAAACGTTGTTTCTTGGCCATGAGTGCAGAATTGAAGAAGGTAGTATTATGGTCGCCTTCCTTTAACCACTTTATCCCCGCTTTTTGACGCCTTATATGACATCAAAACATTTCCTCTTTGGCTAGGCATCGGGTGTGAACTACTTGTGCATGAGATAGTGCCAATTGATTGTTTGGATTTTGTTGCTGCAGAAATGCCTCCTCCTTGACGTGTACCTCCCATTCACCTGCTTGGACTTTGGAAAACACATCTCCAAACACCGTACAATTCCAATTCTTTAGCTCTGCTTTCACGTTTGAGCTTGAAAGCTAGGACAAAGAAAGGCGGTCCAGAACAATGTAAAGACCAATTTTGTTCCACTACCTGCAAAAAATCTTTATGCTTAGTCCACATGTTTAAGAATTTAAATGGCTTTGGGCCTGTTGTGACGTCATTTGACACTTTGATAAGGAGAGGTGAATGAACCGAGCACATCTTGATGAGGTGTTCAACGTTAATGTTGCGGAAGGCAGCAAAGAAATCATTGTTGCACACGAATCGATCCAGTCTTTTCCACACTGTGCCTCCCGTCCTATTGCCCTTCCAAGTATATTTGCAACCTTCGAAGGGATCTCTCATTCCAATATCCATCAATCCACAATCATGAAGATAGTCATTAAACTCCGTCATGGCTTCAACATCAAGTGAGCTGCCACCTTTATATTCCTCCGAGCTGGAAATGACATTGAAATCTCCCCCAACCAGCCATGGAGAGTGTGGTTGGATAGTCCGGAGGGCCTCCCAAAGGTCTCATCTTTCTACCTTAGTACACTTAGCATAAATGAAAGAGACTTCCACAGTTGTATGACAAGATGGCAAGGAGCAAGAAACATGAAAAAGTTGATCAGAAAATAAAATGGGGTCAGGACTAGCTTGTGGGCAAATCTTCCCGTTAGAGTTAGATTGGCAACAATCAAACCCTAGCTTGTGGGCGAAAAAAGGAATCCTTGCTTTGCCCACCATAGGCTCATTAAAGCAAGAATGTTTATTTTGTTTTGTGTAACTAGCAACTTTAACCTACGAATGGAAGGTTTATTACCTATTCCTCTTATATTCCATACTAAAACACTATCCATTAGCATTGAGGAGGTAGGGGCGGAGAGGAAGATTTCTTAGCCAAACTAGTACGCATAGGCCTTGGCATGTTGTAAATACGTTTATGTCTACTTTTCCTCTTGGACGAAGGCTAACTCACGAGTTGCAAGTGAGCCGGAGATGGTTGCGGGTTATCATGTGCTGCATGTGGGGCATGGGGTGATTCACCATCCAAAAAATAGCATGGTAGTTCAGCCATTATTGTTGCGTGAGGTATGGAAGAGTCATCCATGGGCATGATGGTTTCATGTGCACATTGGGGGATGTTGGCTGGATTATTACAGCCGGCTGTTCGGGAGCGGTTGCTTGGACAGTTGCCAAATCTGGTGGGATTACCTTACTGCAAATTTAAACCAAAGGCAGCTCCACATTCGTTGCAACGTCCATTGACTTGGTCAACACATCTTCAGCAATGTTGAGGAGATTAGGATTCTCAACTGAATGAGATAAGGTTGTTCCTATCTACAAGGGATCCATAACCGAATCTGGTATAAAACTGTGGGCAACTCCTATCTGCAAAGGATTCAAAATTTGAACTGATGGGGTTGTTGGAGAGGCTGGGATCGTCTCCTGCAACCGTGAGGGTTGTGGTTCCACCCGGGTGATCAACTCCTCAGCAACTGTTGGAGATTGTGAATTTGATGGCTTGGTACCCGAGGGACCCGGGTCCGTGCTAGAAGGTGGAATCCATTTTTTGGTAGCCTTTTGTATTTGCTGGAGTTGTTGGACATTTTTTGGGATGGGTTGCTGCTGGGAATGCTGGTTTGATGGATGGGGGTTGCCGGCCCTACAATCCAATGATGCATGACCGATTTTGTGGCAATTTGTACGGTAGCTTGGCAAATCTTCATAACTGAATTTTTGCCTTCTTCCATTCGCACCAACACCAATCCAAACTCGTGAAGGTAAAATTACAAGTAGATCAACTTCTACACATACCTTAGCAGTGTTCGGCCGAGTGAAATTGCGGATAGCCAAGTCCAGCTTAAGTGGCGTGCCAACTGATTGTCCACAACAATGCTAAAAATGGAGTATTTATTGTAGAAGACTGCTGGGAGGCCCTCTAAGGTTATCCACACGGGCACGATGGATGGTTCTATCTCCGGCGTGAAAAGAGGGTACCATTTAAGAACACGCATGAAAAAACCATTATTTTAACCATGTGGCTTTAAGCTAGCACCTTAGATAATCCTCCTCTAATGTAAAGCTAATCATGACATGCCTGTAATCAATATAGCCTACTGTAAAATCACCTTTGAAACCAATAGTGTCGAAACTTTTGCGGAGTAATTCCATGTTAGGTTTACCTCGCGGGAAGTAACCAACTAGTGTGTATTTAAATGGAGCAGCCAGCCTTTGAATTTCATCCTCGGCGAAGTAGACCGCCGGCTCACCCTTGTAGGATTGAAGCTTTTTCAAAGGTTGTTCTGGTTGTGCATCGGTTGTGCCACCCAACAAAGCCTGTGCAAAGGATCTAGGTTGCCCCCCAGCAATAGGCTGGAGGGCATCACCCTCGGCCAGTGTGCAAAAATTCAAGGAAGAAAGCTAGAGAGAGAGAGATTTTAGAGAGAAGGAGGAGAGTTTTCGTTTTTTCACACAATCCGTTAAGGAGCTTGTATTAGGTAGAAATTTTTCTTTTAGCCATGGATTTGGAGAGGCAAATCAAATAGCTGATTGTTTAACAAATGAGGGCATTAGAGTCTCTTCTTATATAGAGTATAACCAAAACACAATTCCTTATTTCATAAAAATATTGATGCTCTTGGATACTAGGGGCTGTCCCTACATCTAGCATTATAAACCTTGAAGTTTGATCAATAAGAATTCCACCTAGTTGGGTGTTTGTTTAAAAAATATACTTTTTAGTTGCATAAAAAGGTCTAAAACTTTAACAAAAGAATTGAAAGAGACATGAACCACTTACCTCAATCGTAAGCTAAACTTCGCATATCACCTTCAATTCCCTAGACACAAAACATAGTTTCTCAATTTAAAGGATAAAATGAGATAAAGAAATATCATTCTCTCGGTATTGTAAATGACCTTCTTAAGATCTAATAAACATGCTTATGTTACATCATGGATCATATTCTAAATATCACTAACTTAACAAAATCACAAGCAGATTGCACAAATAATATCACTACAATTCCTTAAAAAGAATGCTTACTCCTCTCTCTCTCTCCCTTCAGCCAAGAACCCTAGGTTCTATGGTTGCCATGGTGGCCCTTAAGTCACCACTGAATGGCAACCTCTCACTCACGGCCAGAAATCCTTTACTGATGTGGTTTCTAGCCAAACAAAGATAGCAACAAAGATCAAATATTAGGCTATATATAAAGGTGAGCTGGTACTCATTTTCACTGATAAAGAGATTAAGAAATTATCAAAACTTTTCAAACATGCTCTCAATGGGAAATTCTCAAAAAGCAAACCAAACATGGCTTCATTGCAAAAGGATTTCCTTACAGTAGGTTTCAAGGGTTCTTTTATCCTAGAGTTCTTGGAATATCGCCACATTTTTTATCCGGTTTGACTATCAGATACAATTCGGAGGAGGACTATCTATGGTGCAAGATGCGCAAATTTTGGAATTTTCAAGGGTTTTAAATAAAGGATTAGAAAATGGCTCCGTATTTTCATATGGATGTGGAATTTTCTATGGTTCCAATTTGGGCTGCTGGGTTGCGCTAGAGAATTTGCTTTCTTAATATTATGATAACCAAACCCTTTATTCAACAGCAAAAATGATTGGAGAGCTCTAAAGCTAGACTCAGCCATGACATCTCTTTCCCATCCAAATGTGGCGAGATTTTATTTTGAGGTGGATGTTCAAATCCACTCCTCAAAAGGTTTTGGATTGGAAAGGAATCATTAGCAAAGTGGCAATATATTGAATTTGAAAATTTACCCACCTATTGCTCTTTTACTACAAGTTAGGTCACAATCTAAAAAAATGTCAGCTTGATTTCGATTCAAACCCAAAGTCAAAGGGTAAGAAGTAGCTTGATGCATTGACCAAGGAAAATAGAAAACTAATGTTCCTTTGGCTGACATAAAGAAAGGAGGGTGATCCATCGGCTAAGGGGAAGAAGAAGGTTGATCCCTCGGGTAAAGGAAAGAGGTATTGGGTGCCAAAGACCTCCCTTGATCATTAAACAATGGCATCCAAAGCCCTAAATGAAGCTGGCGGAAGGTCCATGGCTTAACGACAAATAACTTCATCTCAACCACCAACAGCCATAGTCGAGAAAACAAAAATTGCCAATACCGTTATCACCAAAACCCTAGCCAATAATGTGCAGAAAACCCTACCACCACCAACAGCCAAGCCATCAAAAAATGCTAATCTTTCGACCCTACAGCCCTCAAACGACATGCATGAATCATTTTATGACCAATCCCATCATACCATAGAAACCCTAGCCGTAGAATCTACTCACTCCAAAACCTTAACCTTAGCGCATATTGTTGAAGGTGATGATCTTCAGGGAAAGAGTCTTCAGATGAAGAGAATGATATTCTACTAGACAATAATATGAATGCTTTTTATAAATGATGATTACGTGCAAACATTTGTTTTCAAAATTGGACCAAGCTGATATTCAGGTTTTTTATTCCCGCCAAGTTGATGAACGGTTAACTTTATTCCTCTAACATTTCAAGAGCACAAGAAATTTTATGATGTTATTAGTGCTCGTTTGGGGTATCCAGCCTCGTCTGAGGGCTGGATGAGGGGTCTTGAACACCGGCATGCACAAAAAACAAGCAGCGTTCTATCACTCGAGACTTAATATTTTAAGATAAATGAAAATATATGTATATATCAGAAAGCTAGGCTTTAAACAGCCATCCTCTAGGCATACAATGAGCCCTGCACTTTATCCAACATATACATATAAATGAAATATATAAAATTTAAGTCAAGGAATCAAGAAGGATCATTGCCTAGTTATTTAGCTATACTGATACTTAGAGAAAGAATGAGAGTTTAGAAATCCATATGTTATTCACACCTTTGAATTTTACAATATTGTTTCACACTGCAAACCACTCTGCCTCTCCCTTATTACAATATACACAACTTATAGTAGGTTCGATTTATAGAGAGGAACCCGGATTTTAAACATAAAGTAACAAACTAAAATACGATAAAAGATGAGATCCATAGTGGAAATCTTATCAAGATAAAGTAAATAATACACGGTAGTGGAAATCTTACATAAAGCCTGACATACTAAAGCAAACTTTAATAAAGTAACGTAGTGGGAATCTTACATGCTTTAATAAAGTAACTTTATTAAAAGTGATAGGGCCATCCTGTCTTGTCATCATTTGAGCTGGGAGTATCCGAGGGAGTAGAATCTGGATCTGTGATATTGAGTTCTTCAATCCTATCCAATGCTTTTGTCTGTTTCTTCTTTTATTTTCTCTTCTTTTTCTTTCTGTTCTGACCAAAGGTTGTTTTCCTGTTTTGTATGGGTGGAACTTGATTGTGGAGGAATCTCGTGAGTGAAACTTGATTGAGGAATATCAGGAGGTGGTTCTGGATTCTGGTCTTGAGAAAATGATGCATCAGCATAGTTCTTATAATATTCATTTTTTGCATCTTCAATTATTTTCCAGTGAGCATGTCCAGAAAGATTATTCCATGTACCATATGTTGCTGGGGGCCATATTTCTTTAGGAATACATTTATTTTCTTGAAATAAAATCCTTTGAATTTCATTGTATTCCTCTTCCATGTCGAAAATAGTTGTTTGTGATTCTGAATACACATATAGCATGTGTATTTTGACAGTTTTGTCCTGATTTATTTAACACTCAGTGGTGAAACTGGATAAGAACAAATCCTCTGCAATAAAGGAAGATTCTACTCCATTTGTGGAAGGGTGCAAACCAGAGAAATGTAAATAGGTGAGGTGAACTAAGTTTGAGCTGTCTTTTACACTCAAACTCAATAATGTATAAGAGATTGGTGACACATGTAAAGGAAAAAACCATAGTAATGACTCTGGAAAATCATGAGGATGCATAGACCTGTATGACATAAAGGATATTCTGGGTCTCTTATACACAAGGGATTAAGAACGGAACCTCCATACTGAGTGAAAAGAGTGTTTGAAGTTCCCAAAAAACTCTATATTGGCTCAGATCTTTTGTTTTCCATGGATTGTCTAATGACTCAAACTCTAGGTAAATGACTCTACAGACTCAAGATGAAAAGAATACTCATATGTTTCAGGTGTCCACATATTAAAAGAGGGAATGTATCTCAATGACTCTGATGACTCAACTGACTCTTTTGGAAGGAAAGATTGTGATCTACTAAAAAAGTCAGCAATGAGATGGTTTTTCCGTTTAATGTGATGACGTCAAAGGTATATTGTGAAAACCAATTAGACCATCTGAGAAGTTGGAGATTTGAATAATCTTTTGTTTGACCTGAAGCATTTGTGGAAAAGAGGACATATCCATTTCTTCAAGAAATTTTTCACCAATGAGGTAGAAATTGAATTTCTTAATAGCATTCTTTACGGCTAAAATTTCTTTGAAAGTGGATTGGTAATGGATTTTTTAGGGTTTGAATCTTCCACTAGCATATCCACAAAGTTGTCTTTTGTCCTCAGATGGATCAATTTCATTGAATGGCACTGCTCCCCTAAATTTATCACTTGCATCTGTCTGAATGATCTTTTTTCCTTCTGATGGGATGAAAAGAGGAGTAATGTCATGAAGAAGGAGTTTCAGATTTTTGACTACTTTGGTGTGTGTTGAAGACAAGGCAGAGAATTTTTCTTTAGAAGTTTGGTTAATGGATGAATAGAGGTTGCAACTTTAGGGATAAAATCTCTGACATAATTTACAATCCCTAAAAGCTATTGGATTTGTTTTTTGGTGAGGTTTGAATCTAGAGATTTGGAAATGGCAGTTGAAATGTGTTGGTCAGGTTCATACTTTCCGTCATCAAATTTCATTCTAAGAAAAGTGATTGTTTGTTGGGCTAAAATCATTTTTTTCTCGGAAAGCATAATCCCATAGTCTTGAACTATTTGAGCAGGGCTAGGAGTTCAAGATGGAATGTTGGGCTGAAAAGTAAAATATCATCAATGTAGATAAGGGCTGAGGATAAAATGGGTGATTGTGGAAATTTTTTATCATGCCTGTTAGAGTTAGATTGGCAACAATCAAACCCTAGCTTAGTCCACATGTTTAAGAATTTAAATGGCTTCGGGCCTGTTGTGTCGTCATTTGACACTTTGATAAGGAGAGGTGAATGATCCGAGCAAGTCTTGTTGAGGTGTTCAACGTTAATGTTGCGGAAGGCAGCAAGGAAATCATTGTTGCACACGAACCGATCCAGTCTTTTCCACACCGTGCCTCCCGTCCTATTGCCTCTCCAAGTATATTTGCAACCTTAGAAGGCAATATCCATCAATCAACAATCATGAAGATAGTCATTAAACTCCGTCATGGCTTCAACATCAAGTGAGCTGCCACTGTTATATTCCTCCGAGCTGGAAATGACATTGAAATCTCCCCCAACCAGTCATGGACAGTGTGGTTGGATAGTCCGGAGGGCCTTCCAAAGGTCTCATCTTTCTGCCTTAGTACACTTAGCATAAACGAAAGAGACTTCCACAGCTAGTATGATAGGATGGCAAGGAGCAAGAAACATGAAAAAGTTGATCAGAAACTAAAATAGGGGTCAGGACTAGCTTGTGGGCAAATCTTCCCGTTAGAGTTAGATTGGCAACAATCAAACCCTAGCTTGTGGGCAAAAAAAGGAATCCTTCCTTTGCCCACCATGGGCTCCATTTAACCAAAGAATGTTTATTTTGTTTTATGTAACTAGCAACTTTAACCTACGAATGGAAGGTTTATTACCTATTCCTCTTATATTCCATACTAAAACTTGAGGAGGTAGGGGCAGAATGGAAGGTTTCTTAGCCAGCCTAGTACGCATAGGCCTTGGCATGTTGTAAATACGTTTACGTCTACTTTTCCTCTTGGACGAAGGCTGACTCACCGGTTGCAACTGAGCAGGAGATGTTTGCGGGATATCATGTGGTGTATGGGGTGATTCACCATCCGAAAAATAGCATGGCAGTTCATCCATTATTGTTGCGTGAGGTATGGAAGAGTCATCCAGATGATGGGCATGATGGTTTCATGTGCACATTGGGGGATGTTGGCTGGATTATTACAGTCGGCTGTTCGGGAGCAGTTGCTTGGACAGTTGACAAATCTGGTGGGATTACCTTACTGCAAGTTTGAACCAAAGGCAGCTCCACATTCGTTGCAACCTCTATTGACTTGGTCAACACATCTTCAGCATTGTTGAGGAGATTAGGATTCTTAACCGAATGAGATAAGGTTGTTCCTATCTCCAAGGGATCCATAACCGAATTTGGTATGGCAGCTCCTATTTGCAAGGGATTCAAAATTTGAACTGCCATGGATGTTGGAGAGTCTGGGATCGTCTCCTGCAACTGTGAGGGTGGTGGTTCCACCCGGGTGATCAACTCCTCCGCAGCTGTTGGAGATTGTGAATTCGATGGCTTGGTACCCGAGGGACCCGGGTCCGTGCTAGAAGGTGGAATCCATTTTTTGGTAGCCTTTTGTATTTGCTGGAGTTGTTGGACATTTTTGGGATGGGTTGATGCTGGGAATGCTGGTTTGACGAACGGGGGTTGCCGGCCCTAGAATCCAATGATGCATGACCGATTTTGTGGCAATTTGTACGGTAGCTTGGAAAATCTTCATAACTGAATTTTTGCCATCTTCCATTCGCACCAACACCAATCCAAACTCGCGAAGGTAAAATTGCAAGTAGATCAACTTCTACACATACCTTAGCAGTGTTCGACCAAGTGAAATTGCGGGTAGCCAAGTCCAGCTTAAGTGGCGTGCCAACTGCTTGTACAATGCTAAAAATGGAGTGTTTATTGTAGAAGACTGCTGGGAGGCCCTCCAAGGTTATCCACACGGGCACGATGGATGGTTCTATCTCCGGCGTGAAAAGAGGGTGCCATTTAAGAACACGCATGGAAAAACCATTGATGAACCATGTGGCTTTAAGCCAGCACCTTAGATAATCCTCGTCTAATGTAAAGTGAATCATGACATGCCTGTAATCAATATAGCATACTGTAAAATCACCTTTGAAATCCCCAATAGTGTCGAAACTTTTGCGGAGTAATTCCATGTTAGGTTTACCTCGCGGGAAGTAACCAACTAGTGTGTATTTAAATGGAGCAGCCAGCCTTTGAATTTCATCCTCGGCGAAGTAGACCGCCGGCTCACCCTTGTAGGATTGAAGCTTTTTCAAAGGTTGTTCTGGTTGTGCATCGGTTGTACCACCCAATAAAGCCTGTGCAAAGGATTTAGGTTGCCCCCCAACAATAGGCTGGAGGGCATCACCCTCGGCCATGCAAAAATTCAAGGAAGAAAGCTAGAGAGAGAGAGGTATTAGAGAGAAGGATGAGAGTTTTCATTTTTTCACACAATCCGTTAAGGAGCTTGTATTAGGTAGAAAATTTTCTTTTAGCCATGGATTTGGAGAGGCAAATCAAATAGCTGATTGTTTAACAAATGAGGGTATTAGAGTCTCTTCTTATGTAGAGTATAACCAAAACACAATTCCTTCTTCCATAAAAATATTGATGCTCTTGGTCTTATAATACTAGGGGCTGTCCCTACATCTAGCATTGTAAACCTTGAAATTTGATCAATAAGGATTCCACCTAGTTGGGTGTTTGCTTAAAAAATATACCTTTTAGTTGCATAAAAAGGTCTAAAACTTTAACAAAAGAATTGAAAGAGACATGAACCACTTACCTCAATCCTAAGCAAAACTTCGCATATCACCTTCAATTCCCTAGAAACAAAACATAGTTTCTCAATTTAAACGACAAAATGAGATAAAGAAATATGAGAGTTTTCATTTTTTCACACAATCCGTTAAGGAGTTTTCATTCTCTCTATTCTAAATGACCTTCTTAAGATCTAATAAACATGCTTATGTTACATCATGGATCATATTCTAAATATCACTAACTTATCAACATCACAAGCAGATTGCACAAATAATATCACTACAATTCCGTAAAAAGAATGCTTACTCCTCCCTCTCTCTCCCTTCAGCCAAGAACCCTAGGTTCTATGGTTGCCATGGTGGCCCTTAAGACTCTCACCACTGAATGGCAACCTCTCACTCATGGCCTGAAATCCTTTACTGATGTGGTTTCTAGCCAAACAAAGATAGCAACAAAGATCAAATATTAGGCTATATATCAAGGTGAGCTGGTACTCATTTTCACTGATAAAGAGATTAAGAAATTATCGAAACTTTTCAAACATGCTCTCAATGGGAAATTCTCAAAAAGCAAACCAAACATGGCTTCATTGCAAAAGGATTTCCTTACAGTAGGTTTCAAGGGTTCTTTTATCCTAGAGTTCTTGGAATATCGACACATTTTTTATTCGGTTTGATTCGGAGGAGGACTATCTATGGTGTAAGATGCGCAAATTTTGGAATTTTCAAGGATTTTAAATTAAGCATCAGAAAATGGCTCCGTATTTTCATATTGATGTGGAATTTTCTATGGTTCCAATTTGGGTTGCTGGGTTGCGCTAGAGAAATTGCTTTCTTAATATTATGATAACCAAACCCTTTATTCAACAGCAAAAATGATTGTAATTGGAGAGCTCTAAAGCTAGACTCAGCCATGACATCTCTTTCCCGTCCAAATGTGGCGAGATTTTATGTTGAGGTGGATGTTCAAAACCACTCCTCAAAAGGTTTTGGATTGGAAAGGAATCATTAGCAAAGTGGCAATATATTGAATTTGAAAATTTACCCGCCTATTGCTCTTTTGCTACAAGTTAGGTCACAATCTAAAAAAATGTAAGCTTGAATTCGATTCAAACCCAAAGTCAAAGGGTAAGAAGTAGCTTGATGCATTGACCAAGGAGAAAACTGATGTTCCTTTGGCTAAAGAAAGGAGGTTGATCCCTGGGCTAAGGGGAAGAAGAAGGTTGATCCCTCGGGTAAAGGAAAAAACTATTGGGTGCCAAAGACCTCCCTTGATCATTCAACAATGGCATCCAAAGCCCTAAATGAAGCTGGCGGAAGGTCCATGGCTTAACGACAAATAACTTCATCTCAACCACCAACAGCCATAGTCGAGAAAACAAAAATTGCGCAATACCGTTATCACCAAAACCCTAGCCAATAATGTGGAGGAAACCCTACCACCACCAACAGCCAAGCCATCAAAAAATGCTAATCTTTCTACCCAACAGCCCACAAACGACATGCATGAATCATTTCATGACCAATCCCATCATACTATAGAAACCCAGCCGTAGAATCTGCTTGCTCCAAAACCTTAACCTTAGCGCATATTGTTGAAGGTGATGATCTTTAGGGAAAGAGTCTTCAGATGAGGAGAATGATATTCTACTAGACAATAATATGAATGCTTTTTATAAATGATGATTAGTGCTAACATTTGTTGTCGAAATTGGACCAAGCTGATATTCAAGTTTTTTATTCCCGCCAAGTTGATGAACGGTTAACCTTATTCCTCTAACATTTCAAGAGCTCAAGGATTTTTATGATGTTATTAGTGCTCGTTTGGGGTAGCCAGCCTCGTCTGAGGGCTGGATGAGGGGTCTTGGACACCAGCATGCACAAAAAAGAAGCAGCAAGCTATCACTCAGAAAAGAGATTTAATATTTTAAGATAAATGCAAATATATGTATATATCAGAAGGTAAGCTAGGCTTTAAACTGCCATCCTTTAGGCATACAATGAGCCCTGCACTTTATCCAACATATACATATATAAATGAAATATAATAAAATTTAAGTCAAGGAATCTAGAAGGATCATTGCCTAGTTATTTAGCTATGCTAATACTTAGAGAAAGAAGGAGAGTTTAGAAATCCATATGGTATTCACACCTTTGAATTTTACAATATTGTTTCACGCTGCAAACCACTCTGCCTCTCCCTTATTACAATAGATTCTATTTATAGAGAGGAACCCAGATTTCAAACATAGAGTAACAAACTAAAATACGATAAAAGATGAGATCCATAGTGGAAATCTTATCAAGATAAAGTAAATAATACACGGTAGTGGAAATCTTACATAAAGCCTGACATACTAAAGCAAACTTTAATAAAGTAACGTAGTGGGAATCTTACATGCTTTAATAAAGTAATGCTTTATTAAAAGTGATAGGGCCATCCTGTCTTGTCATCATTTGAGCTGGGAGTATCCGAGGGAGTAGAATCTGGATCCGTGATATTGAGTTCTTCAATCCTATCCAATGCTTTTGTCTGTTTCTTCTTTTATTTTCTCTTCTTTTTCTTTCTGTTCTGACCAAAGGTTGTTTTCTTGTTTTGTATGGGTGGAACTTGATTGTGGAGGAATGTCGTGAGTGAAACTTGATTGAGGAATATCAGGAGATGGTTCTGGATTCTGGTCTTGAGAAAATGATGCATCAACATATTTCTTATAATATTCATTTTTTGCATCTTGAATCATTTTCCAGTGAGGATGTCCAAAAAGATGATTCCATGTACCATATGTTGCTAGGGGCCATATTTCTTTAGGAATACATTTATTTTCTTGAAATAAAATCCTTTGAATTTCATTGTATTCCTCTTCCATGTCGAAAATAGTTGTTTGTGATTCCTGAATAACCTTATAGCATGGAAGTGCTTGACACATAAATTTTGTCCTGATTTATTTAACACTCGGTGAAACTGGATAAGAACAAATCCTCTGTGATAAAGGAAGATTCTACTCCATTTGTGGAAGGGTGCAAACCAGAGAAATGTAAATAGGTGAGGTGAACTAAGTCCGACAAATTTTTTACACTAAAACTCTATAATGATGTGATATTGGTGACACAGGTAAAGGAAAAAACCATAGTAAGGACTCTGGAAAATCATGAGGATGCTTAGAAAACACTTGACAGAAAGGATATTCTGGGTGGACTCCAAAGGGATTAAGAATGGAACCTCCATACTGAGTGAAAGTTTGAAGTTCCCAAAAAACTCTATATTGGCTCAGGTCTTTTGTTTTCCATGGATAGTCTAATGACTCAAACTCTAGGTAAATGACTCTACAGACTCAAGATGAGAAGAATACTCATATGTTTCTGGTGTCCACAGATTAAAAGAGGGAATGCACCTCAATGACTCTGATGACTCAACTGACTCTTTTGGAAGGAAAGATTGTGATCTACTAAAAAAGTCAGCAATGAGATGGTTTTTCCGTTTAATGTGATGAACGTCAAAGGTATATTGTGAAAACCAATTAGACCATCTGAGAAGTTGGAGATTTGAAATAATCTTTTGTTTGAACTGAAGCATTTTTGGAAAAGAGGACATATCCATTTCTACAAGAAATTTTTCACCAATGAGGTAGAAATTGAATTTTCTTAATAGCATTCTTTACGGCTAAAATTTCTTTGAAAGTGGATTGGTAATGGATTTTTTAGGGTTTGAATCTTCCACTAGCATATCCACAAAGTTGTCTTTTGTGATCAATTTCATTGAATAGCACTTCTCCCCTAAATTTATCACTTGCATCTGTCTGAATGATCTTTTTTCCTTCTGATGGGATGAAAAGTCTCTTATACATGTCATGAAGAATAAGAGACAGATTTTTTACTGCTTTGGTTTGTGTTGAAGACAAGGCAAAGAATTTTTCTTTAGAAGTTTGGTTAATGGATGAATAGAGGTCATAGATGCAACTTTAGAGATAAAATCTCTGACATAATTTACAATCCCTAAAAGCTATTGGATTTCTTTTTGGGTGAGGTTTGAATCTGGAAATTTGGAAATGGCAGTTGAAATGTGTTGGTCAGGTTCATACTTTCCATCATCAAATTTCATTCTAAGAAAAGTGATTGTTCGTTGGGCTAAAATCATTTTTTTCTCGGAAAGCATAATCCCATAGTCTTGAACTATTTGAGCAAACTGGGCTAGGAGTTCAAGATTGACTTCAAATGTTGGGCTGAAAAGTAAAATATCATCAATGTAGATAAGGGCTGAGGATAAAATGGGTTGGAAAATTTTTATCATGGCCTGTTGAAAAAGTGATGGGGTTGTTTTGAGGCCAAAAGGCATAACTGTTAATTGGAAATGGTGATTAGGAATGCAAAATCCTATTTTTCCTCTGTCATCTGGGTGAATACCCAATTGCCAAAAACCTGATTTTAAATCGAATTTTGAAAACCATTTAGCCAGTTTTAAAATAAGATTTGAAAATAAGGTATATTTGTTTGGAAGAGGAAATTTGTTGTCTTGGAGAAAATGATTTAATGGTTGATAATTTATGACAAGTCTCATTTTCCCACGTACTTGCTTAGGCCTTTTATTTACATAAAATGCTTCACAAGCCCATGGTGATTCAGACTTCTCTGTCAAACCATTTGTCAGCAATTCTTGGTATTCCTGTTCTGCTAGGGCAGCATGTTCTGGATTCATTCCTGAGTGGCTCGCCTTTGTGGGATTGACATCTTCATTCTTCTTGAAAAGAAGCTGGATAAAAAGCTCAGAGTTAGTACATAAAGGCTTTTAGCATTTAGATAAAAACTCATTATGAGAATTAGCACAGGACTTTTCAATTAAAACTGTTTTTATTTGTTCAAGGATTTCTCTTGTATCGATAGAAAATAAGCGAGGAGTATCAACATAAGATTTGAAGAATTTCTTATATTTAATTCCTTCTGGGAGAATTGTAAGACCCAATGATTTTTTGTTTTTAGAGATATCCATTCCAAACACCATGTCTTTTCCTGGGACAGCATATCCTAGGATTTGTGTTCGAACTTTGCAGTTTGGAAAGAACTGAATTGTTATTTGATCTCTTGTAATAAGACCAGGAATGAAAATTTTTCCATTTGCTGCTCTGAAATGTTGTTTATAGGGTTTCCAATATTCTCTGGCAATACCAATTCAGGATTGATAGAGCAACACCTATATCAAAACAGAAACTATTAGTGGAATAGGTTTATCATATTTAGAAGGATAAATATCGACTAAAGTTTGTGGAATAGAAGAAATTGTTTGAAAACTTGGAGTTGATTCTGAAAAATTAATTGGAGCAAATTTGTAGTTGATCATGAACATGTCTTGAATTGTTTCAACAAGAAACAAGGTATCTTCTGAAGGTTAGCTATCAACTGAGAAGATTGATTCAAGGTCATCATCTGATAAAAATTCATATCCTGTTTCTCTTGCAATAGCCTCCTTCAGGTTTTGTCCTGTTTTTGAACACATGGCAATTTTTTGCAAAGTGACCTTTTTGATTGCATATGTAACATCTCTTGGATTTCTTCTTCAATTTCTTGCTTTTTCCTTCTTCTGATCTAAATCTATTCTTTCTTTTGAAGAATTTCCACCTTTTGGGCCTGGAAAAAGACTTTGAGAAGATTTTAAATTTCCTGAATTTCTTCTTGAACCTTTTCTACTTTTGATTTTACATCCTTTACATGTGTTGCTTTCAGAACATATTCTAGACGTTTGCATGCTTCATCTAGGCAAGGGTCTCCTTTGAGATGTTCTCTAATCACATGTCTCTTGTGACAAAGTTCCTCGTGTGCATTCATTATGGCTTGGCGAATTTGTCCTGTGGTGATGGTGATAATTCCATTATATTTTCCCCGAATATAGATTTCTATTCCATCAACCAATGTTTTGGGGAGTCATGTGAGAAAAGCTTGCTTTAGGCTGGAATCTGCACCAAGGATATAGAACAAATGTGTTAGTCTTTTCCAGATGTTTGTCTAAATCTGTTCTGGTATAAGATTGACATCTCAACTTGAAAAATTCTTTTCTTTTTACATTCTAAATCTTCTTTTTGTTCTGCTAGGAAAATAGTATACAAAGCCTCAATGATTAGATTAAAATCTTGTTGGACCATGAAATTTAATTTATCATTTTCTTGGACAGTCATCCACCAATCTTTCAATAATCCTATAAAACGAGAAGTGAACTCGTTTAGAATTTCAAAATTATTGTCAATAGTTAATTTTCTTGTGACTAGCCATGCATGAAATTCTTGGATTCTGCTTTACCACTTAGAGTATGGAACATCATCCAATGTGAAAATGATTGTTCCTCCAGATGACTTTGTTGATGTTTTTGGAGCTCTATCTCCAATGACTGTTTCTTCCATAACAACATCTCCAGCATCATCTTCTGGATGGGTCACAATTGGCTCATTTACCATAACTGCTGATTCTGGTTCACTTTATGAGGATTCTTCCAACTCATCTGATGAGATCACTTTCTTTTGAATCAAATTCTTCTTCTGTGGATGATTCGTCAAATACATCTGCTAAGCAAGATTAGGAACTGGTTGAGATAATTGAGAGAGAAAAGTACTAAAAGGATTTTTTACTTCCTTTTCAGATGTTGGGGTTTTCACCATTTGGGATGACGATGATGCCTTTTCTCTTTTCAGTTTTTCCCATTCTTTTCTTTCTTTTCCTTCTTTTCTCAGTGCCTCCTCTCTTTCTTGTTGGATCTTCAAATTCTCCTGCTTTTCTTTTTCCTTTTGAATTTGTTGCAGTTGTTTCAACTCCTCTTTCTTGAATTTGTACCATTCTGGGAGATTGTTAATTGAAGGTTCTCCTGGGGGAGGGTACATAAGCTTTTTGTGGCATAGAGGGAAAATGAGGGATGTAATGTCTTGGGGAATTTGTTTCAAATTTTCCATAGGATTGAGGATAAGTAGGCACAATAGGTTCTTGTAGTGACATATTAAAATTTGGAAATAACATGACAAACCACTGTTCCTGCATTTAGTGTAGTTTCAACAGTTGTTGTGCAGGCATGTTGATATTTCTTGAATCTGGTGTTTAACAAGGCAATTCTGGCCACTACTGGTAGACCTTTTCTTCCATGAAAAGTTAGAGCAAGTCTAATTACTCCAAAATGCATGTGAGTACAACCTTGAGCTCTCCATTGTCTAGGGAAATCCTCAGGAAGATAGAGAGAGTAACAAGATGTTCTGATAAGGTGGCTGGAATATGATGTTGATAGAGTCTAGAAGACTGAATATATTCTTTTACAGTTTGTTTTTTAGGAGATATAAGAGACTGGATATATTTAGAAATAGGAGAATACTGAGATCTAGCAAACGCTGAATAAGGATTTACAAGTGGGAGAGTAGTAAGGATAATGGAACCAGAGTTATGATTTTCAGGGACTACAGAAACTTCATATAGATAATCTACTTTATCAGAAATGGATTTTTTAAACGAGGATGAGGTTGAAATACTTAAATCGCTCATGATATTGAATAAGGGTTTTTCTCCTCATATCAAGCAATAACTTAATAAACTAGCTCTGATACCTAATTAATAAACGAGACTTAATATTTTAAGATAAATGCAAATACATGTATATATCAGAAGGTAAGCTAGGCTTTAAACTGCCATCCTCTAGGCATACACTAAGTCAACCTAAAATGATTCCCTAACTGTTTCCAATGAATAATTACCTGATATGGAACATTCGAGGTATGGCGGGCGACAAGTCATCTCAACGAAGAATCAAAAAATTTGTTTAGTTGCATAAAGTTTCTTTTCTATCCATAGCAAAGCCTCTGTGGATTTCTCTCGGGCAGATGATATCAAAAGTTGTTTGCAATTTTCTTCTTGCTTGGTAAATGTATCAAATAAAATTTGGCTATTATTCAATAATGATTTCATAGCCTTTGTGCCGAAGAATGAAGAACAACATATGCATGTGATTATTAATGGAGATAGGTTAACTAATACTCTTTGTGCCACTTTTGTCTACATGCAAAATGTTCACGGCAGGAATGTTTAACACTTTGAGAGAGCTTACGGGCTATCCAAGAAGGGTTTTAGGGGCCACACTTTTAGATGGAGATTCTAATGTAGTGTCCCTGCCTCATGAATATATTGGTGTTCAACCCTGCATGTTCGGGTAGTAGCTAACTTTAATTCTTGTATTAATGATCATCGTATGTTAGAACTAATTTTTTTAGGGAAAAATTACACTTGGATGGGTACGAGGAGTAAAGGTTCAGTCTTGTAACATCTTTATAGAATTCTAGTTAACTAGATCTTTCTTTCTAGCCGTGATAGTGCAACACTTAAATCGCACAACTCTGTTCATGCTCCACTATTGCGAAAGCATAATCTTCACTTGAGGGCTCCTCTTTTAGATTTCAGCATATGTGAGTTCGCCATCATACTTTAGCAGAAATAGTGGAGGATTCATGGCAGGAACCTTTTTCTGGTAACGGGATACGGATTCCAATCGAGAAGTTAAAAAGACTAAAATAGCTCCCAAAATTTGGAACCGAGATATATTTGGTAATGTTTCTCACAACATTTTGCATGCAAAATTTTTGTTGAATAGAAAGAGCAGGACTATCTGGATGATCCCTTCCCATAGAATCGTTAGTCACTACATCAAGAACATGCAGATGTATTATGGCACTTGCATGTGGAGGAAGAATTTATGTGCCAAAAAGCTCGTGTAAAGTGGCTTAATGAAGGGGATTCCAGTTCAAACTTTTTTCATGAAACCTTATGTGAAAAACATGCAAAGTTTACCTTTCTAAAGACAAAAGTGGCCAATGGTTGGAGGAGGATCAGGTGATTTAGCATGAAGTTGTCAGAATTTTTCGAACCTAATTTAAGGTAAAAGATGATCATCATACAACCATGGATCATTTGTTGGGCAACATCCCTAGTTTGATAATTGAGGAGCAACACATCAAATCATGTAAACTAGACCGGATGGTTTCTTAGGATTCTATTTTTGTCTCCTACTAGGATGTTAGTAGTAGATGATATTCTTGATGAGCTTGATAAGGAGAGTTCAACTGGACCGGATGGTTTCTTAGGATTCTTTTTTTGTCTCCTACTGGGATTTAGTAGTAGATGATATTCTTGATGCAGTTAAGGATTTCTTCTCAAGATGGAAGATTCGAGAAAGTGTTGCTAGCACGATTACTAACCCAAGTCTTGTTTGAAGGCGTATACTCTGAGTCAAGAATGTAGCACTGGCAAACATTAAAAACTTTGGTCAAGAATGGAGAATCATTCTTTTGGAATATAAACAAGATAGGATCAAGACCTCTTGTTGATGGTAAGACTTCTATATGTTAACAAAATATCAAAACTAACCAGTTATTCTCTAACTTTGAAGGTTGGGGGCTTGATGATGTTCTTGGAGTCCTATTGGCTGAGGAGGTCTCAAATGTAGCAAGTCAAGAGGTCTACCTTTCTTCAGACCAAGATTCACTTATTCGGTAACTCTCACCAAATGGAGCATTTACCTTGTCCTAAGTCATTGTATCCGTCAATCTCATTCCTTATTAGCTTTGCGGAGGTATATTTGGAGTAAAAAAATCCTACTCAAAATATCAGCTAGTGTCAAAATGCAAATTTTGTCATTCCATTAAGATACTGGATCATGCATTTACTCTTTTTCCATTTGCTATTGCCGTTTTGGACCATTTATCAAGAAACTTGGTGTCCCTAGGGATTGGGGTCTCACAGTCCTTGTTTTGCTTCAATCTTGGTAGATTGGTTCATCACATGCTAGGCAGATACAAGATATGGTTAGATTGATGCCTTCTCTCATCTGTTCGGAGATTTGGAAAGCATGCAACACGACAGTTTTTTAGAATACTTTTTCCCACAATTGAACAGGTCATCTCTCACATTAGTCATTTGCTACGTGACTTATAATTTGCATCTACTTTTTTCAACCCTCTCGAATAGCATCCCTCTCGGCTTGGGTCTCAAGATAGGCTTGCGTCATCCTTGATTTGAGGGGATTGCTCAGTCCTTTCCTCTAGTGGGTTACTTTAAGCTCAAGGTAGATGGTTTGGCACTTAGCAAACCTGGTCCTTCTAGTGGTGGTGGAGTGGTTCAAGATCACAATGGAGCTTATTGCTTTGGCTTTGCCGAAAGCTTTGGGCATTGCACTTCGTTGGAAGCTGAATTTCACAACCACGTCAAAGTTGTACAATGGTGACTGTAGCATAATTTTCTTCCTCTCATTATTGATTCTGATTCAAAAGTGTTTGTGGACCTCACTCGACATTGCATGTGGGCGTCTGGATGGTCACTTCAGAAGATATATGGATCTTATCATCAAGACAATCATTCAACATCAATATCGGCAAACAAACTCGGTCTCAGATGCTCTGCAAAGTTAGCCAGCTCTATAAATGTATCAAATTCTTTTGTGCTTATCTCTTTTCCAACTAAAATAGGAAGGCAAATTATTTTAAATTCTATATCATTTTCTTATATATGCAAATCTTGGTTTAAGCAAGCACCCACCGAGTTAAAAAGCTGGAATTTATTAACAATCATGATTTATAAATGTCAAATGTAAGGGCAGCCTTGAGCATCCAAGTGCAACGAACCCTTGATAGACAAAGGGAGCGCGTCTCGTTATACTCTCTAGATAGAAAGGATTTCTTATACCTCATTTGCTTGGCTATCAGCAACTTGGTTTGCTTCCCTAAATACATGGGAAATATTATAATTCCTATCTAAAAAGATTGATTTGACAAATTGCCATGGATGGTCAATACACCATGAAGGTTTTGCTAGACCTTTAACCATGTTTACTAAGATTAAAGAATCAAGTCCCACCTCAACTAGCTAGAGCTATAAATGTGCACAAAGTTTTAAGCCATCCACTAGAGCAAGTGCTTCTACCTACAGATTGGATTGTAGGTTGTAGCAATTACCAGAAGCTTTGATAAGGTGCCCATGCTGATCTCTAAAGACTGCCACGTTCCATGCTTTCCATACGAACTAGCACACCAAGCGGGGAATAAGTTTATTGTGAAAGCAACTAGAGTGGTTGAAGAAGCATCTTGCCACCACCAAGAATTAAGCATTTCTCGCAATGTATAGGATAGAGGAATGAGCACGTCAAACCATGATTCAAAAAAGGACATAACCAGTTTGATGGCTTCGTATTCCACAAATAGATGGTCTAATATTTCTTTGTTGTCAGAGAAAGAACATTTTGAAGCCAAAGAGATTCCAAAACTAATTATGATATCATCTAGTGGAAGTCTTCTATTCCGCAATCTCCACATAAAAATGGAGATCTTGAGTTGCAATCTATCATCCTAAATCATCCTTCTTGATAGCACAATCTCATGAGAAGAGAAAGTGGATGAGACTGAAAATTTTCCATTAGTGGTAAGCATCCATACCAGTTCATCCGGCTCATTCGTCAGTCGTGTAGTGCTCATGTAGGAGTGAGAAATTCCAGCCATTAGAATCCATCAATTGAGATATGGTTAGGTTTGTATCAAACACGTGGTTGAATTCTTGGAATATAATGGGCCTTGAGGCAGCCAAGGATTGCACCAAAAGGAAGATTGTCCATTCCAGATCAAGAATAGAAAACCTCCATGCATTTTCATATGAAAGAGTTCCCAAGTGCTTCTTATAGACAAGGGTAAGTGTTACAATATCTACCATACAAGAATTTGCACCAAAGGCAATTACCTTTCCTGATCTTCTACCACAATTTAATACGAAAACCTTTGATCAATCCGGGAGGAAGGGGATGCCAAGTCCATTTGACTCAGTAGGCTTGCAAATTGCTTGCCAAGAAGCCCAATGGTGTTTACATTCTAAATCGGTATTACCCCAAAAAAGCTCCATTGTTCCAAAAAAAATATCAATACAATCCCTTTTTATTAAGACAAATAACTAAACACAAATCATTACCAAAGTATGTCAGTATACGTAGGAACTTCCAACAACTAATTTTCATTGATAGGCTAAAATATCCAATTGAACAATTTATTAACATACAAGTAGGATAGTTTGAAGCCAAATTTCCAGATTTGGTACTGTTTCATAAAATTAGTATATAATGAGATGTACAAATCATATAGATGTGACCTTTATACCGTTAAAAAATATAATTAGACTGCTAAAATTTTCATTTAGGAGTTATCTACAAATACTTCTTTAAAACATCTTAATTTTGTGATAAAAGTATCATATAAGAACTTTAGTGTACTAATAATATAGTCAAAATTTACATAAAGGACTTCGTGTTGTTTAATCAAATAATGCCTTTTAATATTAATTTATCTTGAAAGTTATATTACTTATGTTTGACATTTGGATTTAATTTATAACTTATTAAATTGTGAACTCTTTAATATATATTTTGTTCAAGTTAATATAGTACCTTAATATCAATTTAATCGTCTTAGTGAGTTCTTATTGTCAATCCCTATAATGTTCCAAAAGATGCTATTCGTTAATGAGTTCAAGAAGAGTGCAAACTAGATAACTTAGAGGCATGCTTTGTTATTATTGAAGTCAATGCATCCAGCTACACACACCTTTCATTTCTTCAATTTTTTATGTACCACCAATGTGAATTCCTTAGCTTGAGAATGATTAGCATTTTAGTCATCTACTGACTGAAAATTTTACACTCAATAGCCCTTTCCCCTGGATCCTCTTCATGCAACTTGACGCATTCATAATCAGAAAATGAATGTTGATTATTTTCCACTTCAAGGTTAGGTTTGACTAAACCCTACAGACAGCTGCATGGTCATCCAGTGGCTTCCCCATTTGTCCTTGCTTCTAATCTGGTGTGTTTTGTCCTTGTTTATGATATTTTGTGCAATAGGGTTGTTCGTATGAAATTTTCTACCATAATGCATCATCTCCCACTCCTAATCAAAATCTCAAAAGAAGATCTACCAACAAATCAACCTCAATACCTACCTTAGCAAGGCTTAGACGTGATAATGTTCCAGTAGCCAAATCCATTTCACAAAATCATATCATTTTCTAAACTGAAAACAATTTTCTCTTCCATCTCGCTATGCTACATTTTCTCACTCTAACAATCTCTTCCTTCCCTTGCATACTCGGCCATGGCCGAGCCAGCTGCCCTTGAGTCGTTGGTTGAAGGGCAACCAAAAACTTTTGCTCAAGTGCTCTCGGGTGGACAAAATCTGAGCATTCAAGCACCAAATTCTGGTACCCCCTTAAAGGTTCTCCAATTGCACAAAGGAGAACCAGCAATATTTTTCCCCCATGAAGAAAAATTCAAAAGCTATCTGCACTATTTCGATACACATTGGTTGGCAATTTTTTGAGGGGCAAGCCGAATATGGAAACACTCCGGAAAATTTTTCATACCATTGGTTTTAAAGGTCAGTTTACAATCGGATATCTTGACTACAAACACATACTTATCAGATTTTTGTTGGAGGAGGATTTTCTACGATGTTGGCTTAAGAACGCCTGGTTTGTCAACAGATATTACATGCGAGTTCTAAAGTGGCATCCACTCTTTACCACTGACGCAGAGCCGTCCATAGTCCCCATATGGAGGAGTTACCTTTGAAGGACTCGCAGTAGTCTTCTTCAACAAACAGGCCGTATTCAACCTCGCTCAAGCGGTTGGGACACCCCTC
Organism: Cinchona pubescens; assembly: GCA_025175665.1. NCBI lineage: Eukaryota > Viridiplantae > Streptophyta > Magnoliopsida > Gentianales > Rubiaceae > Cinchona > Cinchona pubescens. Next base: position 1,797,390 of record JANKKI010000048.1, read on the forward strand.
AAACTTGACTTGGCCACTGCAAATTTCACTAGGCCAAGTGTCGCCAAGGATCCGAACTCCCCTCTAGGGTTTGGTTGGGGATTGGTACGGAGGGCATTTGGCAAAAAATCAGCTATGAGGAAGTGCCTTGCTACTGTACAAAATGCAAGAAAATTGGCCAAGCTAATGAAGCATGGAGGAAAGGAGAGCCGACGTTGGCAAAACAATCTATAGGCCCGGGTGAGCAAATGAAGAATCAAGCAAAGAAACCAATCCAAACACGTTGGACACAAGTGAAGCACCAAGAAGCTGGACCATCTAGATCAAAGCAAGCTCCACCTCCTTCACTTGCAGATGATGGGACGAATTTGAATGGTCCACACGATGTTGTTCCATCAGCAGCAAACAAAGCAACTTCACTGCCAGAAGTATCACAAGGCGATGGCAATGCAAATATGCGTGGAAAATTAGTCCAACAAACACCACCAGTAGAGGCGGAGCCACCACTATGGAGGGGCAAACAGCCATGGTGGTGGAGGGACTATCCCAATAATCGGAGATTCAAAATTCAAATCCCAACTTTCAGGGGATTACGTCAACAGCCCTAGATAAGGTTAATAGTTCAAACTAGGAGATAGAGTCAAATCCACATGAGAAAATATATGGAGGGTCAAATTTTGAACCCTTTGGAAGGTAAGGGGTCAACTCGGATTTGGAGGAACAACCAACAGATTCAGTTGCACATGATTTGACTCATTCAAAGGCAGATAGAAATCAGCCATCACCCCTCCCCCCTCCCCTTCCCTCACTCGAATTTCAAACAACCCCTCCATGGATGATTCATTCATCTCACATGGTAAAATTATGGAAGAGTTACCATGTTACTTTTCGGACAACGACTCCCTCCATGCAAACCATGCGACGCATGAGGTCATTCAGTAAACCCCCTCCCACACCACAGTTTCCCGGTTAGTAAGTCCTTGTCCAAAAAGAAAAGACGTAAAAAAGTCTACACCATGCCAAGGCCAATGCGTACCAGGTTGGCTAAAACAACTTCCACTTCGCCCTCGTCCCCACAGTGTTAATTGGATCGTATCTTAGTATGGAATATACGGGGGATAGCTAATAAACCCTCACTTCGTAGGTTGAAGTTACTTATTAAACAACACCGAATAAAAATTATTGCTTTAATGGAGCCAATGGTGGACAAACCTAGAATCTCAACTTTTTGCTCATAAGTTAGGTTTTGATAGCTGTGAATGTAACTCTAATGGCAAAATTTGGGTGTTTTGGAATAATGAGCTAGGTTTAGCTCCCACATTCAGTTCGGACCAGCTCTTTCATGTTTTCTGATGATGCTAATTAGTAACACTTGGCACTCTCTCTAGATTGTTCTAGAAGTGCTTACGTGGTAGCCTCATTAAGGGTAGTTATGTAATTTAGCCCCAGTTGAGCTAGTAGAATGGTAGCCTCATGTACCCTCATGTACATCTATAAATAAGGGACTTGGGTACCAAGGAACCCTCTAGATTGTTCTAGAAGTGCTTACGTGGCAGCCTCATTAAGGGTAGTTATGTAATTTAGCCCCAGTTGAGCTAGTAAAATGGTAGTCTCATGTCCCCTCATGTACATCTATAAATAAGGGGCCTGGGTACCAAGGAAAGGGACTCTCGCGGTACTAATCTTTCCATAGTAATACCAATCACAAATTCTCCTCAGCTCTTCTACTTTCTCTTTCCACCTAGAATCTAAATTCTAGCTTCATCAATTGGCGTTTGGCGTCGTCTGTGGGAATCGACAGATTTCCAACTTCTTTGATCAATTTTCAATCATCTGAATTCTCTTTTTTTGCTTCTAGAAGGATGAAGAACCAAGGAACACGCCGAACCGCTAGCAAGGACGCTGAGGCGAGCAACCAACACCTCGTGGTGCATACCAATGAGGCAGAAAACGACCGTACACCAGCCGAGGTCCATTATCGGAAGCAGAATGACGTTCTGAAATACACCGCCGATCATTTTGAATCTTTCCAAGCGTTTGTGGAGCAACGTGAGAACAAAACTGCATCCGAGCGTTCAAACCGAGCGGCCACTCCACAATCAAAACAACAACGCTTTCCCAGTCGAAGACTTGGGAAACAGCCGATTGACGCCATGAGCCCAACCGACCAGCACCACAAAATAACAAAGTCACACTCAGACGGGCTATCTGACGAATCACACTCATCAACGAGCAAATCAAAAAGATAACCACTGCGTAAAAGACTTGGCGCGCATTCCTCAAAAAACTCTGACTCAAGAGGACCTTCCCCAGCTATTTTAAAATAGCTCGAGAAGCAGAGCCTCGAAAACAAAATTCAAGAGATTTTGATGAAAAACAACTTAGTTCTGAATACTCCTGCTCCGAGAGAAATTGATAGAGATCCATTCACAATCTCTATCAATATCGAATCACTCCCGATGCAATTCAAGTTACCGGACCTCGACCGCTAGACATCTACAAAGGAGATTGTGATCCGTCCGATCATCTTCAACATGTGGTAGCGGTCACAAGCCTTTATGGCTATAGTGACGTCACCTACTGCAAATTATTTGCCACCACCCTTCGAGGTCCGGCTCAAAAGTGGTTCCAAGAGCTGCCGACGAACTAAATTGCCACTTTCAATGACCTGCCGAGTCCTTCCTCTGCCAATTTCGAAGCAAATCAATACTGCAGAAGGACATGTCGCACCTCATGAACATTCGACAGAGGTCCGATGAATCGCTCAACAAGTTTGTGGACCACTTCAACGATGAAGTGGTCCAAATTAAAAATATAGATGAAAGAATTTTGGTTTCTGCTTTCTATAGCGGCATCCGACCTAGGAGCTTCAACACTGACTTGGCTAAAAAGATGCCGAGCTTTTACCCCGAGCTCCTGCAGAGAGCATCGGAGTTCATACAGGGCGAGGAGCCAAACAGGACAAAAAGAGAACTTTATGACACACAAAAAGAAAAGATCCTGAAGAACTTTGAACCCCTCATCCTCTAAAAAGCCAAAGATTACGGATAGGCTGAGCTATCCCTGAGCCGGACTGTTGGCGAATCAGGTGGTCTACCTAGACAATAACATCGAAAACTGACCCCCGTGGACAAGGAGTCACTCGGACGCTAAATTCACACCACTCAATACATCAAGGAGGGAAATTTTGTTCCAGGTACAACATTTGGGGTTCTTAGAGCCACCCCCTCCAATGGTTTCGGCCTCGAACCAAAGAGACAGTTCAAAATACTGCACCTTTCATGGCCAACATGGCCATGATACCGAGGCCTGCAACCATCTGAAGGTTGAAATTGAGAGGGCCATTCAAGAAGGGCACCTGCAGCAGTTCATCAGCCGAACCGCTGCGGAGTTCCAAAGAAACGCTGCTAACAGAGGAAACCCGACGCAGCCTCGCCTGACTCGTCAGCAAAATCGAGGCGGTCAAAATAGAAACAATTCCCCAGCAAACCAAGATGAGCAGATCCGTGTAGCCGGGGTGATAAGCACAATAGCCAGGGGCACCGGAGACCGGGGACTCCAATAATGCCAGGAAAATATATGCCCGGAACATTCCTTCGGGCGAAGATCGGGAAAAGCAATTAAAGCCATTCATGAGCCTCGGATACACTTCCGAGGACCCCGTTCCTAGCCGAATGCCACAAAATGACCCTGTGGTAATTCATGTAAATGTGGCCGGCTACGAAATGCACCTTGTGTTGGTCAACACTGGAAGCTCGACGGACATCATTTTTTGGGACGCCTGGGTCAAAATGCACATGGATGCCTCCTTGATAAAGCCTTTCAAAACTCCACTGGTTGGCTTCACTGGTGATTCGGTCGTGCCTGAGGGACAGATAATGCTCCCGTTGTGCCTCGGGACTCTCCCGAAACACAGAATCGAGATGACCAATTTCGTCATCGTAAAAAGGGACAGTTTCTACAACATGATCTTAGGCCGACCCACACAATACACCTGCAGGATCCTTTCCTCCTTGTTCCACATCAGAATAAAATTCATGCTGAGGGACGGATCTAGAGAAAGGAACAGTAATTGGAAGCCAGTAGGAGGCCGGAGCATGCCACATGATGTCTTTACGATCCCAGTCGCAAACTATGTCCGTTGCAGACAAGGTCTTCCTGTAAACTTTTGACGCCCCACCTACCTAGAGTGGCCTTGAAGAGCCTTCGACAAGTCAAAGGGAGGAGGAGGAAAATATGGGGCTGCGGAAAAATGCTACAGAGATCTCCGAGCCTCCCGAACCCAATGGGAAGGGCAAAGCAAAAATTGAGCCCCAAGACGAGGTCCCCATTGAGGAGGTACCACTGGATCTAAGCCTCCCAGATAGGAAAATAAAGATTTGTGCTACCCTCCCAACAGAATTCAAAGCCCTCCTCTTCAGACTTCTAACTGAGTACAAGAACGTGTTCGCCTGGACCATCGAAGACATGTCTTGCGTCCCTCAGGAAATAATCGAGCACAAACTCGGAGTGGACCCGGCATACAGACCAGTCAAGCAGAAAAAGCGTCTCTTCGGTTCGGAGCGCAATTTACTTGTAATTAAAGCCAAGGTGGATAAACTGTTAGTGGGCTAAGTTAATTAGAGAAGTATTGTATCCAACTTGGCTTTGTAATCCAGTCCTTGTAACCAAGCAAGATTCGTCTTGACGAATGTGCCAAGATTTCACCGATCTTAATAAAGCCTGTCCAAAAGACAGTTACCCGTACCCCCGGATTAATATGGTAGTAGATTCATTTGTTGAATTTTACATTTTGCAGTTTTTCGATGCATTCAAGGGCTATCATCAAATATACATGGCCAGAGAAGACGAAGAGAAAACCTCTTTCATCACTGACCGAGGCACGTATTGCTATACTACGATGCCCTTCGGACTCAAAAATGCCGGAGCCACATATCAACGCCTCGTCAACAAAACATTCAAGTCCCAAATAGGACAAAACATGGAGGTATACATTGATGACATGGTGGTCAAGAGCCGAACCGATGAGGAAATCCTGGAAGATCTCAGGGAAACGTTTGAGATATTACGGTCGATCCGAATGAGCCTCTGCTGAACCCCAAAAAATATACATTCGGGGTCCCCTAGGGAAAATTCTTGGGGTCATGGTCTCTCATCGGGGAATTGAGGCGAACCCTGAAAAGGTGCAAGCCATAATCGATATGAAAACCCCCACCTCGGTCAAGGAAGTTCAGAGACTCACCGGTAGAATGGCAGCCCAGAATCGGTTTCTTTCCAAATCGACAGAAAGAGGCTTACCGTTCTTCCGGCTCATAAAGAAGACCGAAGGTTTCCAATGGACCAAAGAAGCTCAGAAGGCCTTTGAAGAGCTTAAAGAATACTTGGGCAATTTACCGAGGTTCGCGTCTCCTCAAAAAGGGGAATCGCTATACCTATACATCTCAATCACCGAATTGGCAGTCAGCTCGGTTCTACTGAAGCAATACAAGTGTGGCAAACAATGCCCCATCTATTTTGTAAGCAAAGTGCTTCAAGGTCCAGAAAGAAACTACACCCCTATCGAGAAGGCAGCTTTCTCATTGGTGGTGTCGGCCCGGAAGCTAAGACCCAGTTACTTTCATGGCCATAAGATAATAATTCTGACTAACCTCCCTTTGAAGAATATATTGAGCAAGCCCGACGCCTCGGGAAGAATGCTAAAGTGGTCTGTAGAACTGTTCGAGTTCGACATAGAATTCTAACCTCGGACAGCAATCAAGGCACAGGCTTTACCGAATTTCATTACAGAAAGCTGTGACACCGATAAGATTGACCTCGTCATGGTAATTGATCGGGCGAAAGAGCAGCAAACAAGAGAAGACCTCACATGGGAGATTCATGTTGACGGAGTTTCGTGTGAATCCGGAGCCGGAGCAGGTGTAATAATCCGGTCCCTAGAAAGAGACTATCTCACGTATGCCCTAAGGTTCGGATTCCCAGCAACTAACAACGAAGCTGAATACTAGGCCCTCATCTGTGGGATGGAGATGGCCCACCAGATGGGAGCCTGAACCTTAAAAATACATTCTGATTCTCAGCTAGTTGTGAATCAAAGCCTGGAAAACTACGAGGCTCGATTAGTACAGGCATAATCTTAAAAAGGTACTTGACCGAGGTCAAAAGCTGGATAGAAAAATTCAAAAATGTGGATGTCATTAAGATCGTCCGAACAAGAAACATGCATGCCGATGCTCTGTCAAAACTAGCCTCGGCAATATACTCACATTTGACAAAAGAGATTTTGGTAGAGGTACGAGAGCACAGGTCTTTTGACTTCTCAAAAAGAATCTCTTGTATCCACCCGGAACTCGGTTGGATGGAGCCCATAATAAGTTATCTCAGTGACAAAATATTTTCCAAGGACCTGACCGAGGCTAGAAGGATCAAATACAGAGCTACTAAGTATACGCTTATTGATGGAGTCCTGTATAAAAAAGCATACTTGTGCCCCCTGTTGAGGTACCTCACGCCTTCCGAAGCTAAATATGTGCTACGAGAGGTGCACGAGGGCATATGCGGAAGTCACATCGGTTCTCAGAGCTTGGCTCTCAAGATCCTGTTATCCCTGGTATTATTGGCCGACCTTGCACTCAGATACGCCGACACCTTGTACGGGAATGCCGCCAATGTCAAATACATGCTCCGATCCCCCGAATGCCCGGTTCGGACATGGTCCCTATGCAGAGCCCATTGCCTTTTGCTCAGTGGGGAATAGACTTATTGGGCCTACTTCCCAGGGGGGTATGCAAGCTTGAGTTCCTGGTAGTGGCGGTTGACTACTTCACCAAATGGATCGAGGCTGAGCCCTTGGCCACAATTTTGGGACAAGCAATAGAAAAGTTCTTTTGGAAAAATATTGTTTGCCGGTTAGGTATCCCCACTGTGCTCGTTTCTGACAATGAAAAATAATTCAAAGGAGAGCCTTTCAAGAGCTTCTGCACTAACCTCGGCATCAAGCAGCACTTCACTTCTGTCGCTCATTCGTAAGCGAACGGACAGACCAAAGTATGCAACTAAACCCTATTGATGGGGCTCAAGACTCGACTCGAACGAGCCAAAGGCGCGTGGGTCAAGGAATTGCCTAGTGTTCTATGGGCATACAGGATCCGTTACACCCCGAACGGCCAATGGAAACACTCTGTTCAGCTTGACTTACGGGTCCGAGACTGTTATCCCTATAGAAATCGGGTTACCCTCGGCTCGAGTGTCCTTGTGTGTCTTATAACACAATGACGAGGCTCTACGAGCTAACTTAGACCTACTTGAGGAAAAGAGGTTGGATACGTCCATCCGAGAAGTAAAGTACAAGCAGGTTATGGCCAAACACTACAACGTCAGGGTCAAGCATCGGTACCTGTGACCCGGAGATTTGGTGCTTCGAAAAAATGAAGCAAGCCATGTAGAAAGGACTAGAAAGTTAGACCCAAACTGGGAGGGTCCCTATCGTGTAATAGAAGCTCACACTTCAGGCTACTACAAGTTAGTTGACATGAAAAGGGACCCTATTCCCAGAATGTGGAACATTGTAAATTTGAAGAAATATTACCAAGGAATGTAGTAAGAGTTCCTTATCAAAAGAAAGAAATTACCTCATCCAGCAATCACGTCAAGCACATTCAGGAGCTGCACCAACTCTCAGAGGTTCGGTTCAAATTCAACATGAAAACAAAATCGAGCTACCCAGACCCTAAGAGGCCCGGATCCAGTTCAACATAAGTGCAAACATTGAGGGCTGAGACCTAGTAGTCCCCCCTCAAGGGCAGAGGCTTAGTAGCCCCCCAAGCAAAATTGAGTTGCACCAACTCTCAGAGGTTCGGTTCAAATTCAACAGAAGACAAAATCGAGCTGCTCCAACCCTCAGAGGTTCGGATCCAGTTCAACATGAAATGCAAACGTTGAGGGTTGAGACCTAGTAGTCCCTCCTTAAGGGCAGAGGCTTAGTAGCCCCCCCAAGCAAAATTGAGCTGCACCAACCCTCAGAGGTTCGGTTCAAGCTCAACGGAAGACAAAATTGAGTTGCTCCAACCCTCAGAGGTTCGGTTCAAGTTCAACATGGAATGCAAACATTGAGGGTTAAGACCTAGTAGTCCTCCCTTAAGCGCAGAGGCTTAGCAGTCACCCCTCAAATAAAGATGTGAGCAGTTCCGACCCTCAGAGGTCTGGTCCTATCTCAACATAAAACAAAATCGAGCTACCCATCCCTCACAGGTCCGGATTCAGTTCAGCACAAAAACAAAGTTTGAGGACTGAGGCTTAATAGCCCCCCTCAAATGAATTCAAGAGGATCCGACCCTCAGAGAGGCTCGATAGCCCTCCTCAAACAAAAATAGTACTTCTTTGACCCTCAGAGGTCCGATTCAAGTTACTGGCTAAGTGAACATGAGGAACTATGCTTAGTTCTTTTGCCTCAATCCGAAAGGTTCTAAATAAGGCCTAAGTTCAAAACGAAATGGAGGCTTAGACAATTTTCTATGCTGCTATTCTTAAAGTGTTATAAGCTTGTTATCTCCTTATATCATAAGTCTTTTGCCTTGTATGCAGGAAACGTAGAAAATGAAAAGCAAGTAAAGAAAAGACGAGGTTGTCAAAAACTCGAGAATTTCATTAAAAGATCCTAACTATTACAGAAAAGTGCCTGAACTTAGCTATTACAAAAGTATCACGTCAGCCTGCGGAGCTGAAGTGGAAGGTTCGGCTGAGGAGGTGGAGGCTTGGTTCATAAGTTCAGACTCAGCTTCAGGACCTGCAGTTGATGGCCCACCCTGATTCAAAGCAGTCACTTCAGGAGCTCCAGGGATCGGTACTGGGGCCTTGAATTGAGCTTGTAAGCCATTGATTACCTCCTCGGTAATAGAGGCATCATATGGAAACCTTCCCGTACAGATCAAGATTCTTCACGAAGTGGTCACACGCTAGTGTGAACCCCATTGAGAAGACCTTCTTGGTGGACTCCTTCAGCATCCCGTCTGCCTCATCCGAAACCACGAACTCATTTCTTCCCTCGATCTGCAGCTCCTCCTCCCGTGAAGCAAACTTCACCTCGGCCATCTGGGCCTCCTCCTAAACTTGAAGGACCCTCTTCTCTAGGTCTGCGATCCTCTTATCTTGATCGCTGACGTCAACTTCAAGGGTCTTCTTTTCCAGCTCGACTTGGAGATAATTCCAGGTTATCTCTCACTTTGATCAACTCGGCCTTCCACTCATCATACTTCTTGCCCGCCTCAATGTTACATTTCATCTCGTTGGCCTTAACGGCCTCCTTCACTTTCTGATCCACGCCGGACTGGGCATGAGCCAATTCCTGCTTCATGGAGTTGATAGGAGAATTGAAGGAGGCCTCGTTCTCGGTAACGGTGGGCAGGATAGTAACAGCCTACAAAAGAGCAAAGGTGTAAACTAAAATATGAAGTGCAAAAAGTTGAAATTTCAAGAAGGGTTAGACACACTTAAGTTCATCAGACTGACGTGAAGCTCGTCTAGCCTCTGTTGGAGAGTAAGCCTCTTTAAGTAAGCTACGTCCATAGGCAAGGCAACCATCTTCGCCTATTCGCGAGCCACCCTCAGAAATTGTGCTCAGTCGTTTATATCCATCGGTGGGATGGGTCGGAGCTCGGTACTCCCCGAGGTGGGAGGGACCGGAAGAGGATCGACGGTCAGTCGAACCTATGGCAACCCATATCTTGTGACCCCGCAGACTTCGTCTCCTCCTCGGGCCTGTACTTCTTATCACTTGAAAAGAAAAAGAGGTTAGCACTCAACTTGGAAGAAAGACAAAAACCGAAAAGCAAGAAGGCATGATAGACCTAACCATAGGAGGTGATGAGTTGTTTTGACAGCGGGGCATTCCCAGAACACTTCCCGGGGGCCTCACCCGAGCCACCGGACCGGAGGACCTCGAGGGCAATGACGAATAGGCGAGGACAATTAATGAGAAGGAACCCTACCTGAGGCTGGCAGTCTCCCTCGACCTCTTCTTGGTAACCTGAACCGGCCCAGGCTCGGGGTGGGGATCGAGCTCACAGCCAGTGTGACCGGGTTCTCACCACCCGAATTCTTTGGGGTTCTTCCGACCTCGGTTTGGTTCGGGGGTACTGAAGCTGATAGGGTAGTCCCATCACTCCCCGAGGGTGCGTTGGTGGTGACGGATGAAGATCCGCTGGCAGTTGATGAAGAGGGCTGGCTGGAAGAGCCCGTGAACACACGTAGCAGGTGCAGCAGATACTAGCCCTCTTAGAAATGCTCCGAGCTCTGCAAAAAGACAAGAGGTCAGCATTATAACGAAGCAACGTTTAAAAAAAAAAAAGGAATGACATTTATGAGGGTCGTAGCTGGAGGGACATCATGGGCAGGGAACAGCCCCGCCCACGCTAGAATGTTGTTGGATAGAATGGCGGGCTGGTTGTTAAAATTTATTCTAAGGTTGGACTCAATGAGCCTCTTGGCATATATGGAGTCCGGAGGAGAGGTATTTTTGGTTTTAAGGTTTTCTTTTATGAGGTTCCAAGGGCCCCGAGGCATTGGAAGGTCGAGGTAGCGGATAAATAAAAATAACTTTTTCCAGTTGTGGATAGATGAAAGGTTACCCGAAGTGAGCTGTTTGCCCGCGATTCGGGGAAAAATGTAAAAGAATCCCTTCACAGGGGATAACTTCAACATCATCCTAAAAGTATCTAAGGATAGGGGGATGTCGTTTAATTTACAAAGGAGTCCTGGATCAAGGAAAATTCGACAATAAGTCGAAGAGCGTTTGGGGTCAGTTGGGATATACTAATATCCCAGTGGTCAGACAGATGGACGAGGAGTGGTGCTATCGGGAGACTCAGCCTCGCCTCAAGCTGCTACTGGTAAATTGTTAAGTAACCAGGAGGAGGTAGGTGTCCTCGGTCCTCGGGAGTAGGGAGTTTGATGTGCACATTCCTAGAGAAGCGGTATCTATCCCTAAGTATTTTCATGTCCTTGGGATCAAGAGTGTTGGATATATCTAGTGTTTGGAGGTTGAGGTGATTGTTCTGTAGAGGTTCGACAATGGTAGGTTCGGGGGGAAAGTTTAGGGAGACTGTTGCCAGGAGGGCCTCGTCTGAAGGATTAAGTAGCCTATCAGTGGCGTCTACGGGGGAAGGAGGTACCGATGTGCTAATGAGAGAGGAGGGAGTGAACGTACCGGCCATGGTCTTCTATTTGAAGGACGAGTGAGGTTTGGGGGAAGCAAAGATCTTGGAGGACTAGCATTGTGGTATCTGGCTGGGGTGATGAACGGCCACCGACGATCAACAACTGAGAAAATCAGATGCAGGGGGGACAGGAGGGCGGTAGTGAGGAAATGAGAGGATGTGAATGACAGGGAAAGTAAGAGAGCAAAGGGAGTGAAGAGTGAAGAAAAAATTAAAGAAAAGTAAGAAAGCAAGGAGAGCGAAGGAAAAGAGCGAATAAAGGAAGAAGTGAGAGTAGGGAGAGAATGGGGTATAAATAGGGAGAGGACCTTCCAGAGTATTCTATGAATTTGGAAGGAAAACCATCAAGTTTGAAATAAACGAGGTGTTTTGGCGGGAAAAATGAGGCGTTTCGGCGGAAAAAATGAGGTGTTGCAGTAAAATCGAAGCGAGTAATGTGGCGCAATAAATGAAATTCAGCGCATGGGGACTCAGCAATAACGTCACTACAGCCATGTCTTATCAAGAGGCGATGGGTTACCTCAGCCTCGGATCTGTAAGACAAGCATGGGGGTGCTCCAAAATTTATGCACCTCAGCTCGGTATAAGAGGGTCGGTTGCAATCATTTCGGGGATTGCGGACAGTCATTTTTCAGCTCGGTCCCTACCTCGAGAATACGCACCAAGCCGAGGGGACTATTGATGATGCTAATTAGTAACACTTGGCATTCCCTCTATATTGTTCTAGAAGTGCTTACGTGGCATATGTAATTTAGCCCTAGTTGAGCTAGTAGAATGGCAGCTTCATGTCCCTTCATGTACATCTTTGGGTACCAAGGAAAGGGACTCTCACGGTACTAATCTTTCCACAGTAATACCAATCACAAATTCTCCTCACTCTTCTACTTTCTCTTTCCACCTAGAATCTAAATTCTAGCTTCATCATTTCCATCTCCTATTCTCCTCAGTAAATTGACACGGAAGCCTCCTTTGTATACGCAAAGTGTACAAAAACGGAAAGAAGAGCTCTTTGGGAGGAACTCTGAGTTGTCCAACCTCAAGCTCCGTGGCTGGTGGGTAGCGACTTCAATGTTATCTCAAGTTCTGATGAATATAAAGGTTCTTGCTCTTTGCACCTTGACGCTATGAACGAATTCAGTGATTGCCTCCATGAATGCGGCTTGGTGGATTTACCTTTCCAAGGCTGCAAATTCACTTTGCTCGGGAATAGGTTTGGAAGAGGCTAGATAGATTCGTTTGTAACACCATTTTTCTGGCAGCCTTTCAATATATTAGCGTCGAACACCTTCTCAAGACATGCTCAGATCACTCGCCACTTGTTCTCAAAGCATCTATGGAAAGTACACCAGGTCCGAAGCCATTTAAATTCCTTAACATGTGGATTAAGCACAAAGATTTTTTTGCAGGTAGTGGGCAAAAATTGGCATTTGCGATGCACTGGTTCCCCCATCTCCATTCTTGCCACCAAACTGAATAGACTAAAAGCTAACTCATTAATTGGAGTCACACAGTGTTTGGCAATGTCTTTGCAAAGGTAAAAGAGGCTAAACAAGAGGTCAAAAGTAAGGAAGAAGCTACTCTCTTTTGCTACACCACAGCCAAAGTAACCAAATTGCATTAGCTCACGCACAAGCTATTCACATGAGGTGTCTTGTAGAAGAAGAAACCTTTTGGCAGCAAAAAGCGGGGATAAAATGGCTGAAAGAGGGAGACAAAAACTCCAAATTTTTCCACTCTACGCTTTTGGCCAAAAGACAAAGATTGCCCATCTCCAAGATTAAGGTTGATGGGGATTGGACGGAAAATATGTAGCTAATTGAAGGTGCAGGAATTAACTTCTTTTAGGAGCTCTTGACTTCCAAAGATTCCGCTACCATAGACCACTCATTACTCGACCATCTCACAGGCAATGTCTCAGATGAGGACAATCAGCGATTATTAACTGAGTTTTTAAATAAGGAGTTGAAGGATGCAGTGTTCTCCCTCAACCCTAATGGTGCGGCAGGCATTGATGGCTATAACGGGACATTCTTCACTACTTGTTGGGACATTATTCATCATGATCTCTTCCTTGCAGTGCGTGATGAATGTGTATATTTCTTAAAGGTGCAAAACTGCCACGAATGTTTACCAGCACCTTTATCGCATTAATCCCAAAAATAGCCAACCCCAACTCTTTTAGTGACTTTCGGACCATTAGTTTATGTACTTTTTTTAACAAAATTTGCACTAAAATATTGGCCAATTGACTCTCCCCCATTTTGCCAAAAATCATTTCATCTAAACAAGTGGCCTATGTCCAAGGGAGAGACATTGCGGACAAACATCCTTCTTGTACAAGAGCTAGCTGGTTCCATAGATCGAAAAATGAGGGAAGGAAACTTGATCATTAAACTTGACCTTGCCAAGGCATTTGATAGGCTTTCTTGGCCTTTCCTCTATGTAATCCTACGAAAGTTTGGATTTGCTGAGTATTGGATCTCCCTCATGAAGAATATTTTGGAAGATTGTTGGTTTTCTATACTCATCAGTGGTACACCTAAGGGTTTCTATAAATCCTCCATAGGTGTTCTCCAAGGAGACCCCTTATCACCCCTGTTACATTCATATTAATACTTGAGACGATTTCACAAGGACTGAAGACTCAATTTCGTACGGGAAAGATATATCATATTATGCCCTCCTGTAGCAATGCTCCAACCATCTCTCATTTGGCTTTTGTAGATGATATTGTCATTTTTACAAAGGGAGATACCAAATCCATTCAACATCTAATGAGCTTCCTCTCAAGGTTTGAGAACTCATCCGAGCAGCTTTTAACAAGTTCAAAAGCTCCTTCTACTTACCTAAAAAGGCAGCACCAGCTCGAATTCAGTTGATTCAAGCAAAGACGGGGTTTGTTCACAAATCCTTCATTTCACATACTTGGGATGTCCCCATCCAAAAGGCCAAAAGACGACGCAATATTTTCCAGCCACTGATTGAAAAAGTAGCTTCCCGAATCCATGGATGGCAGAAGCGGTTCCTCTCCCCAGGAGGACAGCTTGTCCTAATTAAGCATGTTCTTAGTAGCATCCCAATCTACCTATTATTAGTTCTTTTACCCCCAAAATTAAGTAATCAAATAGTTGGAGCGGCAATTCGTAAACTTCTTTTGGGGATGCTCGGATGGGATGCTAAAATGACATTGGATCTCATGGGCCACAGTATGCCAGCCAACACACTCCAATGGCCTAGGGGTTTCATCACTAGAGGATGTGGTTCGTGGCTTTGGTAGCAAACTTTGGTGTTCCGGAAAGGCAACTCTTTGTGGTGTTCTTTTCTTCAAGGACGTTATCTTAAAGGCCAACAGCATCCCACCTTAGTAACGGCATCACCAGGTGATTCACTCACTTGGAAAAGAATGCTGCGAGTTCGTGATGTAGCGGAAAAGTGGTTGTTATTCCTCATAAGGAAAGCTGATTACTCTTTTTGGTTTGACCCTTGGACCGAACATGGGTCTCTCTCCCACATGGTGGAACAAGTATATGATGCACAGCTCAAAGTTTCACATGTTTGGGTTCCCAACGGCTGGAATTTTTCCTCTCTGGATGGGAGATACTCCAATGAGGAGCTACAAAACTAATTGCAGTAGTTCTCAACGAAAGACCAATCTTCTTGACTGAGGAACCGGACCGAATCGTTTGGACCCCTACACCCAAAGGCTCCTTCTCACTCTCATCGACTTAACCCCCAAAGGTACGGATCTTTTCTAAACAAATGATTTGGGATGTGAGACTCCAGTTGAAAATTTCTATTTTCATGTGAAAATTGCTGAACAAGAGGCTGCCATTAGATGACACCTTGTCCAAAATTGGTTTTTCATTAGCCTCGAAGTGCTGCTTTTGCTGCCATGAAGAATCCTTGGATCACCTTTTTGTGGATTGTGTAATATCACGGCAAATCTGGCGCTTCTTTGAGACTTAGCTGGAGGTGATACTTGTTCCATCAATGACCATCTTGGACAAGCTCAATTCTTGGTGGTGGGCTTCTGCACCTTCTTCCACACTTGGGGCAATTCACAAAATCCTTCCTTGCATAAGCTGTTGGTTCTTATGGAAAGTTAGGAACAAGGCAGTTTTTTAAGGAAATTGCCCTTAACAAGTGGTGCCAACAAGGATAATTGCTGACATCTAACCTTACTTGGTGAATATCTCCTCAATTCATCTTTTTACAAAAGTAAGCACAGCTGATGATTTGCTACTCTCACAAGGCATTTGCAATCAACTACTCCAAACCAAACCCAAGAGAGTCCTAGCTGTCAAATGGGAATGCCCTCCCCACGGATGCTTTAAATTGAATGTGGATGGTGCCTCTAAAGGAAATCCAGGTATAGCAGCGGGTGGCGGCATCCTAAGGGATCACAATGGGCAATGCATAAGGGCGTTTTCCAATGGCTATCAATAGCAAACCAACTTGCAAGTTGAGGCATTGGCTCTTGTAGATGGGCTCAAGATGTGTGGCAAACTGCGGCTGCAATCATTGGAGGTTGAGATTGATTCACTTACGCTAGTTAACACTTTGAATGGCTCGTCGGCATCAATTTAGAACATTGACAATCAACTCCGCTTCATAAATAGCTATTGTGTTGGGAAAGATATTTGGCTTTTAAACATCTATTTAGATAGTCAAACCAAATTGCTGATTGTTTAGCTAACGAGGGTATCTTAAAACCTATGTACGTTGAGTTGATCGCTATAACATTCCTTGCTCTATAAAAGGTTTGGTTCGGCAAGATGCTAGGAGCTGCCCTAATCTTCGACATTGTAATAATCGATGACATCAATAAATTTTTGCCCTTCCTTCGGGCATTTGCATAAAAATAAAAAATAAAAATAAAAAAAGGTCTTTCAACAGCCTATGCTAAGGAAAACACATAATGCTCGTTGAAAATAAAGCTAGAAGAGATTCAAAAAACACCTAACTGGGAACAATAGAAGGCTCAATGCTGGCTAGAATAATAGATGCCATTTAAAAGCTCTCATTTAAAAGTCATTGATAAAAGCCAACATCTTAACTAGTCATTCTCTAAAGAAAATCTGATAAGAACATGAAGCTTTCCCAAAATTTTTGCATATTTGGTTTGCCCCTTGAGAACTTGCCAACCAAAGCCTTCAAGCTGAAGAGGCTTAGCAAGATCCTTCACCTCGTCTACTGAAAAAAAAAATAGCTACCTCACCTTTATAGGATTGAAATAGTCGAATCAGGTTCCTCCTCCACAGTTCATTTCACATGGAGAGTGTCCGCAAATGAGAGTTGTTTTGCCCTTTTAGCATGAAGCTGAGGGGCAACAAGAGCTGCCATGAAAGTCAAGCAAGTTTTGAGAGAGAGTCCAAAGAGAAGGAAGACAATTTTTTTTTTCTTTCTAGTTTAACAATTCATTTTAGGTGTATCTCAAAACTAGAAAAAAAAATGGGAGAACAGTTGTGATAGCTATGGAAAATAAATAAGTATTGGTTTACAACAACAGTAACTAGGCATAAAATGTGCTACAAATCTATTTGGATTGCTGAGGTTCAATTATAAACAAGATGAGTCATACAATTATAGCTCCAGGAAAGATTATATGGGCCAAACACAAAGGACAAATCATAGCTGATCTTCATATAATAAGAGCCAGTACAAACTTTAACCTGCAATATTCTTTGGTCTAAAGTCTAAACTAGAGATAACCTATAATTAATTAAATCGATTATTGGTGCTTCAAGAAGCAACAATAATCGAATAATTTGGCCAAGGAGGATCATGTTGCTTTATCATGCACCCAAGCTGAGAATAAGGATGATCATAGATCCACGTCAGTCACGGTGAAGTACAAAATGACGCTGTCAATGTTGTTAGATCTTCCCAATTTAGCATATGATGCCAAGCGCATGCTCTGATGAGACACCAATGGTGATGTAGATAGACCTACAGTTGGTGCTCTAGTCATTGACAGTCTGAGAAAGCAAACAAGGGCATAATTGAATTTTCTTCCTCATGGATTAGACTTTTATGAAAGCAAGTACTTCCGGTTTTGCTTTTTCCATGATGAAGTATCCCGAGATGATGGGCAATAACATACTTAAAGAATAAACAAATAAATAAATAAAATGATATCAAAGAGCCCAAAAATATGACAAGGTTCCGAAGAGACCCATAATTCCGAGTGCCAAAAAAATGAGTCAAAGCTCCAACGAGGCCAGAGTGCACAAAAGATATATATATATATGTGTGTGTGTGTGTGTGTCTTAAGGGAGAGAGAGAGAGAGAGAGAGAGCTAGCTCCCAAGAGGCCAAAGAGTTCACAAAAAATGTGGAAAAAAAAAAGGTTGAAGAGTTTGGGCTTGAGAGCCTAATAGGCTGAAGAGTCAAAAAAATGAAAAATAAATAATAATAATAAAAAAAGAGATGCTGAAGTGACTCACCTCCTACCAAAAGAAGTCAAAACTGTAGAAGCACATTTACAGATAGCAAAAAGAAAGAGAAGAAAAAAGGGTGAAGTTCAAAAAAAAATAAAAAAATAAAAAAAAAGAGAGTCGGATCTTAAAGAAGAGGCTAATGCACCCAAAAAAAGAAGAAGAAGATGAAGACGAAGAAAGGATCGAAACTCCCAAAAAGAAAGTAAAAAAGGTGCCAAAGTTGACCCAGTTTGGTTGAAACCAATCCAAATTTGTCCAAGCCAACCCGATTTGTTGAAACCGATGTAAATTGCTCGAAGCCAAAGGAACTAAGTTCAAACTGATCTTACTTGGCCATTGTCCATCCAATTTGATATCGACATAAATTGGCTGATGCTGATCCAAGTTGGCCAATGTCGACACAATTATTAGTTATGAATGGGCTATTTAGATGATCTTTTTTGACTACCTTGCAATTATTTTCATGAAATTTATCATTTATTATATATCAAATGAAAATTTCAAATTAGAGGAACCATTGATGATACAAAAAATATGTACTCAATAGCATATTATGTAACTTGTCAAACTCATTACGGACAAAATAGTCAATTGTGTAAAGTGCATTTTTTTTTTTTTTTTAACAAAACAAGGTAGCAAATTTTTATTGAGTAAAAACAGCATCCGCATGAAGAGCGGAGCATACAGCATGAGGTGGAGAAGAAATTCACAGACAACAGTCGGATAAATTAGAGGCTTGCGTAGCTAGACAATGAGTAGCCATATCACGAATTCTTGGAATCCAAGTGAATTCCCAATTTGGATAGGAATTCCAAGTGGTTACAACGTCTCCTATTAGGACTCCAATGCGTGAGTGGTCTAATAAAGATTCAAAGTCATGCATTAGATTAATTACTGTCTGAGAATTGGCTTCCATGACAGCATGGTGTAGGTTCGGTTGTTGGAGCAAATTTACCGCAGCCTTAATCGCGTAAGCTTCCACGACATCAGGGTCCAAAACTCCAGCAATCTTCTTGGACAAACCCGCTACGAATTTGCCATTCCAGTCGCGAACTACAAACGTCCAATTCCAGAAATATTCAGTTGTTGAAAAATTGTTCCGTCAAAATTGGTTTTATAAAATCCTTACTTAAAAAACATCCAATTACTTCGTGCGATTGTGATTCGACATTTCAGTGGTTGGGACCACTGTGGCACGCCGGTAATCTTCAAGATAATGAACTGGGAATGATACCAGATTCACATCTAATGTTTATTAGAGCTTTCAAAAATTTTACCAGCATTGCAAAAAGGATGCTGTCTCTTATACACATCTTATTTTAGACATTTAAATCCCAAGACTAAAGGAGCTAACGGTATGTGATTTTTAAATCTCCAATCTTATCCCTATTCATGCTTTAGCTAATAGCTCAAGATTGGACTGCCATAGAACAAGTAACAAAGAGATGTTTCAAATCTTCTTCTGGCGCCGAACAAAATGAACAAACCTCGTCGAGGTTGATTCCTCGTGTTGAAAAGTTTCGAAGTTGTGGGCAAAATATTCTGACAAACTTTCCAGTTCATTATACTTGAAGATTACAGGGTCCCAAGCTGTCTCTTATACGTAATTCTAGAAAAGTATCTAGAAGCATGAATTAATATTTATGTTTTTTGAATTCAAAGTTTGATATAAGAGACAAGTGAGCAAGTGCTTCCAACCGATAAATTCCCATTCTTTGTGAAGTGCCAAATTAACTTATCTTGATTCCTGCAATCACCTAACGGGATACGTTGGATTAGTTGAACTTCATCCTTCCAAAATAAATGCTCAAGCAGAATGTGATTCCAAGAGTTAGTGTCTTTGTTGATTAAACACTCCACCAAGAACTCTTGAGGATGCTTGTTTGATCGAGAGATCATTCGAAAGGACGATGGTCGTGGCAGCCAACGATCCCCCTAAATTTTGATGGAATTTCCATTGCCGACACGCCATCTACTTCCGACGATGATGAACTTCCTTGCTGCATAAATTGCTCACCAAGTGAAAGAGCATTTATTTCCTGCATCATCTTGAAAAAAGTCAGAACTAGGAAAGTTATATTTCGCTTTTAGAATCTTGTGAGTGAATTAGGTTGAGTTGCGATGCGCCATGCTTGCTTGGCAAGTCTTGATTAAAAGCCTTCAACTGTTTGAATCCCATCCCTCCATCATCCTTCTTGGCATATGATTTATCCCAACTGACCCAATAGATCGCTTTTTCCTGCTTCCATTGCCCCACCAATATTTGCTTATCGTAGAATGAATTTCTGAAATCAATGAATCCGGAAACACGAAACAAGACATGGAATAAGTTAGAATTGCTGCACAGTTGCTTTAGTAAAATGAATCTCCCATTTTCTTTTTTGCAATGTATAGTGCATGTTAGTTAACAACCCTAATTTTATAGCCACAAATAGGGTGGACACATTATTTTAAAAAATTTCAATTTTATTACCAATATATCCCTAATAACTGAGGTAAATCAAATTAAAAAGTTATAATTTATATTATTAGTGAAGTTATAATTGAAATATATAAATTAATGACTTTTTTAGTTATATTCTAAATGATTAATAAGTGTATAATTAAAATATAATATGATAAAATAATGATTTTTAAAAAAACGTGGCATTATTTTTTAGTTCAAAAATAACAAGTATAGCAAAATAAATGAATGTGAAATTTTTTACTTGAATTTCTATCAAATCTATAAATAGAATCCTTGATATTTATTTGTATCTTTTACACACTTAATACGATCACTCTTTTACTCTCTTTACTTTCCTCTTTGTTTAAGTTTGATCGGTGGGAAATAGTTACAATACGATAAGCAAGCTGAAAAATAACTAGGAAATCGGTGGAAAATAGTTACAATACGATAAGCAAGCTGAAAAATAACTAGGAAGACTAACTTGCAAATGGACGCCTTTTTGACAAACACAAACCAATGTAACCCGTCAAATTACCAACTAAAAACGATTAATGGAGTATTGTTGGTACATGAGGTCACAACAGTAGTTATGGATTGAGTTATGGTAAAAAAATTTGACAAATATTTAGGTAGAACCCGATTTTTGACCCCACTTGTAAAGTTTGTAGTGTGGATTAAACTTTAAAAAATCTATAACATCAACTGATGTAAGCAAGATTCTTTAAGGTTTAATCCAAACTACAGGATCTACAGGTGGGACCAAAAACCGGGTCTATCTAAGTATTTTCCAAAATTCTTTGGCAAGAAAACTCAAGCAAACAATTAGCCAAACATGTCCCAGTTCATTTCTAGTACAAAAAGACCAAATAGCTTGATCTAGTGCTTGTATTCGGTATATTGTAGGGTGTCAATTACCAAGGATTCTGCTTTTACAACTCTCCCTCAATGTGGAGTTTTGCTTTATCTGCGAAAATATCCAGTAGCTTGTTTCTCAATTAGAACCAATGACATGATCATCATTTCCTTGGTTCATGGACTTCGTATTTGCAAAATAAAACATTGAAAAATCATCCATACAAAGCACGCCAAGGCTCTTCCCTGCTCCTTAAAGACATGGGTGGATTCCACACAATCCTCTCTTCATTTTTTAAAGCTAAGAGATGAGTAGTTTGCCAGATGATGTCCCATCTCATAAATTACCTGAGAGAAAATAAAACAAAATTTCAAAACACCAAAGACATACAAGACATCACAGCAAGACATCACAGCTAAACAGGGAAAGACGGTAAAATGAAATCTTCATCTTAACAAAGCAAGAAAGACGCATTAAAGTCAAAATGCACCGTGATTTTTCTCAGTAGCACTGCAACATAATTTTCTAGCATCTCAAACAAGTGAACTAAATATGCTAAAGCATTTATCGAGTATTGTAAACCAATTTTTTAGAACACAATGTATGGCAACATCTATCTTAGCCAGCTTGATCTTCAGCAGCAAGAGCTGGTTTGGTGCCATGCAATTTTAATCTTTGCAACTGATAAAACTTACAGAGTGGCTATACTTCAGCCAATCAGCTCGGCCAGCTGCAATGATGCACAATGGCATGAAATGACTGTAAAATAAAGGTGAAGTAGTTAAAGGTGAAACGTTAGACACGAAAAACCTTTTTTTAACTTCTGCTAAAGGTAGGATGCTCAACTGGGTGCCCATCATTGTTTACCTTAGCTTAAGAATTCAATTTGTCAGGCTGACATGACATGGCAAAATGAAATGTTTGCAGAACAATAAATTTGCAAAATATTTCAAACAAAAATATGCATACATTTTGCACATCATTTGTTTACTTGACCAAATATAGCAGAAAACTTTATTTTCGAGATAAGCAATGGTAAATTTGGGTATATAAGGAAGCTCTTCATGACTGTCACAATGGTTTCTCTGTTCTTGACAAATAGTACAGATTACGCGTTACAATAAAGCTAAAGAACTAGATATTTAAACCGTCAAATCGCTAATCCACTTAAGAATGTGGTCACAATGGAAAACTGAACAGAAAGCAAAGAGACAACAACATCCAAGAATAAGTCAACGCTCATCCCTTGAGTAGGCTGCCGAAATGAAAAACCATAGAGAAAGCAATGAAAAGTTAAACGTTCAGAATAAGTATGCATACTGCTGCAAGCAGTACGCGACAAAAATGTACCTCAAGATCCTCATTCAAAGTATTAGGCGAAATATGCCGAGCATGCTGTCCAACTAGAACAAATGTAGGGATATCCAAGACACCGACTACGCGAACCAAGCAGGCCAACTGTTCATCATAAATCTGCAGTGATTTTGGAGGCCTTTGAGTTTTGGAGCCCAAAGCCTGTGTTGAAGTGTTTACTGGACCAAATTCCAATCCGTAAAGAGAAACGTCATAAGTTGTAATAGAATTCTTATTCTCCAGTTTAAGCTTTGAGGCCTCCACAAGGAAAGGAACTACAAAAGTAGGGATGTTTGGGTTCTCTCCCACTAAAAATGCCAGAAGTTCATTCAGAGCACAAGCTAAGATTGGAGTCTCATAATATTCGAGGAGTAAGATAGACACCTGAGGAACACATAAAATTCCTTTACATCCTACTATGAGAAAGGGCAGGGGAACGTGCTTTGAACAGTAGATCAACCAAAAATATATTATAAAATAGGAGTAAATTTCTCAGGGACACATATCACAAGTGTGCAAAACTAAAATGAAAAGTTGGAAAAGAACAAAAATCAGAAAAGAAAGATATTTATTCAACATTTTTTATCAGCAAATGCAAGTAATTCATTAACCTGCAGGAAAACTTGCATGCAACTGTAACCCAAAGAATCTTTAGAAGATGATAAGTACCTTTTCAAAAAAAGGTTTAATTAAAAAAATAAATGGGTTAAACCAAACTACCCAAAATGCACGTAAGAAAAAAAAAATGTAGAAAAAACATAATGCCCTTTCCTCCTTTGTCCCCTTCCCAAAAATTAAATCATCCATTGAACACCATGTAACATTTCTTTTAGGAAACCTATAAGAGGTGGATGTGGGTTTGTTTGCCACTGAGTTGCTCTTCAGGTTCCAATTTGAGCAAAGAGCCTTTTAAAATAGTAAATAGGATGATTGTGTAAGCATAGGAAAATTCAAAGTTGGAGATGAGGGATTTCTACCATTAGAGGATTAAGGAACAGAGCACATTGGAATTAGTTCTTAAAAAACTCGGAAAGGGCATAATTTCAAAAAATGTTACTCGTCCAAACTTGTACTCTGTCGGTTCCATTTTATTTGGAATAGTCAAACTTGCACAAAATCAAGGAAAATTTATGTTTAGCCAACTAATAAAATACTTTTTCCATAATTATCCCTCAATTAAAATTCAAATTTGTTCGCCAATTTTATAATTTTAAATTTTGAAATGATTTGTGAGAATAATTAATGTTGAAATATGAATTTAATATTATTATCTGAGAATTGCCTGAAGGGTGAAGGGTAAAATAGCTCAGACCTTTATAAAGTTGCCTTTTCAAAGAGTGAGAAATAATTTGGTACAAAGCAAAATAGAATGAATGACATATAAAATGGAAATGGAAGGGAGGGGAAGTACGTTAAATTTGCCTTATCACATCTTTTATTTATTTCCTTTCTATTGCTAGCAGCAGATTTAATAAACTACAGAAAAACACACAATATCTTTATTTTAAAAACACATTAATTAACAATAAAATCCATACTTTAGGAAGAAAAACCTTTCATGTATGCAAAAAATAAAAAAAAAATAAACTTTATTATGCTCCATTATTACTCAGAAAAATGCACAAATAAAATAATAAAAAAAAGTAAAATAGTATTATCAACGAGAAAAAAAAAATTAAGCACACAATATGATACCTCATATACTCCATTATTACCGAGAAAGTGAATGAGATTTCCAGAAGCCTTATGATCGTTGATTCCATACTTGTCCAACGACAGCTCAAATGAATCTTCCCTACGAACGCAAAAATAATAGTAATAATAAATAAAAAGTAATAGATCAGACCCAAACATATAAAAACTAATAGATGAAACAGAAATGGATTAAAAAATTTACATACAATCTTCGGAGATTAGAGTTGGTGTTTGGTAGGAGAGATTTGGAGATTAAAGAAGCGAAGCCTTCGCCGCTGCTGACTCCGTCTTTAAATAGTAATATCAGTTTGGTCGCAGTCTTCATTTTCTCCGATCTGGTTTTGCTTCCGTTGGCGGCCCTCGTTATGCGACTTACTGTTATTTGATGCCATGGGTTCTTCCAACAAAGGCTTTATAACCTGTGCCAAACGCGATTTGACAGAACCATTTGTGCTGTTTGGACAGCTAATAATACAGTATTATTTGGTGAATAATATTTATCTTTTGACTCTAGTGATTTTTTGTGCTGTTTGGACAGCTAATAATACAGTATTATTTGGTGAATAATATTTATTTTTTGACTCTAGTGATTTTTTAAAATAATATTAATTTTTATAAAAATAGAATAATTGTTTGGATACAAAATAATATTTTGAAATAATCATTTGAATTAGAAATAAAGAATACCTAAAATTTGTTGGAACTATTTAAAAATAAAATAATTGCACAACTAATTAAATAACTATGGATGATATTTTGTTTAATTCTTTTATTGATTTTCTTGTTTACAAGTGGTTGAATTTTTATTTTTTATTAGATTTTGAGTAATTCGCCTTACCAAACAAGTTATATATTTCGAATCATGATTGCCAAATACTTTCATTCATCTATTCAATTTATCTATTATTTTAATATTAGATTGTACTTGAAAACGGAGTGTCGATCTTTAAAATATATTCCAAAAAAATGACATTGTTTGACATTTCTAAATTAAATTTAAGCCTACAAAATATAGCATTATAATTTGTGAGCAATTAGAGAGACCTGTAAATAAATCGCGTCTAGACCTATTTCATTAATCATTTATTTTGATCTAGATCAATGTATAAATCTGACTACCCGGATTCGATTTGGATTCATTTAGTTATTGTATAATAAACTAATCGGATATGGATTTGGTTGTTTTGATCCGATTATATATATATATATATATTTATTTATTTATTTATTTATTTATTTCCAATTTATAGTTTTTGCTCTAATTAAAATACATGTATGAATATGAAATATGAATTAAATCTTCTTTTTTTACAATTAAAAAAATTTCTATAAAATTTTAAAATTTTTACATATAAATTTTTAATTTTATAAAATAAAATCAAGATTTGGATCCGACAAGGTTCGACGAATTTGGATATAAATCTCCTTTTATAGATTTAGAAAAAATCTAAATTCGGATTTGAATCCGATAATATTAAATGGATCTAGATATGGATATGCAAGATTTAGCCTGAATCCGACCCGTTTACATGCTTAATTGGATCTCCACTTCTGTTATTATCAAAAAGTTTAAAAACAACAATGCAACAGGCTTCTCAATGGGTCGGGTCCAGATCCAGACCCGACCCGATCCGATCTGGACCCGTTTATCTGAATCTGAATTTATGAAAAATTTCGATTACCTAGATCCGATTCGGACCTATTTAGCTATTATAATAAATGGGTCAGATATGGATCTTGGTGTTACTATCCGATTAAGATCCGAATTCGATTAAAATATTTAATATATAATAAAATGGTATATTATATATTAGTATTATTTTATATGTATATATACATATATATATATATATTGCGTAAATTGCCCATATAATTTGTATTTTATGTAGAATATATGCATAAATATTAATTATGAACTAAATACTTTTTTATAATTAAAAAAAAGAAAAAATTTGATAAATTGTAATAGTTCTATATATAATTTTAAAAGTTATAAAAAGAATATTAAGACTTGGATACGGATCTGATAAGACTCGACGGATCAAGAGTATGGATCTATTTTTGTAGACCCGTCGGAAATCCGGATCCGAATCCAAATCCAAATTCGATTATATTAATCAGATCTGGGTCTGGATATGCTAGATCCGACCCAAAACTAATCCGTTTACAAGCCTACAATGTAAATAGAAAAGTGACAATTGTAATTATTCTTCATTTAGCCTCACCACACTACGTTTGACAAAGACACGTTGCTTAAAATTGTTTACGTAATTATTAATTGAATATTTTTTTAAAATATAAATAATGAATCTATGATATGAATAGTGCAAAAAATGAATTGTGTAAATAATAAATGAGACAAAACATGACTAGTGCGTAATATTATTTGGAAAAATGCTTTGTTTACCAAATAGAGATTATTATTGATCAAATATTATTTGGTAAATAATGCCTATTATTTGCTATCCAAACATACCCATTATTTCCACTTTCTACCCTTCACGTTTACATCATCAATTCTCACTTGGGTTAATTTCACTTTACCCTTTAACGTTCAGAGTCACTATCACTTCAATCCTAACGTTATTTTTAAGACACTTAAAAATCCGTACCATTAAATTCAACTCACCATTCATTATTTTTTTCCACAAAAATACCCTTATCCTTTCTTCTTTGTTTTTTTTTTTTTTCCATTTTTACTTGATTTTTTTTCCTATCTCGTATTTTATTGACATAATTCACTAAATTTTTTTTATCATTCATCACCATGTTAAATTTCATAAAACATATTTATAGAAAGGAAATAAAATATGTTAGTAATACATCATGGGAAGAGGGTAGAAATGTCATTTTAAGTAGAAAATCACACACCGTTAGCTCCTTTAGTCTTGGGATTTAAATGTCTAAAATATAACATTAGGAACTAAAAATGATAGTAATCCTAAATATTAAGGGGATTAAGTAAAATTAACCCATTGTCACTTTGTCCTTTACACTTATTTTGAACGCTTTACTTGCTAAAATTACTATGTATTTGCATTCGCACCTCAAAACTTTTATGCAACCCTTCTGTGCCTTTAAAATTACAAACTAGAATAATACATGTATATTATGGAGATGAATGATAAACCTCAAAGATATTTTTTCTTTCAAACAGTAATAATCTTATTTACTCCTATCATTCTAAATTTAAGGGAAAGGGGAGGACCAACTGGACTTGGAGATTCTAACCTCTATCCTGAGAAAGTAAGGGGATTCGAATTCTCAATCTCATACCTAAGTAAAGTGCTTGGTGGCCAACTCATCTAATGTGAGTTGGTTGATACAATCTCAAGATTTAGAGCTTGAAAGTTGAACACTGATATTTAATTGTTAAAATATTAATTTGTTGAATTCATAAACTTATATTTGTTTGATATTGAGTTAAACTTGCGCAGTGAATGGAAATATTCTGTGATAATTTTAGAAAAATAGGGTTTTTCATAGCCTAAATTGATCAGGTATTGCCCTAGTTTTGATCATTTTTAGGATTTATGTGCGTACTTATGTGTATTTCTATTTCAATGTAGAGTTAAATGTAGAAAACCCTGAACTGACATCCAGTTGAAATTTGCTCCAAGAACTAATTTATTAAGCAAGATCCCCTTCTTTTATGTTTTGGGATAAAATTATTCCTATTATTTTAATTATTATTTTTTCCTTTTTGTCCTTTTATTTATTTTCTCTCTCTTGTTTTCTTTTTATTTTTCACCATCTCTCTTGCTATCACTAAACAATTATAGTATTATTTTAAATAGTTGAAATTCTTACTTGTCACATATATCTAGATAATCTCTTATTTAATATACGTATTAATCATACTTTACTTCAAGCAGAATATCTTATTGTAATATAAATACTGTATTTACGATTGAAAATAAGATCAACAAATAAATAAACTACAATAAGATATTTTTAGCCAAAAAAATTAAATTTTTTAGCAAACAAATAAAACTATATAATGACAAAATCATGTACAACCTTATATTACTAGCATAATAGCGGCAACATGTAGCAATATTCTGGTAGATTAAAATTAACGTTTTCAAAGTTACAATAAATTTAACCAAATTATGACACATTAATGATCTGGCACAAAAAGTTTTGCTTGCATACTTAGAATAAATATTTTACTATTTTTACTAATACATTTAATTTTTTATTTATTGTTTGTTAATTTGTATAGTTATAGTATTAGTAAACACTCACAAACTCCATATTATACTGATAAAATATAATTAGTTTATTTAAAAAGTTTATTTACTATATAAATTATTTAGGGACATGCAAAAAATTAGAGCTTGCAATATTAAATCAATTACTAGTAGTATAATAGTTTGGTATTAGCAATAATAATGGGCCTAAAGAAACAAAAAATAAAAGTAAAACATGAGGGAGAAAATAAATAAACTGGTAAGAAGTGAAAAAAAGAAAAACAAAATTATTAAAATAGTAGGGATAATTTTGTCCCAGAACATTAAGGGAGGGGTTTAAGTGTTTATTAAATAAGTTGAGGAGGCAAACTGCAACTAGGGTATAAGTTCAGGGGGTATTCTGCATTTAATCCTTCTATATATTAGTATGTGTTTTATTTAGTGTTTTAGTGTTCATTTAATGTTGTATAATCTATATTTATATGTGTATGTGTTTAGGGTTTGTAATTAGGACTTTACCTAATTCTTCCAAGACTAAGGGTTTGTGAGTGATCTTGTTCTTCTTTGGTTTTCCAATGAGATCACTTTAATTAGTGTTTGTATGTTTATTTAAGTTTCTTTTGGATAATTTGAATCATTAACAGCGTATTTATACTTGTGTTCCTCACCAGTGTTTTAGATGGTTAAATGTCGGGATCTAGTCGGGAGCAATCCACGCGCGCAATCAGTCAAGCACGGACCAACCAGCCAAGAGGCAGCCACTAGCCATCCCTTGGCCAGAGCGAACATGACTAGAATAGGGTTGGCCGCCAACAAACAATCCAAGGCAAAAATGTTGCTTGCAGGAAAGCTCAAAATGCAACTTTTTGAATTTTTCAAGGGTGTATTTGGAATTTGACTCCGAACTTGTAACACCACACAATGTCCCCTCCTACTTCTGATGTGCGATAGGGCATCACATAACCCCTAACCCTAATGCAAATACTTCTTCTAAGGGCTAAAATGGTATGCCTCTTTGTGTCTTTCCTTTCTCTTTTCTCATTCCCATTTGGAGAAGAACTTTATGTTTCTCTTCTTCATTTTCTTCTAGACTAGTTTCCTCCATTTGTATAACTTTGTTCCACAAATTACTAAGACTTCATTTGTGTTTAATGTACTTTGTTTGCCTTTATGAATTTCATCTGTATTAAGTTTTCAAGATCTTTTAAATGCACTCAATAAAGCACCTACTTTGTTCTTCTAATTTTCTATGTTTCTTACCTTGTTTTGTTTAATTGTTTTCCCATGTTTTCTTTTTCTTTCGTGTCTCTAAATATGTTTTGGCTTATCATTGGTTAGGGTTTTGTGAAGCCAATTTTATATAGGTAGAGGTTAACAAGTTAGATGGTAAAATTGACTAATTAGACTATATTTATGGGGTTAAGAGTTAATTAGGGAAATTAGTTACTTCCTTAATTAGTTTAGATTAATTGAGGGGATATGAGCATTTGAACCTCCATTTTAGACTTAGCTAGTATTGGACTAGGATTATAATTTGATCTTGGTAGACTAATTCACCTAGTTGGTTGTTAGAATTTCATTGGTAGTTAATCAAGTTTGGTTAGTCAGGTAGTGCGAGGGATCCACATTAAGGCTAATTAAATTAATAGACTTATTATACGAGGGATTGGAATTAGTAGAGATTAGTTACAATTGGGTATCAACTTCTAATTTGGCTCATGGAATCATTGGAACTGATTAAATAACAAAAACCCGGTAAATTGGCTAGATTAAACCCTAATTCCCTTTTTACTTATTTCTAGTTGTCAACTTAGTTTTAACCTAATCCTTCTTATTCCAACCCTTCTAATAGCATTTTAACTAAATAATTGACAACCAATCCTCATGGGATCGTCCCTTACTTCCACTTGCCACTATTTGATATCGTATACTTGTGAGATGGTATCTAAATAGTAGTAGGATTTGGATGATTTATATATGCATAACTCGATGTGAAGCACATCAAGGTTTTGGCATTGTTTTCGGGGATTGATAATAACTCTACATTTAGAGTTGTTTTGAACTTCTTTTATTGTGTATTTAGTTAGGTTTCGTCCCATTTGTTAGTATTTTGTCTTGTGATTTAGTGTTTAGATATTATAAAAGTTTATAGGTGTTTGTCATTTTTATGTGTAATTGTGTGTTTGTATGTAGTATAGACATTTATTCATTATGTCTTGTGTTGTGTGCAAGTGTTAGCAAAAGGTAGAATAGTCATTGGGCACGAGCGAAACAAGGTTGGAGTCAAAGTTGCCAAGTTGAACTATAGGTTGAGAAGTTTCAACCGCACACTGTAGTTGGGCAGAAGGAATTACTCGCAGACTGTAAGACGGATAGAAGAACATCCATAGTATGCGACGTAAGAGAAGGAATCTGCCATAGACTGGGAGTAGGCTAGCAAACTATGGTTGTCAAGGCCAAATCAATCGTAGTTTGTGAGTGATGTGATTTGGGCTTGGGCATTTTTGTCAATGGCTTATAGGCTGATTAAATTGTAACAATTAACATACAACTATTCTTTCAGCTTTTGAGCCAGGGGTTTTTTTATGGTTACTTTTCTTATACTTCTAGTATTAAATCAAAGATCAATTATTTTCAACTTCAAATTATTCATGTTCTTCAATTCAAGTTCATTTTCCATCAAGTCTAATTCAAATTGTAGTAACTTTGTTCCTTTATTTACTTAATTACCACTGCATTAATTTTCATTTGTTGCTTTAACATGAATTCTTGTCACTTAATTACTGCTTTTCTACTTAAACCATGAATTACTATTTTCTTTAGGGTTTCGGTATGCAATTATCCATGGGTTAATTAAAGCAAAGATCAATTATAAGATTGTATTAACTGGGTAATAATCAGCACAGAAAGACAACTCCAAAGAGTAGCTAAATTTAGTTTCGGTTAGGCTTGCCGAGGCGATATGGAAATTACATCTCCGTCATATTCCTGTGTTAAATTGTTTGATTAATTAATTTGAAACCAAGGTGGCGGGGTTAATATATTGGTTCGCAAAGAGATAAAGATAGTACCCGAATTAAATTAATCAGGATAGAGAAGGTTTTGAACCCTAGTTAATTAAATTTGATAGGATCAATCACTAAGGGTTGGGGTTGGGTTCATTTTTTGGGAGTTGAACCTACATGAAATGTAATTGAATTAAGTTTGATCTAAAGTTCGATTAACCGATGAGGATTGCTAGCTTAACACTTGACCCATCTTTTTTGTTACTTGAGATACTTTACTATTAATCTATATTATCTTCTTTTTGCATTCTTTTTATTTAATTGTTCCAATATAATTTAGAAATCTAAAAGCAACACAATTCGGTTGTCTAGATAGAAATTAGGTTAGAATCTCGGTACTTGCTTACACAATCCTCATGGAACGATCCTTGTTTATTCTATTACATTGATACTGCACGCCTTTAGTTCGTACATGCTAGGAGCATGCCATTCGCCGTATTCTTACCCAAGAATACAAGGCTAACAACAATATAATAATAATTCTAATATTGATAATAATGCTGAAATGTTACTCATAAATATTATTAATTGTACGGTGACAAAGTAAAAAGAGTAGTGAAAAATATCCTTTAGCTATTCTAATGAGTTATGTCCATCTTGGAGCATGCATGCATACTTATTGGAAATTCTAACTAAAATGCAGAATTATTAACTTATCGCTAAGCTCCATCTTAAGCTCTTTCATTTTTCTTGTTCGTCAAATCACCATCTTCCACTATAATATATTCCTCTTCAGCATTTGCGTAAAAACTTTAATAATAGGGGAATGAGCGGTAAATCGCCCAACAGGTAGCAAATACCTTCTGTTGGACCATCCAGCTATAATACTACTTTTTGTCAATCACGTCATAAATCAATTACATTTTTATTTTTCACAAGAGCATTCCACTTTCACAAAGCACATACATACATATAGTGATATTATTGTCATAGTCAGATTTGACGATTCACATGAGTCTTAGTGACTGACACTATTGATTGCATGCAACCAACCCACATAACACATAACACATTGACTCATATATATTAACTATATTTCTTCATCAATTCTAAGTATTCAGCCTAGTGCAGACCCCCCTCCACTAGGAAGGATGATAAGGGGTTGACTAACCTACTCGACACTATTAAATGATTGGTGAACCACTGACTACTACTACACTGTTGATATATAGTGATACCACCTGCTTTTCACATAACACATGCAACCAAGCAATGCCACTTATACTAAAAGCATAATATAAAAACCATAAATTACCCAACATGGTCCATTTTCATAGCATAATAGAACTTCTAAAATTTATTTCCATAAACATTTAATGAAAAATTAGAGTGTTACAAAAACAAGTAAATAAGTTTATTTATAGAACAATTTTTTAAAACCAAAAGGTAAGAACCACCAGCCTCATATGTCAAGAAGTCAACTATCCTTGACTCACACTCGTTATAGCCCCTAAACAAAGGTACGAAGTTGCAGACGTATTATCGAAGGAAAATGATTTATAAGTGAGTAAATTTGGACAATTTGTTAAATTCGGGAATAAACTTCTAACAAAGAATAAGTAATATGAGATTAATGATAAGTATTACAAACCTTTACTCCTTAACTTGTTGGTATACTAAAAACACAATTCCTAATGGCTTAATTCGGATAAACAATCATGGGTACATGTCGGAGTCCCGTACTCGCCTTATTACTACTCTAATGGCTTATTTTAGAGAAACACTACATATATTCATTATTTATAGAACAAAAAATAATGAATACAGTCCCATTCTTAGCAACAAAAAATAATTAACATTGTCCTTAGGAGGCTTGAAGCTAGAATTACTCTTATTTCATTTTTTATTCCAATTCCTACAGCTTTGTAAGGGCCATTTGTCCCTGTTGTGCCTCTTTGCATGTTCCTATTAACAATTCACAAAATCCTAATAAATAAAAGTCCTTGCTCCAAATTAGGTAATTTTATTCTATGAAATAAACCCAACTAATTTCCCCATAAATCATTCATTCTTAGTCTTAGGAACATGCTTTAAGTCTTAACCTAAGATATAATAGCCTAATACTAAGCATCCACATAAAAATATTTTTTCTAGCTTCGCTAGGACTCTTTTGAAACTTTAGGGTCCTCAAATAACTTTTGAAAACTTTCTTTGAAATTTTCATAAAAAGTTTTGGCGTCACAAAATAATTTAAGAAACTTTGGAGGGCTTATGGTAACTTTAGAAAAGCCTTAGGGGTCAAACAGAAATTTTTAGAAACTTTTTTGGACGTTAAAGTAATTTTAATACATTATGTACTTAATTGGTTCTTCACAGAATCATGTGGGTCAAATTTGAAATCTTAAAAATATGTTTGGACCTAATCAGTATCCCTTTTGAAAACTTTTGGGTTAAATACCAATTTCGCAGAAACCAGAGAACCTGTTTTGCAGAAACACACAAAAAAAAATTCACTAACACTAGGTCAGGTCATGACCGCACCACTACTGATCCAAGACCGACCCACGTGCACTATTGACAGGAGCTTTAAGCTCCTATCATGATTTGTGATTGACGGTGAAGAAGTTGCCTTCCCCGATCTACGTTTGTTTTTTTTTGTTTTTTTTTAATCTTAAAATATTAAATTACAAAAGAAAAAATATAAAATAATCAAAATTCGAAAATGATTAAAATTGAAATTTCTTATTAAAATAAAGCATTTACCTGCTTCGATGCCTAAAACCTTTTAGAAATCTTCCACTCTTCTCTCAAGCTAGTAAAGTGATTTATGGTGTGCCAAGGGGTATTTATAGGAGTAGCAAAATCTCCGGATAAGCTTAAAATCCTACACTTGTAATAGGAATAGTACAATTAGATCTTATCAAAATTTAGAGCCCTAAAGAGAAATAAAATTCTATCTACTAGCGTACCTATCCCAATACATAATTATCTAATTATAATTATTTTTTTCTTACCCTTTAAGAAACGAATCTTCCCATTCTCCCCCCTTACAAGAGTTTCGTTCTCAAAACTTACGTACCTTATTTGGAAAGATGGGGGTACTTCTTCTTCCAGCTCCCATGTCACTTCACACACTGTTTGATTTAACCATTGGACTTTGACATAAGGAATCATTCGACGCCGCTGTTGTTGTTCCTCACTATTCACTATTCTCAAGGGAACTTCTTCATAAATCAAATCACTCTTGATTTCTATCAATTGATCTTGAATGACGTGACATGGATCTGACATGTACTTTCCCAATTGTGACACGTGAAAAATATTGTGTACGCGCGATAATGATGGTGGCAACACGAAACGATAAGATATGTTTCCCACTCTTTCTAATATCCTATATGGTCCAATATACCTTGGGCTTATGATGCGAACTCCATGCGCCATCAACTTGATGCTACGAAACCCAACAATTCAAGATGGTACCAAAACTATAAGGATCAACTCCAAAGTTGGTCACAAGAATTTGGACAGCAAACAAGAACGAAGAAAAAAACACACTCAAGTAAGAATTCAACCCATTGTCTATGGCGAGACAAGAACCAAACTCTTAACAAGATTTAACGCGAGAATTGACCCGTTGCCTATGTGAATCAGGCAAGAACAAAATCTATAAGTCGATTAGAACAATCACCATTGCGCAAGTGATGATCCCAACAAAGTCTTAATCCAGAGACTAAAAGAAAGAACAGTTTTCTAACAAAAAAGACAAATATAATTGATAAAAATATGCTGTAAAATTCATTCATATGATGATGCCTATTTGTAGGCATAATGAAGTCCTACAAACTAAATAAAAAACTCCTAAAAAGATAGCCCCAAAATTTGGGCTAAATGGGCCTTATTAAGGCTAATTAATGAGTTTAAAAACTAAGAATTAAACTAACACCTAAACTTGATTTAAACTAGCCCAATTTACACAAACTTAAACCATTATTGGACTTTACATAATAAAGACCAAACTAAAATAAACTTGAAAGGAAATCCGGCCTTTTTGCACTTAAAGGATATCCACTTGTGCTTCACTTGAATAATTGGACTTTGTGTTTTAATGAACTGAGGATAGTCCATTCCATTCGATCAAAATACCATGAATGTGCTCCAATCTTGGCAAGCTCGAGTCCACGCTTGCTCTAGCTTTCATCTCCTCATCTTGACACATTTTTAGGGTATTAAGATCCATATCATTCCCTCCCTCCTCGAAACTTTTGTACAGATTCATCCTCGAATCCGAACCTAGATAAGAAAAATACAGATTAGTTAAATGCGACACAAGACTGGCAGAAGATAGGCCTTGAAGTCATGCACTATTGTGAACACAACAAAGTTTTACAAAGTAACTATCCAAACAGTTTAATAAATGTGCATGCCCAAGTACAAAATAATTTATTGCTGACAAGTTAAACACAATTTGAGCAATTGCTAGAAAACACTGATTTTGATACAAATTGGAAATTATTTGTATGAAAATAAAAATTTTAGTCAAAGTGTTTTGAGGTAAAATTGATACGATTTCATTCTTTCAAAGTATTTAACCTAAATCACACAACTTAGGTTGCTCACACACTAAGTAAGAAACAAAAATTTGGGTGGCATATCTACTTAAAATAAAATCAAACAAGTTATCACACCATAACAAAAACTTAACTTTGACTTGGAAAAAATTTGAATATTTTGAAGTTAACTTTACTTGAGATTCAAAATTCATAAAAAAAGTAATTAACAAAGCTAACAAAGTTATCCAACTTGTTTTGAACATAAGTGAAATGTTGAAAATCATGTAGCATGATAACACAACTATTCAAATTATATTTGATAGCATGTAAATGATTATCAACAAAGGCTTTGAGGGATTTATCCAAACAATGCTCCAAAAATTGGAATTGAAGCCCAAGAATTTGGATGCCTTTTTTGTTCAAAACAACAACCAAGTCAAAGGAATTGATTTTAAACAAGAAATAAATAAAATGTACACTAAAAATAATTATAAATTTAGAACTAAATTTATACAATTTCTTAAGATACTCAAACATAAGAATTTCAACACAAAAAGCAAAAATAAGTTCATTCCTTTGAGTTAGGGTATTGACGACCATATCTTCCTTACCTCGCTTTGGTTGGAATGATTGGATACTTAGTTGGGAGGTTAGTGCATCATGACTTACACCTTCAAAGAGACACATAAGAAAGAAAACTAGACAAAGATAAATCAAGGTTAGGCATATCTTATAACCTAAACAAAATAAATTCTCTTGTTCTGTTCCTCTTTTCCTTGGCCTATAGCCTACAATCTTTTTATCTTGATTTTCGGCCACGATTTGGCTTTTCCCACTTTGCCTTTTGCTTTTATTCCATTCAAGAAATTTTATTTGAATTTCTAATCTTTCTTCGTTTATTTGATGTTACGGAAAAGGAATATATATAACTTTTTGCCCTTTTTACACAAGTGATACGCCTTAGTATAGCTATCATAAAAACCATTTTCAGATAATTCCCATAGCTGATCAAGTTGTAAATGACATGTATGCAAAGGTGTTATATCACAATAGTGATTAGGATTAGTTTTTCGAGTCCAACTGGGATTAGGATAAGTTTCCTAAGTCAATTTGGATTATGGTTTTTCAAATTCGATGAGGATTAGGATTAGAAAACAATTCCAAATATGATTAGGATATGAAACCAATTCCTAATAGGATTAGAATAAGAAAATCAAGTACAATTAGGATTGGAATAAGAAAGTGCTAAATATCAAACACAAGTAGGAAAAAGGTAAGAAACCAAAACTTTTTTAGATTAGTAAATAAACAAATAATTGCCTATATTTATAAGCATCCAAATATGCAAACCCTAAAATTTTTTGTCCTCCTTGTCAATAGCACTCTTCTTCTTTCATTTTTTTTTCTTTTTTTTTTCTTTTCAACACTTTTTTTCACTTTTTGGCCAAACAATTTTTTTTGTCTTTTATTTAATTCAGCCAAGAACACTTTTTTTTCTTCAATTCGGCTAAGAAAAGATTTTTTGTAGTAGCAAAAACAAAGAGAACAATGAAGAACAATAACAAAGAAGCAACAATATGGCTGGAATTTTTTTAATCAATAAGAACACGGAAGCAACAAACAACCAAGATTGAATGATAATCAAGAATCAAGGTATGGCACCAGAAGAACAAGGCACAAGATCAAGAACAAGACAAGAATCAATAAGGAAATTTTTTTTCGGATGCACAGTAATGGTGAACAATAATCATGAACAATACTTTTTCCTTTTTTGTAGAAACTAAGATATGATTTTCGTTGAAAGAAAATCTAAAAAAAATTAAAGAGGAAAATAAACAGAACTGACCAGAATTGGACCAGCTTTGTTACTAATCTGATGCCAACTCCGTGCGTAATTGACTTGATGCCACGAAACCAAACAATTCAAGATGGCACCAAAACCCCAAGGACCAACTCCAAAGTTGGTCACAAGAATTTGGACAGCAAACACACACAAACAAGAAGGAAAAAAATACACAAGAATCAAGCAAGAATTCAACTCGTTATCTATAGTGAGACAAGAACCAACTCTTAACAAGATTTAAAGGGAGAATTGACCCATTGCCTATACGAATCCGACAAGAACCAAATCTATAAGTCGGTTAGAACAATCACTGTTGCTCAAGCGATGATCCCAACAAAGTCTTAATCCAAAGACTAAAAGAAAGAACTTTTTCCTCACAAAAAAGACAAATATTATTGATAAAATATGCTGTAAAATTCGTCCATATAATGTGATGTCTATTTATGGGCTTAATAAAGTCCTAAAAACTAAATAAAAAACCCTAAAAAGGTATTGCTAGGGTTCGTCCATAAGTAGCCCCAAAATTTGGACTAAATGGACCTTATTATGGCTAATTAATGAGTCTAAAAACTAAGAATTAAATCAACACCTAAACCCGACCTAAACCAGCCCAATTTACACAAATTTAAATTGCTAGTGGACTTGGTGATTTAATTAGACTGGATTAAGAATTATTTGTGGCAGACTAGATAAAATCTTCCTCCTTCTCTCTAACCTTTCTCTCACTAAAACCAGCACCCATAGCCATCCTCCTCGGCCACTCTCGGCCATGGTCGAAGAGGAATCTCTTCAGCCCTCGGCTGAGGGACAAAAAAGATCTTTTCTAGATGTTCTCAATATTGTACGTTCAATCCTTAACACCAATAACACAGCTCGAACAGCCTTTCAAAATGCTCCAATCATACAAAGGAGAGCCAGCCATATTTTTCACTGAAGAATATATGAGGAAGTTCAAAGGCTAGCAGCCCCATTTCGGTTCACTTTGGTTGGAAACTTCCCACGAGGCAAGCCCAACATGGAAACAATGAGAAAGAGTTTTCACACAATTGGTTTCAAAGGTGATTTTTTAGTTGGTTTTCTTGATTACAAACATGTGCTCATTCGATTTGCCTTGGAGGAGGACTATCTCCATTGTTGGCTCAAGAATAAGTGGTTTATCAACGGCTTCTACATGCGCGTTCTCAAATGGCACCTTCTATTTACCCCAGAAATTGAACCTTCATTTATGCCCGTATGGGTCACGTTTGAGGGATTACCAGCACCCTTTTTCACAAAGCATGCAGTTTTTAGCCTTGCACAAGCTGTTGGAACCCCTCTCAAACTAGACATGGCAACAGAAAATTTTACTCAACCAAACACGGCTAAGGTATGAGTTGAAGTGGACCTCCTGGCCAATCTTCCTTCGAGGGTTTGGCTTGGAGCTGGAAACAAAGGCAAATGGCAAAAGATCATTACAGGTCTATGAGGATATTCCACCCTACTGCACCAAATGTCACAAGATTGGTCATTCTCTGGTCACCATTGTTTTGCTGGGCAAAAAATGCAGCAAGCTAACTCGACTCCCAACAAAACTACGTCCAAAAAAATGAAGGCATGCAATGACAACCAATCAACAAGAATGGAGAAGGTCCTTATGGAATAGCTTATGAAAAAGACCATGTTGATGCTGCATCAAGTTTGGAATTGCATGGCAAGCAAACAATGGAACAACAATTTGTGAGCGATCATCATATGATGACTGACCAGCCAAGGATGGAAGAGTAGTGCAAGGAACACCACCAGGTGGCGGAGGCACCAAGGGTGGAAACATTGGAGGGGATGACACCGGTGGGGGTAATTTTGGAAATTCAAACTGCTGGGGGTGCCCTAACTTCTCCTTCCAAAAATCTGGTAGCTGAAAATTTGAACCCCTTGGATCAAGGGATTGAAAATTCAAACTTGCATGCAGCAGTAAAAAATTTGGTTCAAGAAGTAACAGGCCGTTGACCAATTCAACCCCCTTGGATAAAGGAATTGCAAATTCAAATTTGAATGTAACAAACTTGGCTGTCCAAATGCTGACCATTCGAACTCAGCCACAATCCCCTACAAATTCCCATACCCAAAATTCAAGGGAGCTATCCAAGGATGATTCTTCCTTACCACATGCACAATTCATGCAATAAATGCCATGCTATTTCTCTGGAAATGAGGACAATTCCCAGCTAGGATCCCCTCAAAATCAAAACTCTAGGGGGCTGTCCAAAGATGATCTTCTCTTACCACATGCAAATTCCATGCAAGATGGTCTGGACTCTCCTAGTCCCAACACACCTCCCTCATTGCATGTGTTGGAAGAATCCATGCAAAATTCAAGAGGCACGTCTTCTACCACACCAACAGCCTTGAATAAATCAAAGAAAGGACAAGATCCAAAGGGCAATCACGCTCTAAAAATGGATAAGCCTACAATTTTCATCAACGAACACCCAAGCAAACTCTCGAGTTAAGCAACAAAACCAACTGCATATCCAGCCTACCTTTTCCCCAACAGCCAATGTTTAAATCCGTTGGCCAAATAATAAGGTGTTAGTAGAACAAACATGCTACTTTTCAGATAATGAGTCGCCCGATGAACGGGAAGTGCACCCAATACAAGTATTAGACATTCTCGCCCCAAAAAGGTAAGGAAGACGTAAGAGGACATACAACATGCCAATGAAAAAAAAACCAGGATGACCTCCAAGTCCCTTTCTCTCATTTAGCTCCATGTGTTAAAGACAAATACATAGCATTAGAGGATGTTAAAAATTCAATTTGCCATTTTAGATCTATAGTATAATTGGCCACTTTTTAGTATCAAGTATTCTAGATTCTACAAGCTGCCAGAATTCAAAGGGTATGTTAGCCTCCATGTACCTTTTTTTTTTTAATTTAATAAAAGGGACTACCCCAACCTTTTAGGTGGTTGCTCAAAAAAAAAAAAATTTTGCTAGTCGACTTTACATAATAAAGACCAATACTAAAAAAAACTTCAAAGGAAATCCAGTCTTCTTGCACTTAAAGGATCTCTTCTTGTGCTTCACTTTGAAGAATTGAACTTTGAATTGAGGATAGTCCAATCCAACTCGATCAAAATACCACGAATGTGCTCCAATCTTAGCAAGCTTGAGTCCACGTTTGCTCTAGCTTTTGTCTCCTTATCTTGACACATTTTTAGGCTATTTAGATCAATATCAGCTTAACTTGCCACTTACCCCAAACCTCATCACTCCCTTACTAGGTGAAACTCGAAGATGTACCTTATTACCCACTTGGAATTCTAACAGTCTTCTCTTGGAATCTGCCCAACTCTTATTTCGATCTTGGCCACTTTCAACCGTTCTCTAATCACCTTAATCTTACCTAAAGTTCATTCCACCAAGTCTGAACTAGTGATTTGTTTCTTACCCATTTCATCCCAGTACAGAGGTGATCTACACTTTCTTCCATACAATGCCTCAAATGGAGCCATGCCTATACTACAGACTACATGATAGCTATTGTTATAAAAGAAAACTCCATAAGTTTCAATAATAATCGCAACTCTTCTTAAAATCCAAGGCACAAGCTCTTATATGTCTTCTAATTTTTGGATGGTTCTTTTCGATTGTCCATCCATTTGTGGATGATAACCCAAAATCTTGAAATGAATCGAGGATCATGATCAGAAATTATACTCGCAGGTACAACAAGAAGGCAAACTATGTTTCCAACATACTTTTCCACTAATTTCTCTATTGAAGCTCCATTTGACATTGGTAAGAAATGTGGGGATTTAGTCAACCTATCCACTATTACCCATATAGTGTCGGTGATTACTTCGAGTTTTGGGCAACCCTACAATGAAGTCCATTGTCACATGTTCCCATTTCAATCGAGGAATCTCAAGTGGTTTTAAATCAAGCAATTCATTGATGTTCAACCTTCACTTCTTAGCATACTAAATATCTTGCTATAAATTCAGCAACCTCTCATTTCATCGCATTCCACCAATAATAATAATGCTTCAAGTCTTGATAAATCTTGGTTCATCTAGGATGCATGGAGTACCTTAAAAAATGCGCTTTCCTTAACAATTCAAACTTTAGTTCTTTATTATTTGGTACACATAACCCACCCTCGCATCCAAAGACTTCCATCTTGTAGTACTTGAACCCATCCATGGCTTCCTCTGCCCTCTTCGAAATTTTCTTTATCTCTGAATCTTTCTCTTGTCCTTGTTTAATCC
This sequence comes from Cinchona pubescens, assembly GCA_025175665.1. Lineage (NCBI taxonomy): Eukaryota > Viridiplantae > Streptophyta > Magnoliopsida > Gentianales > Rubiaceae > Cinchona > Cinchona pubescens. The sequence goes on from JANKKI010000048.1 coordinate 1,839,208, forward strand.
TTTCAATCAATTTTAGAAAAAGGGTTAATTAGCCAACAACTCGGTAGTTGACTCTACTTGCTTTAAACCAAAATTATTCATTTGCTTTTCTAATGGTGACCTTTCAGTCACCCTTCCTTTCCTACTTAAGGTGTCAACAACATTATTTGCCTTTCCAGGATGGTAACTTATTGTTAAGTCATAATCCTTTATCAACTCTAACCACCTTAAGCTCCTTTTGAGTAAAAAGATACTTTGAACTCTTATGGTTCATGAGTACCTCGCATTGTTCTCCATTTCCAACATGATATAGATAATGCCTCCATATCTTTAGAGCAAACATTACAGCAGCCAATTTTAAACCATAAGTAGGACAATTTTACTCATATAACTTTAATTGTCTCAAAGGATAAGCTATAGCCTTCCCGTTTTCCATTAATACACATCCCAAATCCTCTACTCACAAATTGTAGGGTTACCATTGGTGCAAAAATTAGCCTCTTCTTTAGCTCATGAAAACTTGACTCTCATTCAGATGTCCATATAACCTTTACTCTCTTATGTGTCAGCTTACTTAGAGGTACGTCAGTCCTAGAGAATTCTTGTACAAACTTACGATAGTATCCAGCTAATCCCATAAAACTTCTCACTTCGGTCACATTCTTTAGTCTTCGCCAATTCACTATGGCCTCAGTCTTTGTAGGGTCTACAGACACTCCCTTCTCCAAAATTACATGTCTTGAAAAGGTCAAACTTGTCAACCAAAATTTACACTTACTAAATTTAGAATATAACTTTTCTTTTCGAATGATGGAGTCTAACACCTCCCTGAAGTGCTCATTTTGCATTTCTTCGCTAAGGGAGTATACCAAGATGTCATCAATAAAAATACCACACATGGTCTAATTTTACTTTGAATGCTCGATTCATTAGGTCCATAAAAGTAGCAAGTGCATTAGTTAATCCAAATGGCATCACCAATAGCTCATAATGCCCATATCGTGTCCTCAAAGCGCTTTGAGGTGCATTATCTTCCTTAAATCAATTGAATATTTTCACAAATTTTGAATCAATCTTTTAGAATATTTTCAATCTAGATTCAATTGGTGATACCCAGATCTTAAATCACTCTTTGAGAATATTTTCACGTCTTTTAGTTGATCATACAAGTTATCTATATGGGAGAGGGGGTACTTGTTCCTTATAGTGATCTTATTTAGTAGTCAATACACAACCTTAAACTTCGACCTTTCTTTTTGACAAAGAGAACTGGTGCATCCCACGGCAATACACTTGGTCATATGAAGTTCTTATTTGATGAGTTCTGGGAGTTGTTCTTTTAACTCCTTTAATTTTGCGGGGCCCATCCTATAAGGTACCTTTGATATTGGTTCCGCTCCGGGTATCAATTGATCTCAAATTCCATTTCTCTATCAACGGGTATCCTAGGTAGTTCCTCGTGAAATACATCAGGATAATCCTTGACTACAGGTATATTTTCCAATGTTTTCGATTCTATCTCAACATCTACGATATAGGCTAAATATTTCTCACATCCTTTCCTTAAGTGCTTGTATGCTCGCATAGCAGATATAATAGATTTCTTGCATCTCTTATGTCCTTCATGGTTGCCTTGGTACACTACATCTTCCTTGAGGTGGTTAGACAATATTACTCTCTTATTTCTACAGTCAATTTGAGCATGGTTCCTAACCTACCAGTCCATTCCCAAATTAATGCAAACCCACTAATATTGAGTTGAACCAAATTAGCTTAGGTCTCTCTACCCCCCCACTTCTATAACACAGTTATTATATTTGTTGTCCATGAGAGACACGAGAATCCTTTCCTCTGGAGCTAGTACTCTATACAGTAATTCGAACCATTCAGGTTGAGCACATTCAGCACTTAAAAAATTTCTAGCCACAAAGCAGTGGCTTGCACCATAATCATATAACAGAAAAGTAGGTACGGAGTTTACTAGGAGCGTACCTATGACAATTCGTCTTGTCCCTCAACCTCATATTCAGTAATTGTGTAAACCCTTGCATTTACCCTTGGTTTTACAGCAATTGGCTTTTCAACATTAGCTTCTTTTGCTTTCACTTTAGGGTAGTCTCTTATCTTATTCCCTATTTGTCCACATTTGAAACACAAATTGGTCTTATAACGGCATTTGCCAAAATGCCTTCTATGGCAAAACCTGCACTCTAGCATTGTCATCAACCCTCCGCCAGACTAGGTAGGGGTGGTAGTCCCCTGTTCTTCTTGATCACCCTTACCAAGCTTCCAATTGTATTATCTCCCAATCTTATAGTTCCTTCCGTGGGATAAGACGTGGTCTCTTGCATATTTTGCCACAGATATTCCAGGTATTTGTTTCAGTGCCTCAAACTCCTCAATTTTTCTAAATGTGAATGGCAGCTGGGAAAAAATAATTCCAAAATGCCTCTTTAAAGTTTTCCCAACTGACTGAGGGTGTCAAGATACAAAGAATAGTAGTGAAATAGGATAAACAAATAAGAAACAGAGCTTTAAATTAATGTGTGCCTCATTAATATAAAACTTCTTTTTGAACATTAAAACACCCATTCTTCAAAGAGTAACCCATACTTAATTGACCAAATACCCATAAATATTTTGTGCAACAAGCAAAATAAAATCATACTTTTTTAATTTCAACCCTACTCACCAAAACCTTGTAAAAATATCTCCCTTCTTTTTCTTTTTTTTTTTTCTTTTGAATTGGAATACTACTTCATTTTTCATCTTTTTTTTTTCGATTCCCAACAATGGGTACTAGTGGTAGGCACTACCAAAAAAAAAAAAATCTACACAGGTACCAGTGATAGACTTACAGCACTACCTGTTAACATTCAAATGCACCAGTGATGGGCACCCTTGCAATGGTCAACACAAAATTTATTTTTAACACCCCTACACCTTAAACTGTACACCATTCATTCTAACACCCTCATACAACAACTACCTTTCATCCTTATATCTCCTTAACAATTAATGTGGCATTAAAGCTGTCAAGGGACATTTATGATAGCTCACAAAGGTAGATAAAAAATGAGTTAAAAAAAATGAATGGTGCTTCTATCCATTCAAAACAAATTAAGGCTCAAATAGGGTTTTGGGGATAAATTTGATAGTAATGGTTGGTTTGAAATGCTCAAACGTCCAAAGAAATGCCTACCCTCATCTTTAAATCCAATCAAATTATCTAAAATTTTGTCTCGAAAATTTAATAAAGCGAGTGTCTAGAGTGCAATATAAGTGAATCTACACAATTATCTCTTGATGCCAAAAAGCTACAACATTGTAGCGCTATTAGTGCTAAAAAATTAGGAATCATGCAGCACTAATAGGAAAATATTAAAACTGACTACCCTACTCATGACAACGTAGCTAAAAAATTATCAAGTTGAAAATCAAAGAAACATGTTAAGCAATTTGTGAATAAACTTTTCAAAAATTTGAAAAGCTCTCAAATCAAAAGCTAAGCTACAAATATAAAAGAAAAAATTGAACAAAATTAACAAACAAACAACCACATAAATATAAATTAAGAAAACTCCCCACTCCACACTAAGAGTATGGCATTGTCCCTAATGCAAAAATAAAGAGTAAAAAGGGAAAAAGGGAAGCTTCTTTGTTAATGAAGAACATTTGGTGTTGTTTATGTTGAATTAAATACCCTTGAGTCGAAGTGGAAAACATAAACCACTAAAACAAAACCAATACCTAAAAATCCTTAAGATAGTAAGAAACAATAAAACCAAGAAACTAAAGCTTTCGATACCATTAATGAGAATAGAAAACCAACAATATTCCAGACTATTCTTCACTAAAGAGATCCAATTCTTAGCACAAATCCAAACTTTCTCAGAATTTCATATAAAAAAGGCCAAGATAACCTATCAAAAGCTTTGGTGCGGTCCAGCTTGATGATCAAATTACCACCTCTTATTTTCCTGTTTAAGAAATCCACCACCTCTTGGGCAAGAAGGATATTATGTGCAATTTCTCTACCTTGGACATAAGCACCTTGTTTGGGAGAGATAAGTTTTGGCATAATAGTGGAGAGAGCCTAGTAGCCAAAATCTTTGTGCAAACTTTGTTGAAGAAAAATCAGTGAAGGATGAGGGATTCGCAATTTTCGGGATTAATTAGTAAGGGTACTAGTGAACATACGTGGCAGTGGCGCCCCTTTCAAGAACGCTCCTACAGCATGGAAGAGATCCCGATGAATAATATCCCAGCAAAAGGAGAAGAAAAAACCATTATATCCATCAATGCCCGCTACTCCATCCGGATTGAGGAACAGAACCACCTCTTTTAACTCCTTAGTGGTGAGTTCAGCTAGCAAGAGTTGAGTTTGTCCGCATTGGAAAAAAAAAATTCTCTCCTCCTTCTCTCTACTTTTTCTCACTCTAAAGCTTAGAATCCACATACTCCTATTACACTTTGTTTTCTCGGTCATCCTTTGCACAAGTACTCTCGGCTGGCCAAAATCTGACCATTCAAACCCCAAATTCCAACAATCCATTGAAGGCCCTCCAATCGTACAAGGGAGAACCAGCAATATTTTTCTCCAATGAAGAAATACAAAAGCTTGCTACACCATTTCGATACACATTGGTTGGTAACTTTCTGAGGGGTAAGCCAAATATGGAAATACTCTGAAAAAGCTTTCATACCATTGGTTTCAAAGGTCAGTTTACCATCAGATACCTTGACTACAAGCACATTCTTATTAGATTTTCTTTGGAGGAGGATTATCTGAGATGCTGGCTCAAGAACACTTGGTTTGTTAATGGATACTACATGAGAATTCTCAAGTGGCATCCATTTTTTACCACCAAAGAGGAACCGTCCATAGTTCCCATAGCAGTCCTGGATTACTTTTGAAGGTCTTCCATTAGTCTTCTTCAACAAACATGCCATGTTTAGCCTCGCTCAAGTGGTTGGGACTCCTCTCAAACTTGACTTGGCAACCGCAAATTTCACCAGGCCAAGTTTGCAAAACTATGCGTGGAAGTCGACCTCCTTTCTGAGCTCCCTTCTAGAGTTTGGCTGGGGGTTGGTAAGGAAGGCATTGGCAAAAAATGAGCTATGAATAAGTGCCATGCTACTGTACAAAGTGCAAGAAAATAGGCCACAGCAACAAAGCATGCAGGAAAGGAGAGCCGATGTTGGCAAACAAACCAACGGGTCTTAGTGAGCACATGAAGAATCACTCAAAGACATCAATCCAAACGTGCTGGACACCAGTGAAACATCATGAAGCTGGACCTTTTGGAACAAAGCAAACTGTATCACCTTCACGCGGAAAAGATGGGACGACTTTGAATGTTCAAGTTTCACTTCCTTCATCAGAGAACCAGTTGACAACAAACAAATTGAACACAATGGGAGTAGTTACAAAACATGATCTCACCACGTTTGTTCAACCCATGGAGGCGGCACAACATCAAGAACAAGGAGTTTCTTAAATTTTGACACCAAAAGTGGCAGTTGCCACCAATCTGATGACTAAACCACCACCGCTTTGGCCCCCAACAAACCTGGAATTTCAAATTTTGAATTCAACAGAAGATAAGGTGGTTGAAACTCTCCCAACAAATCTGCAATTTCAAATTTTGAATTCAACAGAAGATAAGGTGGTTGCAACTCCTCAAACAAGCCTATCAATTCAGCATCCTAATCCCTTGGAAAAAGGGTTGACAAATTCAAACTACATAATAACAGACCTGGACTTATCCTTATCTAAATAAATGGAGTTGACCCATTCAAAAGAGCATCCAATTCCTCCAAATGAGACACACGAGCGTCCAACTCAACTTCTTACAAAATGACCAAGCCTTGCAGCTGTCCGAATAATGGAGGAGCTTCCTTGCTACTTTTCAGACACGGGATACCCCACGAGAAATAACAACCATGTAGACACAACACCTCACGAATTCAAGGAACTTGTCCGAAAGTAGGCCTGCCCCAAAGAAAAAGATTAGAAGGAAACGCACCTACACCATGCCTCGGATGCGAACGAGGCTCTCCAAACCGCCATCCTCCTTCCCCAATTAATGGACTATTTTTTGGTATGGAACATTCGAGGGGTGAATAATAAACCCTCAATTCGAAGAATAAAACAGTTAACGAAAGAACACAAAATAAAAATCCTTGCTTTGTTAGAACCGATGGTTGACAAAGGCCAGATTCATTCCTTTGCTCATAGGTTAGGCTTTGATAGCTGCATTTCCAACCCTAGTGGGAAGATTTGGCTTTTCTGGAACCAAATTTTTGCAGTCTTTACATTGGTAAGCTCGGACCAGCTCATGCATGTTTCCATCTCTTTTAATCAACTCCAACATGATATCCTAACCACATTCATTTACGCTAAATGCACTAAATATGAAAGAATGTAACATATGAAGTTTATGGCAACAACTCCGTGCGGTACAATCCTCAAATCCATGCCTGCTAGGGGGGATTTCAATGTAATCTCCAATTCGGATGAGTATAAGGGCTTTTCTTTGGTGGACCTTGAAGCCTTAAATGAATTCAACGATTGCCTCCTAGATTGTGGCCTTATGAACATGGCATATCAAGGCTGCAAATTCACTTGGAGAGGTAATAGGTGTGGCAACTTGGTTTGGAAAAGACTTGATCGTTATGTATGCAACCAGGCATTCCTATCTACCTTCCAGCAAATCACGGTGGAACATTTGCTCAAAACGTGTTCGGATCACTCTCCGCTCCTCCTCAAGACATCAAATGGAGTGTCATCTGGGCCAAAGCAGTTTAGGTTTTTAAATGCATGGACTAACCACCATATCTTCATGCAGGTTGTCAAAGATAATTGGCATCTTCACTGTTTGGGCAGCCCACTTAAAATTCTTGCCTCAAAGCTCAAAAGGCTAAAGGCAAAATTAAGGAATTGGAATCACACCATCTTTGGTAACATTTTTGAGAAGGTGAGGAAAGCTGAGTTGCAAGTCAAACTGTGCGAAATTACCTGTTCGCAACAGCCAACTCAACACAACCAAATTGCACTTGCCCATGCACAAGCCAAACATGCCAAATGCCTTGCCGAAGAAGAAAGTTTCTGGAGACAAAAATTGGGCATGAAATGGCTCAAAGAAAGAGATCAAAACTCAAAATTCTTTCATTCCTCACTCCTTACAAAGAGACACCAATTGAACACCTCGAGACTTAAGGTGGATAGGACGTGGACGGAAGATTGGCGGCTCATTGAAGAAGAGGGTATCAGTCACTTCAAAGATCTTTTAACAGCCCCAGGCAACTCAGATATCAATCATGATCTCTCGAACAACATCTCGCAAGTAATCACACAAGAGGATAACAAAAAGCTGCTTGCCGAGCCATCCATGGACGAGCTCAAGGAGGCAACTTTTGGCCTTAACCCACATGGGGCTGCTGGAATGGACGGTTTTAATGGAGTATTTTTCACCACTGCTGGGAAATCATACAAAATGACCTTCACAATGCAATGAAAGATTTCTTGAAAGGGCAGCCGCTCCCCAGAGCTTTTACCAGCACACTCTAGTATAGATCCCAAAAATTACAAACTTTAGACCAATTAGCCTTCGTACTTTTTTCAATAAAATCTGCACCAAGATATTGGCTAATAGATTATCTTTAGTGCTGCCCAAAATTATTTCTCAGGAGCAAGTAGCTTATGTACAAGGTAGAGACATCACCGATAACATATTGCTGGTTCAGGAGATTGTCAAGTTCATAAACCGGAAAACCAGAGGAGGTAACATCATTTTCAAGCTTGATTTAGCAAAGGCCTTTGATCGCCTCTCTTGGTCTTTCCTTTATGCAGCTCAGCGAAAACTGGAATGCCATCTTGAAGAATGTGTTAGAAAATTGCTGGTTCTCCATCCTTCTCAATGGTTCCCCGAAAGGCTTTTTCAAGTCCACCAGAGGTGATTCGCCAGGGAGACCCCTAACACCTCTCCTTTTCATAATTGCAATGGAAACCTTCTCACGAGGATTGAAAGCTCAATATCAAGGGGGAAAAATCTCAGATTATGTATTGCCGTGGAAATGCCAACCAATCACCCACCTAGCATTTGCGGATGACATAGTTATTTTCACAAAGGGAGGGGCCAAGTCTATCAAAAGCCTCATGGAATTTCTCACTCAATTTGAAGCTTCATCCGGGCAGCTCTTTAACAAGTCCCAAAGTTCTTTCTACATGCCCAAAAATGCTCCACTTTCAAGAGTAAGGATGATTCAATGCCAAACAGGTTTTGTACAACGGCTCCTTCCTTTTACATACCTTGGCTGCCCTATTCAAAAGGCAAAGAAAAGAAAAGCTGGTTTGCTTCCCTAAATACATGTACAAAAGAAAAATTCTTTCCTTTGACAAGATGATAAATAAGTTACAGTAGGGGATCGATACTCCAAGGCGGTGTTGCTTTGCCATTCAAAATATGTTAATGATTAAGAGTGAGTCCATCTCTACTTGAACTGATGAGAGTTGAAACTTGGCACAGAGTTTTAATCCATCTATCAGGGCCATCATTTCTACTTTAAGGATGGACTGACAGTGATAGAAGTTGGAAAATGCACCACAAAACTGACCATTATGATCTCGGATGATTCCTCCTCCAGCCGCATTCCTCGGGTTTCCTTTAGACGCGCCGTCAACATTAAGCTTTGCCACTCCTTGAGGAGGGGAGAGACCAGCTCACTGCAATAAGATTCCTCGATTTGTGGTGGATGAAACCATGTCTTAAAACTCGAGATAGGAGGAGTTCATCTACTTGGCAGTAGCATGTGAAAGGTTGAATTGTGGAAAGGTTTTCCAAGGCAGCACATATTTCAGTTATGATGTAGCTTGGGTGGGTCTTCTTGCCTTCATAGAGCAGCGTGTTTCGGCCTTTCCATAGGGACCAACAAATCAGGCTTGGAATGATTTTGTGAATCGTCGCCATTCGACCATGCAGTGGGTGAAAGGGTTGGATGCCACCAGCAAGAATTGAGCTTTTCTACAATTGTATTTGATTGCGGGAACTCCAGTTCCAACCAATACTCAAAAAGTGCCATATCTATAAGGACCAAAGACATGTTGTGAAGAGGTGATTCAGGGTTTCTTGTGATGCTTCACAGAAGCTACATCGTGAGGTAAGAGCAAAGCCGTGCTGCAGGAGTGTATCATCAATTGGGAGCTTTCTATTTAGCAACCTCCACATGAAAAAAGAGATTTTTGTCTATAACCTTGCATTCCAAATCATTGTCCTTGTAAAGCTTGAAGGAAAGGTTGGTAGGATGGATGAGATGGAAAAGGCTCATCTTGATGTAAGCTTCCATATCAGCACATATTTTGCTTGTGAAGTGGTCAATGATTTTCCCGAGATGGCGTGAAATATTCTATCCCGATCTGCAATTGTGATGTCTTGGTCAAAAACTTGTTCCATGTCTTGAGCTAGAGGGCCACGTTCTGTCCAATGAGTCATACCAAAAAGAGGAGTTTCCACTTCGCAGGAGCACCACAAGGTTAAGTTCAGCCTCCTCTCGAACCTCTAATATTCTTTTCCATGTTGAGGAGGCGGTCTGCGTTTCTTTTATTGTGCACGGGTGCATTGAACCGCGTATGTATCTTTCTTGAAGAAAGCTGTGGCATAGTGAATTGCCTTGACGAAATTTCCACCCAAGCTTGAGGCTAAAACCGTGTGCTATGTCTTTGAGAGAAGGAATTCCTAGACCATTTGATGACGTAGGTTTACAAACCTCTTTCCTAGCGACCCAATGTTGTCTCTTTCCTAGGGTAGATTCTCCCCAAAAAGAGTTTGCAAGTTGCCAATTCATTTCTTGGATTACAGCTTTTGGTGGTTGGAGGACCGCCAAAAGATAGATAGGAATGCTGGTGAGGACATGCTTTATGAGGATTAGTTTTCCCCCCGGAGAGATAGCTTGGAATGCCAACCACTAATCCGAGCTGTAATTTTATCAAAGGCTGCCCCCTCATCGGTGGAAGAGTGCTCTTCTTTTCTTTGCTTTTTGGATGGGGCAGCCTAGGTACGTGAATGGGAAAGATTTCTTAGCAAAGCCCTTCTTGTGTTGGATCATGCGTGTTCGAGATAAAGGTGTTGTCTTGGGGAGGAAAAATGAACATTTAGCTTTGTTCACCTGTTGGCCAGTGAAAGATGCGAATTTATCCAGGAATAACACTAGATTATTCACTGATTTTGCATTTCCTCATGAAGATGACTACATCATCTGCAAAAGCAAGATGGGAGATTGGTAGGCAATGAATGGGGAGTCCAAATTCCATTATTCTTCCTTGACGAACCAGGTTGTTTAGGTTTTTGGAGAAAGCTTCCATCATAATGATGAAAAGCATAGGTGAAAGGGGATCTCCTTGCCGAATTCCTCTTGAGGATTGAAAGAAGCCTTTTGGGATTCCATTAATGTGCACGGAGAACCAGCAATGTTCAATGGCATTATGTATGAGTGAAGGTGTCATTGATGACTACCCCATCTTACGCATTATGGAGTATAGACTGGTCCAAGAAAGCCGATTAATAGCTTTTGAGAGGTCCAACTTTATAATGAGGTTTCCTCCTCATATTTTCCTATCCATATAATCCACCATTTCTTGAGCAAGAAGAATGTTATCCGTAATATCTCGCCCTTTCACGTAAGCCACTTGCTCCTTGGAAATAATTTTAGGCAATATAGAAGCTAGTCGGTTAACTAGCAGCTTTGTGCATATTTCGTTGAAAAATGTGCAAAGGCTAATTGGCTAAAATTCATTAAAAGTTGTTGGGTTGACAACCTTTGGAATCAATGCAATTAGTGTACTAGTGAAAGTCCTTGGGAGTTGAGTGCCCTTAACAAAATCTTTTACAGCATTGTGTAAGTCTTTATGAATGATGTGCCAGCAACATGTAAAGAAGGTTCCATTGTAACCGTCTATCCCTGCTGCCCCTTCTGGATTTAAAGCCAATGTGGCTTGCTTTACTTCATCTAGAGTAGCGATCTAATTCGGCCAATAAGATGCTATTATCCTCCTGTGAAACCATTTGAGGAATGTTGGCTAGTAGAGATTGATCAACGGCAACATCATTGTCACGCTGCAAGAGGGTTTGAAAGAAGTTGATCCCTTCCGATTCTATATCCACAATATTGTCTGTCGACGCACCATTGACCTTAATTTTAGAGATGTGCAACCTTTGCCGTTTAGCCTTGAGTGAAGAGTGGAAGAAGTGAGTGTTCTGGTCCCCTTCTTTTAGCCACTTGAGACTAGCCTTTCGCTTCCAATATGCCTCTTCCTTTGCTTGGCACTTAGTAGAGAGAGCTTGGGCATGGGATAGAGCAATTTGGGTGCTTTGGTTTGCATGATTCAAGAAATTTTCCTCGCATTCTTTCATTGAGGAATTGTATGATTGTATGATTCCAATTACGCAATTCTGCTTTGAGTTGTCTTAGCTTTGCAGCTAGGATAAAGAGGGGAGAGCCAACACAAAGAAGATTCCAGTTTACATCTACTACTCTGCAAGAAATTTTGGTGTTTAGTCAACATGTTTAAGAAGAGAAATTGTTTAGGACCCGAGAAGCTCATTGAGGAAGAGCGGAGAAGAAGTGGAGAGTGGTAAGGCCAAGTTTTGGACAGATGTTCCACTGCAATGTTATGAAAAGTTGACAAGAAAACATTATTGCAAACATATCTATCAAGCCTTTTCCAAATAGTGTGACCAAGACGATTTCCCCGCCAAGTGAATTTGCAGCCTTGGAAAGCTAAATCCATCTATCCACAGTCTCTCTGGCAATCATTAAACTCATGCATTGGGTCCAAATCTAGTGTTGAAACCCCTTTGTATTCATCCGACGAGGCAATGACATTAAAGTCACCTCCCACAATCCATGGGGTGGTAGATTGGTGAAGATCTCGAAGCTCACTCCACAACCTTCTCCTCTCATGCTTGGTGAATTTGGCATAAATGAAAGAGGCCATGCATGGTTGTTGAACGTTTTTCGGTGAAATGGAAACATGAACGAAGCTGGTCTGAGCTGTGGAGACTGAAGCATCATGTGCAACACTCCAAAATAGCCATATTTGGCCGTTGGTGTTTGTTGTCCAGAATTGAAATCCTAATCTTTGAGCAATTACGTCAATCCGAGCCTTGTCCACCATAGGTTCCATTAAGGCAAAGACTTTTATTTTGTGGGATTTAACTAAAAGTTTGAGTCTTCTGAGTGAAGATTTATTACCGACTCCTCGGATGTTCCATATAAGGACTGAATCCATGTCAATTGGAGGGGGAGGGGTGAGGTGAACCCAGCTTTGAAGAGAACCTGGTAGCAACTTTTCGTGGCATGTTGTACTTTCTTCTACGAAGAGCTTTACGTGTAGGAGTGGGCAGTCCTTTTTCTTGAGGTTAAGTCAGCATACTTATACTCGCAGGGGGTGCTTGAGCAATGAGGATGTCATTATCTGAAAGGTAACCAGGCAGCTCTTCCATGATTCTCAAATGTGTGAGGATAAGATCATCCTTAGCTGCTGGTTTTGAACAATTTGAGCATTTGAAAAAAGTGGGGGGTTTGTTGGTAGTTGGATGTTTGACTCACTATCCAGATTTGAATCAGTTGGCTTATCCAAGGTTGATTTTTCAATCCCTTGAATGGTGGAATTTGAAATATGAATTTCCAGCAATTGTGATCAGTTAGTTTCGGCTGCTGGTTGCTCCGCCACTACTGGTGGTTTTCCTTTTTCGGATGGCTGATTTGAAACTGCATTTTTAGTCCGTTGATCACTGCCTTCATGTTTGCTGGGGGATTTTCCTTCACGTTGGACATGTAAATGTGCCCCTTTTCCTTCTAGTAGTACGTCGGCAGTAAGGGAGATGTGTGTTTTGTTCCAGATGGGCAAACTTCATTGCGTTTAACTGGTGTCCAGCGGGTTTGAGCCGGTTTCTGTGTTGGATGCTTCGTATAATTCTCAAGGCTTGGGGTTTGTGTAATTACACTTGGGTCTGCTTTCTTGCATGTATTGGTGGAGTGACCAATTTTCTTGCAATTTGTTCCAGTAACTTGGCAGCTCTTCATAGCTAATTTTTTGCCAAATACCATCTTTTCCAACCCCTAACCACACCCTAGAAGGCAGTTCAGATAGGAGATCTACTTCCACACATACCTTTGCAACATTTGGTCTGGTGAAGTTTTTGGTTGCTAGTCTAGCTTGAGGGGCGTTCCCACTGCTTGAGCGAGGCTAAACACCGCATGTTTGTTGAAGAAGACTGTTGGAAGTCCTTCAAACATGATCCATACAGGGACTATAGATGGCTCTTCAGTTGGGGTGAAGAGTGGATGCCACTTGAGAACTCTCATGTAACAACCACTAATGAACCAAGTGTTCTTAAGCCAACAATGGAGATAATCTTCCTCTAATGAAAATCTGATGATGATATGCTTGTAGTCTAGGAAACCAATTGTGAACTGACCTTTAAAGCCTATGGTGAGAAAATTCTTTCGAAGTAGTTCCATATTTGGCTTTCCCCGGGGGAAAATTTTCAACTAACGTGTATCTAAAAGACCCAGGGCTGCAAGTTGCTGAATTTCTTCATGGGAGAAGAATATGGCGGGTTCTCCTTTGTGTGATTAGAGGGCCATCAAGGGTTTGTCGGGAGTTTGTGGTCGGATTCCTTGATTTTGGCTGCCCGTGAGCACTTGTGCAAATGTCTTAGGTTGCCCTTCAACCAATGGTTGAAGGGCAGCTTGATCGGCCATGGCCAAGAAAGCAAGGAGTAATAGGATTAGGTTCTTTGTGTTTTAGAGTGAGAAAATGTGGAGAGAAGGAAGAGCTTTTTTCAAGGCGATCTTGGTTTCCACTCCAAATATAGAGTTATCACGAAGACTCGTACATATGGAAGTGCATGCTAAAAATCGACAAGAAGCAGAACGCAGCTTTCAATTCTTGATACGCAACGGACAGTCCTCCTTTTGGTTTGATACATGGCTGCCCACAAGGCCCCTATTTCATGAAGTTAGCCAAGTGTCCGAGCCAAACCTCACTATTGCCCAGTTATGGAGCACAAATGGTTGGGAATCTTTCGTGTTTAAATGACCATTATTCACTTCAAGAGCAAGAAAGACTAAGGCAGCTCCTTCATGGAAGTGCTATTCAGATATCTAATGAACCAGACGAGCTAGTGTGGACTCTCTCAACAAATGGTAAATTTTCAATCTCATCCACCCTCCCCTCACATGCTTCCATGCTCTCTCGAAAAATAATATGGGATGGCAGGCTACAAATTAAGATTTTTGTCTTCATATGGCGACTTCTGAACAGAAAACTTCCCCTTGACGACATAATAATCAACTTGGGAGTCTCTTTGGCTTCGAAATGCTCTTTTTCCAACAATCTGGAAACTTTGGATCACCTCTTTGTAGGATGTGAATTCGCCAGCAGCATTTGGCTATACTTTGAATCATGGCTAGAAGTATTTTTTCCCCCATCCTCCACAATACTAGGTAAACTCAATTCTTGGTCGTGGCATGACCCTCCTTCCAAAACCCTTGTCACTGTCCAGAAGCTTATGCCATCTTTGGTATGCTTCTGGTTCATATGGAAAGCACGAAATATGGCAATCTTTGAAGGTCATTTCACCACACCTCAACACATCATAGTAATGATATGCTCCCAGTTGCGAAGCATCTCTACCATTCGACCATTTCATAGCATTGGACCAGCTGATGACATCTTTTTTTCTCATTTCATTTTCCATCAAATTATCATCACACAGCTGAGGAGAGCTTTCGCGGTCAAGTGGATCCCGCCTTTGAATGGCAGTGCAAAACTCAAAGTTGATGGGGCCTCAAAAGGAAATCCAGGGTTGGCCGCCGGTGGCGGAGTTATTAGAGATCACCGTGGAAACCTGATCAAAGCATTTAGCAACAATTATCTTCTCCAATCCAATTTAAAAGAGGAAGCATCTGCCTCTAAAACTTTGTGCACAATTGCAGCTCACGGAAGTAGAAATGGAACTCGACTCCCTAGCTCTAGTGCATATAATAAAGGGCAAATCTATGCCACCATGGAACATTGACCAACAATGGCAATTCCACATCAAAGCCTTCACGTTAGATAGGCATTTTACTTTTTCACATGTTTACCGAGAGGCAAATCATGTGGCGGATAGGCTAGCAAATGAGGGCATTCTTAATCCTTTCTATCAAGAGTATAACCAAGACACACTCCCTAGGCCTATTAGTGGATTGTTGCGCTTGGATGCTCAGGGCTGCCCGTACATAAGGCATTGTAAATTATGATTCATTAAATAAACTACACCTACTTTGGGTGTTTGCTCAACAAAAAAAAAAGATTGTTCGCATTGGAGACTGTCATGGGAAGAGTATCTAACAAAGTGTGATCTATCACCGTCGGCTCATTACAAGATAAGAGATGTTGGAAGAACTTAATCCCCTCAACTTCAATACATTGTGTATCTTCAGTCCAAACACCATCCACTTTAATTTTTGAAATCCGCAATCGTTGTTTCTTGGCCATGAGTGTAGAATGGAAGAAGGTAGTATTATGGTCACCTTCCTTTAGCCACTTTATCCCTTCTAATCTTTTGACACCAAAATATTTCCTCTTCGGCCAGGCATCGAGTGTGAACTGCTTGTGCATGACCTAGTGCCGATTGATTGCTTGGATTTTGTTGCTGCAGAAATGCCTCCTCCTTGACGTGTACCTCCCATTTAGCTGCTTGGACTTTGGAAAAAATATCTCCAAACACCGCACGATTCCAATTCTTTAGCTCTGCTTTCAATCGTTTGAGCTTGCAGGCTAGGACGAAGAGAGGCGGTCTAGAACGATGTAAAGACCAATTTTGTTCCACTACCTACAAAAAATATTTATGCTTAGTCCACATGTTTAAGAATTTAAATGGCTTCGGGCCTGTTGTGACGTCATTTGACACTTTGATAAGGAGAGGTGAATGATCCGAGCACGTCTTAATGAGGTGTTCAACATTAATATTGCGGAAGGCAGCAAGGAAATCATTGTTGCACACGAACCGATCCAGTCTTTTCCACACCATGCCTCCCGTCCCATTTCCCCTCCAAGTATATTTCACTTGGCAACCTTGGTAAGCAATATTCATCAATCCACAATCATGAAGACAGTCGTTAAATTCCGTCATGGCTTCAACATCGAGTGAGCTGCCACCTTTATATTCATCCAAGCTGGAAATGACATTGAAATCTCTCCCAACCAGCCATTAAGAGTGTGGTTGGATAGTCCGGAGGACCTCCCAAAGGTCTCATCTTTCTGCCTAAGTGCACTTTGCATAAATGAAAGAGACTTCCACAGTTGTATGACAGGATGGCAAGGTGCAAGAAACATGAAAAAGTTGAGCTGAAACTAAAATGGGGGTTAGGACAAGCCCCTTATTCCAAAAAACCCAAATCTTTCCGTTAGAATTAGATTGGCAACAATCAAACCCTAGCTTGTGGGCGAAAAAAGGAATCCTTGCTTTGTCCACCATAGGCTCCATTAAAGCAAGAATGTTTATTTTGTATTTTGTAACTAGCAACTTTAACCTACGAATGGATGGTTTATTACTTATTCCTCTTGTATTCCATGCATGCTAAAACACTATCCATTAACATTGGGGAGGTAGTGGCGGAGTGGAAGGTTTCTTAGCCAGCCTAGTATGCATAGGCCTTGGCATGTTGTAAATATGTTTACGTCTACTTTTCCTCTTAGACGAAGGCTGACTCATCGGTTGCAGCTGAGCGGGAGATGGTTGCGGGTTGTCATGCACTGCATGTGGTGCATAGGGTGATTCACCATCCAAAAAATAACATGGTAGTTCAGCCATTATTGTTGCGTGAGGTATGGAAGAGTCATCCATGGACATGATGGTTTGCATACGCACATTGGGGGATGTTGGCTGGATTATTACCGCCGGCTGTTCGGGAGCAGTTTGAACCAAAGGTAGCTCCACATTCGTTGTAACCTCCATTGATTTGGTCAACACGTCTTCAGCATTGTTGAAGAGATTAGGATTCTCAACCGAAAGAGATAAGGTTGTTCCTATCTTCAAGGGATCCGTAACTGAATCTGGTATGGCAGCTCCTATCTGCAAGGGATTGGTATCAAAATTTGAACTGATGGGGTTGTTGGAGAGGCCAGGATCGTCTCCTGCAACCGTGAGGGTGGTGGTTCCACCCGGGAGATCAACTCCTCCGCAACTACTGGAGATTGTGAGTTTGATGGCTTGGTACCCGAGGGACCCGGTCCGTGCTAGGAAATGGAATCCATTTTTTGGTAGCCTTTTGTATTTGCCAGAGTTGTTGGACCTTTTTTGGGATGGGTTGCTGCTGGGAATACTGGTTTGACGGACGGGGGTTGCCGACCCTACAATCCAATGATGCATGACCGATTTTGTGACAATTTGTACAGTAGCTTGGCAAATCTTCATAACTGATTTTTTGCCATCTTCCATTCGCACTAACACCAATCCAAACTCATGAAGGTAAAATTGCAAGTAGATCAATTTCTACACATACCTTAGCAGTGTTCGGCCGAGTGAAATTGCGGGTGGCCAAGTCCAGCTTAAGTGGCGTGCCAACTGCTTGTACAATGCTAAAAATTGAGTGTTTATTGTTAGAAGACTGCTGGGAGGCCTGCCAAGGTTATCCACACGGGCACGATGGATGGTTCTATCTCCGGCGTGAAAGAGGGTGCCATTTAAGAACCCGCATGAAGAAACCATTGTTGAACCATGTGGCTTTAAGCCAGCACCTTAGATAATCCTTCTCTAATGCAAAGCGAATCATGACATGCTTGTAATCAATATAGCCTACTATAAAATCACCTTTGAAACCAATAGTGTGGAAACTTTTGCGGAGTAGTTCCATGTTAGGTTCACCTCGCAGGAAGTTACCAACCAGTGTGTATCTAAATGGAGCAGCTAGCCTTTGAATTTCATCCTCGGAGAAGTAGATTGCCAGCTCACCCTTATAGGATTGAAGTTTTTTCAAAGGTTGTTCTGGTTGTGCATCGGTTGTGCCACCAAATAAAGCCTGTGCAAAGGATTTAGATTGCCCCCCAACAATAGGCTGGAGGGCATCACCCTCGGCCATTGCTGAAATTCAAGGAAGAAAGCTAGAGAGATGAGAGGTTTTAGAGAGAAGGAGGAGAGGTTTTTTCAATGGTGTCTATTAGGATTTTTTTATAATTCCCTAACATATAAAACGTTTCACGCATTAGGATGAATAACAGAGGTGATAAGGGTTCTCCCTGACGAACCCCTCTGAAGGATTTGAAGAAGCCTTTGGGTGCACCATTACCATTAAAGCATTTATTTCAGATAGGAACTTTACTTTTTCTCATATTTTTAGAGAAGCTAATCAAGTAGCGGATAGGCTAGAAAATGAGGGTATTATTCATTCTTCTTATATAGAGTATAACCAAGACACAATTCCCAAATCTCTTAGAGGATTGTTGCGCTTGGATGCTCAAAGTTTCCCTTACATAAGGCATTGTAAATCATGAATTATTAAATAAATTCTTACCCACGGGTGTTTGCTCAAAAAAAAAAAAAAAAAAAAAAGGATAGATTTAATCCCGAATTTTGAGTAATTAATTGTAAGTTTAAGTTAATTCTTTTCATATGCATTTATATTTTTGATGTTCTTGTTAAATATGTTAAAATTTTATTAAAAATTTAGCTTAATTAATTGTTTCATTATGTTAATTTTGTGCAGGTCAAATTCAGAAGTTGGAAGTTGGATTAAATAAGCTCGAGGGACCAAAGAGTAGTTATCAAAGAAAAGAAGGGTTGCTTGGAAGAGCGTCCAGATCGCAATTTGGATTCTCCAAATCGCGATCCCGACTTGGAAAAATCACTTAAAATGTTAGCGAGTCGAGATTGCGATGTCGATTCCCAAATCGCAATCTCCACTCGCAGATGGTTAAGTAATAGGGGCAATTTTGTAATAGTCCATGAACTAGTTTCTGATTTTGCCTTGCACTATTTAAGCTACTTTTAAAAATTGTAGTAGTAAGTAGGATTAGAATTAGATAGTAAGTGTTAGGATAGTTTAGGATATCTTGAACCTCAAGCTTCTTCTTTAATAAAATTTCTCTTTAATTGTCTCTTAGATCTACTTTTCATTTCTTAGAAAGTTTAAAACTTTTGATTAGATAGTTGTAGTGGGTTAATCTTTAGCTTCAAGTAGATATAATTTTTACTTGCTTTCTAGTTTAAATTATTAAAAATTTCTTTGCTTGCAAATTAGGGTTCTTAGAAAAATTAGGATTTTTGTTAAATTCTTGCTTTTTAGTCAAGAATTTACCATTTCTTGCATTAAGTTCTGGAATTTTTTAGTGGGCTTTCTTTATTTTTACCAAAAATCCAAAAATATATTGATTTCAAGTTTAACTCTTTCAATTTCTAGTTTAGAATTGGTAATTTCTAGCTTTTTTTTATAAAACCCGAAGCTGGTGATTGATTTATTAAGAACCATATTCAATTTTTACAATGCCTGATGTAGGGACATTTTTGAGCATCCAGCCGGATCAAGCCTTTTACCATGTTAGAGATTGTGTGCTGGTTATACTCAAGATATGTCTCATTTCTTATGCCCTCATTGGCTAGAGAGTCTGCTACTTGGTTTGCTTCCCTAAATACATGTACAAAAGCTTACAACCATAGAAATTCTTTCCTATGACAATATGATAAATAAGCTGCAGTAAGGAATCGATACTCCAAGGAGGTGTTGCTTTGCCGTTCAAAATGTTAATGATTAAAAGTGAGTCCATCTCCACTTGAACCGATGAGAATTGCAACTTGGCACAGAGTTATAATCCATCTACCAGGGCCATCATTTCAGCTTGAAGGTTGGACTGACTGTGATATAAGTTGGAAAATGCACCATAAAACTGACCCTTGTGATCTCAGATGATGCCTTCTCCTGCAGCATTACCCGGGTTTCCTTTAGACGCACCATCGACATTAAGCTTTACCATTCCTTGAGGAGGGGGGACCAGCTCACTGCAATGAGGTTCCTCGGTTTGTGGTGGATGAAACCATGTCGTAGAACTTGAGATAGGAGTAGTTCATCCACTTGGCAGTAGCGTGTGAAAGGCTGAATTGTGGAGAGGTTTTCCAAGGCAGCACATATTTTAGTTTTTTTTTGAAACACCCGTGGGTGAGAATCCCCTTATTTAATAATTCATGATTTACAATGCCTTATATAAGGGCAACTTTGAGCATCCAAGTGCAGCAATCCTCTAATAGATTTGGGAATTGTGTCTTGGTTATACTCTATATAAGAAGAATGAATAATACCCTCATTTGCTAGCCTATCCGCTACTTGATTAGCTTCTCTAAAAATATGAGAAAAAGTAAAGTTCCTATATGAAATAAAGGCTTTAATGAATTGCACTTGTTGATCAATTTCTCACAAAGTTTAAGGCCATCCACTAAGGCAGACGCTTCCGCTTGCAAATTGGTTAGAAGGTTGTAAGTGTTGCTAAAAGCCTTGATGAGGTGACCTTGATGATCTCGAATGACTCCTCCCCCAGATGAAGGTCCTGGGTTTCCTTTTGAGGCTCCATCAACGTTGAGTTTTGCAATTCCGTGCGGGGGTGGATTCCAATTGACTGCCAAAACCCTTCTCGGCCGCGTGATGATTGTTTGATGGCAAAAATGTTCAGCTAAAAGGTTTGGAATCCACCCCCGCACGGAGATGCCGGGGAAAATCGAACTTCAAGCCAAGATTCAAAGTATGTCCAGATTTGGCTGGTGAAATCACAACTTGTAAAGAGATGATCCAATGTTTCTTGGTGATGTCAAAAGGGACATTTTGAAGCCAAAGAAACCCCAAATGTAGTTATGATGTCGTCAAGTGGGAGTTTCCTGTTTAAGAGGCGCCACATGAAGATGGAGATTTTGATTTGGAGTTTATTGTCCCAAATCATTCTTCGAGAAAGCGTGGAAACATGTGAAGGAAGGGTGGAGGAGATTGAAAACTTGCCATTAGGTGAGGGAGTCCATACCAGCACATCCGAGTCGTTATTTGCTTGGAAATGTATCCCACAAAGAATATTCTCTAGTCTTCTTATCTCAACATCTGAATAATGTTTGCTTAGTATTGCAAGGTTCCAGCCATTTGCACTCCACAATTCTGCAACTGTAAGAGTTGGATCAAACACTTGACTAACCGTGTGAAACAAAGGCCCTTGATGCAGCCAAGTGTCATACCAAAAGGAGACTTGTCCATTACGTAATAAGAATAAAAGGCCTTTTTCTGCCTTTTCACGACTTTTAATCATGCATTTCCATATGAATGAATCACTATGCCTTTCATTTATTAAACAATGGTGGGAATGGCAATATCTTTTACTCATGAAAGAGTACCATAAAGATCTTCCTTTTCAAAATTTCAACCGTAGTTTGATGCCCAAACCCTTGGCCAAATCTGAGAGAGACAAGAATCCAAGGCCATTGGCAACTGTTGGTGATCTTACATAATGACTTCCATGATGCCCAATGATACCTACTTCCTGAGTCCGAATTTCCCCAGAAGAAATTTGCAAAATGACGCTCCAACTCCTTGATTATAGCCTTTGGAGGCTGGAGTACCGTGAAAAGGTATATTGGAATACTACTTAAAATGTGCTTGATCAAAATTAGCTTACCCCCGGGAGAGAGAAATTTCAGTTGCCACCCAGCAATTTTAGAGGTAATTCTTTCAATCATGGGTTGAAAGAGTGACCTTCTTTTCTTCGCCTTTTGAATGGGACATCCAAGATATATGAAAGGGAGTGGATGTTTCACAAAACCTGTTCAGGATTGAACCATTCTGATTCGAGATAATGGAGCATTTTTTGCCATGTAGAAGAAGCTTTTGGACTTGTTAATAAGTTGCCCAGAAGAAGACTCAAACTGGTCGAGGAACTCCATGAGATTCTTGATTGATTTGGCTTCTCCTTTTGTGAAAATGACAATGTCGTCTGCAAATGCAAGATGGTGCAGTTCTGAGTGATTGGTGGGCACTTCCTTGGCAATGCGTAATCCGAGATGATTCCCTCATGGAATTGTGCTCGTAAACCTCATGAAAAGGTCTCCATTGTGATTATGAAAAGGAGAAGTGACAAGGGATCTCCTTGACGAACACCCCTAGTGGATTTGAAGAAGCCTTTCGGGGAGCCATTAATAAGAACAAAAAAATAGCAATTTTCAAGCATGTTCTTGATGATATCATTCCACTTTTCGCTGAATCCAAGCTTCCTTATGACAGCATAGAGAAAAGGCCAAGAGATCTGGTCAAAAGCCTTTGCTAAATCAAGCTTAAAAATAATGTTGCCGTATCTTGTTTTTCGGCTCAGGAGCTCGATAAGCTCTTGCACCAACAATATGTTATCAGTAATGTCTCCCCCTTTTACATAGGCTACCTGCTCTTGAGAAATAATTTTTGGCAGAACTAATGCTAACCTATTAGCCAATATTTTGGTGCAGATTTTATTAAAGAATGTGCAAAGACTAAGATAGGTCTAAAATTATTAAAAGATGAAGGGTTTTGAGTTTTGGAGATCAATGCTATGAGTGTACTTGTGAAGGTCCTGGGTAACACCTCGCCTTGGAAGAAAGCTTTCACTGCCTTATGGAGATCCTCTTGGATGATTTCCCGGCTGGTAGTAAAGAATACTCCATTGAAGCCATCAATTCCTGCTGCACCATTTGGATTGAGACCAAACGTTGCCTCCTTGAGCTCATGCAATGATGGCTCAGCAACCAATGTTTCATTCTCATCCTGTGTGATTACCTGTGTTATGGTAGTTAAAAAAGCATGATTAGTGGCTGAGTCATTTGGAGCTGTTAAAAGTTCCTGAAAGTATTTTACTCCCTTATCTTCAATAAGCTGCCTACCTTCTGTCCAGTTTCCTTTTTTTAAGGTCCAGAAGAAGAACAAAGGGGAATGTGGTATTATCAGTCATCCCATTCCGTTCCAGTTGGTACTAGTCATGCTGCATCCCGCTCTTCCTTCTTATTGATAGCAAATTAGGGCCTTCTAATTAGCGTGCTTAACCCGGCAATATCCGAGATCTGATCCACGAGATTTCCTGCTTACCCACTATCCTTGAAAACAAACTTTTTTCCATTCTTTAAGTCCCGGAAAAGGCAAGGGCTCCAACTCCTTTATGAAAAAGTGTTCCATCCCGGACAAACCATGCATGCACGGGTTCGGGGAAGAAGTCTAGTGGATTTCAAGGTGAAAGTTGCTTCTTTCAAAGTCAAACTTCCCTTCGCCGGCAACTCTTTGCAAGACAGTAACTTTAAGAGTCATACGCCAAATCGGAGTATTCTTGATATCCCAATAGTAAAGATCTCTCCTCTCTCCCGACTAAACTATTGGTGGGAGGTCTAACGACTACTGTTGAGAAGAGGAATAGTTTTATTCTGACAATTCATTCACATCGGATGCTTAGCGGGATAAAGGCTCTTTTAAGGAAGAATGCGCTCTTAGTAGTAATACTACTAGACGATTTGCGGCATTCAACTGAATGAAGATAACATCAGGCATGAAGACGACTCAATTACATCGACCCTTGCTTAGCTTGTGGGAAACTAGCTCTTATAAGAGCTACCTTTCTCTTATATACGATGCTATACACATCTAGATCGACTTGCCTTTCTGACTATCTTGCTCTTGCCTTGTTAATGGACGAGGAAGTGACTTATAACACATAGGAATCGATAAGCTCTTGATTGATGGGATTATTCCCTTCTTGATATGGCTTTGCACCGACAAAGAACTAAGCCTGTCTCTTATACACATCGACTCTTCTATTCTAGTTCAGGACCGTTGTTTCCATTTCCCCTGTCTGGAGCATTTGTCTCATAGTTGATACTGTGCTTACTCCCACGCCTTTCTTGGTAATACCAAGCCAATCATTTTTTCCTCATTTGTGTTGGGAAGCAGAGCAGTCTTAAGAGCTAATCCGCTCAAGTAGGAGAATAAATAGGATAATTGGAAAACTCTAACGCCTCAAGAGAAGCTCTTTCTTCTTTTTACTTAGGGTCTCTTATACACATCGAATCAATGTCTGGATGTTCCCGAAAGGCAAAGCTATAGTGCTTTTCCAGCTAGTCGTTCCAACAGGAATGCTTAAGATAACGAACCTTGACCATGTAAGTAAGCCCAAAATCCAGACTTTCCTACTTAGCTAGATAGAGAAGAGATTTTAAATAAAAAATCTAAGAAAAAAATCTTTCTATTACTCTCTTGGATCCACAATTAATCCTATGGATCCTTAGGATTGGTATATTCTTTTATATTCTGTGGTTTCCCTGAAGCAAGCCCCTTTCTACCTCTAATGGATTCTTTTTTAAGGACGTTAGGAGCTCTTGACATAGTGATTCTGCATCAACTTTAGTTTGAAGGGTTTCGTCCAACGAAAAGATGCATGATGATCTTATCATCGGGAACATGTATACTTTCCCGTCCCTCCATTCCTGGCAAAAGAAAAAGGGTGAAAAGTGAGAAACTTTAGTAAGGTGGTTCCTTATCAAGGAAATGAGTAAATTGCGCCCTAGAAAGCCGCGAAAGTGGGCGGCTTGCCCCAAGACCACAGAATAGAGACAACGGTGCAGCTTTGGACAAGGTAAGGTGTCGAACTTCGTGTTTTCGATCTCAGTAGCTTCATCTTATGGATTTGGTAAAAAAGAAACTAAAATCCTCTGTCGTAGATTCAGCTAAAAAGCTAGCTCTCGCTTCATCGAAAGCTTCATAAGTTTTAGATTTGAAAAAAAGCCCTCCTTTCTAAACAAGTCAAAAGACTCAGAATCGGGATCACGGTTGTTGGAACTCTTCCCCTCTTCATGGAAATAGGCTTCTTCTTCATGAAAAGACTTTTTGTTAGCAATCAATGAACTTTCTCCTCCACCGCTCTAAGTCGAGCCATATTTAGAAAATCAAAATAAGTGACTTCTGGTAACAGATTGAAAGAACAAGTTGGCCAAAGCTGACTAATAGACAAAGGCTACTTCATATCGACTAGGGCATGGTCATCACCGAGCAGTGCCTACCTTCAAAATGGCAGCCCTGGTTATACTTATTCCATACACCACCATAATCATAATGGGTAAGTACGAAAGTTGCCACGAAGATCGAGACTGATAGATTGACTCGCCACGAAATAGAAAAGACATTCTATCCCTTACGCTAGCTTTTCGCTCCTCTCCTTTCAGACGAGCTGCTTTGCTCCTCTAGTCCCGAGCTTGGTAAATAAGGCCGTAGCCAAAAGCAAGGGAATCCCGGGGCCCGAACGAGAACAGAGGCAGCAAGGCAGGTATGCTCATAAAAGAAAAGAGGTAGGGAGGTAAGAGCGATGGCATACCTTGAGTCACTCCCTTCCATTGGGAAAACTTTCCTTCTTTCTACTTTTATGTGCATAATCTTTGACAACTAGCTTTGCTCTTTGTAGTTTTGCACTGAACCGTCTGGTTTGAGCTTGGTTTTCAAAAACCACTTCACACCAATCACATCTTTGTGTGCAGGATTTTCTACTAGCTGCCAGGGCGCTAAGGTTGTTTAGGTCTTTAGCTGTAATTGAGTTGACCTATGGGAGAAGTCGAAAAGCACCAAAGATCATCTTTATGTCCCTTTCTAATAAGATTGGATGGGCCCTCTTCGATGTTATACCAACTTTCTTCTTATGATATGGTAATTCCTACTAATTGCTAGTTTGTTGATTTAGTTGCTGATGAAAGCTTCGACTTAGGCTTTTAACTAAGATTGCTGGAAGATCTAAGTATGAAGCCTTTTCGGATAAGATTGCTATTTATAGCTTCACTGCCATAGAAGTCCTTACTCGCCTATGGTGCTACGAAAGATTTTCTTCAAGGCAAGTGGGATAGGAAGTTAGTTAGTAGTCTGTTCTCACTCTACCGCTATTCTGTCCCAAGAAGGGGTCCCTTCGGTAAGTGAGATAGCAAATTGGAAGAAAAAAGAAAGAATCTGGGAGATCCTTTCTGAACTTACTAACCGAGAAGTAACGTAAGGTACATCTCATAACGAAAGCATTCTACTGAGTGAATATAAGTTCTTGATTGAGTTCCTTCTACTTGTGTTGAAAGCAGAAAGATATCTCTTAACTCGCATGCCGTAGAGGATTTTCAAGCAGAAGCTTTTGCGGTAGTGAAATCAGAATACGCTCTTTTGTGCAAGAATATGCAGTTGTGAAAGTTAAAAGAACTCGATTCTTTGCAATAAGAACAATTATCCGATCAAGGACTAACCCACGCACTAGAAAGTATTTTCTTTCTGAAGTGACATTGAATCTCTCTGCAAGAGGAAGCGCTCTTGGAGGAAGAACAAGAAGAGTGGTGCCTTAATATGCATTGGATGAGAGAAAGAGATCAGTGTATTGGTTAAGGCATTGGGCTATGGGTTACCTTCTTTCGGTGGTAGCATGGTCTGCTGCTAATCTTCTTTTGGAATAGAAAATGCTCTTGTGAACAAATCTGCTAAAAAATCTTTAGTCCTAGGGCTCTTATACACATCTTTCTTTGTGTCTTTCTCGATGCTTTTAATAGCTAGCCGGACAACAGAAGTGCCGAAAGCCCTTCTTTTATTTAAGTTCCCTCATCGAAAAAAAAAGACATACCAAAACGACCTCTAACGCGTCCTGCTGTGAGGAGGCTTCGAGTCTATTTTATTTCTCTCTTGAGTCTGTCTTTGCCGTCCCAAGGAAGTGTGTTGATCCTTGGTCCGAGGTGTATACCGTTTATTGCTTCTAGTAAGGAGGTGTATACTTGTGTTAGCTTTCGGATTGGCTTAGCTCAGTGTCAAGAAAGTAGCTCTTATAAGGGGGAGTAGGTTGAATAGGGTACTAACGAACATAGCGATGAAAGACAGCGTGTTGGTGAGAAAGGAAGGTAGGTTGCCCCAAAAGGAGAAGGGGGAACCCCGCTTCTTTAAGTCGATTCAATCCGTGCAGCCTTATCTATATGGCTTGCAAGAGATGTGTATAAGACTCTAAGTATGAAGAGACTGTCTAATTTTCTTCTGGCTCCCATTCCTGCTAAGGAAGCGACAGGGGGATGTCTATAAGAGCCTGTCTCTTATACACATTCAGATGTGTATAAGAGACATGGGAGGAGCACGTCGCTACTTAATTAAGTTTCGAGCAGAATATCCATACCTTTCTTTTAGTAATGAATGAGATGCTTGACAATAAGGCAAAATTCAGACATAACATATAAGGTGTAACACAATGCCTTAAGTGTGGGAGGGCAGCACTCTCTTTTGTCTTTTTGCCCAATATCTCCTTCGGGAAGGAGCGAAACCTTGACTAACCTTTCCCTACCCGATAAAAGCACCTTACTTATTTCCAATATGAAGTTTGGAACCCTAGCCTAAAAATACCAAACCTCCGTCTTCCAATAACATCTGCCGGATCCAATCGAAATGGACAAATTGCTTAGTCCAAATCATTGCATAGAAATATCATTATTGGATTGATCTAAGTTCGTGCAATTTGTTATTTATTATATTACTATTTTCATTTGGTCAATCGTTGAATAAAATCAACTGAAACAGGAATCCCACATTTCGATTCTACATCGACTCTTATTGGAGTGGATTATGCCTCTACTACCTGTGCCAGCAAACAAACAAATACTATAAAAAAGAAAAGGCTAGGTGTCCATGCCACCAACCAACTCCTGAAAGAAAATAAGAGCTTCTCCGGCAAACCACTAGAAGTACCCATCGAGTCGAGCAATGATTCAATTGGAGAAGCAAGCTGCTCTTTGTCACCCCATTTCCCTTGGGACCAAGAACAAGCTTCAAAGAAGAAGGACTTATTGCAATCTCAAGTACAGTGGCTAGTTGGAAAGCCTCTGAGGTCTGGCCAATCACAAAATCTTGACTTTCATTCTTACTTCACTTTTATAGGCCAAGAACTCTTATTACATACTTTCTTCACGAATCAACATTTTCCCTGCTTATGCGACCTCCCTTCAACTCTAAATAGGGTTAATTTAACAAAGACAGAATCGTAGGGTTAGAGTAAGTTTTCGATTCTGCTTCTCACGGAGGGGCCTATTTGTTGAGGGTTTGTATTAGTCCGTCCCTTATACCACTTCCTAATGTCACTAGAAAGAAAATACAAAAGAGCCATAAATAACCACCAACAGAGAGATAGAGACTGATCACTTTTTGGTCGGGGCAGGGATGTAGTTCAATCGGTCTCACCAAACTATTCCTCCCCCTCTTCAACTATTTACTAGAAAGCTCAAGCCTTTTTTCCGGCCGAACTATTGGGTTTTAAGCCGATTGAATTTGATTTCTTGTCCTTGAGTGAGTGTGTATTCCGACAGTGGGACCATTCCGATATCCTCTTATTTGGAGCCTTTTGCTTGGCACGTTGTCGGAATAGGGGTAGGAGTTGCTATTTTATCAGTTGCTCTTCCCGCTCTTGGTGCTTGATTAAGGTAAGTCCGTGGAAAGCATTATCTTAGTGAGACTTGGTGACTCTTAGATCAGTAGTAACGCCCTGGGTGGGAGTCCGTCTCTCGAGCCTTTTGCTCTGAAAGATGCTCTGAAAAAGTAAGCAGAGGAAGTTCAGGTTGAAAAATGACATAAGAGAGGAGAAAGTTCCACATGTGGAAGAAGCTCAATGGTAGAGCATAGCCTTTCCTAGGCTAAGGTTGAGAGGAATAAGGCAACTAGCTTGCTTACTTGAGTTCTGAAAGTACCAATTTCCTGATCTCGGAACAGTACCAGATTTCTTTCTATTTGTCGAAATCGTCCCAATATCAAGGCTTGATCGAAATTCATTAAGTAATGAAAGGCTATGTTCAGATTCTGAATTCTGAACCAAACCACTAGTTGAGTTGAGGTCTGAAAGCCTTATGAGGATAAGGTGAAGAAGCGGGGTAGAGGAATTGGTCAACTCATCGGGCTCATGACACGAAGATTGCGAGTTCGAATCCCGCCCCGCCTAATCACTTGAGATCTTTGGACTAAGATTCTGCTCTTTTTATTGCATCCTAGGAAAGCTGTTATGGATCTTTACTCCTCTCATCCGGGAATAATTGAAGAGAGTTATCCCCTTGACTTGCTGAAATGGGCTTGGTCACGATCCCTCCAAAATGGAATGTTCAAAAGCTTAGGATAGGATTGATTGTGAATTTTTGAGGCGAGAGAGAATTTTATTTGACTTGGAAAGACCGGAGACCAGAGACCAGAAGAAAAGACCCATTTTTTTTTGAAAAGACAGAGATGAATGTGGAGAGCACGTGACCTATGACTTATCGATTAAACCTATTATTGTAGTGTTTCCCATGGAAGTCTTGAATGAAAGTAATTCATGTGTACCGATTTCCTTATGGTTTACTTAACAATTGGGAAACTGGTTTCACCGTACTTATAATTTCATTCATTATATGCTAATTTCACTCTATTAGTTCATAGCGAAGCTTAGCTGGAGGGGACAGTCTAACATAGACAATATTTATTGCTTATACACACCTTTAGTAGTTCCTCCCAACCCCGATTCGCCTACCGACCTTAACTTCTCTTTCTAGCCCCTCGCTACGCTTGCCAACTTCGTTGCCTTTGATTGCTTGTTTTATTCCTTATACCATATTCCTTTGTCTTTGCACCTCAATCCCGGATCGACTATAAGTCTTTTCTTTGCTGGATTAAGTCCGCGTGATTTTTGTATCTTATTATAAGCGCCGAACCCCTACTTCTTGTTGCTAGAAAATGGGAATAATACTACTTCTTGGACTGTGGCCGACACCCGAGAAGACTAATTCCAGATTTGCTAAGCGAACGAGCCTGAAAGCGCTTCTCCTAGCTTGATCTTAAGTCTTATACTTAATTAAGTAGCCTGACTTATATGCTCCTCTCCCCTTGCTTTATTACACTGATTACTGCAGATAAAACGAAGGACATCGATTATCTATAATGAATATTCGACATCGACGGATAGGCCTTCTACTGCGCCATCTCTTAGCCTTTTTCCCCCTCTATTGCCGGTAAGAAAGGAGACTAGGACTTCCATAAACTAAAGAGAGAGCGGAATCTCCTCCAATTGGACCTGCTTGCGGAACTATTGTATATATTTATATAGTTATAACACTCTAATTAACTGACAAAGGGTGCATTCAAGGAGGTTGTTGCAGTTTTCGTAGTTGCAAGAATTCGAGATTGGACATCTTCAGTGTACCGCTACACAGCTTGTGTAGCCTATGCGAAGCAAGCCTACATAGGGTACAAGATCGAAAAGAATGCATTGCTGAGATACCAAAGAGTGAAAAGAAAGAGTACGCCCGGTTCATCAGGTTCTATCACAATAAAGTCGCACCAACCCTCAGAGGTTCGGTCAAGGCACAGTCAGATGTTCGAGCTACTCCAACCCTCAGAGGTTCAGATCCAGTTCAATAAAAAAGTAAATGATTGAGGGTCGAGGCTTAGCAGTCCCCCCTCAAGGGCAGAGGCTTAGTAGCCTCCCAAGCAAAAACAAAGCCGCGCCAACCCTCAGAGGTTCGGTCAAGGCATAGTCAGATGTTCGAGCTGCTCCAACCCTCAGAGGTTTAGATCTTCCAGTTCAACAAAAAAGTAAATGATTGAGAGTCAAGGCTAGCAGTCCCCCCTCGAGGGCAGAGGCTTAATAGCCCCCCCAAGCAAAAACAAAGCCGCGCCAACCCTCAGAGGTTCGGTCAAGGCATAGTCAGATGTTCGAGCTGCTCCAAACCTCAAAGGTTCGGATCCAGTTCAACAAAAAAGCAAATGATTGAGGGCCGAGGCTTAGCAGTCCCCCTTCAAGGGTAGAGGCTTAGTAGCCCCCCCGAAGCAAAAACAAGCCGTGCCAACCCTCAGAGGTTTGGTCAAGGCACTGTCAGATGTTCGAGTGCTCCAACCCTCAGAGGTTCGAATCCAGTTCAATAAAAAAGCAAATGATTGAGGGCCGAGGCTTAGCAGTCCCCGCTCAAGGGTTGAGGCTTAGTAGCCCCCCAAGCAAAAACAAAGCCGCGCCAACCCTCGGAGGTTCGGTCAAGGCACAGTCAGATGTTCAGCTGCTCCAACCCTCAGAGGTTCGGATCCAGTTCAACAAAGGCCTATGAAAGGTACACCAACCCTCAGAGGTTCGGTTCAAGCACAAAGCAATTTTGAGCTGTTCCAGCCCTCAGAGGTTCGGATCCAATTCAATACAAAAAGCAAACATTGGGAGCCGAGGCCTAGCAGTTTCCCCGCAAGGGTAAAAACTAAGCAGCCCCCCCTCCAAGCAAAATGAAATTGAAGAGGATCCGATCCTCAAAGAGGCTTGAGTGCCCTGCTTAAGCGAAACATTATTTCTTGGACTTTGGAAGGTCTGAATCAAATTAAATGGCTAAGGCAAACATAAGGAGCCAAGCTTGCTCCTTTTGCCTCAGCTCGGAAAGGTCTAAACAAAGCCTAAGTTCAAAATGAAAGGGAGCCTTAGATAATTTTTTATGTTGGAATTCTTAAGCGTTGAAAGTTTGTTACCTGCTTATATCATAAAACTTTTGTTTTAAATGCAGGAAATAAAGAAATTGAAAGACAGGTATAAGGCCGGAAGCAAAGAAAAGTCGAGGCTCTTATTGACAAGACAAAGGGTTCTCAAAAGTTTACGAATTTCATTAAAAGATCCTAACTATTACAAAAGGAGTTCCTAACTATTACAACAAAATTACATCAGCCTGAGCACCGAAAGTGGAAGGCTCTTAGTGGAGGTGGAAGCTTGGTTCGTAGGCTCGAACTCGGCTTCGGGATTCTGGCCCTGGATCAGCAGAGTCGTTCCAGAAGTTCTGGGAATCAGAGCGGGGGCTCTGAATTGAGTTGTAGGCCATTGATGACCTCCTCGGTGACGGAAGCATAGCATGGCAGCCTCTCGTACAAATCAGGATTCTTCACCAAGTGGTCACAGGCCAGTGTGAACCCCATGGAGAAGACCTTTTTTGTAAACTCCTTCAACATCTCGTCCGCTTCAATCGAGGCCACCAATTGTTGTGGGGTGAGCCTTTTGACATAGGCTACATCCCGAGGCAATGCTACCATTTTTGCCTGCTCCTGAGCCATCCTCGAGAATTGAGCCCGGTCATTTACGTCGATCGGTGCGGTGGGTCAGAGATCAGCGTAAACTCTCCTAGGTGAGAGGCATTAGAAGAGGGTCGACAGACAGTCGACTCCAGGGCACATCCTGTGACCCTGCAGCTTTTCTCTCCTCCTCGGGAGTGTATTTTCTATCACCTGAAAAAAGTAAAGTGTTAGCTCTGGACAGTGAAGAAGGAATAAGGAGTGGGGAACGAATGAGGTTTGGCGGTCCTTACCATATGAAGTGATAAGTTGTTTGGATAGAGGGACATTTCCAGAACCTGTCCCTGGGGTCTGAACCCACACTACTGGAACGGAAGGCCTCTGGGGCGATGATGTGGAGTAGGGGTCATGGCTGAAGAAGGACCCTCCCTGAGTCCAGCAGCCTCCCTAGTCCTTTTCCTCGTAACCCGAGTCGGCTCGGGTTCGGTGGGCCGAAGAGCCAGAGTTAGCTCTCCTGCTGGTCTCTCTGGCGGACTGACTGCCTCAGATTGATTCAGGGGCACGGGGGTTGAAGATGTTGCCTCGGCACTCCCTGATAGCATGTTGATGGTGGCGGATGAGGATACCAGCCGCTTATTGACGAAGAGGGCTGGTTTGAAGTGCCCGCACCAGTGGCAGGCGTGGTGGACACCAACCCCCTGAGGAATGCTCTGAGCTCTGCATAAGATGAAAAGTTAGGAAAAAATAATGATATAAAAAAAAAAGAAAAAGAGAGGTGATGATGACCTTGTTGGGGGTCGTAGCTTGGGAGGATGTAGTGGGTAGGAAACAGTCCTGCCCAGGCCTGAATGTTGTTTGATAGAATGGCAGGTTGGTTATTGAAGTTTATTCAGAGGTTGGATTCGACGAGCCTCCGGGCGTGGATGGAGTCCGGCGGAGAGGCATTTTTGGTTTTCAGGTTCTCTTTAATAAGGTTACATGGACCCCGGGGCATAGGAGAGTCGAGGTATCGGATGAAGAAAAATGACTTTTTCCAGTCGTGAATAGATGAAGGGTTTCCCGAAGTGAGCTGTTTGCCCGCGGTTCGAGGATAGATGTAAAAGAATCCCTTTGTAGGGGATAATTTTAGCATCATCCTAAAGGTGTCTTTTAGGAAAGAGAGGGGGATGTCCTGTAATTTACATAAAAAGGTGAAGCCGACAATGACCCGAAGTACGTTCGGGGTCAACTGGGATATGCTGATATCCCAGTGGTTGGATAGGTTGACGAGGAGAGGCTCTATTGGGAGCCTCAGCCCTGCCTCGAGTTGTTTCTGGTAGACTGTTAAGTAACCAGGAGGTGGCAGGTGGCCTCGGTCCTCGGGGGTCAGGAGTTTGATGCGCACGTTCTTGGAAAAACGGCATCTATCCCTAAGAATTTTGATATCCTCGGGGTCGAGGGAGTTTGATACATTTTGTGGTTAGAGGTTAGGGTGGTTGTTTTGTGGAGGTTAGGTAAAGAGAGGATTGAGGAAAATTTAATGGCACTACTGCCAGAAGGGCTTCGTCGAAAGGATTTAACATCCTATCAACGGCGTTTACAGGGGAAGGGGGAACCTACGTACTAATAAGAGAAGTGGGAGTGAACGTACCGGCCATGGTTTCTGTTTTGAAGGCGTGTGGGAAGTTTTTGGGAGAACTCCTAGTGGTGTCCGGTGGTGGCGTAGAGCAGTGGTCGGAAATCGTTAAAGGTAGAACAGCAGAAGACGGAAGAAAGGGGACTGGAGGATGAGAGTGAAGGGGGAAAAGTGTGCGAGTCTCTGGGGGAGTAATGGAGTAAAGTGAGTAAGGGAAAGAAAAATAGGTTGGGGAAATGGAGTAAAGTGAGTAAGGGAAAGAAAAATGATTTGGGGGTGAATGGGGGTATAAATAGGAAGGTTTTCTTCCAGAATGTTCAATGGTTCTGGGGGGAAAAATTGACAGTTTCGAGATGAAAAAAGGCGTTTAGGCCGGAAAAGCAAGGCGTTATGGCGTGATAAACGAGATATGGCATGAAAAACGAGACGTGGTGCGGGCGATGCGGCGCGTAAAACGAGGCATTTTGTAGCAAAATTGAAGCGAATAATGCAGTGCAATAAATGCGAATTTAGTGCATGGGGACTCAGCAAAAACGTCACCCTCGAGTTAATGCTGCAGTTATAGGTCGCCCCGCCGAGGATCCCAAGGATCATTATGACCTCGGATTGGCAGGTGCGGTACGATAGTGCTCCGAATTTCTGCACCTCTGCTCGGTATAAAAGTCTTGGTTGTCATCGGTTGGGGACTGCGAACAGTCATTTTCGGCTCTGCCCCTATCCGTGAGGCTCGGCTTGAAGTTCTGCACCTCGGCTCGGTATAAAGTCTTTGTTGGCATCGGTTGGGGATTGCGAATAGTCATTTTTGGCTCGGCACCAAGGCGAGGGGACTATTGATGATGTGGATTAGTGACACATAGCATCTTACCTAGATTGTTCTAGAAGTGCCTACGTGGCAGCCTCATTAAGGGCAATTATGTAATTCAGCTTCAGCTGGACTAGCATAGAGATAGCCTAATGCCTCCTTATGCAATTCTATAAATAAGGGGCTTAGGTGCTACTAAAAAAGGACTGAAACTCAGATAATCAAATACACTCTTGACATTCAGCTGTTCCACTTTCTCTCTCCTCCTAGAATGACCATTTCTAGCTTCTTCAATGTGCTTGTAGTCGAGAAAACCAATTGTGAACTGACCTTTAAAGCCTATGGTGAGAAAACTCTTGTGAAGTAATTCCATATTTGGCTTTCCCCGGGAAAATTTCCAACCAAAGTGTATCTAAAGGGGCAGCAAGTTGTTGAATCTCTTCATGGGAGAAGAATATGGCGAGTTCTCCTTTGTGTGATTGGAGGGCCTTAAAGGGTTTGTTTGGAATTTGCTTTCGGATTCCTTGAGTTTGGCTGCCCGTGAGCACTTTTGCAAATGTCTTAGGTTGCCCTTCAACCAACGGTTGAAGGGCAGCTTGATCGGCCATGGCCAAGAAAGCAAGGAGTAACAAGAGTAGTTTTGGTTTTTAGAGTGAGAAAATGCAGAGAGAGGAAGAGAAAAAAGTTGTGAGGAAGGCCCAATTTTTTTCCCATGGTAATTTCTAGCTTTGCAATGTCATTTTATAGTGTTTTTATTGGGTTAATTTACTTGCTCTTTAATTGGTTAGTTCTGTTTCAATGAGTTTAGATTAGAATTAATTGCTTTCTTTACTTTCTTTTACTAGAATAGATTAAGTAGTTTCTCAATTTCATAATTTTTTAGTTCACTTACTTGCTTTAGTCGATAATCTAGTTTAAAATTAGGTTTTAATTGCTTGCATTGAATTATGATTTTGAGTAGAGTAATTTCACCATCCATTGTTTGATCTTGCTTAACTATACAAATACCCATAAAACATGGTAATTGCCTTCCAACAATCCTTGTGGAAACGATACCCACTCATCCTATACTACTACCAACTCCGTATACTTGCGGAAGTGAGGTAGAGTGTAGTGGTTTTGTGAGGTTTCTTATTACTTGTTTGCTTTAAATTGATCTCTGCCTAAGGACTAGACACACTACATCCTTCATTTAAGTATGAAAATTGGTTCCCCATCAATCTTCGCTTGCTAGATAATATCTGCTTCATGAAATTTTCTATTGCTCCAATAAAAGAAAGGTTAATAGCAAGCTAAGACATCTCAAAATTTTTAAAAATTTCTAAAAATTTCCAAAACTTTTTCATCTTTTCATTCTCTTTCAGTCTTTGGGGAAAAGGAATACTTACCTGCTTACCTGTAGGTGCCGAATAATCCTCGAGCTTACCTTGTCGGTCAAGAGGTTTGGATGGTTCCTCATTATCGTCCTTGTTTTTTGATATGTCTACTTTTTCCTTAGCACCATTCTCCATCTTGCAAAACTGATACTCCACTTTCTTCGGCTCCAGTGTTTTTCCACTCCTCAATGTGACAGCTTGAACATGCTCTCTTCCTTGGGTATTATTCTGTGGCTTAGGAATTGTATCACTAGGTAATGTTCCCACTAGTCTCTCATTCTTTTGGCGAGCTATCTACCCCAATTGCATCTCAAAGTTCCTTGTCGTAGCTCGCTAATTCTTATACTCCTTTTGCAACCTCTCAAAATCCCTTCTCTGATTATCATCATTGGATGTATCATAATTCACATGTGCAGGATAATTTGGATTTTGTAATTAAATGGTGGTCTTGGTGGTAGATGTTGGTATGAGTTGTTTTGATAAGGTGGAAAATTTTGGAAATTCCTTTGATGTGGTGGTTGGTATGATCTAAATGATGATGGTTGATTAGACAATTTATGTTGAGGTGCATTGACTGAAATGATGGATTTGGACATTTAATTGGTTTGACCAGGAAAAGTTGCGATGGTTTCACCAAGACATGTTATATTTGTTTCCATAATTGGTGGGCTTATTTCTTGAGGTGGGATTTTGGTTGGAAATAAAGTGAGTTTGATCACCTTGCATCACTGAAGTATCACAAAAGCCATTTTGTTGATTTCCACCACAGAAATCACAACTCAAGATCCCTTGTGATGTCCAACCAATGGAGTTCACTGAACTTCTCTCCTATATTCTTTTTTTTTTTTTGAGCAAACACCCAAAGTAGGTACAATGCCCTTATGTACGGGCAGCCCTGAGCATCCAAGCGCAACAATCCACTAATAGGCCTAGGTAGTGTGCTCTAATGTCTTGGTTATACTCTAGATAGAAAGGATTAAAAATGCCCTCATTTGCAAGCCTATCCGCCACATGATTTGCCTCTCGGTAAACATGTGAAAAAGTAAAATGCCTATCTAACGTGAAGGCTTTGATGAATTGCCATTGCTGGTCAATGTTCCATGGTGGCTTAGATTTGCCCTTTATTATATGCACTAGAGCTAGGGAGTCGAGTTCCACTTCTACTTCCGTGAGCTGCAATTGTGAGTTTGAGACCATCCACCAAGGCAGATGCTTCCGCTTGTAAATTGGATTGGAGAAGATAATTGTTGCTAAATGCTTTGATCAGGTTTCCACGGTGATCTCTAATAACTCCGCGACCGGCCGCCAATCCAGGATTTCCTTTTGAGGCCCAATCAACATTGAGTTTTGCACTTCCATTCGAAGGCGGGATCCACTTGACCGCGAAAGCTCTCCTCGGTTGTGTGATGAGAATTTGACAGCAAATGAAATGAGAAAAAAGGATGTCATCAGATCTTGGTCCAGTCCTATGAAATGGTCGAATGGTAGAGATGCTTCGCAACTGGGAGCATATGTGAGTAATGATGTGTTGAGGTGTGGTGAAATGACCTTCAAAGATTGCCATATTTCGTGCTTTCCATATGAACCAGCATACCAAAGATGGCTTAAGCTTCTGGACAGCGACAAGGGTTTTGGAAGGAGGGTCATGCCACCACCAAGAATTGAGTTTACCTAGTATTGTGGAGGATGGGGGAAAAAGCACTTTAAGCCATGATTCAAAGTACAGCCAAATGCTGCTGGCGAATTCACATCCTACAAAGAGGTGATCAAAGTTTCCAGATTGTTGGAAAAAGAGCATTTCGAAGCCAAAGAGACTCCCAAGTTTATTATTATGTTATCAAGGGGAAGTTTTCTGTTCAGAAGTCGCCACATGAAGACAAAATTCTTAATTTGTAGCTTGCCATCCCATATCATTTTTCGAGAGAGCATGGAAGCATGTGAAGGGAGGATGGATGAGATTGAAAATTTACCGTTTCAATTTGTTGAGAGAGTCCACACTAGCTCGTCTGGTTCATTAGATATCTGGATAGCACTTCCATAAAGGAGCTTCCTTTGTCTTTCTAGCTCTTGAAGTGAATAATGGTCATTCAAACACGAAAGATTCTAACCATTTGTGCTCCATAACTGGGCAATAGTGAGGTTTGGCTCGGACACTTGGTTGACTTCATGAAATAGGGGCCCTGTGGGCAGCCATGTATCAAACCAAAAAGAGGACTGACTTCGTTGCGTACCAAGAATAGAAAGCTGATGGTTCTGCTTCTTGTCGACTTTTTAGCATGCACTTCCATATGTACGAGTCTCTGTGTCCCTCTAGTATCAGGCGAGGGTGGGAATGACAATATCTTGCTTGCATGAATGTGCACCACAAGGAATTACCCTTCCAAAATTTCCACCACAAATTGGTACGAAAACCTTTGGCCAAATCCGATAATGAAACAATCCCAAGTCCATTTGCCTGTACTGGACGACAAATTGATTTCCATGCAGCGAAACACCAATGGTGTTTACTACCCAATTCTGAGTTGCCCCAGAAGAAGTTGGCTAATTGCCTCTCCAAGTCCTTGATAACAGCTTTAGGAGGTTGGAGCACTGTGAAGAGGTATATTGGAATGCTACTGAGAACAAGCTTTGTCAAAATTAACACACCTCCAAGAGATAGAAATTTTGTTTGCCACCCAGCAATCCTAGAGGTTATTTTCTCAATCATTGGCTGGAAAAGAGCTTTTCTTTTCTTTGCCTTTTGAATAGGGCATCCAAGGTATGTAAAAGGAAGGAGCCATTGTACAAAACCTGTTTGGCATTGAATCATCCTTACTCTTGAAAGTGGAGCATTTTTTGGCATGTAGAAAGAACTTTTGGACTTGTTAAAAAGCTGCCCGGATGAAGTTGCAAATTGAGGTTGAAATTCCATAAGGCTTTTGATAGACTTGGCCTCTCCCTTTGTGAAAATAACTATGTCATCCGTAAATGCTAGGTGGGTGATTGGTTGGCATTTCCTCATGGCAATTGGCCAAGAAACAACGTTTGCGGATCTCAAAAATTAAAGTGGATGGTGTTTGGACTGAACATATATGATGTATTGAAGCTGAGGGGATTAAGTTTTTCCAACATCTCTTTTCGTGTAATGAGCCGACGGTGATAGATCGCACTTTGTTAGATATTCTTCCCACGACAGTCTCCAATGCAGACAACCAACTCTTGCTAGCTGAACTCACCATTAAGGAGTTAAAAGAGGCAGTTTTCTCCCTCAACCCGGATGGAGCAGCGGGCATTGATGGATATAATGGTTTTTTCTTCTCCTTTTGCTAGGATATTATTCATCAGGATCTTTTCCATGCTGTAGGAGCATTCTTGAAAGGGGCGACACTGCCACGTATGTTCACTAGTACCCTCGTTACTTTAATCCCGAAAGTTTTGAATCCCTCATCTTTTACTGATTATCGACCCATTAGTCATGTACTTTCTTCAACAAAGTATGCACAAAGATTTTGGCTACCAGGCTTTCCTCACTATTATGCTCAAAATTATTTTCCCCGAACAAGGTGCTTATGTCCCAAGTAGAGAAATTGCAGATAATAACCTTCTAGCCCAAGAGATGGTGGAGTTCTTAAACAGGAAAACAAGAGGTGGTAATTTGATCATCAAGATGGACCTCGCAAAAGCCTTTGATAGATTATCTTGGTCTTTTTTATATACAATTCTAAGGAGGTTTGGTTTTACTGAGAATTGGATCTCTTTAGTGAAGAATAGTCTGGAATATTGTTGGTTTTCTATTCTCATTAATGGTGTGCCAAAAGGTTTCTTTAAATCTTCAAGAGGAGTTCGAAAAGGGGACCCTCTATCCCCCCTTCTTTTCTTAATTATGATGGAGTCTTTCTCCCGTGGTTTGAATGATCAATTTCGCATTGGGAAAATTTCTGAGTTCACTCCTCCGAGGTCATGCCCAACCATCTCTCATTTGGCTTATGCGGATGATGTAGTAATTTTTACAAGGGGAGAGGCGAATTCAGTACGAACGCCTTGATCTCATGGCTTTCATTTCAAGGTTTGAGACTTCCTCTGGGCAGCTTTGCAACAAAGCCAAAAGCTCTTTTTATTTATCCAACACATCATCATCCACACCTAGTATTCGGATGATTCAAGCCAAAAAGGGGTTTGCAAGAAAATCCCTACCATTCATATATTTGGGATGCCCCATCCAGAAAGTAAAAAAATGGAAAGGTCTTTTTCAGCCAATGATAGAAAAAGTGACAGGATGCATTCATGGTTGCCAAAGACAATTTCTCTCTCCTGAAGGACGGCTTATTCTTATCAAACACGCGTTGAGTAGCATCACAATCTTTCTTATGGCAGTTCTCGCTCCTCCACTTTTAGTCCTTAAGGAGTTAGGAAGGCAATTTGTGGGTTTCTTCTCAAGAGATTCGGAAGGGGTTCCAAAACGCCATTGGATAGCATGGTCTACCATTTGTCAACCAACATCCTCCAATGGTCTCGGTATTACTCCATTGGCAGCTGTTGTGCATGGTTATGGTCAGCATTAAAATTGTGATGGAAGTTTTCGAAAGGTCATTCCTTATGGAGCTCCTTCCTCCATGGATGATATTTAAACCTTTGCGCTCATTCTTGTGTAGCTCAAGAAGCACCTGGAGACTCATTCACATGGAAACGAATGCTGCGCGTTCGTGAGTTGGCAGAGCAAAATATGTTGTTCCTCATCCAGAATGCCAATTCTTCATTCTGGTTTGACACATGGACTGATCACGGGCCACTATTTAACATGGTGGAACACTTTTATGATAACCACCTTTCAGTGAGGCAAGTGTGGAATTCTAGCGAATGGAATTTATCGTTACTCGACGGGAGATATTCTAGTGAGGAGCTTTGCAACATTGGGACCTGCATTAAAGACAAGGTCATCTGCCGGAGGAATTCAGATTCGGACAAGCTCATTTGGACCCTTACATCCAATGGCTCTTTCTCTATCTCATCCACTTACTCGCCAATGGCTCAATCATTCACTAGACAAATGATTTGGGATAATGAGACTCCAACTGAAGATCTCCATCTTTATGTGGAAATTGTTAAACATACAGCTTCTAACGGATGACCTGATTTCCAAGATAGGCATCCCATTACCATCTAAATGCCGCTTTTGTAACTACGAAGAATTTGTCAATCATCTCTTTGTGGTATGTACATTGGCAACACAAGTTTGGAGTTTTTTCGAAGAGTGGTTCGAATGGAGTTTTGCCCCAGCCACTACCATTTTGGATAAGCTCAACTCGTGGTGGTGGGCTGCACACGCTCATTCTACCACAATGGGGGCAATACATAAAATTCTTCCATGCATTATTTGCTGGTTCATTTGGAAGTCTAGAAATAATGCTACATTCCAAGGGACAAGTGTCTCAGCCACCAGAATCATTGTCGACATTTGTGCTTATTTGAAGACAGTTTCCTCAATATTTCCGTTTCCAAAGGTAATTGCGGCAGATGAATTGCTTCTTTCACACAAAATTTGCAGCCAACTTCTTTACTTGCAACCCAGAATTGGAGAATACTTGCAGTTAAATGGAACTGTCCTCCGTATGGTGTCTTCAAGTTGAATGTGGATGGGGCTTCAAAAGAGAACCCAGGTTTGGCAGCAGGAGAGGGCATCCTTAGAAACCACAATGGACACTGCATCAAGGCCTTCTCCAATGGCTACTCTTCTCAAACCAATTTGAAGGCTGAGGTTCTGGCCCTTGTAGATGTCCTAAAAATGTGTTGCTCTTTACACCTACGTGCTGTGGAGGTAGAAATGGACTCTCTAATTATCATTAATATCATAAAAGGGCTGTCCGCGCCACCATGGAGCATTGATAATGAACTCCAGCTCATCAAACGGCTCATAGAAGACAGCGTTGTTTCATTCTCACATGTATTTAGGGAAACAAATCAAGCAGCATATAGGTTAACAAATGAGGGCAGTATTACGCCCATGTATGTTGAATACGATCCGGATACCGTTCCCTCCAATGTGAAAGGTTTGGTTATCTCGGATGCCAAGGGACTTCCCTATTCATTCGCCTTTGTAAATCTTGAGCTTTTTTACCTTATTTGGGTGTTTGCTTAAAAAAAAAAATATACAGCAACATGGATGGAACCATTTTATTTTTACCCATATTGATGATGTACTGCCTGTGGTAAGAGAATTTTATTTTAATTTGGCTCAGTATATTGCCCCTCCAATTGACATGGATTCAGTCCTCATG
The DNA here is from genome assembly GCA_025175665.1 of Cinchona pubescens. Classification (NCBI taxonomy): domain Eukaryota; kingdom Viridiplantae; phylum Streptophyta; class Magnoliopsida; order Gentianales; family Rubiaceae; genus Cinchona; species Cinchona pubescens. The sequence continues at coordinate 1,881,304 of JANKKI010000048.1, forward strand.
TGGAACATCCGAGGAGTCGGTAATAAATCGTCACTCAGAAGACTCAAACTTTTAGTTAAATCCCACAAAATAAAAGTCTTAGCCTTAATGGAACCTATGGTGGACAAGGCTCGGATTGACGTAATTGCTCAAAGATTAGGATTTCAATTCTGTACAACAAACACCAAAGGCCAAATATGGCTATTTTGGAGTGTTGCACATGACGCTTCAGTCATCCACAGCTCAAACCAGCTTCTTCATGTTTCCATTTCACCGAAAAGCATCCAACAACCATGCATGGCCTCTTTCATTTACGCCAAATGCACCAAGCTTGAGAGACGATGCAATGACTTGAGAAGGTTGTGGAATGAGCTTTGAGATCTTCACCAACCTACCATCCCATGGATTGTGGGAGGTGACTTCAATGTCATTGCCTCGACGGATGAATACAAAGGGGTTTCAACACTAGATTTGGAAGCAATGCATGACTTTAATGATTGCCTGCAAGACTGCTGATTGATGGATTTAGCTTTCCAAGGCTGCAAATTCACTTGGCGGGGAAATCGTCTTGGTCACACTATTTGGAAAAGGCTTGATAGATATGTTTGCAATAATGCTTTCTTCTCAACTTTCCATAACATTACAGTGGAACATCTGTCCAAAACTTGCTCGGACCACTCTCCACTTCTTCTCCGCTCTTCCTCAATGAGCTTCTCGGGTCCTAAACAATTTTGCTTCTTAAACATGTGGACTAAACACCACAATTTCTTGCAGGTAGTAGATGCAAACTGGAATCTTCCTTGTGTTGGCTCTCCCCTCTTTATCCTAGCTGCAAAGCTAAGACGACTCAAAGGGGAATTGAATTCCCCAATGTGGCGTAATTGGAATCATACAATCTTTGGAAATATCTTTAGCCGGGTCAAAGAAGCAGACTCAAAGATGAAAGAATGCGAGGAAAATTTCTTGAATCATCCAAACCAAAGCACCCAAATTGCCTTATCCCATGCCCAAACTCTATATACAAAGTGCCTAGCAAAGGAAGAGGCATGTTGGAAGCAAAAGGCTGGTCTCAAGTGGCTAAAAGAAGGGGACCAGAACACTCACTTCTTCCACTCTTCACTCAAGGCTAACCGGCAAAGGTTGCACATCTCTAAAATTAAGGTCAATGGTGCGTGGACAGACAATATTGTGGATATAGAATCGGAAGGGATCAACTTCTTTCAAACCCTCTTGCATCGTGACAATGATGTTGCCATTGATCAATCTCTACTAGCCAACATTTCTCAAATGATTTCACAGGAGGATAACAGCATCTTATTGACCGAACCTACTCTTGATGAAGTAAAGCAAGCCACATTCGCTTTAAATCCAGAAGGGGCAGCAGGGATAGATGGTTATAATGGAACCTTCTTCACATGTTGCTGGCACATCATTCATAAGGACTTACACAATGCTGTAAAAGATTTTGGTAAGGGCACTCAACTCCCAAGAACTTTCACTAGTACACTAATCGCTTTGATTCCAAAGGTGGTCAAACCAGCAACTTTTAATGAATTTCGGCCAATTAGCCTTTGCACATTTTTCAACAAAATATGCACAAAGCTGCTAGCTAACCGACTAGCTTCCATATTGCCTAAACTTATTTCCAAGGAGCAAGTGGCTTACGTGAAAGGGCGATATGTTACGGATAACATCCTTCTTGCTCAAGAAATGGTGGATTATATGGACAGGAAAACACGAGGAGGAAACCTCATTATCAAGTTGGACCTCTCAAAAGCTTTTGGTCGGCTTTCTTGGACCAATCTATACTTCATAATGCGTAAGATGGGATTCAATGACACCTGGATTTTACTCATACACAATGCCATTGAACATTGCTGGGATTCTCCGTGCTCATTAATGGAATCCCAAAAGGCTTTTTCCAATCCTCAAGAGGAATTCGGCAAGGAGATCCCCTCTCAGCTATGCTTTTCATCATTATGATGGAAGCTTTCTCCAGGAACCTAAACAACCTGGTTCGGCAAGGAAGAATAATGGAATTTGGACTCCCCAGTCATTGCCTACCAATCTCCCATCTTGCTTTTACAGATGATGTAGTCATCTTCACAAAAGGAAATGCAAAATTAGTGAACAATCTAGTGTTATTCCTGGATAAATTTGCATCTTTCACTGGCCAACAGGTGAACAAAGCTAAATGTTCATTTTTCCTCCCCAAAACAACACCTTTATCTCGAACACGCATGATCCAACATAAGCCAGGCTTTGCTAAGAAATCTTTCCATTCACGTACCTAGGCTACCCCATCCAAAAAGCAAAGAAAAGAAGAGCACTCTTCCAACCGATGATTGATAAAATTACAGCTCGGATTAGTGGTTGGCATTCCAAGCTTAGAGACGGATTATCTCTCCGAGGGGAAAACTAATCCTCATAAAGCATGTCCTCACCAGCATTCCTATCTTTCTGTTGGCAGTCCTCCAACCACCAAAAGCTGTAATCCAAAAGGTGAATCGGCAACTTTCAAACTTTTTTTGGGAAGAATCTGCCCTAGAAAAGAGACGACATTGGGTTGCTTGGAAAAAGATTTGTAAACCTATGTCATCAAATGGTCTAGGAATTCCTTCTCTCAAAGACATAGCACATGGTTTCAGCCTCAAGCTTTGGCGGAAATTTCGTCAAGGCAATTCACTATGGCGCAGCTTTCTTCAAGCAAGATACATACGCGGTTCAATGCACCCGTGCACAATAAAAGAAAAGCAGACCGCCTCCTCAACATGGAAAAGAATGTTAAAGGTACAAGAGAAGGCTAAACTTAACCTTGTTGTGCTCCTGCGAAGTGGAAACTCCTCTTTTTGGTATGACTCATGGACAGAACGTGGCCCTCTAGCTCAAGACATGGAACAAGTTTTTAGACCAAGACATCACAATTGCGCAAGTTTGGAATACTACGGGCTGGAATCTCAATGCGTTGGACACTAGATACACACAAGCAGACCCGGATAGAATATTTCACGCCATCTCGGGGAAATCATTGACCACTTCACAAGCAAAAGATGTGCTGATATGGAAGCTTACATCAAGAGGAACCTTTTCCATCTCATCCACCCAACCAACCTTTCCTTCAAGCTTTACAAGGACAATGATTTGGGATGCAAGGTTACAGACAAAAATCTTTTTTCATGTGGAGGTTGCTAAATAGAAAGCTCCCAATTGATGATATACTCCTGCAACACGGCTTTGCTCTTACCTCACGATGTAGCTTCTGCGAAGCATCACAAGAAACCCTGAATCACCTCTTCACAACATGTCTTTGGTCCTCACGGATATGGTGCTTTTTTGAGTCTTGGATGGAACTGGAGTTCCCGCAATCAAATACAATTGTAGAAAAGCTCAATTCTTGGTGGTGGCATCCAACTGATTTGCTCCCCTTCACCCACAATGGCGGCAATTCACAAAATCATTCCAAGCCTGATTTGCTGGTCCATATGGAAAGGCCGAAACACGCTGCTCTATGAAGGCAAAAAGACCCACCCAAGCTACATCATAACTGAAATATGTGCTGCCTTGGAAAATCTTTCCACAATTCAACCTTTCACACGCTGCTGCCAAGTGGATGAACTCCTCCTATCTCGAGTTTCAAGACATGGTTTCATCCACCACAAACCGAGGAATCTTATTGCAGTGAGCTGGTCTCTCCCTCCTCAAGGAGTGGTAAAGCTTAATGTTGACGGCGAGTCTAAAGGAAACCCGGGGAATGCGGCTAGAGGAGGAATCATCCGAGATCATAATGGTCAGTTTTATAGTGCATTTTCCAACTTCTATCACAATCAGTCCAACCTTATAGATGGATTAAAACTCTGCGCCAAGTTTCAACTCTCATCAGTTCAAGTAGAGATGGACTCATTCTTAATCATTAACATTTTGAATGGTGAGGCAAAGCAACACCGCCTTGGAGTATTGATCCCCTAGTGCAACTTATTTATATCTTGTCATAGGAAAGAATTTTTCTTTTGTACATGTTTTTAGGGAAGCAAACCAAGTAGCAGACACCCTAGCCAATGAGGGTATAAAAAATGAGACATATCTTGAGTATAACCAGCACACAATCCCAAACATGGTAAAAGCCTTGGTGAGGCTGGATGCTCAAAAATGTGCCTACATCCGGGGTTGTAAAAATTGAATTTGGTTCTTAATAAATTAATTACCCGTCTTGGGTTTAGAAAAAAAAAAAAAAGGGTGTACGTCAGGGAGTGGCATGTGGACATCTCGGCAAATGCGATCAATTGGCCTTTGAAGCTAAATCGGGTCTGAAGAAATAAGTGGCCAAAAATTCACGATGCCAACATGGAGCTCAACACAATTACCGGTGTCCTATGCGATGGTAAGGTACAATGGACATTTACAGCAGATGAAGAAGTAGCTCGACATTTTTCTTTCAATAGGCACTCTTAAACTTGAATGGCAAGTCTAGTTTAAATTTGTATGTGCCCGACTTCTTCCTATAAGCCACCTTTCAGATGTTACTATGGAACGTGCTAAATTTTTGTATTCCATCGCCATTGGAAGGTCTATTGCCACTTAATTCATAATGAGATTTGTCATTCAGTGAGTATCATGCAATCTAGGCTATGGTATCCGCACTTGATCACAACTTTATGTTTAGGAGTAGGGGGGCTATGGATCCTGCTGAGGAATGATTGAAGGCTGGGAAACCACTTGTGATAGGGGAAGTTGTCAAGCCACATGCGAGAAGGACGCGTTCCAATACTTCTACTTCTAAACAACCGGCCAATAAAGATGAGCCGAGGACTCAAGAAGAGATCCTCCAACAAATTTTACAAGATCAACAACGTATGCGGCAAAGATTTGATGCCTATATTATGTACCAACATAAGTGGCAACAAACGATAGAGGCTCGGCAAATGGCTAGGGAGCGTGAGGAGAATCCAGAATCAACACTTCCATTTTTCCTCCTTTTCCTCAAGAGTTGGCCCCGAGTTATGAGGATTGACCGTAGTCTTAATTTGTCCTATTTTCTTGCAAGTTAATTTATCAAAAAAACTTTCTCCTACTTCTCTCTAAAAACTTTCTCACTCTAAAAAATTATCCTTGAGTCTCAGCCATGGCCGAGGGTGATGCCCTCTAGGCTATTGCTGGAGGGCAACTTAGATCTTTTGCACAAGCTTTAATTGGACACAACCAAGACAAACAACAGGAACAACCCCTGAAAAATCTTCAATCCTACAAAGGAGAGCTGGCTATCTACTTTTCAAAGATAAAATTCAAAAGCTGGCAGCCCCATTTAAATTTACTTTGGTCAGTCACTTCCGAGAGGGAAACTAGAACATGGAAATGGTGCGGATAAGCTTCCTGTCTCTTATACAATCTAGAATGACAATAGGTTACATTGATTATAACCATGTTATGATACGTTTTGCTTTAAAGGAGGACTATTTAAGGTGCATTGAATGGCTTAAAACAACATGGTTCATCAATGGTTTCTTTATGCGCATTCTCAAATGGCATCCCCTCTTCACACCAAAGGTAGAACCATCAATTCTACCGGTTTGGGTTACTTAGGAGGGCCTTCCAGCAGTATTTTTTAATAAACACTCAATCTTTAGCATTGCTCAAGCGGTTGGCATGCCACTCAAGCTAGATTTGGCAACACAAAACTTCACCAGGCCAAACACAGCAAGTTTGTGCAGAAGTTGACCTCCTTGCCACCTTGCCAACACGCATTTGGATTGGCTTTGTTGAGAATGGAAGGATGCAAAAAATCATTTATGAAGACTTGCCAAGTTATTGCACAAAGTGTCATAAAATAGGCCATGCCTCTTTGGCCTGCTTGGCGGGGAAGTTGAACTCTCGTTCTTCTTACCAACAACCCCAAGCTACCACCTCTAAGAACGCTCAACAAGTACAGCAGATGAAAAGGATAACAACCAATGGGTTCCAATCTCTAGCAAGGATCCAGGAGGTCCCTCAGGCACAAAACCATCAAGTTCACAAGCTCAACTAGCTGTGGAAGAGCCACCATTCCCAAGGCAGCAAGAGATGATCTCAGCCTCTCCAAAAATCCCAAAAATTCAAATTTTAAATCTCTTGGAGAAAGGGATTGACATAACTAATTCGGTTTCTTTGAATCCCTTGGAGGTAGGGACTAGCATCACTAATTCGATTGCTGATGATTCAAACCAAGTAGCCTATGCTGGAAATGTGTTGACTCACTCAAAGGAAGATGCAACAAATGTGGAGCTGCCTTCCCCCAATCAAATTTGAAATTCAAACAATGAGACCAAGGACAACTCCTTTCTGACAAAATCTTAGAAGAACTACCTTGTTATTTTTTAGACAATGATACTTCCCAAAATATGGTTGCTATCCAAGCAAATGTCAGCCAGCCTCTATATCTGAGCAACCGACTGGTAAGTCCTCCAAAAAGAAAAAGGCTAGCCATAGAAGAATTTACACTATGCCACGATCAATCCATCTACAATCAAAACAAGGCATGTGTCACAGCCTTCCATCCCACACCCTAATCTAGAATGCTAGATGGATCACATCCTAGTCTGGAACGTAAGAGGAATAGGAAATAAACCCTCTCTTCGTAGAGTCAAATTGCTAGTTAATGAACACAAAATCAAAATTCTATCCTTAGCAGAGCCAATGGTGGACAAGGAAAGGATTTCCTTATTTGCAAATAAATTAGGGTTTGATGGTTTCAAAGCCAACCCTAGTAGAAAGATCTAGTTACTTTGGAATAATAACCTAACTGTTCAAGATATTTTTGCCTTTGATCAACTCATACATGTTACAATTTCGTCTAGCTTCTTCCATGTCAATGTAGCTGCTTCTTTTATTTACGCAAAATGCAACAAGAGGGAACGAAGAGAGTTATGGACAGACCTCCATAGACTGAATGTGACTTCTTCCCCATGGTTTGCTGGTGGAGACTTCAATGTTATTGCAAATTCAGATGAATACAAGGGCTCCCCCAACCTGGAGATAGATGCTATGGAAGAGTTCAATGATTGTCTTTATGATTGTGGCTTAATGGACATGGCTTTCAACCAATGTAAATTCACGTGGAGGGATAATAGGTTCGACAATATTCTATGGAAGAGGCTGGACAGATTTGTGTGCAATGCTTTGTTCCTTTCAATCTTCCAAAAAATCAACGTTCACCACCTCCTCAAAACATGCTCAGACCACTCTCCACTCCTACTCAATTTCCAATGATAACTTCTCAAGTCCAAAGCAATCCAGGTTTTTAAATATGTGGACTAAATACTCAAGTTTTTTTGTAGGTTGTGGAAAGAAATTGGTCACTACTGTGCTTGGGATCACCCCTCTCAATCATAGCTTCAAAGTTAAAACGCTTGAAGGCTGAATTGCGAAATTGGAATTACACACTATTTGGAAATATTTTTAGTAAAATATGCAGCAAAAAGTGATGTTAAACTCAAAGAAGAGCTTTTTCCTACACCAACCAAATAAAACCAATCAAATTGCATTGGCACAAGCTCAAGCTTTCCACGCCAAATTCCTTGTAGAGGTAGAAATCTTTTGTCAGCAAAAATCTGGTATGAAATGGCTAAAAGAAGGAGATCAAAACTTCAAATTCTTTCATGCTTCACTCATTCCAAAAGACAAAGACTCAACATCTCAAAGATCAAGATCAATGGCTCCCGGATGGATGATTTCCAATCAATTGAAACTGAAGGAGTGATCTTCTTCCACGGGCTCTTAACTGGGAATGATCTAACAAGTCTTGATCCCTCTTTGCTGGAAAACCTCCCTTAAGTTCTAACCCATGAAGACAACCTATTCTTATTGGCTGAGCCATCAATGAAAGAAGTAAAGAACACGGTTTTCTCCCTCAATCTAGATGAAGCTTCCGGCATAGATGGCTTTAATGGTGTATTCTTTACCACCTACTAGAATATAATCCAGTACAACCTCCTCACGGTAGTGAAGGACTTCTTGAAGGGTGCACAACTGCCTAGGATGTTCACAAGAACCTTAATTGCTTTAATTCCAAAGACCGTGAATCCTTCCTCCTTCAGTGACTTTAGACCCATTAGCCTATGCACATTCTTCAAAAAAAATTGCACAAAACTCTTGGCTTCTAGACTTGCCTCCATCTTGCCAAGAATAATTTCTCCTAAACAGGTGCCTACTTGAGTGGCAGGGATATCTCGACAACATATTACTTGTACAGGAAATGTTTGATTTCATTGACAGGAAAATGAGAGGCAAAAATTTGTTTATCAAGCTGGACCTAACAAAGGCTTTTGACAGACTCTCTTGGCCCTTCCTATATGTAGCAATAAGAAGATTTGAATTTGCAGAAGAATGGATCTCACTCATGAGGAATGTTGTGGAGATTGCTGGTTTTCAATCCTAATCAATAGGGCACCAAAACTTTTCTTTAGATCCTCCAGAGGGATGCGTTAAGGAGAACCTTTGTCACCTCTCCTCATTATTACGATGGAGCCATTCTCTCACAAGGCCTGTCTCAGTGTGGACTAAAACAACAATATCACCTTGGTAGAAATTTGGAGTTTGCCCTACCAAGATTTTGCCCACCAATCACTCACCTAGCCTTTGCAGATGATTTGCTATCTTCACAAAAAGAGATGTAAAATCTATCCAGAACCTCACGGCCTTCCATTCCCAATTCGAACCCTCATTAGGGCAGCTGATCAACAAGTAAAAAAGGTCTTTCTATGTCTTCAAAAAAGCTGCAATCTCTCGAATCTGAATGATACAACACAAAACAAGCTTTGTCAAGAAAATTCCACCCTTTACATATTTGGGGTATCCCATACAGAAGGCTAAGAGAAGGAGAACTTTATTCCAACCATTGATTGAAAAAGTTGCATCAAGAATCCATGGATGGCAATTGAAATTTCTTTCTCCAGGAAGATGACTAGTTCTCATCAAACATGTACTAAGCAACATTCCTACCTTTTTTTTTTTTGCATTCCTACCTTGTTATTGGTTGTTCTCTCCCCTCTGTCTTTAGTGCTCTCAGAACTTGGAAAGACAATTCGCCAACTTTTGAGGCTCCTCAGATATGAGCTGCAAACATCACTGGGTTTCTTGGAGTACAATATGCTAGCCGACTGCCTATAATGGATTAGGCATCTCCCCCTTTCCGAAGTTGTAAAAGGCTTCAGCATCAAATTATAGTGAAAATTTTGGAAGAGAGACTCACTATGGTGCAAATTTCTTCGTGGTAGATACCTAAGGGGCTATGACCATCCCTGCATGGCTACGGAGTCAAGAAGGGATTCTCATGCTTGGAAAAGGATGCTATGCATCCGCAATGAAGCTGAAAAGCATTTTCTATTCTTGATTTGGAATGCACATTGCTTCTTCTAGTATGACCCTTGGCTACAACACTGGCCTCTATTCCTTGATGTTTAGCAAGTCTTTGATCGATTCCTCACGGTTGTCCAAGTCTAGAGATCTAACAATTGGGATCTCCCTATTCTTGACAATAGACACTCTAGTGAAGAAATTAGAAAAATTCAGCCCATCCTCCTTCAAAGTCACTTCATTTATCTCACGGACAGCCCAGACACGCTCATTTGGACACTAACAACTAATGGTGACTTTTCCATCTCCTCAACTTTTCATCCAAGATCATCCTTTTTTTCAAGACAAATGATTTGGGATAAAAGGTTGCAATTGAAGATATCCATTTTCATGTGGAGATTGTTGATAGGCGTCTTTCCCTTGACCAAAATCTCTCAAAATTGGTATTCCATTTGCCTCCAAATGCTATTTTTGTAACAACCAGGAATCATGTGATCATTTGTTTGTGGATTGTTCAATCTCCAAACCAGTTTGGCACTTATTTGAAACATGGCTGGAAATGTCCTTTCCCCCAACATGTATACAAGAAAAGCTAAATTCGTGGTGGTGGAATACTTCGCCTTCATCCACAACAGGAGCTGTCCAAAAATATTTCATAGCTTTTTCTGTATACCCATAAGGGGTTAGGATTTCTTTCTTCACTATCGAAAGCTTTAGTTTCTTGGGTTTTATTGTTTCTTACTATCTTAAGGATTTTTAGGTATTGGTTTTGTTTTAGTGGTTTATGTTTTCCACTTCGACTCAAGGGTATTTAATTCAACATAAACAACACCAAATGTTCTTCATTAACAAAGAAGCTTCCCTTTTTCCCTTTTTACTCTTTATTTTTGCATTAGGGACAATGCCATACTCTTAGTGTGGAGTGGGGAGTTTTCTTCATTTATATTTATTTGGTTGTTTGTTTGTCAATTTTGTTCAATTTTTGCTTTTATATTTGTAGCTTACCTTTTGATTTGAGAGATTTTCAAATTTTTGAAAATTTTATTCACAAATTGCTTAACATGTTTCATTGATTTTCAACTTGATAATTTTTTAGCTAAGTTGTCATGAGTAGGTAGTCAGTTTTAATATTTTCCTAGCATGATTCCTAATTTTTTAGCACTAATAGCACTACAATGTTGTAGCTTTTTGGCATCAAGAGATAATTGTGTAGATTCACTTATATTGTCTTTCACTCTAGACACTTGCTTTATTAAATTTTCGAGACAAAATTTTAGATCATTTGATTGGATTTAAAGATGAGGGTAGGCATTTTTTTGGACGTTTGAGCATTTCAAACCAACCATTACTATAAAATTTATCCCCAAAACCCTATTTGAGCCTTAATTTGTTTTGAATGGATAGAAGCACCATTCATTTTTTTTAACTCATTTTTTATCTACCTTTGTAAGCTATCATAAATGTCCCTTAACAGCTTTAATGCCACATTAATTGTTAGGGAGATATAAGGATGAAAGGTAGTTGTTGTATGAGGGTGTTAGAATGAATGGTGTACAGTTTAAGGTGTAGGGGTGTTAAAAATAAATTTTGTGTTGACCATTGCAAGGGTGCCCATCACTGGTGCATTTTAATGTTAACAGGTAGTGCCTATCACTGGTACCTGTGTAGATTTTTTTTTTTTTTAGGTAGTTCCTACCACTGGTACCCATTGTTAGGAATCGAAAAAAAAAAGATGAAAAATGAAGTACAAGTATTCCAATTCAAAAGAAAAAAAAAAGGGAGATATTTTTACAAGGTTTTGGTGAGTAGGGTTGAAATTAAAAAAGTATGATTTTATTTTGCTTGTTGCACAAAATATTTATGGGAATTTGGTCAATTAAGTATGGGTTACTCTTTGAAGAGTGTTTTAATGTTCAAAAAGAAGTTTTATATTAATGAGGCACACATTAATTTAAAGCTCCGTTTCTTATTTGTTTATCCTATTTCACTACTATTCTTCGTATCTTGACACCCTCAGTCAGTTGGGAAAACTTTAAAGAGGCATTTTGGAATTATTTTTTCCCAGCTGCCATTCACATTAAGAAAAATTGAGGAGTTTGAGGCATTGAAACAAACACCTGGAATATCTGTGGCAAAATATGCAAGAGACCACGTCCCACGGAAGGAACTATAAGATTGGGAGATAATACAATTGGAAGCTTGGTGAGGGTGATCAAGAAGAACAGGGGACTACCACCCCTTCCTAGTGTGGTGAGAGGGTTGATGACAATGCTAGAGTGCAGTTTTTGCCATAGAAGGCATTTTGGCAAATGCCGTTATAAGACCAATTTGTGTTTCAAATGTGGACAAATAGGGAATAAGATAAGAGCCTACCCTAAAGTGAAAGCAAAAGAAGCTAATGTTGAAAAGCCAATTGCTGTAAAACCTAGGGTAAATGCAAGGGTTTACACAATGACTGAATATAAGGTTGAGGGACAAGACGAATTGTCATAGGTACGCTCCTAGTAAACTCCGTACCTACTTTTCTGTTATATGATTATGGTGCAAGCCACTGCTTTGTGGCTAGAAATTTTTAAGTGCTGAATGTGCTCAACTTGAATGGTTAGAATTACCGTATAGAGTACTAGCTCTAGAGGAAAGGATTCTCGTGTCTCGCAACAAATATAATAACTGTGTTATAGAAGTGGGGGGTAGAAAGACCTAAGCTAATTTGGTTCAACTCAATATTAGTGGGTTTGCATTAATTTGGGAATGGACGTGGTAGGTTAGGAACCATGCTCAAATTGACTGTAGAAATAAGAGAGTAATATTGTCTAACCACCTCAAGGAAGATGTAGTGTACCAAGGCAACCATGAAGGACATAAGAGATGCAAGAAATCTATCATATCTGCTATGCGAGCATACAAGGACTTAAGGAAAGGATGTGAGAAATATTTAGCCTATATCATAGATGTTGAGATAGAATCGAAAACATTGGAAAATATACCTGTAGTCAAGGATTATCCTAATGTATTTCCCGAGGAACTACCTGGGATACCCGTTGATAGAGAAAGAATTTGAGATCAATTGATACCCGGAGCGGAACCAATATCAAAGGTACCTTATAGGATGGCCCCCGCAAAATTAAAGGAGTTAAAAGAACAACTCCGAAAACTATCAAATAAGAACTTCATATGACCAAGTGTATTGCCGTGGGATGCACCAGTTCTCTTTGTCAAAAAGAAGGTCGAAGTTTAAGGTTGTGTATTGACTACTAAATAAGATCGGAATACACTATAAGGAACAAGTACCCCCTCTCCCATATAGATAACTTGTTTGATCAACTAAAAGACGTGAAAATCCTCCTCCTTCTCTCTAACCTTTCTCCCACTAAAACCAGCACCCATAGCCATCCTCCTCGGCCACTCTCGGCCATGGCCGCAGAGGAATCTCTTCAGCCCTCGGCTGAGGGACAAAGAAGATCTTTTCTAGATGCTCTCAAAGGTACGAATCAATCCTTAACACCAATAACACAGCCCGAACAGCCTTTGAAAATGCTCCAATCATACAAAGGAGAGCCAGGCATGTTTTTCACTGAAGAAGAAGTTCAATGGCTAGCAGCCCCATTTCGCTTCACTTTGGTTGGAAACTTCCCACGAAGCAAGCCCAACATGGAAACAATGAGAAAGAGTTTTCACACAATTGGTTTCAAAGGTGATTTTTCAATTGGTATTTGCCTTGGAAGAGGACTATCTCCATTGTTGGCTCAAGAATAAGTGGTTTATCAACGGCTTCTAGCATGCGCGTTCTCAAATGGCACCCTCTATTTACCCCAAAAATTGAACCTTCATTTATGCCCGTATGGGTCACTTTTGAGGGATTACAAGCACCCTTTTTTCACAAAGCATGCAGTTTTTAGCCTTGCACAAGCTGTTAGAACCCCTCTCAAACTAGACATGGCAACAGAAAATTTTACTTGACCAAACACGGCTAAGGTATGTGTCGAAGTGGACCTCTTGGCCAATCTTCCTTTGAGGGTTTGGCTAGGAGTTGGAAACAAAGGCAAATGGCAAAAGATCATCTATGAGGATATTCCACCCTACTGCACCAAATGTCACAAGATTGGTCATTCTCTGGTTGATTGTTTTGCTGGGCAAAAAATGCAGCAAGCTAACTCGACTCCCAACAAAACTACGTCCAAAAAAATGAAGGCATGCAATGACAACCAATCAACAAGAATGGAGAAGGTCCTTATGGAATAGCTCACAAAAAAGACCATGTTGATGCTGCACCAGGTTTGGAATCAGTCATGGCAAGGAAACAATGGAACAACAATTTGTGAACGATCATCATACGATGGCTGACCAGCCAAGGATGGAGGAGCAATGCAAGGAATACCACCAGGTGGCGGATGCACTAAGGATGGAACCATTGGAGAGGATGATACCGATGGGGGTAATTTTGGAAATTCACACTGCTGGAGGTGCCCTAACTTCTCCTTCCAAAAATCTAGGAGCTAAAAATTTGAACCCCTTGGATCAAGGGATTGAAAATTCAAACTTGCATGCAGCAGTAACAAATTCGGTTCAAGAAGTGTTGACCAATTCAACCCCCTTGGATCAAGGAATTGCAAATTCAAATTTGAATGTAACAAACTTGGCTGTCCAAATGCTGACCATTCCAACTCAGCCACAATCCCCTACAAATCCCCACACCCAAAATTCAAAGGAGTTGTCGAAGGATGATTCTTTCTTACCACATGCACAATTCATGCAAGAAATGCCATGCTATTTCTCTAAAAATGAGGACGATGTTCCCAGCTAGGATCCCCTCAAAATCTACAAATTCGAAACCCCAGGGAGCTGCCCAAAGATGATCTTCTCTTACCTCCATGCAAGATGGTCTGGACTCTCCTAGTCCTAACACACCTCCCTTATTGCATGTGTTGGAAGAATCCATGCAAAATTCAAGAGGCACGTCCGCTACCACACCAACAGCCTTGAATAAATCAAAGAAAGAACAAGGTCCAAACGGCAATCACGCTCAAAAAATGGATAAGCCTACATTCCAGGAAATTGTAATTTGTCACCGTACAATTAATAATATTTATGAGTAACATTTCCGCATTATTATCAATATTAGAATTATTATTATATTGTTGTTAGCCTTGTATTCTTGGGTAAGATAAGGCGAATGGCATGCTCCTAGCATGCACGAACTAAAGGCGTGCAGTATCAATGTAATAGAATAAACAAGGATCGTTCCCTGAGGATTGTGTAAGCAAGTACCGAAATTCTAACCTAATTTCTATCTAGACGATCCGAATTGTGCTGCTTTTAGATTTCTAAATTATATTGGAACAATTAAATAACTTGAATTAAAGAATGCAAAAAGAAGATAATATAGATTAATAGTAAAGTATCTCAAGTAACAAAAAAGATGGGTCAAGTGTTAAGCTAGCAATCCTCATCGGTTAATCGAACTTTAGATCAATTAATTCAATTACATTTCATGTAGGTTCAACTCCCAAAAAATGAACCCAACCCCAACCCCAACCCTTAGTGATTGATCCTATCAAATTTAATTAACTAAGGTTCAGAACCTTCTCTATCCTGATTAATTTAATTCGGGTACTATCTTTATCTCTTTGCAAACCAATATATTAACCCCGCCACCTTGGTTTCAAATTAATTAATCAAAAAATTTAACAAAGGAATATGACAGAGATGTAATTACCATATCACCTCGGCAATCCTAATCGAAACTAAATTTAGCTACTCTTTGGAGTTGTTTTTCTATGCTGATTATTACCCAGTTAATACAATATATTCTTATAATCGATCTTTGATTTAAGTAACCCATGGATAATTGCATACCGAAACCCTAAAGAAAATAGTAATTCATGGTTTAAGTAGAAAAGTAGTAATTAAGTGACAAGAATTCATGTTAAAGCAACAAATGAAAATTAATACAGTGGTAATTAAGTAAATAAAGGAACAAAGTTACTAGAATTAGACTTGATGGAAAATGAACTTGAATTGAAGAACATGAATAATTTGAAGTTGAAAATAATTGATCTTTGATTTAATACTAGAAGTATAAGAAAAGTAACTATAAAAAAACCCCTGGCTCAAAAGCTGAAAGAATAGTTGTATGTTAATTGTTACAATTTAATCAGCCTATAAGCCATCGACAAAAATGCCCAAGCCCACATCACATCACTCACAAACTACGATTGATTTGGCCTTGACAACCATAGTTTGCTAGCCTACTCCCAGTCTATGGCAGATTCCTTCTCTTACGTCGCATACTATGGATGCTCTTCTATCCGTCTCCTTACAGTCTGCGAGTAATTCCTTCTGCCCAACTACAGTGTGCGGTTGAAACTTCTCAACCTGTAGTTCAACTTGGCAACTTTGACTCCAACCTTGTTTCGCTCGTGCCCAATGACTATTCTACCTTTTGCTAACACCTGCACACAACACAAGACATAATGAATAAATATCTATACTACACAAACACACAATGAAACATAAAAATGAAACAAACACCTATAAACTTTTATAATATCTAAACACTAAATCACAAGACAAAATACTAACAAATGGGACGAAACCTAACTAAATACACAATAAAAGAAGTTCAAAAAAATTCTAAATGTAGAGTTATTATCAATCCCCAAAAACAATGCCAAAACCTTGGTGTGCTTCACATCGAGTTATGCTTATATAAATCATCCAAATCCTACTACTATTTAGATACCATCTCACAAGTATACGATATCAAATAGTGGCAAGTGGAAGTAAGGGACGATCCCATGAGGATTGGTTGTCAATTATGTGTTAGTTAAAATGCTATTAGAAGGGTTGGAATAAGAAGGATTAGGTTAAAACTAAGTTGACAACTAGAAATAAGTAAAAAGGGAATTAGGGTTTAATCTAGCCAATTTATCGGGTTTTTGTTATTTAATCCGTTCCAATGATTCCATGAGCCAAATTAGAAGTTGATACCCAATTGTAACCTAATTCCGATCTCTCGTATAATAAGTCTATTAATTTAATTAGCCTTAATGTGGATCCCTTGCACTACCTGACTAACCAAACTTGATTAACTACCAATGAAATTCTAACAACCAACTAGGTGAATTAGTCTACCAAGATCAAATTATAATCCTAGTCCAATACTAGCTAAGTCTAAAATGGAGGTTCAAATGCTCATAGCCCCTCAATTAATCTAAGCTAATTAAGGAAGTAACTAATTTCCCTGATTAACTCTTAACCCCATAAATATAGTCTAATTAGTCAATTTTACCATCTAACTTGTTAACCTCTACCTATATAAATATATTGGCTTCACAAAACCCTAACCAATGATAAGCTAAAACATATTTAGAGACACGAAAGAAAAATAAAACATGGGAAAACAATTAAACAAAACAAGGTAAGAAAC
The DNA here is from genome assembly GCA_025175665.1 of Cinchona pubescens. Taxonomy (NCBI): domain Eukaryota; kingdom Viridiplantae; phylum Streptophyta; class Magnoliopsida; order Gentianales; family Rubiaceae; genus Cinchona; species Cinchona pubescens. Next base: position 1,898,036 of record JANKKI010000048.1, read on the forward strand.
ATAGAAAACTAGAAGAACAAAGTAGGTGCTTTATTGAGAGCATTTAAAAGATCTTGAAAACTTAATACATATGAAAATAAAGGCAAACAAAGTACATTAAACACAAATGAAGTCTTAGTAATTTGTGGAACAAAGTTATACAAATGGAGGAAACTAGTCTAGAAGAAAATAAAGAAGAAAAACATAAAGTTCTTCCCCAAATGGGAATGAGAAAAGAGAAAGGAAAAACACAGGCATACCATTTTAGCCCTTAGAAGAAGTATTTGCATTAGGGTTAGGGGTTATGTGATGCCCTATCCCACATCAGAAGTAGGAGGGGACATTGTGTGGTGTTACAAGTTCGGAGTCAAATTCCATCAACGCCCTTGAAAAAGGTTCAAAAAGTTGCATTTTGAGCTTAATCCTGCTGCAAGCAACATTTTTGCCTTGGATTGTTTGTTGGCGGCCAACCCTATTCTAGTCATGTTCGCTCTGGCCAAGGGATGGCTAGTGGCTGCCCCTTGGCTGGTTGGTCCGTGCTTGACTAATTGCGCGTGGATTGCTCCCGATTGGATCCCGACATTTAACCATCTAAAACACTGAACACAAGTATAAATACGCTGTTAATGATTCAAATTATCCAAAAGAAACTTAAATAAACATACAAACACTAATTAAAGTGATCTTATTGGAAAACCAAAGAAGAACAAGATCACTCACAAACCCTTAGTCTTGGAAGAATTAGGTAAAGTCCTAATTACAAACCCTAAACACATACACATAAATATAGATTATATAACATTAAATGAACACTAAAACACTAAATAAAACACATACTAATATATAGAAGGATTAAATGCAGAATACCCCCCTGAACTTATGCCCTAGTTGCAGTTTGCCTCCTCAACTTATTTAATAAACACTTAAGAGACCTCTCCCTTAATGTTCTGGGACAAAATTATCCCTACTATTTTAATAATTTTGTTTTTCTTTTATTCACTTCTTACATGTTTATTTATTTTCTCCCTCATGTTTTACTTTTATTTTTTGTTTCTTTAGGCCCATTATTATTGCTACTACCAAACTATTATACTACTAGTAATTGATTTAATTGCAAGCTCTAATTTTTTTCATGTCCCTAAATAATTTATATAGTAAATAAACTTTTTAAATAAACTAATTATATTTTATTAGTATAATATGGAGTTTGTGAGTGTTTACTAATACTATAACTAACAAACTAACAAACAATAAATGAAAAATTAAATGTATTAGTAAAAATAGTAAAATATTTATTCTAAGTATGCAAGCAAAACTTTTTGTGCCAGATCATTGATGTGTCATAATTTGGTTAAATTTATTGTAACTTTGAAAACGTTAATTTTAATCGACCAGAATATTGCTACATGTTGCCGCTATTGTGCTAGTAATATAGTTAGGTTGTACACGATTTTGTCATTATATAGTTTTATTTGTTTGCTAAAAATTTAATTTTTTTGGCTAAAAATATCTTATTGTAGTTTATTTATTTGTTGATCTTATTTTCAATCGTAAATCACAAACTTTATATTACAATAAGATATTCTGCTTGAAGTAAAGTATGATTAATACGTAAATTAAATTATCTAGATATATGTGACAAGTAAGAATTTCAACTATTCAATTATTAAAATAATACTATAATTGTTTAGTGATAGCAAGAGAGATGGTGAAAAATAAAAAGCAAACAAGAGAGAGAAAATAAATAAAAGGACAAAAAGGAAAAAATAATAATTAAAATAATAGGAATAATTTTATCCCAAAATATAAAAGAAGGGGATCTTGCTTAATAAATTAGTTCTTGGAGCAAATTGCAGCTGGATGTCAGTTCAAGGTTTTCTACATTTAACTCTACATTGAAATAGAAATACACATAAGTACGCACATAAATCCTAAAAATTGGTGATCAAAACTAGGGCAATACCTGATCAATTTAGGTTATGAAAAACCCTATTTTTCTAAAATTATCACAGAATATTTCCATTCACTGTGCAAGTTTAACTCAATATCAAACAAATATAATTTTATAAATTCAACAAATTAATATTTTAACAATTAAATATCAGTGTTCAACTTTCAAGCTCTAAATCTTGAGTTTTATCAACCAACTCACATTAGATGAGTTGGCCACCAAGCACTTTATTTAGGTGTAAGATTGAGAATTCGAATCCCCTTACTTTCTCAGGATAGAGGTTAGAATCTCCAAGTCCAGTTGGTCCTTCCCTTCCCCTTAAATTTAGAATGATAGGAGTAAATTAGATTATTACTGTTTGAAAGAAAAAATATCTTTGAGGTTTATCATTCATCCCCATAATATACATATATTATTCTATTTTGTAATTTTAAAGGCACCGAAGGGTTGCATAAAAGTTTTGAGGTGCGAATGCAAATACATAGTAATTTTAGCAATGTAAAGCGTTCAAAATAAGTGTAAAGGACAAAGTGACAATAGGTTAATTTTACTTAATCCCCTTAATATTTAGGATTACTATCATTTTTAGTTCTTAATGTTATATTTTAGACATTTAAATCCCAAGACTAAAGGAGCTAACGGTATGTGATTTTCTACTTAAAATGACATTTCTACCCTCTTCCCATGATTACTAACATATTTTATTTCCTTTCTATAAATATGTTTTATGAAATTTAACATGGTGATGAATGATTAAAAAAAATTTAGTGAATTATGTCAATAAAATACGAGATAGGAAAACAAAATCAAGTAAAAATGGAAAAAAAAAAACAAAGAAGAAATTATAAGGTTATTTTTGTCAAAAAAAATAATGAATGGTGAGTTGAATTTAATGGTAAGGACTTTTAAGTGTCTTAAAAATAACGTCGGGTCTTATCAAATCCGTATCCAAGTCTTAATATTCTTTTTATAACTTTTAAAATTATATATAGAACTATTACAGGGAATTTATCAAATTTTTTCTTTTTTTTAATTATAAAAAAGTATTTAGTTCATAATTAATATTTATGCATTTATTCTACATTAAATACAAATTATATGGGCAATTTACACAATATATATATATATATGTATATAGACATATAAAATAATACTAATATATAATAATTTTATTATATATTAAATATTTTAATCGGATTCGGATCTTAATCGGGTAGTAACACCAAGATCCAGATCTGACACATTTATTATAATAGCTAAATAGGTCCGAATTGGATCTAGGTAATCGAAATTTTTCATAAATTCAGAACCAAGGAAATGATGATCATGTCATTGGTTCTAATTGAGAAACAAGCTACTGGATATTTTCGCAGATAAAGCAAAACTCCACATTGAGGGAGAGTTGTAAAAGCAGAATCCTTGGTAATTGACACCCTACAATATACCGAATACAAGCACTAGATCAAGCTATTTGGTCTTTTTGTACTAGAAATGAACTGGGACATGTTCGGCTAACATTTTGTTTGCTTGAGTTTTCTTGCCAAAGAATTTTGGAAAATACTTAGATAGACCCGGTTTTTGGTCCCACCTGTAGATCCTGTAGTTTGGATTAAACCTTAAAGAATATTGCTTAAATCAGCTGATGTTATAGATTTTTTAAAGTTTAATCCACACTACAAGCTTTACAAGTGGGGTCAAAAATCGGGTCTACCTAAATATTTGTCAAATTTTTTTACCATAACTCAATCCATAACTACTGTTGTGACCTCATGTACCAACAATACTCCATTAATCGTTTTTAGTTGGTAATTTGACGGGTTACATTGGTTTGTGTTTGTCAAAAAGGCGTCCATTTGCAAGTTAGTCTTCCTAGTTATTTTTCAGCTTGCTTATCGTATTGTAACTATTTTCCACCGATTTCCTAGTTATTTTTCAGCTTGCTTATCGTATTGTAACTATTTCCCACCAATCAAACTTAAACAAAGAGGAAAGTAAAGAGAGTAAAAGAGTGATCGTATTAAGTGTGTAAAAAAGATACAAATAAATATCAAGGATTCTATTTATAGATTTTCATAGAGGTCCTCAAGTTTATTTTTTCAGTATTCATTTATTTTGCTATACTTGTTATTTTTGAACTAAAAAATAATGCCACGTTTTTTTAAAAATCATTATTTTATCATATTATATTTTAATTATACACTTATTAATCATTTAGAATATAACTAAAAAAGTCATTAATTTATATATTTCAATTATAACGTCACTAATAATATAAATTATAACTTTTTAATTTGATTTACCTCAGTTATTAGGGATATATTGGTAATAAAATTGAAATTTTTTAAAATAATGTGTCCACCCTATTTGTGGCTATAAAATTAGGGTTGTTAACTAACATGCACTATACATCTGCAAAAAGATAAATGGGAGATTCATGTGTGTGTGTGCGAAAAAAAAAAAAAAAACTTATGGAATCTTGTTTCGTGTTTCCGGATTCATTGATTTCAGAAGTTCATTCTACGATAAGCAAATATTGAGGTGGGGCAATGGAAGCAGGAAAAAGCGATCTATTGGGTCAGTTGGGATAAATCATATGCCAAGAAGGATGATGGAGGGATGGGATTCAAACAATTGAAGGCTTTTAATCAAGACTTGCCAAGCAAGCATGGCGCATCGCAACTCAACCTAATTCACTCCTTCACAAGATTCTAAAAGCGAAATACTTTCCTAGTTCTGACTTTTTTCAAGATGTGCAGGAAATAAATGCTCTTTCACTTGGTGAGCAATTTATGCAGCAAGGAAGTTCATCATCGTCGGAAGTAGATGGCGTGTCGGCAATGGAAATTCCATCAAAATTTGGGGGGATCGTTGGCTGCCACGACCATCGTCCTTTCGAATGATCTCTCGATCAAACAAGCATCCTCAAGAGTTCTTGGTGGAGTGTTTAATCAACAAAGACACTAACTCTTGGAATCACATTCTGCTTGAGCATTTATTTTGGAAGGATGAAGTTCAACTAATCCAACGTATCCCGTTAGGTGAATCTTTGCAGGAATCAAGATAAGTTAATTTGGCACTTCACAAAGAATGGGAATTTATCGGTTGGAAGCACTTATCACTTAATTAGAGATCAAACTTTGAATTCGACAAACACAGCATCAGGAAGTCATGCTTCTAGATCCCTTTCTTGGAAACGCCTTTGGAAACTCAAAGTTCCCAGGAAGATCAAAGTTTTTCAGTGGAAAGTTTGTCAGAATATTTTGCCCACAACTTCGAAACTTAAAACACGAGGAATCAACCTCGACGAGGTTTGTTCATTTTGTTCGGCGCCAGAAGAAGATTTGAAACATCTCTTTGTTACTTGTTCTATGGCAGTCCAATCTTGAGCTATTAGCTATTTAACTTCTAAGACCAGACGAACCCTTTGCAAGATGTTACTGAGTGGATTCATCTTTTGCTAATGATGCCTCCATCAGAAGAAATGGAGTTGTTTACAGTCATCCTTTGGAATATCTGGAATGCGAGGAATGGTAAAATTTTTGAAAGCTCTAACATAAAGAAGATTCGTTGAATCTGGTATCATTCCCAGTTCATTATCTTGAAGATTACCGGCGTGCCACAGTGGTCCCAACCACTGAAATGTCGAATCACAATCGCACGAAGTAATTGGATGTTTTTTAAGTAAGGATTTTATAAAACCAATTTTGACGGAACAATTTTTCAACAACTGAATATTTCTGGAATTGGGTTTGTAGTTCGCGACTGGAATGGCAAATTCGTAGCGGGTTTGTCCAAGAAGATTGCTGGAGTTTTGGACCCTGATGTCGTGGAAGCTTACGCGATTAAGGCTGCGGCAAATTTGCTCCAACAACTGAACCTACACCATGCTGTCATGGAAGGCGATTCTCAGACAGTAATTAATCTAGTGCATGACTTTGATTCTTTGTTACACCACTCAATAATTGGAGTCCTAATAGGTGACGTTGTAACCACTTGGAATTCCTATCCAAATTGGGAATTCACTTGGATTCTAAGAATTCGTAATATGGCTACTCATTGTCTTACTTACGCCAGCCTCTAATTTATCCGACTGTTGTCTGTGAATTTCTTCTCTACCTCATGCTGTATGCTCCGCTCTTCATGCGGATGCTGTTTTTACTCAATAAAAATTTGCTACCTTGTTTTGTCAAAAAAAAAAAAAAATGCACTTTACACAATTGACTATTTTGTCCGTAATGAGTTTGACAAGTTACAATATGCTATTGAGTACATATTTTTTGTTTCATCAATGGTTCCTCTAATTTGAAATTTTCATTTGATATATAAGAAATGATAAATTTCATGAAAACAATTGCAAGGTAGTCAAAAAAGATCATCTAAATAGGCCAGACATAACTAATAATTGTGTCGACATTGACCAACTTGGATCAGCATCAGCCAATCTATGTCGATATCAACTTGGATGGACAATGGCCAAGTAAGATCAGTTTGAACTTAGTTCCTTTGGCTTCAAGCAATTTACATCGGTTTCAACAAATTGAGTTGGCTTGGACAAATTTGGATTGGTTTCAACCAAGAAGCTGGGTCAACTTTGGCACCTTTTTTACTTTCTTTTTGGGAGTTTCGATCCTTTCTTCGTCTTTGTCTTCTTCTTTTTTTGGGTGCATTAGCCTCTTCTTTAAGATTCGACTCTCTTTTTTTCTTTTTTTTTTGTGAACTTCAGCCTTTTTTCTTCTCTTTCTTTTTGCTATTTTCTTTTTTGGACTCTTTGACATCTTTTTTCTATTTTGGGTGCTTTGGCTTCTTTTTGAATTTTGGCTCATTTTTCATTCTTTTGATTGACTTCAACATCTTTTAGAAGTTTAAATCATTTTTCATTTATTGGGAACTTTGGCCTCTTTTGGAGTTTTGGCCTCCTTTTTTTTATTTTTAATTTATTTTTGGGGTACTTCCACCTCTTTTTTTTTTTTTTTTGGCACTTTGGCATATTCTACAGTTTTGACTTCTTTTTTTTTTTTTTTTTTGGGAGGAGGTGAGTCACTTCAGCATCTCTTTTTTTTTTTTTCATTTTTTTGACTCTTCAGCCTATTATGGCTCTCAGGCCCAAACTCTTGAACCTTTTTTTTTTCCACATTTTTTGTGAACTCTTTGGCCTCTTGGGAGCTAGCTCTCTTTCCCTTTATACACACACACACATACACACACACACACATATATATATATACATATCTTTTGTGCATTCTGGCCTCGTTGGAGCTTTGACTCATTTTTTTGGCACTCGGGTCTCTTCGGAACCTTGTCATATTTTTTGGCTCTTTGATATCATTTTATTTATTTATTTGTTTATTCTTTAAGTATGTTCTTGCCCATCATCTCGGGATACTTCATCATGGAAAAAACAAAACCGGAAGTACCTGCTTTCATAAAAGTCTAATCCGTGAGGAAGAAAATTCAATTATGCCCTTGTTTGCTTTCTCAGACTATCAATGACTAGAGCACCAACTGTAGGTCTATCTACATCACCATTGGTGTCTCATCAGAGCATGCGCTTGGCATCATATGCTAAATTGGGAAGATCTAACAACATTGACAGCGTCATTTGTAGCAGTGCACTTCACCATGACTGACATGGATCTATGATCATCCTTATTCTCAGCTTGGGTGCATGATAAAACAACATGATCCTCCTTGGCCAAATTATTCGATTATTGTTGCTTCTTGAAGCACAAATAATCGATTTAATTAATTATAGGTTATCTCTAGTTTAGACTTTAGACCAAAGAATATTGCAGGTTGTTTGTACTGGCTCTTATTATATGAAGATCAGCTATGATTTGTGCTTTGTGTTTGGCCCATATAATCATTCCTGGAGCTATAATTGTATGACTCATCTTGTTTATAATTGAACCTCAGCAATCCAAATAGATTTGTAGCACATTTTATGCCTAGTTACTGTTGTTGTAAACCAATACTTATTTATTTTCCATACTATCACAACTAAGATCCCATTTTTTTTCTAGTTTTGAGATACAGTAAAATGAATTGCTAAACTAGAAAGAAAAAAAAAATTGTCTTCCTTCTCTTTGGACTCTCTCTCAAAACTTGCTTGACTTTCATGACTTCGCAGCTCTTGTTGCCCCTCGGCTTCATGCTAAAAGGGCAAAACAACTCTCATTTGCGGACACTCTCCATGTGAAATGAACTGTGGAGGAGGAACCTGTTAAACTATTTCAATCCTATAAAGGTGAGGTAGCTATTTTTTTTTTTCGGTAGACGAGGTGAAGGATCTTGCTATGCCTCTTCAGTTTTCTTTGGTTGGCAAGTTCTCAAGGGGCAAACCAAATATGAAAAATTTTGGGAAAGCTTCTATACTATTGGCTTTAGAGGAGATTTGTCATTGGGGTTGACTAATTATAAACATGTTCTTATCAGATTTTCTTAGAGAATGACTAGTCAAGATGTTGGCTTTTATCAATGGCTTTTAAATGGCATCTATTATTCTGGCCAGCATTGAGCCTTCTATTGTTCCTAGTTAGGTGTTTTTTGAATCTCTTCTAGCTTTATTTTCAACGAGCATTATGTGTTTTCCTTACCATAGGCTGTTGAAAGACCTTCTTTTTTTTTTTTGTTATGAAACAAATGCCCGAAGGAAGGGCAGAAATTTTATTGATGTCACCAATTATTACAATGTCGAAGATTAGGCAGCTCCTAGCATCTTGCCGAACCAAACCTTTTATAGAGCAAGGAATGTTATAGCGATCATACTCAACGTACATACGTTTTAAGATACCCTCGTTAGCTAAACAATCAGCAATTTGGTTTGACTCTATAAATAGATGTTTAAAAGAAATATCTTTCCCAACACAATAGCTATTTATGAAGTGGAGTTGATTGTCAATGTTCTAAATTGATGCCGACGAGCCATTCAAAGTGTTAACTAGCGTAAGTGAATCAATCTCAACCTCCAATGATTGTAGCCGCAGTTTGCCACACATCTTGAGCCCATCTACAAGAGCCAATGCCTCAACTTGCAAGTTGGTTTGCTATTGATAACCATTGGAAAATGCCCTTATGCATTGCCCATTGTGATCCCTTAGGATGCCACCACCCGCTGCTATACCTGGATTTCCTTTACAGGCATCCATCCACATTCAATTTAAAGCATCCGTGGGGAGGGCATTCCCATTTGACAGCTAGGACTCTCTTGGGTTTGGTTTGGAGTAGTTGATTGCAAATGCCTTGTGAGAGTAGCAAATCATCAACTGTGCTTACTTTTGTAAAAAGATGAATTGAGGAGATATTCACCAAGTAAGATTAGATGTCAGCAATTATCCTTGTTGGCACCACTTGTTTTTCTGTAAAAAACCGCCTTGTTCCTAGCTTTCCATAAGAACCAACAGCTTATGTAAGGAAGGATTTTGTGAATTGCCCCAAGTGTGGAAGAAGGTGCAGAAGCCCACCACCAAGAATTGAGCTTGTCCAAGATGGTCATTGATGGAGCAAGTATCACCTCCAGCCAAGTCTCAAAGAAGCGCCAGATTTGCCGTGATATTACACAATCCACAAAAAGGTGATCCAAGGATTCTTCATTGCAGCAAAAGCAGCACTTCGAGGCTAATGAAAAACCAATTTTGGACAAGGTGTCACCATAAATCTAATGGCAGCCTCTTGTTCAGCAATTTTCACATGAAAATAGAAATTTTCAACTGGAGTCTCACATCCCAAATCATTTGTTTAGAAAAGACCACATTCAATTTAAAGCATCCGTGGGGAGGGCATTCCCATTTGACAGCTAGGACTCTCTTGGGTTTGGTTTGGAGTAGTTGATTGCAAATGCCTTGTGAGAGTAGCAAATCATCAGCTGTGCTTACTTTTGTAAAAAGATGAATTGAGGAGATATTCACCAAGTAAGATTAGATGTCAGCAATTATCCTTGTTGGCACCACTTGTTTTTCTGTAAAAAACCGCCTTGTTCCTAGCTTTCCATAAGAACCAACAGCTTATGTAAGGAAGGATTTTGTGAATTGCCCCAAGTGTGGAAGAAGGTGCAGAAGCCCACCACCAAGAATTGAGCTTGTCCAAGATGGTCATTGATGGAGCAAGTATCACCTCCAGCCAAGTCTCAAAGAAGCGCCGATTTGCCGTGATAGATACAATAGAAATGATAAAGAGACAGCATCTTGACTATGAATTGGTTCCGAAGCGCGCTTCGAGGCTAATGAAAAACCAATTTTGGACAAGGTGTCATCTAATGGCAGCCTCTTGTTCAGCAATTTTCACATGAAAATAGAAATTTTCAACTGGAGTCTCACATCCCAAATCATTTGTTTAGAAAAGATCCGTACCTTTGGGGGTTAAGTCGATGAGAGTGAGAAGGAGCCTTTGGGTGTAGGGGTCCAAACGATTCGGTCCGGTTCCTCAGTCAAGAAGATTGGTCTTTCGTTGAGAACTACTGCAATGTTTTGTAGCTCCTCATTGGAGTATCTCCCATCCAGAGAGGAAAAATTCCAGCCGTTGGGAACCCAAACATGTGAAACTTTGAGCTGTGCATCATATACTTGTTCCACCATGTGGGAGAGAGACCCATGTTTGGTCCAAGGGTCAAACCAGAAAGAGTAATCAGCTTTCCTTATGAGGGATAACAGCCACTTTTCTGCTTCATCACGTAACTCGCAGCATTCTTTTCCAAGTGAGTGAATCACCTGGTGATGCCGTTACTAAGGTGGGATGCTGCTGGCCTTTAAGATAACGTCCTTGAAGAAAAGAACACCACAAAGAGTTGCCTTTCCGGAACACCAAAGTTTACTACCAAAGCCACGAACCACTTCCTCTAGTGATGAAACCCCTAAGCCATTGGAGTGTGTTAGCTGGAAAACTGTGGCCCATGAGATCCAATGTCATTTTAGCATCCCATCCGAGCATCCCCAAAAGAAGTTTGCGAAGTGCCGCCCAACTATTTGATTACTAATTTTGGGGGTAAAAGAACTAATAATAGGTAGATCGGGATGCTACTAAGAACATGTTTAATTAGGACAGGCCGTCCTCCTGGGGAGAGGAACCGCTTCTGCCATCCATGGATTCGGGAAGCTACTTTTTCAATCAGTGGTTGGAAAATATTGCATCGTCTTTTGGCCTTTTGGATGGGAACATCCCAAGTATGTGAAATGAAGGATTTAGTGAACAAACCCCGTCTTTGCTTGAATCAACTGAATTCGATCTAGTGCTGCCTTTTTAGGTAAGTAGAAGGAGCTTTTGAACTTGTTAAAAGCTGCTCGGATGAGTTCTCAAACCTTGAGAGGAAGCTCATTAGATGTTGAATGGATTTGGTATCTCCCTTTGTGAAAATGACAATATCATCTACAAAGCCAAATGAGAGATGGTTGGGCATTGCTGCAAAAGGGCATAATATGATATATCTTTCCCGTACGAAATTGAGTCTTCAGTCCTTGTGAAATTGTCTCAAGTATTAATTTGAATAAAAGGGGTGATAAGGGGTCTCCTTGGCGAACTCCTATGGAGGATTTATAGAAACCCTTAGGTGCACCACTGATGAGTATAGAAAACCAACAATCCTCCAAAATATTCTTCATGAGGGAGATCCAATACTCAGCAAATCCAAATTTCGTAGGATTACATAGAGGAAAGGCCAAGAAATCCTATCAAATGCCTTGGCAAGGTCAATGTTTAATGATCAAGTTTCCTTTCCTCGTTTTTCAACCTATGGAACCGGCCAGCTCTTGTACAAGAAGGATGTTTGTCCACAATGTCTCTCCCTTGGACATAAGCCACTTGTTTAGATGAAATGATTTTTGGCAAAATGGGGGAGAGTTGATTGGCCAATATTTTAGTGCAAATTTTGTTAAAAAAAGTGCATAAACTAATGGGCCGAAAGTCACTAAAAGAGTTGGGGTTGGCTGTTTTTGGGATTAATGCGATAAGGATGATGGTAAACATTCGTGGCAGTTTTGCACCTTTAAGAAAATCACGCACTGCAAGCAAGAGATCATGATGAATAATGTCCCAACAAGTAGTGAAGAATGTCCCGTTATAGCCATCAATGCCTGCCGCACCATTAGGGTTGGAGGAGAACACTGCATCCTTCAACTCCTTATTTAAAAACTCGGTTAATAAGCGCTAATTGTCCTCATCTGAGACATTGCCTGTGAGATGGTCGAGTAATGAGTGGTCTTTATATGGTAGCGGAATCTTTGGAAGTCAAGAGCTCCTAAAAGAAGTTAATTCCTGCACCTTCAATTAGCTGCATATTTTCCGTCCAATCCCCATCAACCTTAATCTTGGAGATGCGCAATCTTTGTCTTTTGGCCAAAAGCGTAGAGTGGAAAAATTTGGAGTTTTTGTCTCCCTCTTTCAGCCATTTCATCCCCGCTTTTTGCTGCCAAAAGGTTTCTTCTTCTACAAGACACCTCATGTGAATAGCTTGTGCGTGAGCTAATGCAATTTGGTTACTTTGGCTGTGGTGTAGCAAAAGAGCTTCTTCCTTACTTTTGACCTCTTGTTTAGCCTCTTTTACCTTTGTAAAGACATTGCCAAACATCGTGTGACTCCAATTCTTGAGTTCAGCTTTTAGTCTTTTCAGTTTGGTGGCAAGAATGGAGATGGGGGAACTAGTGCATGGCAAATGCCAATTTTTGCCCACTACCTGCAAAAAATCTTTGTGCTTAATCCACATGTTAAGGGAAATTTAAATGGCTTCGGACATGGTGTACATTCAATAGATTCTTTGAGAACAAGTGGCGAGTGATCTGAGCATGTCTTGAGAAGGTGTTCGACGCTAATATGTTGAAAGGCTGCCAGAAAAATGGTGTTACAAACGAATCTATCCAGCCTCTTCCAAACCACATTTCCAAACTTATTCCCGCGCCAAGTGAATTTGCAGCCCTGGAAAGGTAAATCCACCAAGCCACATTCATGGAGGCAATTACTAAATTCGCTCATAGCGTCAAGGTGCAAAGAGCAAGAACCTTTATATTCATCGAAACTTGATATAACATTGAAGTCGCCACCCACCAGCCACGGAGCTTGAGGTTGGACAACTCAGAGTTCCTCCCAAAGAGCTCTTCTTTCCGTTTTTGTACACTTTGCTGAGGAGAAGAGGAGATGGAAATGATGAAGCTAGAATTTAGATTCTAGGTGGAAAGAGAAAGTAGAAGAGCTGAGGAGAATGTGATTGGTATTACTGTGGACGTTGGTCCAAGATTAGTACCGCGAGAGTCCCTTTCCTTGGTACCCAAACCCCATATTTATAGATGTACATGAAGGGACATGAGGCTGCCATTCTACTAGCTCAACTGGGGCTAAATTACATAACTACCCTTAATGAGGCTGCCACGTAAGTACTTCTAGAACAATCTAGAGAGAGTGCCAAGTGTTACTAATTAGGATCATCAATAGTCCCCTCGGCTCGGTGCGTATCTTTGAGGTAGGGACCGAGCCGAAAAATGGCTGTTCGTAGTCCCTGAATGATTGCAACTGACCCTCTTATACCGAGCTGAGGTGCATAAATCTTGGAGCACCCCCATGCTTGTCTTACCGATCCGAGGCTGAGGTAACCCGTGGGCCCCTTGACAAGACATGGCTGTAGTGACATTTTTGCTGAGTCCCCATGCACTGAATTTCATTTATTGCGCTACATTACTCGCTCCGATTTTGCTGCAAAATGCTTCATTTTTCCAGCCGAAACGCCTCATTTTTCTAGCCGAGGAACACCTCGTTTATTTCAAACTTGATGGTTTTCCCTTCAAATTCATAGAATACTCTGGAAGGTCCTCTCCCTATTTATATCCATTCTCTCCCTACTCTTACTTCTTCCTTTATTCGCTCTTTTCCTTCACTCTCCTTCCTTTCTTACTTTTCCTTCATTTTTCCTTCACTCTTCACTCCCTTTGCTATCTTACTTTCCCTGTCATTCACATCCTCTCCTTTCCTCAATACCGCCCTCCTGTCTTCCCTGCATCTGATTTTCTCAGTTACTGACCGCCGACCGCCGTTCATCACCTGAGCCGGATACCACAATGAGTCCTTCAAGATCTCTGCTTCCCCCAAACCTCACTCGTCCTTCAAATAGAAGACCATGGCCGGTACGTTCACTCCCTCCTCTCTCATTAGCACGCCGGTACCTCCTTTCCCCTTAGACGCCACTGATAGGCTACTTAACCCTTCAGACGAGGCCCTCCTGGCAGCAGTCTCCCTAAACTTTCCCCCCGAACCTACAATAAGCCTTGCCGAACCTCCACAGAACGATCACCTCAATCTCCAAACACTAGACATATCCAACACTTTTGATCCCGAGGACATCAAAATACTTAAGGATAGATACCGCTTACCTAGGAATGTGCACATCAAACCCCTACTCCCGAGGACCGAGGCCACCTACCTCATCCTGGTTACTTAACAGTTTACCAGGAGCAGCTTGAGGCGGGGCTAAACGCTCTTCGACTTATTGCCGAATTTTTCTTCCTTTGTAAATTATACGACATCTCCCTATCCTTAGATACTTTTAGGATGATGTTGAAGCTATCCCCTGTGAAGGGATTCTTTTACATTTCTCCCCAAATTGCGGGCAAACAGCTCACTTCGGGTAACCTTTCATCTATCCATGACTGGAAAAAGTCATTTTTCTTTGTCCGCTACCTCGACCCTCCAATGCCCCGGGGCCCTTGGAACCTCATAAAAGAAAACCTTAAAACCAAACAAGCCTCCCCCCCGGACTCCATATATGCCAAGAGGATGGCCTCTCATTGAGTCCAACCTTAGAATAAATTTTAACAACCAGCCCGCCATTCTATCCAACAACATTCTAGCCTGGGCGGGGCTGTTCCCTACCCATGATGTCCCTCCAGCTACGACCCTTATAAAGGTCATCCCTTTTTTTTTTTTTAAACGTTGCTTCGTCGTAATACTGACCTCTTGTCTTTTTGCAGAGCTCGGAGCATTTCTAAGAGGGCTAGTATCTGCTGCACCTGCTACTGGTGTGGGTTCTACCAGCCAGCCCTCGTCATCAACTGCCAACGGATCTTCATCCGCCACCACCAACACACCATCGGGAAGTGCTGGGACTACACCATCAGCTTCAGTCCCCCAGACCAAATCAAGGTCGGAAGAACCCCAAAAAATTTAGGTGGTGAGAACCCGGTCACACTAGCTCTGAGCTCGGTCGCCCATCCCGAGCCTGGGCCGGTTCGGGTTACCAGGAAGAGGTCGAGAGAGACTGCCAGCCTTAGGGAGGGTTCCTCCTCAGCAATGGTCCTCGCCTCTTCGTCATCGCCCTTTCAAGGTCCTCCGATCCGGTGGCGCGGGTGAGGCCCCGGGAGAGTGTTCTGGGAATGCCCCGCTGTAAAAACAACTCATCACCTACTATGGTAAGGTCTACAGTGCCTTCTTCCTTTTCACTTTTTGTCTTTCTTCCAAGTTGAGTGCTAACCTCCTTTTCTTTTCAGGTGATAAGAAGTACAGCCCCGAGGAGGAGACGAAGTCCGCGGGGTCACAAGATTTGCCACAAGGTCGACTGACTGTCGATCCTCTTCTGGTCCCTCCTACCTCAGGAAGTACCGAGCTTCGACCCATCCCACCAATCGATACAAACGTCCGAGCACAATTTTTGAGGATGGCTCGCGTACAGGCGAAGATGGTTGCCTTGGCTCGGGACGTAGCTTACGTAAAGTGGCTTACTCCCCAATAGAGGCTAGACGTGCTTCACGTCAGTCTAATGAACGTAAGTGTGTCTAACCCTTCTTGAAATTTCAACTTTTTGCACTTCATATTTTAGTTTGCACCTTTGCTTTTAGCTTGCAGGCTGTTACTATCCTGCCAGCCGTTACCGAGCGCGAGGCCTCCTTCAATTCTGCTATCAACTCCATGAAGTAGGAATTGGCTCATGCCCAGTCCGGCAAGGATCGAAAAGTGAAGGAGGCCGTTAAGGCCAATGAGATGAAATGTAACATTGAGGCGGGCAAGAAGTAGGATGAGTGGAAGGCCGAGTTGACCGAAGTAAGAGATAAGCTTCGCCAGGCTGAGCTGGAAAAGAAGACCCTTGAAGTTGACGTCAGCAATCGAGACAAGAGGATTGCAGACCTAGAGAAGAGGGTCCTTCAAGTTTAGGAGGAAGTCTAGATGGCCAAGGCAAAGTTTGCTTCACGGGAGGAGGAGCTACGGATCGAGGAAAGAAATGAGTACGAGGATTCAGATGAGGCAGACGGGATCCTGAAGGAGTTCACCAAGAAGGTCTTCTCAATGGGGTTCACACTGGCGTGTGACCAATTGGTGAAGAATCCTGATCTATACGGGGGGTTTCCATATGATCTTGCCTCTGTTACCAAGGAGGTAATCAATGGCTTACAAGCTCAATTCAAGGCCCCAGTATCGATCCCTGGAGCTCCTGAATTGACTGCTTTGAATCAGGGTGGGCCATCAACTGCAGGTCCTGAAGTTGAGTCTGAACCTGTGAACCAAGCCTCCACTTCCTCAGCCGAACCTTCCACTTCAGCTTCGCAGGCTGACGTGATATTTTTGTAATAGCTAGGCACTTTTCTGCAATAGTTAGGATCTTTTAATGAAATTATCGAGTTTTCGACAACCTCGTCTTTTCTTTACTTGCTTTTCATTTTCTACGTTTCCTGCATACAAGACAAAATACTTATGATATAAGGAGATAACAAGCTCATAACACTTAAAGAATAGCAGCATAGAAAATTGTCTAAGCCCCTCTTTCATTTTGAACTTAGGCCTTATTTACAACCTTCCAGATTGAGGCAAAAGAACTAAGCTTAGTTCCTCATGTTCGCTTAGCCAGTAACTTGAATCGGACCTCTAAGGGTCAAAGAGATAAAAGTACTATTTTTGTTTGAGGAGGGCTATCGAGCCTCTCTGAGGGTCGGATCCTCTTGAATTCATTTGACGGGGGATGTTAAGCCTCAGTCCTCAAACTTTATTTTTTTGCTGAACTGGATCCGGACTTGTGAGGGACGGAGTAGCTCGATTTTGTTTTCTGTTGAGCTAGGACCAGACCTCTGAGGGTCGAAACTGCTCACATTTATTTGAGGGGGGGCTGCTAAGCCTTTGCCCTTGAGGGGGGACTACTAGGTCTTAACCCTCAATGTTTGCATTCCATGTTGAACTTGAACCGAACCTCTGAGGGTTGGAGCAACTCGATTTTGTCTTCCGTTCAGCTTGAACCGAACATCTGAGGGTTGGTGCAGCTCAATTTTGCTTGGGGGGGCTACTAAATCTCTGCCCTTGAGGGGGGACTACTAGGTCTCAACCCTCAACGTTTGCATTTCATGTTGAACTGGATCCAAACCTCTGAGGGTTGGAGCAGCTCAATTTTGTCTTCTGTTAAATTTGAACAGGTTCCGAACCTCTGAGAGTTGGTGCAGCTCAATTTTGCTTGGGGGGCTACTAAGCCTCTGCCCTTGAGGGGGGACTACTAGGTCTCAGCCCTCAATGTTTGCACTTATGTTGAACTGGATCCGGGCCTCTTAGGGTCGGGCAGCTCGATTTTATTTTCATGTTGAACTTGAACCGAACCTCTGAGAGTTGGTGCAGGTCGAATGTGCTTGACGTGACTGCTGGATGAGATAATTTCTTTCTTTTGAGAAGGGACTCTTATTACATTCCTTGGTAATATTTCTTCAAATTTACAATGTTCCACATTCTGGGAATAGGGTTCCCTTTCATGTCAACTAACTTGTAGTAGCCTGAAGTGTGAACTTCTATTACACGATAGGGACCCTCCCAGTTTGGGTCTAACTTTCTAGTCCCTTCTACACGGCTTGATTCATTTTTTCGAAGCACCAAGTCTCCGGGTCACAGGTACCGATGCTTGACCCTGACGTTATAGTGTTTGGCCATGACCTGCTTGTGTACTTTACTTCTCGGATGGACGCATCCAACCTCTTTTCTTCGAGGAGGTCTAAGTTAGCTCTTAGAGTTTCATCATTGTGTTCTAAGACACACAAGGACACTCGAGCTGAGGGTAGCCCGATTTCTGCAGGGATAACAGCATCGAACCCGTAAGTCAAGCTGAACGGAGTGTTTCCATTGGCCGTTCGGGGTGTGGTCCCGTATGCCTTTAGAACACTAGGCAATTCCTTGACCCACGCGCCTTTGGCTCGTTCGAGTCGAGTCTTGAGCCCCATCAATAGGGTTCAGTTGCATACTTCGGTCTGTCCGTTCGCTTGCGGATGAGCGACGGAAGTGAAGTGCTGCTTGATGCCGAGGTTAGTGCAGAAGCTCTTGAAAGGATCCCCTTCGAATTGTTTTCCATTATCAGAAATGAGCACAGTGGGGATACCGAACCGGCAAACAATATTTTTCCAAAAGAACTTTTCTATTGCTTGTCCCGAAATTGTGGCCAGGGGCTCAGCCTCGGTATCCACTTGGTGAAGTAGTCCACCGCCACTACCAGGAACTCAGGCTTGCCTACCTCCCTGGGAAGTAGGCCGAATAAGTCTATTCCCCACTGAGCAAAAGGCCATGGGCTCTGCTTTGGGACCATGTCTGAACCGGGCCTTCGGGGGATCGGATCATGTATTTGACATTGATGGCACTCCTGCACCAAGGTGTCGGCTTCTGAGTGCAAGGTCGGCCAATAATTCCCGGATAACAGGATCTTGCGAGCCAAGCTCCGAGGACCGATGTGACTTCCGCATATGCCCTCGTGCACTTCTCGTAGCACATAGTTAGCTTCGGAAGGCGTGAGGTACCTCAATAGGGGGCACAAGTATGCTTTTTTATATAGGACTCCGTCAATAAGGGTATACTTAGCAGCTCTGTATTTGATCCTTCTAGCCTCGGTCAGGTCCTTGGGAAATTTCTCGTCACTGAGATAACTTATTATGGGCTCCATCCAACCGAGGTCAGGGTGGATACAAGAGATTGAGCCTTTTCGAGAAGTCAACAAACCTGCGCTCTCGTACCTCTACCAAAATCTCTTTTGTCAAATGTGAGTATATTGCCGAGGCTAGTTTTGACAGAGCATCGGCATGCATGTTTCTTTTTCGGGCGATCTTAATGACATCCACCTTTATGAATTTTGCTATCCAGCTTTTGACCTCAACCAAGTACGTTTTTAAGATTACGCCTTGAGCCTCGTAGTTTCCCAGGCTTTGATTCACAACTAGCTGAAAATCAGAATGTATTTTTAAGGTTCAGGTTCCCATCTGGTGGGCCATCTCCATCCCACAGATGAGGGCCTAGTATTCAGCTTCGTCGTGGTTGCTAGGAATCCGAACCTTAGGGCATACATGAGATAGTCTGCTTCTAGGGACAAGATTATTACACCTGCTCCGGCTCCGAATTCACACGAAACTCCGTGAACATGAATCTCCCATGTGAGGTCTTCTCTTGTTTGCTGCTCTTTCGCCCGATCAATTACCATGACGAGGTCACAAACCTTCTTGGTGTCACGGCTTTCTGCAATGAAATCCGCAAAAGCCTGTGCCTTGATTGCTCTCCGAGGTTTGAATTCAATGTCGAACTCGAATAGTTCTACATACCACTTTAGCATTATTCCCGAGGCATCGGGCTTGCTCAATATATTTTTCAAAGGGAGGTTAGTTAGAATAATTATTTTATGGCCATGAAAGTAAGGTCTTAGCTTCCTGGCCGACACCACCAATGAGAAAGCTGCCTTCTCCATAGGGGTGTAGTTTCTCTCAGGACCTTGAAGCACTTTGCTTACAAAATAGATGGGGTATTGTTTGCCGCGCTCGTCTTGCTTCAATAGAATCGAGCTGACTGCCAATTCGCTGATTGAGATGTATAGGTATAGCGGTTCCCTTTTTTGAGGAGACGCGAGCCTCGGCAAATTGCCCATGTATTCTTTAAGCTCTTCAAAGGCCTTCTGAGCTTCTTCGGTCCATTGAAAACCTTCAGTCTTCTTTATGAGCCGAAAGAACCTATAAGCATCTTTCTGTCAATTTGGAAAGAAACCGATTATGGGCTGCCATTCTACCGGCGAGTCTCTGAACTTCCTTGACCAAGGTGGGGGTTTTCATATCGATTATGCCTTGCACCTTTTCAGGGTTCGTCTCAATTCCCCGATGAGAGACCATGAACCCCAAGAATTTTCCCGAGGGGACCCCAAATGTATATTTTTTGGGGTTCAGCCTCATTCGGATCGACCTTAATGTCTCAAATGTTTCCCTAAGATCTTCTAGGGTTTCCTCATAGGTTCGGCTCTTGACCACCATGTCATCAATGTATACCTCCATGTTTCGTCCTATTTGGGACTTGAACATTTTGTTGACGAGGCGTTGATATGTGGCTCCGGCATTTTTGAGTCCTAAGGGCATCTAGTATAGCAATACGTGCCTGGTCAGTGATGAAAGAGGGTTTCTCTTCATCTTCTCTGGCCATGTATATTTGATGATAGCCCTTGAATGCCCAAATATGTGTCAAGATGAGGAGATAGAAAGATAGAGCAAGCATGGATTCAACCTTGCCAAGATTGGAGTACATTCGTGGTATATTGATTGAGTTGGATTGGACTATCTTCAATTCATTATTACATGATGCCCAATTCTTCAAAGTAAAGCACAAGTGGAGATCCTTGAAGTGCAAGAAGGCCGAATTTCTTTAAAGTTTATTTTAGTTTGGTCTTTATTATGTAAAGCCCAATAGTAGTTTAACTTTGTGTAAATTGGGCTGGTTTTAAGTTGGGTTTAGTTGTTGATTTAATTCTTAGTTTTAGGCTCATTAATTAGCCTTAATAAGGCCCATTTAGCCCAAATCTTGGGGCCACTTATGGCTGAACCCTAGCACTATTTTTTTAGAAGTTTTTAAGCTAGTTTTTAGGACTTTATTAAGCCTATAAATAGGCCTCATCAATATACCACGAATGTACTCCAATCTTGGCAAGAGTGAATCCATGCTTGCTCTATCTTTCATCTCCTCATCTTAACACATATTTGGTAGCTATTCGTATCCATATCATTCCGAGTGAATCCATGCTTGCTCTATCTTTCATCTCCTTATCTTGTCACATATTTGGGCTATTCAGATCCATATCACCAAATGTTGTACCTCGAACAAAATTTTCCTCCTTGATGTATTGAGTGGTGTGAAGTTAGCGTCCTGGTGGCTCCTTGTCCACGGGGGTCGGTTTTTGATGTTATTGTCTGGGTAGACCACCCGGTTTGCCAAAGGTCCGGCTTGGGGATAGCTCAACCTATCCATAATCTTCAGCTTTTTAGAGGATGAGGGGTTCGAAGTCTTCGGGATCTTTTCTTTTTGTGTGTCATAAAGTTCTCTTTTTGTCCTGTTTGGCTCCTCGCCCTGTTTGAACTCCGATGCTCTCTCCAGGAGCTCGGGGTAAGAGCTCGGCATCTTTTTGTCCAAGTCGGTGTTGAAGCTCCCAGGTCGGATGCCTCTACAGAAAGCAGCAACCAAAATTCTTTCATCTATATTTTTAATTTGGACCACTTCATCGTAAATTTTGAAGCGGTCCACAAACTTGTTGAGCGACTCATCGGACCTCTGTCGAATATTCACGAGGTGCGACATGTCCTTCTGCAGTATTGATTTGCTTCGGAATTAGCAGAGGAAGGACTTCGCCAGGTCATTAAAAGTGGCGATTGAGTTCGTCGGCAGCTCTTGGAACCACTTTTGAGCCGGACCTCGAAGGATGGTGGAAAATAATTTGCAGTAGGTGGCGTCATTATAGCCATAAAGGCTTGTGACCGCTACCACGTGCTGAAGATGATCGGACGGATCACAATCTCCTTTGTAGCGGTCGAGGTTCGGTAACTTGAATTGCATCGGGAGCGGTTCCATCTTGATAGAGATTGTGAATGGATCTCTATCAATTTCTGTCGGAGCAGGAGTATTCAGAACTAAGTTGTTTTTCCTCAAAATCTCTTGAATTTTGTTTTTGAGACTCTGCTCCTCGAGCTATTTTAAAATAACTGGGGAGGATCCTCTTGAGTCAGAGTTTTTTGAGGAATGCGAACCGAGTATTTTACGCAGTGGTAACCTTTTTGATTCGCTCGTTGATGAGTGTGATTCGTCAGATTGCCCGTCTGAGCGTGACTTTGTTATTTTGTGGCGCAGGTCGGTTGGGCTCATGGCGTCAATCGGTTGTTTCCCAGGTCTTCGGCCGGGAATGCGTTGTTGTTTGGCTTGTGGAGTGGCCGCTCCGTTTGAGCGCTCGGATGGAGTTTTGTTCTCTCGTTGCTCCACAAACGGTCGAAAAGATTCAAAATGATCGGCGATGTATTTCAGAACATCATTCTGCTTCTGTTGGACCTCAGCTGGTGTACGGTCATTTTCTGCCTCATCGGTATGCACCATGAGGTGTTGGTTGCTCGCCTCAGCGTCCTTGCTAGCAGTTCGTCGTGTTCCTCACTTCTTCATCCTTCCAGAAGAAAAAATAGAGAATTCAGATGATTGAAAATTGATCAAAGAAGTTGGAAATCTGTCGATTCCCACAGACGACGCCAATTGATGAAGCTAGAATTTAGAGATTCTAGGTGGAAAGAGAAAGTAGAAGAGCTGTGGATAATTTGTGATTGGTATTATTGTGGAAAGATTAGTACCGCGAGAGTCCCTTTCCTTGGTACCCAAGCCCCTTATTTATAGATGTACATGAGGGGACATGAGACTACCATTCTACTAGCTCAACTGGGGCTAAATTACATAACTACCCTTAATGAGACTGTCACGTAAGCACTTCTAGAACAATCTAGAGGGACTGCCAAGTGTTTCTAATTAGCATCATCAGGAAACATGAAGGAGCTGGTACGAACTGAATGTGGGAGCTAAACCTAGCTCAGTATTCCAAAACACCCAAATTTTGCCAGTAGAGTTACATTCACAGCTATCAAAACTTAACTTATGAGCAAAAAGTTGAGATTCTAGCTTTGCCCACCATTGGCTCCATTAATGCAATAATTTTTATTCGGTGTTGTTTAATAAGTAACTTCAACCTACGAAGTGAGGGTTTATTAGCTATCCCTCGTATATTCTTTGGATACTATGATACGATCCAATTAACACTGTGGGACCAGGGCAAATTGGAAGTTGTTTTAGCCAACCTGGTACGCATATATATTAAAGAGTTCACAATTTAATAAGTTATAAATTAAATCCAAATGTCAAACATAAGTAATATAACTTTCAAGATAAATTAATATTAAAAGGCATTATTTGATTAAACAACACGAAGTACTTTATGTAAATTTTGACTATATTATTAGTACACTAAAGTTCTTATATGATACTTTTATCACAAAATTAAGATGTTTTAAAGAAGTATTTGTAGATAACTCCTAAATGAAAATTTTAGCAGTCTGATTATATTTTTTAACGGTATAAAAGTCACACCTATATGATTTGTACATCTCAATATATACTAATTTTATAAAACAGTACCAAATCTGGAAATTTGTTCAAACTATCCTACTTGTATGTTAATAAATTTTTCAATTGGATATTTTAGCCTATCAATGAAAATTAGTTGTTGGAAGTTCCTATGAGTATACTGACATACTTTGGTAATGATTTGTGTTTAGTTATTTGTCTTAATAAAAAGGGATTGTATTGATATTTTTTTTGGAACAATGGAGCTTTTTTGGGGTAGTACCGATTTAGAATGTAAACACCATTGGGCTTCTTGGCAAGCAGTTTGCAAGCCTACTGAGTCAAATGGACTTGGCATCCCTTTCCTCCCGGATTGATCAAAGGTTTTCGTATTAAATTGTGGTGGAAGTTCAGGAAAGGTAATTCCCTTTGGTGCAAATTCTTGTATGGTAGTTATTGTAACACTTACCCTTGTCTATAAGAAGCACTTGGGAACTCTTTCATATGAAAATGCATGGAGGTTTTCTATTCTTGATCTGGAATGGACAATCTTCCTTTTGGTGCAATCCTTGGCTGCCTCAAGGCCCATTATACCAAGAATTCAACCACGTGTTTGATACAAACCTAACCATATCTCAATTGATGGATTCTAATGGCTAGAATTTCTCACTCCTACATGTATAAACAACACTACACGACTGTAGAACTACAGAATTTAAGGATGCTCCTTCAAGGGAGAATCCAACCAATGACGAATGAGCCGGATGAACTGGTATGGATGCTTACCACTAATGGAAAATTTTTAGTCTCATCCACTTTCTCTTCTCATGAGATTGTGCTATCAAGAAGGATGATTTAGGATGATAGATTGCAACTCAAGATCTCCATTTTTATGTGGAGATTACGGAATAGAAGACTTCCACTAGATGATATCATAATTAGTTTTGGAATCTCTTTGGCTTCAAAATGTTCTTTCTGTGACAACAAAGAAATATTAGACCATCTATTTGTGGAATACGAATCCATCAAACTGGTTATGTCCTTTTTTGAATCATGGCTTGACGTGCTCATTCCTCTATCCTATACATTGCGAGAAATGCTTAATTCTTGGTGGTGGCATGATGCTTCTTCAACCACTCTAGCTGCTTTCACAAAATTATTCCCCGCTTGGTGTGCTAGTTTGTATGGAAAATCGCATGGAACATGGCAGTCTTTAGAGATCAGCATGGGCACCTTATAAAAGCTTCTGGTAATTGCTACAACCTACAATCCAATGTGCAGGTAGAAGCACTTGCTCTAGTGAATGGCTTAAAACTTCGTGCACATTTATAGCTCTCGCTAGTTGAGGTGGGACTTGATTCTTTAATCTTAGTAAACATGATTAAAGGTCTAGCAAAACCTTCATGGTGTATTGACCATCCATGGAAATTTGTCAAATTAATCTTTTTAGATAGGAATTATAATATTTCCCATGTATTTAGGGAAGCAAACCAAGTTGCTGATAGCATAGCAAATGAGGGTATAAGAAATCCTTTCTATCTAGAGAGTATAACCAAGACGCGCTTCCTTTGTCTATCAAGGGTTCGTTGCGCTTGGATGCTCAAGGCTGCCCTTACATTTGACATTGTAAATCTTGATTGTTAATAAATTCCACCTTTTCGGGTGCTTGCTTAAACCAAGATTTGCATATATAAGAAAGGAGTCATGATATAGAAATTAAAATAATTTGCCCTCCTATTTTAGTTGGAAAAGAGATAATTACAAAAGAATTTGATACATTTGTAGAGCTGGCTAACTTTGCAGAGCATCTGAGACCGAGTTTGTTTGCCGATATTGATGTTCTTGATGATAAGATCCATATATCTTCTGAAGTGACCATCCAGACGCCCACATGCAATGTTGAGTGAGGTCCACAAACACTTTTGAATCTGAATCAATAATGAGAGGAAGAAAATTATGCTACAGTCACCATTGTACAACTTTGATGTGGTTGTGAAATTCAGCTTCCAATGAAGTGCCATGCCCAAAGCTTTCAGCAAAGCCAAAGCAATAAGCTCCATTGTGATCTTGAACCACTCCACCACCACTAGAAGGACCAGGTTTGCTAAGTGCCAAACCATCTACCTTGAGCTTAAAGTAACCCACTAGAGGAAAGGACTGAGCAATCCCCTCAAAGCAAGGATGACGCAAGCCTATCTTGAGACCCAAGAGAGTTGTTCCGAGAGGGATGCTATTCGAGAGGGTTGAAAAAAGGAGATGAAAATTATAAGTCATGTAGCAAATGACTAATGTGAGAGATGACCTGTTCAATTGTGGGAAGAAGTATTCTAAAAAACTGTCGTGTTGCATGCTTTCCAATCTCCGAACAGATGAGAGAAGGCATCAATCTAACCATATCTTGTATCTGCCTAGCATGTGATGAACCAATCTACCAAGATTGAAGCAAAACAAGGACTGTGAGACCCCAAACCCTAGGGACACCAAGTTTCTTGAGAAATGGTCCAAAACGGCAATAGCAAATGGAAAAGGAGTAAATACATGATCCAGTATCTTAATGGAATGACAAAATTTGCATTTTGACACTAGCTGATATTTTGAGTAGGATTTTTTTACTCCAAATATACCTCTGCAAAGCTAATAAGGCATGAGATTGACGGATACAATGACTTAGGACAAGGTAAATGCTCCATTTGGTGAGAGTTGCCGAATAAATGAATCTTGGTAATACTGAAGAAAGGTAGACCTCTTGACTTGCTACATTTGAGACCTCCTCAGCAATAGGACTCCAAGAACATCATCAAGGCCCCAACCTTCAAAGTTAGAGAATAACTGGTTAGTTTTGATATTTTGTTAACATATAGAAGTCTTACCATCAACAAGAGGTCTTGATCCTATCTTGTTTATATTCCAAAAGAATGATTCTCCATTCTGGACCAAAGTTTTTAATGTTTACCAGTGCTACATCCTTGACTCAGAGTATACGCCTTCGAACAAGACTTGGGTTAGTAATCGTGGTGCGACTGAGATATCACTGTTTCATGAAATCAGCCCATAAAGACTCAGAAATGAGTAATTGCCACCACAGCTTTAGTGAAAAGTTCAACAAAACATCTTCTAGTTTACTGAGGCCCATACCATTCTCCTCCACTGGCAAACATAATGCATGCCATTGTTTCCAGTGTTGCTTTGGTGAGCCCTCATCTGTGCCCCAAAAAAATCCGCTATGTGCTACTCAGGCAGGCTCATCAAATCCTACTTTGGAGGGTCAGTGATAGAGAATATATGAGTAGGAATGGAAAGCAAAACATATTTTATTTGTATGAGTTGTTTTCCTGGCGACAAAAGCTTTGTTTTGAATATAATGAAAATAACTAGATTTTCTTTCTCTTTTGTATAATGGGTAGCCGAGGTATGTAAATGGTGGACTTTTAGATTCAATGCCTGTTAACCTCTCCAATCCCTGGACTGATATGCAGTGTTTGCCTACTACAAAAAAACTTTTTTCCTTGCTAATCCTTTTGTATGGAGCCTGATTGATAGGTGTCCAAAAATGCAAGAAAATTTCTCATGCTGCACTTATCACCATGAGCAAAAATCAATAAATTATCAGCAAAAGAAAGTTGAGAAACTTGCTTACACCCTCTTGGCAAATCATAGGGCAGGAGAGCATTGGCCAACTGGAGATTGTGCAACCCTCTACTAAGAGCTTCGGAGCATAAAGTAAACACTACTTGATCCTTATGGCCTCATGCCTGGAAAAACCTTCCTCCTTATGAATGATAAGACGCTTAAGGAAAAGTCACAACGCTCTATCAAAGGACTTCATCATATCCATCTTGAAAACCATATTATGACCCCTCACTTTTTTGTCAAGAAAGCAAAGTAGTTCTTGGGCCAAAACATTATTAGAAATCCCTCGGTCTCCTATGAATGCTGACTATTTAGGTAAAATTATACCATGCATCACAAATTTCAACCTATTAGTAATGACTTTGGTAAAAATTTTATTAACAAAATTACAAAGTGAAATAGGCCTGAAGTTTGCAAAAGTTTGCAGATTTTGCTTCTCGAGAAGTAAGACAATTCAAGTGCTAGCAACACTTTCTCGAATCTTCCGTCTCGAGAAGAAATCCTTAACTGCATCAAGAATATCATCTACTACTAAATCCCAGTAGGAGACAAAAAGAATCCTAAGAAACCATCCGGTCCAGTTGAACTCTCCTTATCAAGCTCATGAATTGCCTGGCTGATCCCTTCCTTCATAGAAACCGTTTACATGATTTGATGTGTTGCTCCTCAATTATCAAACTAGGGATGTTGCCCATCAAATGATCCATGGCTATACGATGATCATCTTTTACCTTCAATTAGGTTCGGAAAATTCTGACAACTTCATGCTAAATCGCCTGATCTTCCTCCAACCATTGGCCATTTTTGTCTTTAGAAGGTAAACTTTGCATGTTTTTCACATAAGGTTTCGTGACAAAAGTTTGAACTGGAATCCCCTTCATTAAGCCACTTTACACGAGCTTTTTGGCACATAAATTCTTCCTCCGCATGGAAGTGCCATAATAAATCTGCATGTGCTTGATGTAGTGACTAACGATTCTATGGGAAGGGATCATCCTGATAGTCCTTCTCTTTCTATTCAACAAAATTTTTAGCATGCAAAATGTTGTCAAAAACATTACCAAATATATCTCGGTTCCAAATTTTGGGAGCTATTTTAGTCGTTTTAACTTCTCGACTGGAATCCGTATCCCGTTACCATAAAAAGGTTCCTGCCATGAATCCTCCACTATTTCTGCTAAAGTATGATGGCGAACTCACATATGCTGAAATCTAAAAGAGGAGCCCTCAAGTGAAGATTATGCTTTCGTAATAGTGGAGCATGAACAGAGTTGTGTGATTTA
Source organism: Cinchona pubescens (assembly GCA_025175665.1). Taxonomy (NCBI): domain Eukaryota; kingdom Viridiplantae; phylum Streptophyta; class Magnoliopsida; order Gentianales; family Rubiaceae; genus Cinchona; species Cinchona pubescens. The sequence continues at coordinate 1,926,194 of JANKKI010000048.1, forward strand.
AGTGTTGCACTATCACGGCTAGAAAGAAAGATCTAGTTAACTAGAATTCTATAAAGATGTTACAAGACTAAACCTTTACTCCTCGTACCCATCCAAGTGTAATTTTTCCCTGAAAAAATTAGTTCTAACATACGATGATCATTAATACAAGAATTAAAGTTAGCTACTACCCGAACATGCAGGGTTGAACACCAATATATTCATGAGGCAGGGACACTACATTAGAATCTCCATCTAAAAGTGTGGCCCCTAAAACCCTTCTTGGACAGCCCATAAGCTCTCTCAAAGTGTTAAACATTCCTGCCGTGAACATTTTGCATAGACAAAAGTGGCACAAAGAGTATTAGTTAACTTATACCTATAACCTATCTCCATTAATAATCACATGCATATGTTGTTCTTCATTCTTCGGCACAAAGGCTATGAAATCATTATTGAATAATAGCCAAATTTTATTTGATACATTTACCATGCAAGAAGAAAATTGCAAACAACTTTGATATCATATGCCCGAGAGAAATCCACAGAGGCTTCGCTATGGATAGAAAAGAAACTTTGTGCAACTAAACAAATTTTTTTATTCTTCGTTGAGATGACTTGTCGCCCGCCATACCTCGAATGTTCCATATCAGGTAATTATTCATTGGAAACAGTTAGGGAATCATTTTAGGTTGACTTAGTGTATGCCTAGAGGATGGCAGTTTAAAGCCTAGCTTACCTTCTGATATATACATATATTTGCATTTATCTTAAAATATTAAGTCTCGTTTATTAATTAGGTATCAGAGCTAGTTTATTAAGTTATTGCTTGATATGAGGAGAAAAACCCTTATTTATCATGAGCGATTTAAGTATTTCAACCTCATCCAACTCGTTTAAAAAATCCATTTCTGATAAAGTAGATTATCTATATGAAGTTTCTGTAGTCCCTGAAAATCACAACTCTGGTTCCATTATCCTTACTACTCTCCCACTTGTAAATCCTTATTCAGCGTTTGCTAGATCTCAGTATTCTCCTATTTCTAAATATATCCAGTCTCTTATATCTCCTAAAAAACAAACTGTAAAAGAATATATTCAGTCTTCTAGCCTCGATCAACATCATATTCCAGCCACCTTATCAGAACATCTTGTTACTCTCTCTATCTTCCTGAGGATTTCCCTAGACAATGGAGAGCTCAAGGTTGTACTCACATGCATTTTGGAGTAATTAGACTTGCTCTAACTTTTCATGGAAGAAAAGGTCTACCAGTAGTGGCCAGAATTGCCTTGTTAGACACCAGATTCAAGAAATATCAACATGCCTGCACAACAACTATTGAAACTACACTAAATGTAGGAACAGTGTTTGTCATGTTATTTCCAAATTTTAATATGTCAAAGACTACAAGAACCTATTGTGCCTACTTATCCTCAATCCTATGGAAAATTTGAAACAAATTCCCCAAGACATTACATCCCTCCTTTTCCCTCTATGCCACAAAAAGCTTATGTACCCTTCCCCAGGAGAACCTTCAATTAACAATCTCCCAGAATGGTACAAATTCAAGAAAGAGTAGTTGAAACAACTGCAACAAATTCAAAAGGAAAAAGAAAAGCAGGAGAATTTGAATATCCAGCAAGAAAGAGAGGAGGCACTGAGAAAAGAAGAAAAAGAAAGAAAAGAATGGGAAAAACTGAAAAGAGAAAAGGTATCATCGTCATCCCAAATGGTGAAAACCCCAACATCTGAAAAGGAAGTAAAAAATCCTTTTAGTACTTTTCTCTCTCAATTATCTCAACCAGTTCCTAATCTTGCTTAGCAGATGTATTTGAAGAATCATCCACAGAAGAAGAATTTGATTCAAAAGAAAGTGATCATCAGATGAGTTGGAAGAATCCTCATAAAGTGACTCCAGAATCAGCAGTTATGGTAAATGAGCCAATTGTGACCCATCCAGAAGATGATGCTGGAGATGTTGTTATGGAAGAAACAGTCATTGCAGATAGAGCTCCAAAAACATCAACAAAGTCATCTGGAGGAACAATCCTTTTCACATTGGATGATGTTCCATACTCTAAGTGGTAAAGCAGAATCCAAGAATTTCATGCATGGCTAGTCACAAGAAAATTAACTATTGACAATGCACTTTGAAATTCTAAACGAGTTCACTTCTCGTTTTATAGGATTATTGAAAGATTGGTGGATGACTGTCCCAGAAAATGATAAATTAAATTTCATGGTCCAACAAGATTTTAATCTAATCATTGAGGCTTTGTATACTATTTTCCTAGGAGAACAAAAAGAAGATTTAGAATTAAAAAGAAAAGAATTTTTCAAGTTGAGATGTCAATCTTATACCAGAACAGATTTAGACAAACATCTAAAAAGACTAACACATTTGTTCTATATCCTTGGAATGTGCAGATTCCAGCCTAAAGCAAGCTTTTCTCACATGACTCCCCAAAACATTGGTTGATGGAATAGAAATCTATATTCGGGGAAAATATAATGGAATTATCACCATGACCACAGGACAAATTCGCCAAGCCATAATGAATGCACACGAGGAACTTTGTCACAAGAGACATGTGATTAGAGAACATCTCAAAGGAGACCCTTGCCTAGATGAAGCATGCAAACGTCTAGAATATGTTCTGAAAGCAACACATGTAAAGGATGTAAAATCAAAAGAAGAAAAGGTTCAAGAAGAAATTTAGGAAATTTAAAATCTTCTCAAAGTCTTTTTCCAGGCCCAAAAGGTGGAAATTCTTCAAAAGAAAGAATAGATTTAGATCAGAAGAAGGAAAAAGCAAGAAATTGAAGAAGAAATCCAAGAGATGTTACATATGCAATCAAAAAGGTCACTTTGCAAAAAATTGCCAACAAAATCAACTAGGACAAAACCTGAAGGAGGCAATTGCAAGAGATTTAAACAGGATATGAATTTTTATCAGACGATGACCTTGAATCAATCTTCTCAGTTGATAGCCAACCTTCAGAAGATACCTTGTTTCTTGTTGAAACAATTCAAGACATGTTCATGATCAACTACAAATTTGCTCCAATTAATTTTTCAGAATCAACTCCAAGTTTTCAAACAATTTCTTCTATTCCACAAACTTTAGTTGATATTTATCCTTCTAAATATGATAAACCTATTCCACTAATAGTTTCTTTTTTGATATAGGTGTTGCTCTATCAATCCTTCATCCAAAGGTATTGCCAGCAGAATATTGGAAACCCTATAAACAACATTTCAGAGCAACAAATGGAAAAATTTTCACAGCTGGTCTTATTACAAGAGATCAAATAACCATTCAGTTCTTTCCAAACTGCAAAGTTCGAACACAAATCCTAGGATATGCTGTCCCAGGAAAAGACATGGAGTTTGGAATGGATATCTCTACAAAAAATCATTGGGTCTTACAATTCTCCCAGATTCATAAGGAATTAAATATAAGAAATTCTTCAAATCTTATGTTGATACTCCTCGCTTATTTTCTATCGATACAAGAGAAATCCTTGAACAAATAAAAACAGTTTTAATTGAAAAGTCCTGTGCTAATTCTCATACTGAGTTTTTATCTAAATGCTAAAAGCCTTTATGTACTAACTCTGAGCTTTTTATCCGCTTCTTTCAAGAAGAATGAAGATGTCAATCCCACAAAGGCGAGCCACTCAGGAATGAATCCAGAACATGCTGCCCTAGCAGAACAGGAATGCCAAGAATTGTTGACAAATAGTTTGACAGAGAAGTCTGAATCACCATGGGCTTGTGAAGCATTTTATGTAAATAAAAGGCCTGAGCAAGTACGTGGGAAAATGAGACTTGTCATAAATTATCAACCATTAAATCATTTTCTCCAAGACAACAAATTTCCTCTTCCAAACAAATGGACCTTATTTTCTGATCTTAAACTGGCTAAATGGTTTTCAAAATTCGATTTAAAATCAGGTTTCTGGTTTGTTGGGTATTCACCCAGATGACAGAGGAAAAATAGGATTTTGCATTCCTAATCACCATTTCCCATTAACAGTTATGCCTTTTGGCCTCAAAACAACCCCATCACTTTTTCAACAGGCCATGATAAAAATTTTCCAACCCATTTTATCCTCAGCCCTTATCTACATTGATGATATTTTACTTTTCAGCCCAACATTTGAAGTCCATCTTGAACTCCTAGCCCAGTTTGCTCAAATAGTTCAAGACTATAGGGTTATGCTTTCCGAGAAAAAAATGATTTTAGCTCAACGAACAATCACTTTTCTTAGAATGAAATTTGATGATGGAAAGTATGAACCTGACCAACACATTTCAACTGCCATTTCCAAATTTCCAGAATCAAACCTCACCCGAAAAGAAATCCAATAGCTTTTAGGGATTGTAAATTATGTCAGAGATTTTATCTCTAAAGTTGCAACCTCTATTCATCCATTAACCAAACTTCTAAAGAAAAAAAATTCTTTGCCTTGTCTTCAACACAAACCAAAGCAGTAAAAAATCTGAAACTCCTTCTTCATGACATTACTCCTCTTTTCATCCCATCAGAAGGAAAAAAGATCATTCAGATGGATGCAAGTGATAAATTTAGGGGAGAAGTGCTATTCAATGAAATTGATCACAAAAGACAACTTTGTGGATATGCTAGTGGAAGATTCAAACCCTAAAAAATCCATTACCAATCCACTTTCAAAGAAATTTTAGCCGTAAAGAATGCTATTAATAAAATTCAATTTCTACCTCATTGGTGAAAAATTTCTTGTAGAAATGGATATGTCCTCTTTTCCAAAAATGCTTCAGTTCAAACAAAAGATTATTTCAAATCTCCAACTTCTCAGATGGTCTAATTGGTTTTCACAATATACCTTTGATGTTCATCACATTAAACGGAAAAACCATCTCATTGTTGACTTTTTTAGTAGATCACAATCTTTCCTTCCAAAAGAGTCAGTTGAGTCATCTGAGTCATTGAGGTGCATTCCCTCTTTTAATTTGTGGACACCAGAAACATATGAGTATTCTTCTCATCTTGAGTCTGTAGAGTCATTTACCTAGAGTTTGAGTCATTAGACAATCCATGGAAAACAAAAGACCTGAGCCAATATAGAGTTTTTTGGGAACTTCAAACTTTCACTCAGTATGGAGGTTCCATTCTTAATCCCTTTGGAGTCCACCCAGAATATCCTTTCTGTCAAGTGTTTTCTAAGCATCCTCATGATTTTCCAGAGTCCTTATTATGGTTTTTTCCTTTACCTGTGTCACCAATATCACATCATTATAGAGTTTGAGTGTAAAAAATTTGTCAGACTTAGTTCACCTCACCTATTTACATTTCTCTGGTTTGCACCCTTCCACAAATGGAGTAGAATCTTCCTTTATCGCAGAGGATTTGTTTTTATCCAGTTTCACCGAGTGTTAAATAAATCAGGACAAAATTTTCAAGCACTTCCATGCTATAAGGTTATTCAGGAATCATTCCTCCAAACAACTATTTTTGACATGGAAGAGGAATACAATGAAATTCAAAGGATTTTATTTCAAGAAAATAAATGTATTCCTAAAGAAATATGGCCCCTAGCAACATATGGTACATGGAATCATCTTTTTGGACATTCTCACTGGAAAATGATTCAAGATGCAAAAAATGAATATTATAAGAAATATGCTGATGCATCATTTTCTCAAGACCAGAATCCAGAACCATCTCCTGATATTCCTCAATCAAGTTTCACTCACGAGATTCCTCCACAATCAAGTTCCAACCATACAAAACAGGAAAACAACCTTTGGTCAGAACAGAAAGAAAAAGAAGAGAAAATAAAAGAAGAAACAGACAAAAGCATTGGATAGGATTGAAGAACTCAATATCACGGATCCAGATTCTACTCCCTTGGATACTCCCAGCTCAAATCATGACAAGACAGGATGGCCCTATCACTTTTAATAAAGTTTCTTTATTAAAGCATGTAAGATTCCCACTACGTTGACTTTATTAAAGTTTGCTTTAGTATGTCAGGCTTTATGTAAGATTTCCACTACCGTGTATTATTTACTTTATCTTGATAAGATTTCCACTATGGATCTCATCTTTTATCGTATTTTAGTTTGTTACTTTATGTTTGAAATCTGGGTTCCTCTCTATAAATAGAACCTATTGTAATAAGGGAGAGGCAGAGTGGTTTGCAGTGTGAAACAATATTGTAAAATTCAAAGGTGTGAATAACATATGGATTTCTAAACTCTCATTCTTTCTCTAAGTATTAGCATAGCTAAATAACTAGGCAATGATCCTTCTTGATTCCTTGACTTAAATTTTATTATATTTCATTTATATATGTATATGTTGGATAAAGTGCAGGGCTCATTGTATGCCTAGAGGATGGCAGTTTAAAGCCTAGCTTACCTTCTGATATATACATATATTTGCATTTATCTTAAAATATTAAATCTCGAGTGATAGCACGCTGCTTCTTTTTTGTGCATGCTGGTATAGTCCAAGACCCCTCATCCAGCCCTCAGATGAGATTGGCTACCCCAAACGAGCACTAATAACATCATAAAAATCCTTGAGCTCTTGAAATGTTAGAGGAACAAAGTTAACCGTTCATCAACTTGGCGGGAATAAAAAACCTGAATATCAGCTTGGTCCAATTTCGACAACAAATGTTTGCACTAATCATCATTTATAAAAAGCATTCATATTATTGTCAAGTGGAATATCATTCTCCTCATCTGAAGACTCTTTCCCTAAAGATCATCACCTTTAACAATATGCGCTAAGGTTAAGGTTTTGGAGTGAGCAGATTCTACAGCTGGGTTTCTATGGTATGATGGGATTGGTCATAAAATGATTCATGCATGTCGTTTGAGGGCTGTTGGGTAGAAAGATTAGCATTTTTTGATGGCTTGGCTGTTGGTGGTGGTAGGGTTTCCTCCACATTATTGGCTAGGGTTTTGGTGACAACGGTATTGGTAATTTTTGTTTTCTCGACTATGGCTGTGTGGTGGTTGAGATGAAGTTATTTGTCGTTAAGCCATGGACCTTCCGCCAGCTTCATTTAGGGCTTTGGATGCCATTGTTGAATGATCAGGGAGGTCTTTGGCACCCAATACTTGTTTCCTTTACCCGAGGGATCAACCTTCTTCTTCCCCTTAGCCGAGGGATCAACCTCCTTTCTTTAGCCAAAAGAACATTAGTTTTCTCTTTTCCTTGGTCAATGCATCAAGCTACTTCTTACCCTTTGACTTTGGGTTTGAATCGAATTCAAGCTTACATTTTTTTAGATTGTGACCTAACTTGTAGCAAAAGAGAAATAGGCGGGTAAATTTTCAAATTCAATATATTGCCATCTTGCTAATGATTCCTTTCCAATCCAAAACCTTTTGAGGAGTGGTTTTGAACATTCACCTCAACATAAAATCTCGCCACATTTGGACGGGAAAGAGATTTCATGGCTTAGTCTAACTTTAGAGCTCTCCAATCATTTTTGTTGTTGAATAAAGGGTTTGGTTTATCATAATATTAAGAAAGCAATTTCTCCAGCGTAACCCAGCAACCCAAATTTGAACCATAGAAAATTCCACATCAATATGAAAATACGGAGCCATTTTCTGATCCTTTATTTAAAACCCTTGAAAATTCCAAAATTTGCGCATCTTACACCATAGATAGTCCTCCTCCGAATCAAACCGGATAAAAAATGTGGCGATATTCCAAGAACTCTAGGATAAAAGAACCCTTGAAACCTACTGTAAGGAAATCCTTTTGCAATGAAGCCATGTTTGGTTTGTTTTTGAGAATTTCCCATTGAGAGCATGTTTGAAAAGTTTAGATAATTTCTTAATCTCTTTATCAGTGAAAATGAGTACCAGCTCACCTTGATATATAGCCTAATATTTGATCTTTGTTGCTATCTTTGTTTGGCTAGAAACCACATCAGTAAAGGATTTCAGGCCGTGAGTGAGAGGTTGCCATTCAGTGGTGACTTAAGGGCCACCATGGCAACCATCTAGTAGAACCTAGGGTTCTTGGCTGAAGGGAGAGAGAGGGAGGAGTAAGCATTCTTTTTACGGAATTGTAGTGATATTATTTGTGCAATCTGCTTGTGATGTTGACAAGTTAGTGATATTTAGAATATGATCCATGATGTAACATAAGCATGTTTATTAGATCTTAAGAAGGTCATTTAGAATAGAGAGAATGATATTTCTTTATCTCATTTTGTCGTTTAAATTGAAAACTATGTTTTGTGTCTAGGGAATTGAAGGTGATATGCGAAGTTTAGCTTAGGATTGAGGTAAGTGGTTCATGTCTCTTTCAATTCTTTTGTTAAAGTTTTAGACCTTTTTATCCAACTAAAAAGTATATTTTTTAAGCAAACACCCAACTAGGTGGAATCCTTATTGATAAAATTTCAAGGTTTACAATGCTAGATGTAGGGACCGCCCCTAGTATCCAAGAGCATCAATATTTTTATGAAAGAAGGAATTGTGTTTTGGTTATACTCTACATAAGAACGAGACTCTAATGCCCTCATTTGTTAAACAATTAGCTATTTGATTTGCCTATCTAAATCCATGGCTAAAAGAAAATTTTCTACCTAATACAAGCTCCTTAACGGATTGTGTGAAAAAAATGAAAACTCTCCTCTTTCTCTCTAAAACCTCTCTCTCTCTAGCTTTCTTCCCTGAATTTCTGCATGGCCGAGGGTGATGCCCTCCAGCCTATTGTTGGGGGGCAACCTAAATCCTTTTGTACAGGCTTTATTGGGTGGTACAACCGATGCACAACCAGAACAACCCTTGAAAAAGCTTCAATCCTAAAGGGTGAGCCGGCGGTCTACTTTGCTGAGGATGAAATTCAAAGGCTGGCTGCTCCATTTAAATACACACTGGTTGGTTACTTCCCGCGAGGTAAACCTAACATGGAATTACTCCGCAAAAGTTTCGACACTATTGGTTTCAAAGGTGATTTTACAGTAGGCTATATTGATTACAGGCATGTCATGATTCACTTTACATTAGACGAGGATTATCTAAGGTGCTGGCTTAAAGCCACATGGTTCATCAATGGTTTTTTCATGCGTGTTCTTAAATGGCACCCTCTTTTCACGCCGGAGATAGAACCATCCATCGTGCCCGTGTGGATAACCTTGGAGGGCCTCCCAACAGTCTTCTACAATAAACACTCCATTTTTAGCATTGTACAAGCAGTTGGCAAGCCACATAAGCTGGACTTGGCTACCCGCAATTTCACTTGGTCGAACACTGCTAAGGTATGTGTAGAAGTTGATATACTTGCAATTTTACCTTCGCGAGTTTGGATTGGTGTTGGTGCGAATGGAAGATGGCAAAAATTCAGTTATGAAGATTTGCCAAGCTACTGTACATATTGCCACAAAATCGGTCATGGATATTGGATTCTAGGACTGGCAACCGCCGTCCGTCAAACCAGCATTCCCAGTATCAACCTATCCCAAAAAATGTCCAACAACTCCAGCAAATACAAAAGGCTACCAAAAAATGGATTCCATGTCCTTCTAGCACGGACCCGGGTCCCTCGGGTACCAAGCCATCGAATTCACAATCTCCAACAGCTGCGGACGAGTTGATCACCCGGGTGGAACCACCACCCTCACGGTTGCAGGAGACAATCCCAGCCTCTCCAACATCCATGGCAGTTCAAATTTTGATTCCCTTGCAAATAGGAGCTGCTATACCAGATTCGGTTATGGATCCCTTGGAGATAGGAACAACCTTATCTCATTCGGTTAAGAATCCTAATCTCTACAACAATGCTGAAGATGTGTTGACCAAGTCAATGGAGGTTGCAACGAATGTGGAGCTGCCTTTACACAAACTTGCAGTAAGGTAATCCCACCAGATTTGTCAACTGTCCAAGCAACCGCTCCCGAACAGCCGGCTGTAATAATCCAACCAACATCCCCCAATGTGCACATGCAAACCAACATGCCCATGGATGACTCTTCCATACCTCACACAACAATAATGGATGAACTACCATGCTATTTTTCGGATACAAGGGTGAATCACCCCAAGCACCACATGATAACCCGCAACCATCTCCTGCTCAGTTGCAACCGGTGAGTCAGCCTTCGTCCAAGAGGAAAAGTAGACGTAAACGTATTTACAACATGCCAAGGCCTATGCGTACTAGGCTGGCTAAGAAACCTTCCATTCCGTCCCTACCTCCTCAAAGTTAATGGATAGTGTTTTAGTATGGAATATAAGAGGAATAGGTAATAAACCTTCCATTCGTAGGTTAAAGTTGCTAGTTACACAAAACAAAATAAACATTCTTGCTTTAATGGAGCCCATGGTGGGCAAAGCAAGGATTCCTTTTTTCGCCCACAAGCTAGGGTTTGATTGTTGCCAATCTAACTCTAACGGGAAGATTTGCCCACAAGCTAGTCCTGACCCCTATTTTAGTTTCTGATCAACTTTTTCATGTTTCTTGCTCCTTGCCATCCTATCATACAACTGTGGAAGTCTCTTTCGTTTATGCTAAGTGTACTAAGGCAGAAAGACTGAGACCTTTGGGAGGCCCTCCGGACTATCCAACCACACTCTCCATGTCTGGTTGGGGAGAGATTTCAATGTCATTTCCAGCTCGGAGGAATATAAAGGTGGCAGCTCACTTGATGTTGAAGCCATGACGGAGTTTAATGACTATCTTCATGATTGTGGATTGATGGATATTGCCTTCGAAGGTTGCAAATATACTTAGAGGGGCAATAGCACGGGAGGCACGGTGTGGAAAAAATTGGATCGATTCGTGTGCAACAATGATTTCCTTGCTGCCTTCCTCAACATTAACGTTGAACACCTCATCAAGACTTGCTCGGATCATTCACCTCTCCTTATCAAAGTGTCAAATGACGACACAACAGGCCCGAAGCCATTTAAATTCTTAAACATGTGGACTAAGCATAAAGATTTTTTGCAGGTAGTGGAACAAAATTGGTCTTTACATTGTTCTGGACCGCCTTTCTTCGTCCTAGTTTGCAAGCTCAAACAATTGAAAGTAGAGCTAAAGAATTGCTTCGGAATCATACGGTGTTTGGAGATGTGTTTCCAAAGTCCAAGCAGCTGAACGGGAGGTACACATCAAGGAGGAAGCATTTACGTAGCAACAAAATCCAAACAATCAATCGGCACTATCTCATGCACAAGCAGTTCACACCCGATGCCTGGCCGAAGAGGAAATGTTTTGGCATCAAAAAGCGGGGATAAAGTGGTTAAAGGAAGGTGACCATAATACTACCTTCTTCAATTCTGCACTCATGCCCAAGAAACAGCATTTGCGGATCTCCAAAATTAAGGTGGATAGTGTTTGGACTGAAGATACATAATGTATTGAAGCTGAGAGAATTAAGTTCTTCCAACATCTCTTATCGTGTAATGAGCCAACGGTGATAGATCACACTTTGTTAGATTCTCTTCCCACGACAGTATCCAATGCGAAAAATCAACTCTTGCTAGCTGAACTCACCACTAAGGAGTTAAAAGAGGCAGTTTTCTCCCTCAATCCGGATGGAGCAGCGGGCATTGATGGATATAATGGTTTTTTCTTCTCCTTTTACTGGGATATTATTCATCGGGATCTCCTCCATGCTGTAGGAGCATTCTTGAAGGGGGCGACAATGCCACGTATGTTCACTATTACCCTTATTACTTTAATCTCGAAAATTACGAATCCCTCATAATTCACTGATTTTTGACCCATTAGTCTATGTACTTTCTTCAACAAAGTTTGGACAAAGATTTTGGCTACTAGGCTCTCCACTATTATGCCCAAACTTATATCCCCCGAACAAGGTGCTTATGTCCCGGGTAGAGAAATTGCAGATAATATCCTTCTAGCCCAAGAGATGGTGGATTTCTTAATAGGAAAACAGGAGGTGGTAATTTATTCATCAAGCTGGACCTTGCCAAAGCTTTTGATAGGTTATCTTGGTCTTTTTTATATGAAATTCTGAGGAAGTTTGGTTTTTTTGGGAATTGGATCTCTTTAGTGAAGAATAGTCTGGAATATTGTTGGTTTTCTATTCTCATTCCAATTAATGGTGTGCCGAAAGGTTTCTTTAAATCTTCAAGAGGAGTTCGGCAAAGGGACCCTCTATCCCCCATTCTTTTCATAATTATGATCTTATAACTCCCATGTGTTTGAGTGATCAAATTCGTGTTGGGAAAATTTTAGAGTTCGCTCTTCCGAGGTCATGCCCAATCATTTCTCTTTTGGCGTATGCGGATGATGTGGTAATTTTTACAAGGGGAGTGGCTAATTCAATCCGAAATCTCATGGCTTTCATTTCAGGGTTTGAGACATCCTCTGGCCAGCTTCAACAAAGCCAAAAGCTCTTTTTATTTGTCCAAGATAGCATCCACACCTCATATTCGGATGATTCAAGCCAAGACGGGGTTTGCCAGAAAATCCCTACCATTCATATATTTGCGATGCCCCTCCAGAAAGCAAAAAACTAGAAAGTTCTTTTTAAGCCAATGATAGAAAAAGTGACAGCACGCATTCATGGCTGGCAAATATGATTTCTCTCTCCTGGAGGACGGCTTAATCTCATCAAACACGTGTACGGCATCCCAATCTTTCTTATGGCAGTCCTCGCTCCTCCACTTTCAGTCCTTAAGGAGTTGGAAAGGCAATTTGCGGGTTTCTTCTGGAGAGATTCGGAAGGGGTTCCAAAACGTCATTGGATAGCATGGTTTACCATTTGTCAACCAACTTCCTCCAATGGTCTCGGCATTACTCCTTTGGCGGCTGTTGTGCATGGTTTCAGTATGAAATTATGGTGGAAATTTCGGAAAGGTCATTCCTTATGGAGCTCCTTTCTCCATGGACTATACTTAAACCGCTGCATTTATCCTTGTGTAGCTCAAGAAGCACCTGGAGACCCATTAACATGGAAACGAATGTTGCGCGTTCATGAGTCGGCGGAGCAAAACATGTTGTTTCTCATCTGGAATGCCAACTCTTCATTCTGGTTTGACACATGGACTGATCATGGGCCGCTATTTAACATGGTAGAGCAAGTTTATGACAGCCACCTTTCAGTAGTCTGAGAGGCAAGTGTGAAATTTTGGCGAATGGAATTTATCCTTACTTGACGGGAGATATTCCATTGAGGAGTTTCGCAGCATTGGGAACTGCATTAAAGACAAGGTCATCTGCCTGTGGGATTCAGATTTGGACAAGCTCATTTGGACCCTCACATCCAACGGCTCTTTCTCTATCTCATCCACTTACCCGCCTGTGGCTCAATCATTCACTAGACAAATTATTTGGGATAAGAGACTCCAACTGAAGATCTCCATCTTTATGTGGAAACTATTAAACAAACGGCTTCCAACGGATGACCTGATTTCTAAGATAGGCATTCGATTACCATACAAATGCCGCTTTTGTAACAACAAAAAATCTGTCGATCATCTCTTTGTGGTATGTACATTGGCAGCACAAGTTTGGAGTTTTTTTTGAAGTGTGGTTCGAATGGACATTTGCTCCAGCCACAACCATTTCAAATAAGCTCAACTCATGGTGGTGGGCTGCGCACGCTCATTCTACCACAATAGGGGCAATACATAAAATCCTTCCATGCATTGTTTGCTGGTTCATTTGGAAGTCTAGAAATAAAGCTACATTCCAAGGGACAACCATCTCAGCCACCAGAATCATTGTTGACATTTGTGCTTATTTGAAGACAGTTTCCTCAATATATCCGTTTCAAAAGGTAATTTGCTGCAGATGAATTGCTTCTTTCACACGGGATTTGCAGCCAACTTCTTTACTTGCAACCCAGGAGAATACTTCCTGTTAAGTGGAACTGTCCTCCTTATGGTGTCCTCAAGTTGAATGTGGATGGGGCTTCAAAAGGGAACCCAAGTTTGGCGGCGGGATGGGGCATCCTTAGAAACCACCATGGGCACTGCATCAAGGCCTTTTCCAATGGCTACTCTTCTCAAACCAATTTGAAGGCTGAGGTTTTGGCCCTTGTAGATGGCCTAAAAATGTGTTGCTCGTACTTGCTGCGGAGGTAGAAATGGACTCTCTACTTCTCGTTAATATCATGAAAGGAGCTGTCCGAGCCACCACTGAGCATTGACAATGAACTCCAGCTCATCAAACAACTCCTAGAAGGCAGCGTTGTGTCATTCTCACATGTATTTAGGGAAACAAAAAAAATCGCAGATAGGTTAGCAAATGATGGCATTATTACGCCCATGTATGTTGAATACGATCCATATACCATTCCCTCTCATGTGAAAGGATTGGTTATCTTGGATGCCAAGGGACATCCCTACATTCGCCTTTGTAAATCTTGAGCTTTTCTAATAAGTCCTCATCTAATTCGGGTGTTTGCTTAAAAAAAATAAAATAAAGCTTCTTAACGAATTGTAGTTGCTAGTCAATTGTCCATACAGGTGTTGCTTTGCCATTTAAAATATTTACTGAAGTTAATGAATCAATCTCCGCTTCAACCTATTGTAATTGCATTTGCTGGCACATCTTAAGTCCATCGACCAGATCCATTTCCTTCACTTGCAATTTAGTTTGCTGGTTGTAAAAGTTGCAAAAAGATTCACCTTAACAAGCTATCCATTTCTCTAAGAATTGCACCTCCAGCTACCAAGCCCGAATTACCTTTTCAAGCCCCATCAACATTCAATTTGAAGATGCCAAAAAGAGGGGTGTTACCCATTAAACAACAATTACCTTTCTTGGTTTAGTTTGGATCAATTGATGACAAATTCCTCTAGAAAGTAGAAGATCATCAACCGCCACCCGCCTTGTGAATGGACAAATAGAGGAAATACTTTTCAAATAAGAACAAGTATCTGTAATGATTAACTGAGCCTTGCTTACCACTCATTCAAAGATTGCCTTTTTGCTTGCTTTCCACACAAACCAACAAATGATACATGGGAGAATTTTGTGTAGAGCTCCAACAGCTGTCGAAGGGGAAAAAGTCCACCACTAGGAGTTTAATTTGTATAGTATGGAAGTTGATGGTGTAAATGTCAACTCCAGCCATGCATTGAAAAATTGCCAAACTTGCTTAGATATTTCACATTCTACAAATAAATGTTCATAATCACAAGATTCCTCATTTTTGCAAAAACAGCATTTGGAAGCCAGCAAGAAACCAATCTTGGGGAGTGTGTCATCAAGTGGAAAATGCTTATTCAACAATCTCCACGTGAAGACTAAAATTTTAGCTAAAGTTTCTCATCCCTTATCATTTACCGTGAGAAAACCTTTGCTTTTGGTTCACAAGTAGAGGAAACCGAGAGGTACCCTTGGTTGTTAGGGTCCATATAAATTTATCCGGTTTATCCTTCAAGAAAAGCATTTTGTTTTTCAGTGTCTTGCCAATGTGTGTCAGTTCTTCATTGGAATATCTACCGTCAAAAGAGGAAAGATTCCAACCATTTTCCACACTTGTGCTACCATGAGAAGTTTATCGTGGACTTGCTCCACCTTGTGCTATAAAGGCCCTTGTTCCATCCAAGGATCAAACCAGAAGGAACATGTGCATTTCTTATCAAAAACAATATATGCTTTTGAACATCGTACCCTCAACATCCTTTTCCACTTATACGTAAAAGAATCCCCCCAATGACTCATTGACCATACAAGGATGATGATGGCCTCTAAGGTATTTCCCTTGAAGGAAGGTACTCAAAGTGAACCTCCTTTTTGAAATTTCCACCACAATTTCATGCTAAAACCATGGATTACCTCTACAAGGGTTGAGATTCCTAGACCATTCGATGTTGTTGGTTGACTTATTGTGGCCCAAGAAACCTAGTGATGATTATGATTAGCTTCCGAGACTCCTTAAAAAAGGTTGCAAATTGCCTCTCCAACTCCTTGAAGACTGATTTTGGAAGGGAAATAACTGCCAAATGGAAAATAGGAATGCTACTAAGAGCATGTTTAATAAGAATTAGCCTAACTCCAGGGGATTGGAACCGAGTTTGCCATCCATGAATTCTTGAAGCTACCTTCTCAATCATTGGTTGGAAAAGCATTTTCCGCTTCTTTGCTTTCTGAATTGTACATACCAAGTAGAACAAAGGGAAAGATTTCTTCACAAACCTGTTTGTAGAGTGGATCTTCCTGATTCGAGCTACTAATGCCTTTTTGTATAAGTTAAAAGAGTTTTTAGACTTACTAATAAGCTATCCCAATGAGGTTTCAAATTGAGACAGAAAGGCCATAAGATTTTTTTATATATTTGAGTTCTCCATTAGTGAAAATGACAATATCATCAGCAAATGCTAAGTGGGAGATAGCTGGACGATATCTCGACAGGGCAAAGTCTAAAATTTCCCCCAATTGAAATTGGTTCGTTAATCCTTGAGAGAAAGTTTGCAGCATAATTATAAATAGTAGTTGTGATAATGGGTCACCTTGTCGAACTTCTCTAGAAGATTTGAAGAATCCCGTTGGTGCACCATTGATGAGAATGGAAAACCAACAATCTTCCAAGATATTCCTTATTAAAGAAATCCATTCTTCTGCAAATCCAAGTTTCCACAATATTGCATAGAGAAAGGGCCAAGAAAGCCTATCAAATGCCTTGGTTAGGTTGAGTTTTATCAGCATGAGATTGCCTCATCGAGTTTTCTGATCAATAAAATCAATCATCTCTTGAACTAGTAGAATGTTGTTTGCAATTTCTTTCTCATGCACATAAGGTACTTGTTAAAAAAGAAATAATCCATGGAAAAATAGTAAAAGTCTATTAGCTAAAATTTTTGTGCAACTTTACTTATGAAGGTACACATCCTAATGCGTCTATCTTCATTAAAAAATGATGGATTGACTGATTTTGGGATCAACGCAATAAGGGTACTCGTGAAAATTCTTGGCAGCTTTTCTCCTTTAAAGAAGTCCTTTACACATGAAAGACATCTTATTGGATGATTCCCCAACAAGTGGTAAAAAATACCCCATTGTAGCCATCAATTCTAGTAGTACCATTAGGATTAAGAGAGAACATAGCATCCTTCAATTCCTGTGTTGTGAGCTCGGCAAGAAAAAACTGGTTGTCCTTAGTTGTGATGATGTCCGTGAGATTATCCATCAAAGAATGATCAATAATTGTGGAATCATTCACAAGACAAAAGCTCTTGGAAAAATTTAATCCCTTCAGCCTTAATTATTTGCACATCCTTAGTCCAGGACCCATTTACCTTGATTGTTGATATTGTCTTAACCACTTAATTGGTTAAGTGGTTAAGACCAAAGTGAGCTCCAATTATGTCTTAACCACTTAATTGGTTGGAAGTCAAAGAAAACAAATAATCACGGGCAAACGACAAATAAGAGACACCAAACTTTCAGATTTAAGCTTCAAAGAACAAGAGACAACAAAATATCCGAGACTACGTGAAGCAACAAAACGTATAGAAAGAAAATAAGAATTTGGAAAGCAAATTTACCAAATAAAAAAAAGGAAACTAAGCACACAAAAACAAGCAAGTAGCACTTAAGAATAAGAAAGAAATTAAAAGAACACACATGAATCAAGCAAGAATTCAACCCGTCGTCTATAGCGAGACAAGAACCAAACTCTTAACAAGATTTAAGTGAGAATTGACCCATTGCCTATATGAATCAGGCAAGAACCAAATCTATAAGTTGGTTAGAACAATCACCGTTGCTCAAGCGATGATCCCAACAAAGTCTTAATCCAAAGATTAAAAGAAAGAACTTTTTCCTCACGAAAAAGATGAATATTATTGATAGAAATATGCTGTAAATTCGTCCATATGATGAGGCCTATTTATAGGCTTACATAAATCCTAAAAACTAGCTTAAAAACTCCTAAAAAAGTAGTGCTAGGGTTAAGCCATAAGTGGCCCCAAGATTTGGGCTAAATGGGCCTTATTAAGGCTAATTAATGAGCCTAAAAACTAAGAATTAAATCAACAACTAAACCCAACTTAAACCCAACTTAAAACTAGCCCAATTTACACAAACTTAAACTACTATTGGGCTTTACATAATAAAGACCAAACTAAAATAAACTTGAAAGGAAATTCAGCCTTCTTGCACTTAAAGGATCTCCACTTGTGCTTCACTTTGAAGAATTGGACTTCATGTATTATATTGAATGATGAGAATAGTCCAATCCAACTTGATCAAAATACCACGAATGTACTCCAATCTTGGCAAGAGTGAATCCATGCTTGCACCATCTTTCACCTCCTCATCTTGACACATTTCAGGCTGTTCGGATCCATATCACTCATCCACATGGAAAAGAATGCTAGCCGCCCGAGAGCATGCTGAAAACCATATGCTTTTCTTGCTTAGGGAAGCAAGCTGCTCCTTTTGGTACGATATGTGGATGGAACAAGGGGCCACTATATCAACTTGTTGATCACATACATGATGGACATCTCAAGGTTTCACACATCTGGAGAACACACAATTGGGACCTTTCCACATTAGACACAAGATATTCCAATGACGAGATGTGGAAATTGGGGAAACTTCTTGACAATAAAGTGATTGTGTTGGCAGAAGAAAGGGACAGATTAGTATGGATGCTATCCCAAAGTGGAACCTTTTCCATCTCTTCCACATTCCCTACACGAGCAGCATCTTTCACTAGTGCTTGTGAAAATGATTTGGAATGATAGAATCCAACTTAAAATTTCAATGTTCATGTGACATTTGTTAAACAACCGTCTTCCCTTAGATGATGCCCTTACAAAAATTTTCTATTCTATGGCCTCAAAGTGTTGTTTCTGTAACAACAGTGAAACTGCCAATCACTTGTTTGTGGAGTGCCGAATGACAAGGCCAATTTGGAAGTTTTTGAAAATTGCATGGAGCTGCCTTTTCCAACAACAAGCACCATTCTGGACAAGCTCAATTCATGGTGGTGGAACTCATCAAGCTCGGCTGCAACTTGTATATTCTGCATAAAATTATTCCTAGTTTCATATGCTGGTTTGCATGGAAAGCAAGAAACAAGCTCATCTACGAAGAACAAGGAGTCTCAACTCAAAGACTTATCACGGAGATTTGTTCTCATTTGAAGGATATTTCTCTTGTCAAACCTTTCAATAGGAAGGGAGTGGCTGATGACTTGCTGTTGGCTCATGGAGTTATTCACCAATACGCATACCAGCCAAACCAGTGAAAGTAACATCGGTTTGCTGGTCTTGCCCTCCGTGGGGAACTTACAAGTTAAATGTGGATGGAGCTTCAAAAGGGAATTCGGGGATGGCAGCTGGAGGTGGTATAATTCGAGACTACAAGGGACACGTTCTGAAAGCTTTTTGTAACTTTTATAATCAACAAACCAGTTTAAAAGCAGAAGCTTTAGCACTCAAGGATGGGCTCATGCTATGTGACAAGCTACAGCTTCAGCAAGTTTTGTTGGAAATGGATTCGCAAGTCCTAGTACATATCCTACAAGGCAAAACACAAACTCCATGGAGTATTGACTCGGAAATTCAGTTCGTTCTTGAGTTTGTAAAAGACAAAAATTTTACTTTCACCCATGTATTTAGAGAAGTAAACCAAATAGCCGATTGTTTAGCAAATGAGGGCATTAGTTCAAGGACATTTGTTGAGTATTCCAGAGACTCAATACCTATTGCAAAAGGATTGCTGTCTTTGGATTATTCTAGGATATTTCCCTACATTCGCCATTGTAAAGGTTAATTGTCCATTTAATAAAATTTCACCTCCACGGGTGTTTGATTAAAAAAAAAAAGTAAACAAAGAATCGGAAGGTGCTTTTCCAGCCAATGATTGAGAAATTGGCTTCAAGAATTTGTGGATGGTCTATCCCCCAGAGGCAGGCTAATTCACATTAAAAATGTTCTTAGTAGCATTCCCATCTTCCAATTGGCATTTATGTTCCCTCAAAATCTGCCTTAAGGAGTTGGAGAGGCAATTTGCTAACTTCTTTTAGGTATTTCGAAAGCCAATTAGAAGTGTCATTGGACTTAACGTTGATGGGGCCTCAAAAGGAAATCCAGGGTTGGCGGCCGGCGGCGGAGTTATTATAGATCACCGTGGAAACCTGATCAAAGCATTTAGCAACAATTATCTTCTCCAATCCAATTTACAAGCGGAACCATTTGCCTTGGTGGATGGTCTCAAACTTTGTGCACAATTGCAGCTCACGGAAGTTTGTGATAAATAGAAGGGGAACTCGACTCAAGCTTTGGTGGAAATTTCATCAAGGCGATTCACTTTGGCACAACTTCCTTCAAACAAGATACATACGTGGTTCAAGGCATCCGTGCACAATACAAGAAACGCAAACCGCATCCACAACATGGAAAAGGATGTTAAAAGTTCGGGAGGAGGCCGAAATTAACCTAAGGTGTTATTACGAAGTGGAAACTCCTCTTTTTGGTATGACTCATGGATTGAACGGGGTCCTCTAGCTCAAGAGATGGAACATGTTTATGACGAAGACATCACGATTGCGCAAGTATGGAATACTATTGGTCGGAATCTTGGTGCGTTGGACACTAGATACATACAACAGATCGGGATAGAGTATTTCACGCCATCTTGGGGAAATCATTGACCACTTCACAGGCAAAAGATGTTATGATATGGAAGCTTACATCAAGAGGAGTCTTCTCCATCTCATCAACCCTACCTACCTTCCTTTTAAGCTTTACAAGGACAATGATTGATTTGGGATGAAAGGTTACAGACAAAAATCTCAATTTTCATGTGGAGGATGCTGAATAGAAAGCTCCCAATTGATGATATACTCCTGAAACATGGCTTTGCTTTAACCTCACGATATAGCTTCTGTGAAGCATCTCAAGAAACCTTGGATCACATTTTCACAACATGTCCTTGGTCCTCACGGATATGGCACTTTTTTTGAGTCTTGGTTGGAATTGGAGTTCCCGTAATCTTACACAAGAATGGAAAAGCTCAATTCATGGTGGTGGCATCCCACCCCTTTACCCACAATGGCGACAATTCACAAAATCATTCCAAGCCTGATTTACTGGTCCATATGGAAAGTCCGAAACACAGTGCTATATGAAGCAAAAAGACCCATCCAAGCTACATCATAACTGAAATATGCGCTGCCTTGGAAAACCTCTCCACAATTCAGCCTTTCACAAGCTACTGCCAAGTGGATGAGCTACTCCTATCTCAAGTTCTAAGACATGGTTTCATCCTCCCATAATCACAAACCCAGGAACCTCATTGCAGTGAGCTGGTTCCCCCTTCTCAAGGAATGGTAGAGCTTAATGTCGATGGTGCGTCTAAAGGAAACCCGGGCAATGCTGCTGGAGGAGGCATCATCCGAGATCACAAGGGTCAGTTTTATGGTGCATTTTCCAACTTCTATCACAGTCAGTCCAATCTTCAAGCAGAAATGATGACCCTGGTAGATGGATTAAAACTCTGTGCCAAGTTGCAACTCTCATCGGTCCTAGTGGAAATGGACTCACTTTTAATCATTAACATTTTGAATGGCAAAGCAACACCACCTTGGAGTATCGATTCCTTACTGCAGCTTATTTATCATATTGTCATACGAAAGAATTTCTCTTTTGTACATGTATTTAGGGAAGCAAACCAAGTAGCAAACTCTCTGGCCAATGAGGGCATAAAAAATGAGACATATCTTGAGTTTAACCAGCACACAATCCCTAACATGGTAAAAGGCTTGGTGCGGCTGGATGCTCGAGAAAAAAAAATGTCCCTACATCAGGCGTTGTAAAAATTGAATCTAGTTCTTAATAAATAAACCACCCGCTTCGGATTTTATAAAAAAAAAGAAAAAAAGAAGTGTCATTGGATTTCTTGGGCCAAAATTTGCCTGCCAACAATATCGAATGGTCTAGAAGTGTTATCCCTTGCCGAGATAATGCATGGTTTTAGCCTCAAATTGTGCTAGAAATTTTGAAAAGGAGATTCACTTTCGAGTAAGTTCCTCCAAGAGAGATATCTTAGAGGCCATCATCATCCTTGTGTGGTCAATGAGTCATCAGGGGACTCTTATGCATGGAAAAGAATGTTAAGAGCCCGCCATGATGCTGATCAGAATACCTTATTTTTGATAAAGAATGCATGTTGCTCTTTCTGGTTTGACCCTTGGTTGGGACGAGGGCTGTTGGGACCCAAGGTGGAATAAGTTTATGATCAAATCCCTCACGATGGCACAAGTGTGAAATTCCAATGACTGGGATCTTTCCTCTTTCATTAAATAGATGATATTCCATTGGAGAACTAACCGCATTGTTGAAACAATTAAAAACAAAGTGATTTTCCTGATAGAGGAACCGGGTGAGATTGTATGGACATTAACACCCAAGGGTAATTTCTCAGTTTCCTCCACTTTTGTACCAAATGCAAAGGTTTTCTGAAGGCAAATGATATGGGATAGGAAACTTCAACTGAAAATTTTAGTCTTCATGTGGAACTTGTTGAACAAGAGTCTTCCACCTGATGATTCACTCTTCTAGATTGATTCTCGCTAACTTCCCAATGCTGTTTTTGCAACAATGAGGTATCATGTGATCATTTATTTGTAGAGTGTGAATTGCTAAGTAGATTTGGCTATTTTTTGAAGCATGGCTGGAACTGACATTTCCTCCTACAACTTCAATATTGCAAAAATTAACTCCTGGTGGTGGTCTTTCTTTCCCTCAGCAATAGTTGGGTCACTTCACAAAATTATCCCCAGTATCATTTGTTGGTTTGTGTGGAAAGCAAGAAACAAGGCCAGTTTTGAAGGAGTGGTAAACAATGCTGAACTGATCATTATGGATTCTTGTGCTTATTTGAAAAGTATTTCCTCCATTTATCCTTTCACAAGGCAGGTGGCGGCTGATGATCCTCTACTCTCTATAGGAATTTGCCATTAGTCGATCCAAACTAAGCAACGGAAAGCAATTGCTGTTAAATGGATTGCCCCATCTCTTGGCATCTTTAAATTGAATGTTAATGGGACTTGGAAAGGTAATTTGGGCTTGGCAATTAGAGGAGGAATTCTTAGACACCATAATGGACTGCTTGTTAAGGCTTTTTGCAACTTCTACAACCACCAAACCAACTTCCAACCACAGGCAATGGCTTTGGTTGATGGACTCGAGATGTGTGGCCAAATTCAATTACAATCAGTTGAAGTGGACAATGATTCACTAATTTTGGTGAACATTCTGGAAGGCAAATCAAATAGTTGATTGTTTAGCAAATGAAGGCATTAGCCATTTTAGTATCTTCTTATGTAGAATTATGCAAGACACAATTCCTCCTTTAATAAAGGGATTGGTGTTCTTGGATATTCTGGATTGTCCCTACATCTGGCATTTTAAACCCTAATATTTGATCAATAAAGGTTGGCTGTTTGCCTAAAAAATAAAAAATAAGATTTAGTTTCATTTGCATAATATCTTTCTTTTTTCACGGGGATGTGGCTGCCTCTTTTGTATATGCTAAGTGCACAAAAATGAAAAGGAGCAACTTGTAGGGGGAACTTCTAGTAGTTTAGCCAAATTCTTCATGATTTGTGGGTGGAGATTTGAACATAATTTCCAGCCCGAATGAATATAAAGGCTCAGGCTCCTTGGACCTTCAGGCAGTGAGGGACTTTAAGATTGCGGATTGATTGATTACGCATTTTAATCCTGCAAATACACATGGCTTGGCAATAGATTTGGAAATGCCGTCTGGAAACGGCTAGATAGATATGTGTGCAATAATGACTTCCTTGGTGCTTTCTCAGCAAATTCATGTTGAACACCTCCTCAAGACATGCTCGGACCATCCTCCATATCTTCTTAAAATGTCAAATGTTACACATTCAGGGCTAAAACAATTTAAGTTCTTAAACATGTGGATTAAACATCCAAATTTTTGGTTGGTGATCAAACAAAATTGAAATTTACATTATTCCAGCCCTCATCTTTTCATGTTTGCTTCCAAGCTCAAAAGATTGAAGGCTGAGCTTAGAAACTAGAGTCACACAGTTTTTGGGAATGTCTTCAACAAAGTCAAGGAAGTTGATTTGAATGTTAGGCACAAGGAGGTAGCCTTTTTACAACAACATAATCAATGCAACCAAATAGCGTTGGCTGAAGCTCAAGCTAATCGTACCAAATGTCTTCGATGGAAGAAACATTTTGGAGGCAAAAAGCTGGTGTGAAATGGCTAAAAATAGGCTATATTGATTACAAGCATGTCATGATTCGCTTTGTATTAGAGGAGGATTATCTAAGGTGCTGGCTGACATAAAGCCACATGGTTTGTCAATGGTTTTTTCATGAGGGTTCTTAAATGGCACCCTCTTTTCATGCCGGAGATAGAGCCATCCATCGTGCCCGTGTGGATAACCTTGGAGGGCCTCCCAGGAGTCTTCTACAATTAACACTCCATTTTTAGCATTGTACAAGCAGTTGGCACGCCACTTTTTTTTTTTTATAAAACCCGAAGCGGGTGATTGATTTATTAAGAACCAGATTCAATTTTTTACAACGCCTGATGTAGGGACATTTTTGAGCATCCAGCACCAAGTCTTTTACCAAGTTAGGGATTGTGTGCTGGTTATACTCAAGATATGTCTCATTTCTTATGCCCTCATTGGCTAGAGAGTGTGCTACTTGGTTTGCTTACTTAAGCTAGACTTGGCTACCCGCAATTTCACTCGGCCGAACACTGCTAAGGTATGTGTAGAAGTTGATCTACTTGCAATTTTACCTTCGTGAGTTTAGATTGGTGTTGGTACAAAGGGAAGATGGCAAAAAATTAGTTATGAAGATTTCCAAGCTACTGTACAAATTGTCACAAAATCGGTCATGCATCATTGGATTGTAGGGTCGGCAACCCCCGTCCTTCAAACCAGCATTCCCAGCAGCAACCCATCCCAAACAATGTCCAACAACTCCAGCAAATACAAAAGGCTACTAAAAAATGGATTCCACTTCCTAGCATGGACCCGGGTCCCTCAGGTACCAAGCCATCGAACTCACAATCTCCAGCAGCTATGGAGGAGTTGATCACCCGGGTGGAACCACTACCGTCACGGTTGCAGGAGAAGATCCCGGCCTCTCCAACAACCCCATCAGTTCAAATTTTGAATCCCTTGCAGATAGGAGCTGCCATACCAGATTCGGTTATCGATCCCTTGGAGATAGGAACAACCTTATCTCTTTCGGTTGAGAACCCTAATCTCCTCATAACGCTGAAGATGTGTTGACCAAATCAATGAAGGTTGCAACGAATGTGGAGCTGCCTTTGGTTCAAACTTACAATTCAGTAAGGTAATCCCACCAGATTTGGCAACTGCCCAAGTAACCGATCCCGAACAGCCGGCTGTAATAATCCAGCCAACATTCCCCAATGTGCACATGCAAACCATCATGTCCATGGATGACTCTGCTATACCTCACGCAACAATAATGGCTGAACTACCATGCTATTTTTTGAATGGTGAATCACCCTATGCACCACATGCAGCGCATGACAACCCTCAACCATCTCCCGCTCAGCTACAACCGGTGAGTCAGCATTCGTCCAAGTGGAAAAGTAGACGTAAACGTATTTACAACATGCCAAGGCCTATGCGTATTAGGCTGGCTAATAAACCTTCCACTCCGCCCCTACCTCCCCAATGTTAATGGATAGTGTTTTAGCATGGAATATAAGAGGAATAGGTAATAAACCTTCCATTCGTAGGTTAAAGTTGCTAGTTACAAAATACAAAATGAACATTCTTGCTTTAATGTAGCCTATGGTGGCAAAGCAAGGATTTCTTTTTTCGCCCAGGACTCATTGTCAAGCTAGGGTTTGATTGTTGCCAATCTAATTCTAACAAAAAGTTTTTGGTGTTTTTGGAATAAGGGGCTAGTCCTAACCCCCATTTTAGTTTCAGATCAACTTTTTCATGTTTCTTGCTCCTTGCCATCCTATCATACAACTGTGAAAGTCTCTTTCATTTATGCAAAGTGCACTTTGGCAGAAAGACGAGACCTTTGGGAGGTCCTCCGGACTATCCAACCACACTCTCCATGGCTGGTTGGGGGAGATTTCAATGTCATTTCCAGCTCGGATGAATATAAAGGTGGCAGCTCACTCGATGTTGAAGCCATGACGGAATTTAATGTCATGATTATGGATTGATGAATATTGCTTTCCCAAGTTGCAAATATACTTGGAGGGGTAATAGGAAGGGAGGCACGGTGTGGAAAATACTAGATCGGTTCATGTGCAACAATGGATTCCTTGCTGCCTTCCGCAACATTAACGTTGAATACCTCATTAAGATGTGCTCAGATCATTCAACCTTACCTCTCCTTATCAAAGTGTCAAATGACGTCACAATAGGCCCGAAGCCATTTAAATTCTTAAACATGTAGACTAAGCATAAAGTTTTTTTGCAGGTAGTGGAACAAAATTGCTCTTTACATTGTTCTGGACTGTCTCTCTTCGTCATAGCTTGCAAGCTCAAATGATTGAAAGCAGAGCTAAAGAATTGGAATCGTACAGTGTTTGGAGATGTTTTTTCCAAAGTCCAAGCAGCTGAACGGGTGGTACACACAACAAAATCCAAGCAATCAATCGGTACTAGCTCATGCACAAGCAGTTCACACTCGATGCCTGGCCGAAGAGGAAATGTTTTGGCATAAAAAAGCGGGGATAAAATGGTTAAAGGAAGGCGACCATAATACTACCTTCTTCCATTCTACACTCATGGCCAAGAAAGAATGATTGCGGATTTCAAAAATTAAAGTGGATGGTGTTTGGATTGAAGATACACAATGTATTGAAGCTGAGAGGACTAAGTTCTTCCAACTAGATCTCTTATCTTGTAATGAGCTGACGGTGATAGATCACACTTTGTTAGATACTCTTCCCACGATAGTCTCCAATGCGGACAATCAACTCTTGCTAGCTGAACTCACAACTAAGGAGTTAAAAGAGGAGATTTTCTCCCTCAATCCGGATGGAGCAGAGGCCATTGATGGATATAATGGTTGGCTCAAAAAAAAAAAGGATATAATAGTTTTTTCTTCTCCTTTTGCTGGGATATTATTCATCGGGATCTCTTCCATGCTGTAGGAGCAATCTTGAAGGGGGCGACAATGCCACGTATGTTCACTAGTACCCTTATTACTTTAATTTCGAAAATTACGAATCCCTCATCTTTCACTGATTTTTGACCCATTAGTCTATGCACTTTCTTCAGCAAAGTTTGCACAAAGATTTTGGCTAGTAGCCTCTCCACTATTATGCCCAAACTTATCTTCCCCGAACAAGGTGCTTATGTCCCGGGTAGAGAAATTGCAGATAATATCCTTCTAGCGCAAGAGATGGTGGATTTCTTAAAAAGGAAAACAAGAGGTGCTAATTTGATCATCAAGCTGGACCTCGCCAAAGCTTTTGAAAGGTTATCTTGGCCTTTTTGATATGAAATTCTGAGGAAGTTTGGATTTGCTGAGAATTGGATATCTTTAGTGAAGAATAGTCTGGAATAGTTTGAGAATTGGATCTCTTTAGTGAAGAATAGTCTCGCATAATTATGATGGAGTCTTTCTCCCGTGGTTTGAGTGATCAATTTCGCGTTGGGAAATTTTCTGAGTTTGCTCTTCCGAGGACATGTCCAATCATCTTTCATTTGGCTTATGCGGATGATGTGGTAATTTTTACAAGGGGACAGGCTAATTCCATCCAAAATTTGGCTTTCATTTCAAAGTTTGAGGCATCCTCTGGGCAGCTTTGCAACAAAGCCAAAAGCACTTTTTTATTTGTCCAAGACAGTATCCAAACCTCGTATTCGGATGATTCAAGCCAAGACGGGGTTTGCAAGAAAGATCTGGGATCCCTACCATTCATATATTTGGGATGCCCCATCCAGAAAGCAAAAAAACTGAAAGCACTCTTTCAGCCAATGATAGAAAAAGTGACAGCACGCATTCATGGCTGACAAACACAATTTCTCTCTCCTGTAGGATGGCTTATTCTCATCAAACACGTGTTGAGTAGCATCCCAATTTTTCTTATGGCAGTCCTCGCTCCTCCACTTTCAGTCCTTCAGGAGTTGGAAAGGCAATTTGCCAGTTTCTTCTGGGGAGCTTCGGAAGGTGTTCCAAAACGTCATTGGATAGCATGGTCTACCATTTGTCAACCAACATCCTCCAATGGCCTCGGCATTACTCTTTTGGCGGCTGTTGTGCATGGTTTCAGCATGAAATTATGGTGCAAGTTTTGGAAAGGTCATTCCTTATGGAGCTCCTTTGTCCATGGATGATACTTAAACCGCTGCATTCACCCTTTTGTAGCTCAAGAAGCACCTGGAGACTCATTCACATGGAAACGAATGTTGCGCGTTCGTGAGTCAGCGGAGCAAAATATGTTGTTCCTCATCCAGAATGCCAACTCTTCATTTTGGTTTGACACATGGACTGATCACGGGCAGCTATTTAACATGGTGGAGCAAGTTTATGGTAGCCACCTTTCAGTGAGGCAAGTGTGGAATTTTGGCGATTGGAATTTATCCTTACTGGACGGGAGATATTCCATTGAGGAGCTTCGCAACATTGGGAACTGCAGTAAAGACAAGGTCATCTGCCTAAGGGAGGATTCGGATTCAGACAAGCTCATTTGGACCCTCACATCCAATGGCTCTTTCTCTATTTCATCCACTTACCCGCCAATGGCTCAATCATTCACTACACAAATGATTTGGGATAAGAGACTCCAATTAAAGATCTCCATCTTTATGTGGAAATTATTAAACAAACAGCTTCCAATGGATGACTTGATTTCCAAGATGGCATCCAATTACCATCCAAATGCCGCTTTTGTAACAACGAAGAATCTGTCAATCATCTAGCTTTGTGGTATGTACATTGGCAGCACAAGTTTGGAGTTGTTTTGATGTGTGGTTCGAATGGGCATTTGCTCCAACCACAACTATTTCGGATAAGCTCAACTCGTGGTGGTGGGCTGTGCACGGTCATTCAACCACAATGGGGGCAATACATAAAATCCTTCCATGCATTGTTTGCTGGTTCATTTGGCAGTCTAGAAATAAAGCTATATTCAAAGGGACAAGTATCTCGGCCAGCAGAATCATTGTTGACATTTGTGCTTATATGAAGACAGTTTCCTCAATATTTTCGTTTCAAAAGGTAATTGCAGAAGATGAATTGCTTCTTTAACAGGGGATTTGCAGCCAACTTCTCTACTTGCAACCCAGGAGAATACTTGTTGTGAAGTGGAACTGTCATTCTTCTGGTGTCCTCAAGTTGAATGTGAATGGGGCTTCAAAAGGGAACCCAGGTTTGGCAGCGGGAGGGGACATCCTTAGAAACCACCATGGGCATTGTATCAAGGCCTTAGGACTCCAATGTGTTCCTCTTTACACCTACGTGTTGCGGAGGTAGAAATGGACTCTCTACTTCTGGTTCATGAATGGGCTGTCCGCGCCACCATGGAGCATTGACAATGAACTCCAGCTCATCAAACTGCTCCTAGAAGGCAGCGTTGTTTCATTCTCACATGTATTTAGGGAAACAAATCAAGTAGCAGATAGGTTAGCAAATGAGGGCATTATTACGCCCATGTATGTTGAATATGATTCGGATACCATTCCCTCCCATGTGAAAGGTTTGGTTATCTTGGATGCCAAGGGACATCCCTACATTCGCCATTATAAATCTTGAGCTTTTCTAATAAATCCTCACCTAATTCGGGTGTTTGCTTAAAAAAGAAAAAAAAAAAAAAGGAGACCAAAACTCAAAATTTTTTCTCTACACTAACGGAAAGGAGACAAATATTGACAATTTCAAGTATCGAGGTAAATGGAACCTAGACTGAAGACTTGCAACCAATAGAGGCTGAAGGAATTAGCAATTGCAGGAGTTTTTATCTTATGATGATTCCACAACTATTGATCTTTCTTTGCTGGACAACCTCAGGGCTTGATCACAGAAGAGGAAAACCAGTCCTTATTTGCCGAGCTCACAATGAATGAATTGAAAGATGCAGTGCTCTCGCTTAATCCAGATGGTGCTTTTGGAATTTATGGATACAATGGGATGTTTTTCACCACTTGTTTGGGAATAATCGAACAAGATTTGGAAGTAAGTGACTTTTTAAATGGAGAAAAGCCGCCAAGTACCTTCACAAATTCCTTTAGTTTGTGTACCTTTTTCATCAAAGTTTGCACAAAGTTTTGCTAATGGACTTTCTACCTTGTTGCCAAAGATTATCTCTCTAGAACAGGTGGCTTATGTGCATGGGACGGAAATTGTGGACAACATTCTAGTAGTCCCGGAGATGACTGATTTCATTGATTGGAAAACTTGACGAGGCAACATGCTGAATACACTTGACCTAACTAAGGCTTTGGATAGGGGCTTTCATGGCCCTTCCTCTATGCAACATTGAGGAAACTTGGTTTAGCAAGTGCATGGATTTCTTGGAGAATTGCTGGTTTTCCATCCTCATCAATGGTGCACCTAAGGGATTCTTCAAATCTTCTAGAGAAGTTTGAAAAGGATAGCCGCTATCATCACTTCTCTTCATAATTACGCTTGAAACTTTCTCTAGAACATTAAAAAACAAGTTTGAATTCAGGAAGATCTCAGACTTTGTTCTGCCAAGATATTGTCCAGCCATCTACCATTTAGCACTTGCAGATGATATTGTTATTTTCATAAATGGAGAAATCAAATCTATCAAGAATCTCATGGTCTTTCTTTCTTATTTTGAAGCCTCATTGAGACAGCTTTTCAGCAAGTCTAAAAGCTCTTTTTATTTATGTGACAAAGCATCATTACCTCGAATTAGAATGATCCAAAATAAAATAGGTTTTGTGAAGAAAACGGTCCCCTTTCTTTGTTAGGGATGTCCAATTACAGAAAGCAAAGAAGCGAAAGGTATTTTTCCAACCAATGATTGAGAAATTAGCTTCAAGAATTCGTGGATGATCTATATCCCCCGGAGGCAGGCTAATTCACATTAAACATGTTCTTAGTAACCCTCCATCTTCCAATTGGTAGTTATGTCCCCTCAAAATCAGTCCATAAGGAGTTGGAGAGGCAATTTGCTAACTTCTTTTGGGTGCTTCGAAAGCTAATCAGAAGCGTCATTAGATTTCTTGGACCAAAATTTGCCGGCCAACAACATTGAATGGTCTAGAAATGTTATCCCTTGCAAAGGTAATGCATAGTTTTAGCCTCAAATTGTGCTAGAAATTTCGAATAGGAGATTCACTTTGGAGTAAGTTCCTCCAAGAAAGATACCTTAGAGGCCATCATCATCCTTGTGTGGTCAATGAGTCATCAGGGGACTCTTATGTATGGAAAAGAATGTTAAGAGCCCACCATGAAGCTGAACAGAATACCATATTTTTGATAAGGACTCAATTCATGTTGCTCTTTCTGATTAGACCCTTGGTTGGAACGAGGGCCGTTGGGGTCCGAGGTGGAATAAGTTTATGATCAGATTCCTCACGGTGGCATTGTGTGAAATTCCAACACATGGGATCTTTCCTCTTTGGATGGAAGATATTCAATGAAGAACTTACACGCATTGCTGAAACAATTAAATACAAATTGATTTTCTTGACAGATGAACCGGATGAGATTGTATGAAACCCAATGGTAATTTCTCCGTTTCCTCTACTTTTGTACCAAAAGCAAAGGTTTTCTAAAGGCAAATGACATGAGATGGGAGACATAAATTGAAAATTTCAGTCTTCATGTGGAGACTACTGAACAAGAGTCTTCCACTTGATGATTCACTCTCCAAGATTGGATTCTCGATGGCTTCCAAATGCTATTTTAGAAACAATGAGGAATCATGTGATCATTTATTTGTAGAGTGTGAATAGATAAGCAGATTTGGATATTTTTTGAAGCATGGCGTGGAGCTGACGTTTCCTCCTACAACTTCCGTATTGCATAAATTAAACTCCTTGTAGGGGTCTTTTTTCCCCTCAGCAACGATTGGGTCTCTGCACAAAAAGCTTGGACAACCCCATCTACTCTCTAGAGGAATTTGCCATCAGTTGATCCAAACTAAGCCACAAAAAGCAATTGTTATTAAATGGACTCCCCTACCTCTTGGCATCTTTAAATTGAATCTTGATGGGGCTTGAAAAGGTAATCCAAGCTTGGAAGCTACAGGAGGAATTCTTAGAGACCATAATGGACTGTTTGTTAAGGCTTTTTGCAACTTCTACAACCACCAAATCAACTTCCAAATAGAGGTAATGGCGTTGGTTGTTGGACTCAAGATGTGTGGCCAAATGCAAATACAATCAATTGAAGTGGATATTAATTCATTAATTTTGGTGAACATCCTGAATAGCAAAGCTACACCACCATGGACAATAAACCAGCAACTACATTTTGTAAAGGAGCTCATATTAAGGAAGGAATGTTCATTTTTTCCATGTATTTAGGAAGGCAAGTCAAATAGCTGATTGTTTAGCATATGAAGGCATTACAATATCTTCTTATGTAGAACTCAGCCAAGACACAATTCCTCCTTTTAGTAAAGGGATTGGTGTTCTTGGATATTTAGGTCAGTCCCTACATTTGGCTTTGTAAGCCCTAATATTTGATCAATAAAACTTGCACCTGGTTCGGTGTTTGATTAAAAAAAAACATGCTTTAGTTGTTGGGATTTCCTAGCCATAATATAAAAATAACGCAGCGGAAAAACACCGGAAATCCCTATAAGAGGATCCATGCGTTCCGATTAAATCGTCTAGGGTTTAGATATATATACCTTTGATGCTCGATAGCAAAACCCTGGTTGCGATCTGAACCTTTCACGATCTGAACACCACGGTCACTATTTGGACACCACGGCAACCACGAACTATTCGTAGAACACGTCAGACCTTAGGCGCTGCTCTGGTTTGAACGAACAGCGCAATCTACAGGTATCCACACGTCCATAGCTTTTCCGATTTTAGAGGTGTTGGATTGAGTATTCGGAGACATTTCGTAGGGTTTTTCGTCCGACTGTGTGTTACTAATGAGTCGCATGTTAGACCTTACGAACCCTAAAGAATCATATTCTATATATAGCGGTTAACCTAAATTCAAAGAACTCCTCTTTGATTAGAATTCTTCTATCACACGTATTAGGAATATAAACGCGTATGATAGTAACCAGATATAGTTCCTTACGAATTATTATAATTACTATTTAACTGGACAATCCAGTAAATCCAATGTAATTAGTAAATAATTCTCGTTCATTGAATCTAGACACAAATTCTTATTCAACGAACTTAGTCAACAATTAACTTAACCCAATGCTTACTCTTAGTGTGTGACCCTTTAGGTTCATTTAACGTTGGCAATAAGTATAATTTCTAATTCCAACACTATTGCCTTTAGTACATAAACCAACAATACTCCCACTTACAACTTGGACTAAAGACAATTAGCCAGGAAGTTTTGGAATTGAATAAATTAAACACCTTTAATTTATCATTAACAGATTATACTCATAGATCAAGATTGGCCTCTAGCAAGGCACATGACCACCCAAGTTCAAATGAAGATCATTGATCAACTACAACCTTCAAATATCCGATGTCTTAATCCATGTCTCACGATGTCTTAGTTGGACATAGAGCATGGACAATGTCATCTCTATTTGTGTCCAACTATTTGATTTCTCGATCTCGAAGTAGAATGATAAAACAAATGAATTTGATCACCTTATCAATCCATTTGAGCACGGCCATGCATTTTACATTCCTACTAATGGATGATTATTATATGGTGCCAGAGGTCTATGTAGCACAAAAGTTAATTCGAAGATCTACCACCTGTCTCTTATCCACATCTAGATGTGTATTAGAGCCTGTCTCTTATACACAAGACTTTGTTCGCCAACAAATACCCATGATTTTTATTATATCCATATATCCATAATCATCATATGATTATCAATCAAAATCATACTAGTCTTAAATCAACACAGTTCCCACTATATTGAATAACTAGGAACATTTAGAATAATAAATTATTCATGGATTCTAATATTAAAACATGCAATAATAAATCTCTTTATAAATAAAATATCATGATGACAATATTCGTTTTAAAATTATCCATTAAAAGTCTCCCAATTAAACAATTAGGTCCAATCATACATATGTCTAAGACCTATTGACCGAACATGGCGATCATGTTTTGGTTGTGGTAGTGGTTTAGTTAATGGATCAGCAATGTTGTCATCAGTTGGTACTTTGCATATTTTGATGTCTCCTCTCTCATGTGTATGATCTCACGAATGAGATGATAACGTCTTTGGATGTGTTTGGATCGTTGATGCGATCTAGGCTCTTTGGCTTGTGCAATAGCCCCATTATTATCACAATAGATATCAACTGGATTAGTGATGCTAGGAACAACACCTAATTCAGTGACAAATTTCCTAATCCAAAGCTGCTTCCTTAGCCGCATCGATCTTGCTATATATTCTGCTTCCGTTGTAGAATCTGCTATGGTCGCTTGCTTTGAACTCTTCCAGCTAACAGCACCTCAATTTAAACAGACACATATCAGCTGACTATAATCTAACATCTTGTAAGTGTTACACAGATGAAGTCTTCCAGTCTGACAGAGATGATTTTCATGGGTATTAGATACTGGATGTGGAGCTCACATTTGTGTTAATGTGAAGGATCTTAAGGATATTCTTGATCTGTCGATGACTCTCACCAGGATGAGTATCACATTTGTGTTAATGTGAAGGATCTGAAAAGAAGTAGTCGATTAAAGAAAGGATAAGTGGACAGAGTGCAGCCATGGCTCATAAAGCAGAGAATTGCTGCTTACAGTAAGAACATGTCAAAACCTTTTAAAATGATTCATATCAAAAGAGTGTTTTATGGAAATGCAATGCGACATTGGCAAGAATCCTCTTTTAGAATCTTGCATACTAAACCTCTTTAGTACTTTATCTATATAAGTACTTTGACTCAGGCCAATGAGCTTTTGAGATCTATCTCTATAGATCTTGATACCAAGGATGAAAGAGTTTCTGCCCAAATCCTTCATTGAAGAAGAGACTTAGATAACTGTCTCTTTGACTTTACGCTTGGTATCAATGTCATTTCCAATGAGCAGATGTCATCAACATACAAAACTAGAAACACAACTGCATTTGCATTAAGTATTAAAGTAAACACAAGGTTCATCTTCATTTTTGATGTGTCCAAACTCAGACTGCTTATACAAAACGAAGATTCCAACTCCGAGAGGCTTGCTTTAATCCATAAATGGATCTGACATGCGACTCATTAGTAACACACAGCTCGTAACAAAACCCTCAGGTTGTGTCATATACACATCCTCGAGTAAGTTTCCATTAAGAAACGCTGTTTTGACATCCATTTGCCATATCTCATAATCATAGTATGCTGCAATGGCAATAAGAATCCTTATGGATTTAAGCATAGCAACTGGTGAAAAGGTTTCATCATAGTCTATACCATGAGTTTGTTTGAAACCTTTTGCAACCAATCGTGCTTTGAAGGTATGTAGATTGCCATCCATGTCAGTTTTCTTCTTGAAAACCCATTTACACCCAATAGTTTTTATACCATCCGGTGGATCAATCAAAGTCCAAACTTGATTGTCAAACATGGATTGCATCTGATATTGGATGAAAGATTAACCAGTTCCTCTTCTGGACAGAGAGCATCTGTATAGCTAGTGGGCTCATGGTGATCCATGAGTAACACATCATTTGTATAAGAGTAATAAGAAAAAATATCTCTCAGGCATATTTCCCCTCGATTAGTAGGAATGTAAAATGCATGGCCGTGCTCAAATGGATTGATAAGGTGACTATCAAATTATTTGAACAAGGTTATACAAGAGAGAGTGTTGTCTTGTGGATCTTGAAATTCTTCAAGATGTACTCTACTCCCACTAGTTCTTTTGGAAAGAAACTCTTTTTCCAAAAATATCCCATTTCTGGCAACAAACACTTTGTTTTCAGAGGGATTGTAGAAGTAGTATCCTTTAGTTTCTTTAGGATACCCCACAAACAAACACTTATCAGACTTGGGATATGTCTATCCGAGACTGCCGTTTGACATAAGCCTCACAGCCCCAAATCTTAAGAAAAGACAAACAAGGCTTTTTACCAGTCCACATCTCATATGGTGTCTTTTCTACAGTTTTAGTTGGAACACGATTCAATGTGAATGCAGTTGTTTGTAAAGCATAACCCCAAAAGGAGGTAAAGGGAGATCTGTATGACTCATCATGGATCGAACCATATCTAATATATAAATACGGCCTGCGTGTCGAAAAACCCTCCATTGTGGTGTTCAGTGGAGTTAATTGTGAAACAATTCCACAATTGCTAAGATGGTCATAAAATTCTTGACTCAGATATTCACTGTCTCTTATCACATCTAGTGATGTATATGTGTCATGCACAAATAGATGTGTACTGGACACTGAAAACTTTTGAACATTTCAAAAGACTCAGATTTATGTTTCATTAGATAGACATATCCATATCTACTGAAATCATCTGAGAAAGTAATGAAGTACTAGTAACCTCCTCTGGCAACAGTATTTAATGGACCACATACATCTGTATGTATGAGTCTTTTGAATAAATCATTGGCTCGTTCACTGTGTCCAGTAAAAGGAGCTTTAGTCATCTTTCCCAACAAACAAGATTCGCAGATATCATAAGATTCAAGATCAAATTGATTCAAAAGCCCATCTTTATGGAGTTCCCTCTTGATATGCGCTTCTCATTTATGTGACAAAGGCGACAATGCCATAAGAAAGTTTGATTTGAATCATCCAATCTAGGTTTCTTTGTATTTATGTTATGCTTAAATCGGATTGGGCTTTTTAATGTTTAGAACGTAAAGACCATTATGCAAATCAGCATTTCCATAAAACACGTCTAGGTGAATGGAGAATTTTTTCTTGTTTATAAAGAAATCAAATCCATCATTGTCTAAACAAGAAACAGAAACAATGTTACTTGCTTAAAGCGGTACATAATAACAATTATTCAAAGTTAAAATCAGCCGGGAGGTAAAAGGAGTTCACATGTTCCTACGGCTAGAGCAGGCAACTCTTGCTTTATTTCCAACTGCACTATACGAAATGCAAATGAAACTATTGTTGGTTTATGTACTAAAGGCAACAGTGTTGGAATTAGAAATTATACTTATTGTTGGTATGCAATGTACCTAACGAGGAAACAGTAGTAAGATTAAGCGTGTATAATTGCCAAGCTTATAATCTAGCCCTGTATAAATACACATCTAGTAAGCTGGAAGTGTATATCCCCTTACCTTTGTGTATATTGCTGTATGTTCTGGACAATCCTATCCCTGAAGACTTGGATTTCCCAGCATCAAGAGCTGGCAACGGATTTGATCCTGTTCATGTTGAAGTTTATATATCCTTGGCTATAACTCTCAGGAAGAGAATTCAGGATCAAATCCGTTGCCAGCTCTTGACTTATGGGAAATCCAAGTCTTTCAAGATGATCTATGTGACCCTTCATCTTCAAGACATGAGGACTAAAGGAAATGTTCCTTCAGCCATTTTGCAGGACTGAAAAGCTTCCAAGAGTATCATCAAACCTTTCCTGCCGTGCTTGCTGTTGGACACATCTAGTTGAGATGATTGACCATCTGAAAGCATCAAGTGCTCCAATAAGAGACTGAAGGTCTGGGCTCATGGTAGCAAGCATAAGGCATCCAACATCAACAGAGCTCATTAGAATGCTTCTTGTAAGCATCTCTCTCGCTCTTGGAGCATTGGTGTAGGCTGTTCAGGGGATAGGATTGTCCGAACATACAGCTTCCTTTCTTGTTTGAGCAACAGTGTTGGAATTAGAAATTATGGCAACTTAGTTGGTCCCTTCAGCTTGTCCTTCTCAAGGATAGATCGCAAAGATAGTGTTGAAGTGTTATTAGCGGCCATCGATCTACAACAATTATGCAAAGTACAATATTTCGATATTAATATAAAACTCCCACTAAATCAATTACCCTCATAAATGAATACACAACAGTTTGTATTTAGTGGGTTAAGATCCATATTTCACTTAACCTTAACTCAGCTTTGGCATGACAATTAAACACATATTAAGTTATTTATGTAGGTAACTCTTTACCAATTACATCATATGTAACTCTTAAAACAATTATGAGATCAATACATCACATGTACCGGCATGTTTAATCTCATCTTATGCCTATGGGCCCAAAACCGTTTTGATAGCCCAATATTTATTGGCCAAATTAAACATATAAGTAGCACCATTACTTATCCTTTCTGACTAAAATAACTAATGTACTTTTACTTTAGCAAAAACGCACATCGCTGATCAAAGTCTTCCACATGAAACACAAGGACTCCGTAGATCTAATGAACTCTATAAACATGTTATGTGAACTTGTTAATTGATCATATGTTTTCATGCACCACATATATTTAACATTTAACATCACATAAACATATTCAAATAACAGTAAGATAAACGTGTCATAGCATGGCCCTTAAACTATGGTGATCTTCATAAGCCAATATGAAGATCAAGGTCAATCCTAGGGTCAAATTACAACTTCAAAATTTCTTCCATCATTCATGGAATACACCTTGTTGTTGATTGACACCAAGTTGCTCCTCTTGCCTTCTTTACAAGCTTTATATTATGTATATATGATATATGTATTTTTACACATCTAATGTGTATAACAGACAGATAGGCCGTATTTATATAATTACACCCCAAAATAGAAATAAATTACTATTCTAGTAGGTCAAAAGGGCCATGCTATGCACCATGCATATGAACACATCATAAAACAGAAAACATACTATTATTTATCCGATGTTATAACCAAAACGATTTTAAGCCACTATGACAGAACATACACATATCATATATGTAAATCATTCGACAGAAAAATACATATATCATATATACATAATTCAACAGAAACATACGTATATCACATATACATATAGTTCAACAACAGAATCTATCAAATAGAATCATCGAATGTTTAATTCTATTTAATATATTAGAGGACATGTTTTACATGTATGTACATGTGTCTCTTATATCAATCTAGATTGCTGTCTCGATACACATCAGCCGTATATAAGAGTTCATGTCTTCGAATGTCCAACATATATGATGTGTTTAACTAATGTCATAATGGCTTAAAATCGTTTTGGTTATAACATCGGATAAATAATATATGTTGGGATTTCCTGCCATAATATAAAAATAACGCAGTGGATAAAACACCGAAAATCCCTATAAGAGGATCCATGCGTTCCTGTCTCTTATAATCGTCTAGGGTTTAGATATATATACCTTTGATGCTCGATAGCAAAAAATCTAGATTGCGATCTGAACCTTTCACGATCTGAACACCACGGTCACTATTTGGACTTACGGCAACCACGAACTATTCGTAGAACACGTCAGACCTTAGGCGCTGCTCTGGTTTGAACGAAAAACTATATGTGTATGCAAGAGAGTAGCTTTTCCGATTTTAGGGTGTTGCTTGCTAGAGCAGTGTTTCGGAACTATTTCGTAGGGTTTTTCGTCCGACTGTGTGTTACTAATGAGTCGCATGTTAGACCTTACAGAACCCTAAAGAATCATATTCTATATATAGCGGTTAACCTAAATTCAAAGAACTCCTCTTTGATTAGAATTCTTCTATCACACGTATTAGGAATATAAACGCGTATGATAGTAACCAGATATAGTTCCTTACGAATTATTATAATTACTATTTAACTGGACAATCCAGTAAATCCAATGTAATTAGTAAATAATTCTCGTTCATTGAATCTAGACACAAATTCTTATTCAACGAACTTAGTCAACAATTAACTTAACCCAATGCTTACTCTTAGTGTGTGACCCTTTAGGTTCATTTAACGTTGGCAATAAGTATAATTTCTAATTCCAACACTGTTGCCTTTAGTACATAAACCAACAATAGTTTCATTTGCATTTCGTATAGTTTTTTTCAATGCGGATGTGGC
Organism: Cinchona pubescens; assembly: GCA_025175665.1. Taxonomy (NCBI): domain Eukaryota; kingdom Viridiplantae; phylum Streptophyta; class Magnoliopsida; order Gentianales; family Rubiaceae; genus Cinchona; species Cinchona pubescens. The sequence goes on from JANKKI010000048.1 coordinate 1,966,258, forward strand.
TGCCACTCTTGTATATGCTAAGTGCACAAAATGTAGAAGCAGCTTGTGGGAGGAACTTCGAATAGTTCAGTCGAATTCTCCATGGTTCGTGGGCAGAGATCTTTCACGTAATTTCTAGCTTGGATGAATATAAAGGCTCGTGCTCGTTGGACCTTCAGGCAATAGGGGAGTTTAATGAGTGTCTTCAAGATTGCAGGTTAATTGATTTGGCATTTCAAGGCTGCAAACACACATGGCTTGGCAATAGATTTGGAAATGAAGCCTAGAAAAGGCTAGATAGATATGTGTGCAATAAAGACTTCCTTGGTGCTTTCGAGCAAATTCTTGTTGAAGACCTCCACAAGACATGCTTGGACCATTATTCTCCAATTCTTGTAAAAATGTCAAATGTTACACATTCAGGGCCGAAAATATTTAATTCTTAAATATGTGGATTAAACATTCAAATTTTTTGCAGGTGGTCGAACAAAATTAGAATTTGCATTGTTATGGTCCTCCACTTTTGATGGTTGCTTCCAAGCTCAAAAGATTGAAGGCTGAGCTTAGAAACTGGAGTCACATAGTTTTCGGGAACGTCTTCAACAAAGTCAAGGAAGCTGAATTGAATTGCTTCTTATGTGTTAAGCACAAGGATGCAGCCTTTTTGCAATAACAGAACCAATGCAACCAAATAGCGTTGCCTCAAGCTCTAGCTAACCGTGCCAAATGTCTTGCAGAGGAAGAAACATTTTGGAGGCAAAAAGCTAGTCTAAATGGGCTAAAAAAGGGAGACCAAAATTCAAAATTTTTTCACCCAACACTCATGGCAAGGAGACAAAGATTGATAATTTTGACGATCGAGGTAAATGGATCCTGGACTGAAGACGCGCAACTAGTAGAGGCTGAAGGAATTAAATTTTTCCAGGAGCTTTTATCATGTGATGATTCCACAACTATTGTTCTTTCTTTGTTGGATAACCTCACGAGCTTGATCACAGAAAAGGACAACCAGTCCTTATTGGCTGAGCTCACAACGCAAGAATTGAAAGAAGCCGTGTTCTCAGATAATCCAATTGGTGCCGCTGGAATTTATGGCTACAATGGGGTATCACCACTGTTGGCCCCAAAAGCAACATCAAGATCATCTACATTTTTAAATCTCTTCTTCAATGAAGCTTGTTCTTCCATGATCTTGGTTTTTCCAACAAATTTTTCTTTCAAAACATCATTTTCTTTTGTCAAAGAATTATTTTTATGCACAAGTTTTGAGTTGGCACTCAATAAAGTATAAACTTTAATTTTTAACTCTTTGTTCTTAGCATATGATTCTTTCAAACATTCATGCATTTTAAAAATAAATGATTCAACATCATCATCATCATTATTGCATGAATCATTACAAGAATCACAACTAGAGGTTACCTCATTATCGCCAAGTGCCATAAAAGCCATTTGAGCCTCCTCATATTCTTCTTCAACCTCTCCATCCGAATTGCAATCATCCCAAGTGATTTGGAAGTTGTTGAAGTGAGGCTTCCTTGAGTCTTTTCTCCTTTTTGATGAAGCTTTAAATGCTAAGCTTCTTTTTCCGTTTGCCTCCTCATCTTGTAGCTTGTATTTCAACTTCAATTCAAATGAGGTTAGAGAATTGATCAATACCAGACAGAATCAATAGGCAAAGAATTTAAATTTTTAGACTCTTCTATGGCAATGGATTTAGGTTCCCATTCCTTAGGTAAAGCATTCAAAATTTTTCTATTCTTTTCACCCAAGGAATATTCTGTACCATATCATGGAACCTACAATACATCTTGTCAATGTTCTCATGAGGTTCCATTTTGAAGGATTCATATTTAGCCACAAGAAGTGACTTCTTTTGCTATCTAATATCTTCACTTCCTTCATGGATTTCTTTCAATTTGTCCCATATCTCCTTGGCCGATATGCAACCTTTTACTTTAGAAAACTCATCTGTATCCAAAGCATTATACAAAATATTAATAGCTTTAGCATTTAAAGATAAATTTATTTTATCTTGTGCATTTAACTCAAATCTGGTTTTAGGCCTTAATCTATGAGTATTTTCATCAAAAATATTTGCCTCAATAGGACCTTCATAAATAATATACCATAATTCAATATTAATAGATTGAACAAAAATTTTCATATCTATCCCTCCAAAAAACAAAATTAATGCCATTAAACATGGGATGTCTAGTGATAGAATGCCCCTCTAAAAATAGAGTATTATTGGTTGCCATGATCTTTACTCTAATGCAATTTAATAGGGAATAAAGAGAGAAGAATCTCTAATCCAATTGGAGTTCCCAAAATTTACCTAAGAGAGGGGGTGAATTAGGTTATCTCTAAAGACAAACTTTTTTATGTGCTTAATAGAAATTCAAACTTTGTGCACCAAATGAAAACTTAAGCACAAATGAATCCAATAGATATTCAATAGTTTAAGCTTAAAGAACAAATAAGAATATTGAGATTAAGAGAATCAAACCAAACTCCCTAGCTTCTCAAGCTTGGAGCTTGCAATTACAAAGAGCTTCTCACAAGGCAACTACCAAGTTCACAACTTGAAGTTCAGCCCCTAAAAGTCTATTCAAAGTAGGTGAGACAATAACCTCTTGTACACAAATGAGGATCACTCTTGCTCACACTAATTGGGTCCTTTAGTTGAGCCAAGAGTTTTACACTCACAACCTCCCTTTGTTACAATTGTTATCTCTCCACTCTTACACTTGAAGAACTCTTACACTTCTAAGCTCTTTTCTCACTACCTACACTATTACAACACTTGTACCCACTATTTCTTCCAAATAGCTCAAGAATTGTTTGTAATCAATGTAGAAGTCTCTTATTCTTAAATCAGACCTATGGGTATTTATAGTTGCCAAATATCTGCTTTCAACAACTTCCCAACGGCTATTTTCTGTCTACTGGAAAACTAGCCGTTGGACCTTTCGGACGGCAGATGCAGCAAGAGTGCGTCCGAACAAACTAGCCGTTACACCGTTCGGACGGCCGCTGCTAAACCTTGCATCCAACACTGCGTCCGTTCCAAGGGTATAGTGTGAGCAAGAGTGCGTCCGAACATGCGTCCGATCGAAGCAAAGTCTACTGGAATATGAACGGACGCTGTTCTTCGTCCGAGGCTTGCTTCAAATTCTTTGTGTCGGACGATTACCATCGTCCGAAGCTCTTGTGGTTGTTTTTGTTCGGACGATCATTTGCGTCCGAACCTACCTGTTTTTCTGCACACTTGTTATCAAACTATTAGTATGATTTTTTTCATCATCAAAACATGATTAACATAACTGGGGTTCAACAACCACTTGTTGGGGAATCATTCAACAAGATGTCTTTCATGCAGTAAGGGACATTTTAAATGGAGAAAAGCTGCCAATAAGCTTCACAAGTACCCTTATTGCTTTAAAACCAAAGTCAGCCAATCCATCCTCTTTTAATGAGTATAAACCCATTAGTTTGTTTACCTTTTTCAAAGTCAGCCAATCGATTCTTGGGGTTTTGGTGCCAACTTGAATTGTTGGGTTTCGTGGCATCAAGTCGATTGTACACGGGGTTCGCATTAGATTGGTATCACAGCCGGTCCAATTCTGGTCAATTCTGTTTATTGGTTTTTAATTTTTTCACATTTTCTTTCAAAGAAAATCGTAACTTAGTTTCGGCCATAAAAAAAAATTTTGTTGTTACTTTTCATGGTTACTATTCACATACTATTCATCGTACTCTTCACGTATTGTTCACCGTTACTATTCATCCAAAAAAACTTTCCTTATTGATTCTTATCTTGTTCTTGATCTCATGCCTTGTTCTTCTTGTGCACTATATTGATTCTTGATTATCATTCAATCTTCATTGTTTGTTGCTTCTGTATTCTAATGATTAAAAAAAAAAAATATTCTGGCCATATTGTTGCTTTTTTTTTTTTTTAAAACCCAAGACGGGTAATTAATTTATTAAGAACCAAATTCAATTTTTACAACGTCAGATGTAAGGACATTTTTGACAATCAAGCCGCACCAAGCCTTTTACCATGTTTGGGATTGTGTGCTGGTTATACTCAAGATATGTCTCATTTTTTATACCCTCATTGGCTAGGGTGTCTGCTACTTGGTTTGCTTCCCTAAAAACATGTACAAAAGAAAAATTCTTTCTGATGACAAGTTGATAAATAAGTTGCACTAGGGGATCAATACTCCAGGGCGGTGTTGCTTTGCCATTCAAAATGTTAATGATTAAGAGAGTGGAAGCTTGGCGCAGAGTTTTAATCCATCTATCAGGGCCATCATTTCCGCTTTAAGGTTGGACTGATGTGATAGAAGTTGGAAAATGCACGGTAAAATTGACCATTATGATCTCGGATGATTTCTCCTCCTGCCGCATTCCCCGGGTTACCTTTAGACGAGCCGTCAACATTAAGCTTTGCCACTCCTTGAGGAGGGGGAGACCAGCTCACTGCAACAAGATTCCTCAGTTTGTGGTGGATGAAACCATGTCTTAAAACTCGAGATAGGAGGAGTTCATCCACTTGACAGTAGCGTGTGAAAGGTTGAATTGTGGAAAGTTTTCCAAGGCAGCACATATTTCAGTTATGATGTGGCTTGGGTGGGTCTTTTTGCCTTCGTAGAGCAGCGTGTTTCGGCCTTTCCATATGGACCAGCAAATCAGGCTCTGCTGTTGGAATGATTTTGTGAATCGCCGCCATTGTGGTTGAAGGGGTTGGATGCCACCACCAAGAATTGAGCTTTTCTACGATTGTATTTGATTGCGGGAACGATGTTCCAACCAAGACTCAAAAAAGTGCCATATCCGTGAGGACCAAAGACATGTTGTGAAGAAGTGATTCAGGGTTTCTTGTGATGCTTTGCAGAAGCTACATCGTGAGGTGAGAGCAAAGCCGTGCTGCAGGAGTATATCATCAATTGGGAGCTTTCTATTTAGCAACCTCCACATGAAAAAGAGATTTTTGTCTGCAACCTTGCATCCCAAATCATTGTCCTTGTAAAGCTTGAAGGAAAGGTTGGTAGGGTGGATGAGATGGAAAAGGTTCCTCTTGATGTAAGCTTCCATATCAGCACATCTTTTGCTTGTGAAGTGGTCAATGATTTCCCTGAGATGGCGTGAAATATTCTATCCCTGTCTGCTTGTGTGTATCTAGTGTCCAACGCATTGAGATTCCAGAACCCGTAGTACTCCAAACTTGCGCAATTGTGATGTCTTGGTCAAAAACTTATTCCATGTCTTGAGCTAGAGGGCCACGTTCTGTCCATGAGTCATACCAAAAAGAGGAGTTTCCACTTCGGAGGAGCACCACAAGGTTAAGTTCAGCCTCCCCTCGAACCTTTAACATTCTTTTCCATGTTGAGGAGGCGGTCTTCTTTTCTTTTATTGTGCTCGGGTGCATTGAACCATGTATGTATCTTACTTGAAGAAAGCTGCGCCATAGCGAATTGCCTTGATGAAATTTCCACCAATGCTTGAGGCTGAAACCGTGTGCTATGTCTTTGAGAGAAGGAATTCCTAGACCATTTGATGACGTAGGTTTACAAACCTCTTTCCAAGCGACCCAATTTCTTCTCTTTCCTAGGGCAGATTCTTCCCAAAAAAAGTTTGCAAGTTGCCGATTCACCTCTTGGATTATAGCTTTTGGTGGTTGAAGGACCGCCAAAAGATAGATAGGAATGCTGGTGTTCAGGACATGCTTTATGAGGATTAGTTTTCCCCCCGGAGAGATAAGCTTGGAATGACAACCACTAATCTGAGCTGTAATTTTATCAATCATCGGCTGGAAGAGTGTTATTGTTTTCTTTTCTTTTTGGATGGGGCAGCCTAGGTACGTCAATGGGAAAGATTTCTTAGCAAAGCCCGTCTTATGTTGGATCATGCGTGTTCGAGATAAATGTGTTGTCTTGGGGAGGAAAAATGAACATTTAGCTTTGTTCACCTGTTGGCCAGTGAAAGATGCGAATTTATCCAGGAATAACACTAGATTGTTCACTAATTTTGCATTTCCTTCCTTGCCGAACCAGGTTGTTTAGGTTCCTGGAGAAAGCTTCCATCATAATGATGAAAAGCATAGGCGAAAGGGGATCTCCTTGCCAAATTCCTCTTGAGGATTGAAAGAAGCCTTTTGGGATTCCATTAATGAGCACGGAGAACCAGCAATGTTCAATGGCATTGTGTATGAGTGAAATCCAGGTGTAGCCCACCATTGAATCCCATCTTACGCATTATGGAGTATAGACTGGTCCAAGAAAGCCGATCAAAAGCTTTTGAGAGGTCCAACTTGATAATGAGGTTTCCTCCTCGTGTTTTCCTATCCATATAATCCACCATTTCTTGAGCAAGAAGAATGTTATCCGTAATATCTCGCCCTTTCACGTAAGCCACTTGCTCCTTTGAAATAATTTTAGGCAATATGGAAGCTAGTCGGTTAGCTAACAGCTTTGTGCATATTTTGTTGAAAAATGTGCAAAGGCTAATTGGCCGAAACTCATTAAAAGTTGCTGGGTTGACCACCTTTGGAATCAATGCGATTAATGTACTAGTGAAAGTCCTTGGGAGTTGATTTCCCTTAACAAAATCTTTTATAGCGTTGTACAAGTCCTTATGAATGATGTGCCAGCAACATGTGAAGAAGGTTCCATTATAACCATCTTTCCCTACTGCCCCTTCTGGATTTAAAGCGAATATGGCTTGCTTTACTTCATTTAAAGAGAGTAGGTTCAGCCAATAAGATGTTGTTATCCTCTTGTGAAATCATTTGAGGAATGTTGGCTAGTAGAGATTGATCAACAGCAACATCATTGTCACGCTGCAAGAGGGTCTGAAAGAAGTTGATCCCTTCCGATTCTATATCCACAATATTGTCTGTCCACGCACCATTGACCTTGATTTTAGAGATGTGCAACCTTTGCCGTTTAGCCTTGAGTGAAGAGTGGAAGAAGTGAGTGTTCTGGTCCCCTTCTTTTAGCCACTTGAGACCAGCCTTTTGCTTCCAATATGCCTCTTCCTTTGCTAGGCACTTTGTATAGAGAGCTTGGGCATAGGATAGAGCAATTTGGGTGCTTTGGTTTGGATGATTCAAGAAATTTCCTCACATTCTTTCACCTTTGAGTCTGCTTCTTTGACCCGGCTAAAGATGTTTCCAAAGATTGTATGATTCCAATTACGCAATTCCGCTTTGAGTCGTCTTAGCTTTGCAGCTAGGATAAAGAGGGGCTAGAGCAAACACAAGGAAGATTCCAGTTTACATCTACTACCTGCAAGAAATTGTGGTGTTTAGTCCACATGTTTAAGAAGCAAAATTGTTTAGGATCCGAGAAGCTCATTGAGGAAGAGCGGAGAAGAAGTGGAGAGTGGTCCGAGCAAGTTTGGACAGATGTTCCACTGTAATGTTATGGAAAGTTGACAAGAAAGCATTATTGCAAACATATCTATCAAGCCTTTTCCAAATAGTGTGACCAAGATGATTTCCCCGCCAAGTGAATTTGCAACCTTGGAAAGCTAAATCCATCAATCCACAGAGATGCAGGCAATCATTAAACTCATGCATTGCGTCCAAATCTAGTGTTGAAACCCCTTTGTATTCATCCGTCGAGGCAATGACATTGAAGTCACCTCCCACAATCCATGGGATGGTAGGTTGGTGAAGATCTCGAAGCTCATTCCACAACCTTCTCCTCTCAAGCTTGGTGCATGTGACGTAAATGAAAGAGGCCATGTGAGCATGGTTGTTGGACGTTTTTTGGTGAAATGGAAACATGAAGAAGTTGGTCTGAGCTGTGGATGACTGAAGCATCATGTGCAACACTCCAAAATAGCCATATTTGGCCGTTGGTGTTTGTTGTAAAGAATTGAAATCCTAATCTTTGAGCAATTACGTCAATCTGAGCCTTGTCCACCATAGGTTCCATTAAGGCTAAGACTTTTATTTTGTGGGTTTTAACTAAAAGTTTGAGTCTTCTGAGTGAAGATTTATTACCGACTCCTCTGATGTTCCATATGAGGACTGAATCCATGTCAATTGGATGGGGAGGGGCGAGGTGAACCCGGCTTTGAAGAGAGCCTGGTAGCAACTTTTCGTGGCATGTTGTACGTTCTCCTACGACGAGCTTTACGTGTAGGAATGGGCATTCCTTTTTCTTGAGGTTCAATCAGCTTACTTATACTCGCAGGGGGTACTTGAGCAATGAGGATGTCATTATCTGAAAGGTAACTAGGCAGCTCTTTCATGATTCTCGCATGTGTCAAGGTAAGATCATCCTTAGCTGCTGGTTTTGAAATTTGAACATTTGAAAAAAGTTGGGGGGGGTTTGTTGGTAGTTGGATGTTTGACTTACTATCCAGATTTGAATCAGATGGCTTATCCAAGGTTGTTTTTTCAATCCCTTGAATGGTGAAATTTGAAATTTGAATTTCCAGCAATTGTGATCGGTCAGTGTCGGCGGCTTGTTGCTCCGCCACTACTGGTGGTTTTCCTTTTTCCAGTGCCTAATTTGAAACTACGTTTTCAGTCTGTTGGTCACTGTCATCACGTTTGCTGCGGGATTTTCCTTCACGTTGGACATGTAAATGCGTCCCTTCTTCTTCTAGTGGTACGTCGGGCAGTAAGGGAGAGGTGTGTTTTGTTCCAGATGGGCCAATTTCATTGCGTTTAACTGTTGTCCAGTGGGTTTGAGCCGGTTTCTTTGTTGGGTGCTTCGTATAATTCTCAAGGCTTGGGGTTTGCGTAACTACACTTGGGTCTAGCATTCTTGCATGTATTGGAGGAGTGACCAATTTTCTTGCAATTTGTGCAGTAACTTGGCAGCTCTTCGCAGCTAATTTTTTGCCAAATACCATCTTTTCCAACCCCTAACCACACCCTAGAAGGGAGTTCAGATAGGAGGTCTAATTCCACACATACCTTCGCGACATTTGGCCTGGTGAAGTTTTCGGTTGCTAAGTCTAGCTTGAGGGACATTCCTACTGCTTGAGCGAGGCTAAACACCTCATGTTTGTTGAAGAAGACTGCTGGAAGTCCTTCAAACGTGATCCATACGGGGACTATAGATGGCTCTTCGATTGGGGTAAAGAGTGGATGCCACTTGAGAACTCTCATGTAACAACCACTAATGAACCAAGTGTTCTTAAGCCAACAACGGAGATAATCTTCCTCTAATGAAAATCTGATGATGATATTCTTGTAGTCTAGGAAACCAATTGTGAACTGACCTTTAAAGCCTATGGTGAGAAAATTCTTGCGAAGTAGTTCAACATAAGCATATTTTGCTTTCCCCGAGGAAAATTCCATACCAACGTGTATCTAAAAGGGGCAGCAAGTTGCTGAATTTCTTCATGGGAGAAGAAATGGCGAGTTCTCCTTTGTGTGATTGGAGGGCCTTCAAGGGTTTGTCGGGAGTTTGTGGCCGGATTCCTTGATTTTGACTGCCCATGAGCACTTGTGCAAATGTCTTAGGTTGCCCTTGGTTGAAGGGCAGCTTGATCGGCCATGACCGAGGAAGCAAGGAGTAATAGGATTAGGTTGTTTGTGTTTTAGAGTGAGAAAATGTAGAGAGAAGGAAGAGCTTTTTCCATTTTAAGTTCTTGTTTTGGCCTTAGCTACTTTGCCATGTTGTTGCTTCTGTTCTTCATTATTCTCTTTGTTGTGGCTGCTATTAAAAAAATCTTTTGTTAGCCGAATTTTAAAAAAAAGAAAAGAAGTGTTTTTGGCAGATTGAAAGAGAAAAAGAAAAAAAAAATTGTTTGGCCAAAAAGTGAAAAAAAGAAAAAGAAAATGAAGAAGAAGAGTCGGCTATTAAGAAGGAGGAAAAAAAAATTTCAACGTTTGCCTATTTCCTTGCAATTTTTTTTTTTTTTTAAGCAAACACCTGTGGGTGCGAATTTATTTAATAATTCATGATTTACAATGCCTTATGTAAGGGCAACTTTGAGCATCCAAGCGTAGCAATCCTCTAAGAGATTTGGGAATTGTGTCTTGGTTATACTCTATATAAGAAAAATGAATAATACCCTCATTTGCTAGCTTATCCGCTACTTGATTAGCTTCTCTAAAAATATGAGAAAAAGTAAAGTTCCTATCTAAAATAAAGGCTTTAATGAATTGCACTTGTTGATCAATGCTCCAAGGTGATTGCATTCGACCCTTGACGATATGCTTTAGGGTTAGGGAATCAAGCTCCACTTGCACATCCATGAGCTGCGATTTCTCACAAAGTTTAAGGCCATCCACTAAGGCAGACGCTTCCGCTTGCAAATTGATTAGAAGGTTGTAAGTGTGTTGCTAAAAGCCTTGACGAGGTGTCCTTGATGATCTCGAATGACTCCTCCCCCAGATGAAGGTCCTGAGTTTCCTTTTGAGGCTCCATCAGCGTTGAGTTTTGCAATCCCGTGCGGGGGTGGATTCCAGCTGACTGCCAAAACCCTTCTCGGTCACGTGATGATTGTTTGATGGCAAAAATGTTGAGCTAAAAGGCTGTCATCTACTAGTCCAACTTTGTAAAATGGATGACTTTCGGAAGGGAGCAAATATTTGTTATGGTTCGCTGAGGTGTGATGGAAAGGTCTTCAAAAATTACCAAATTTCGTACTTCCCACACAAACCAACATACCAGAGATGGTATAAGTTTCTGAACAGCTACAAGGGTTGTTGTAGGAGGATTGTACCACCACCATGAATTAAGTTTTCCTAATACTGTAGATGCCGGGGAAAACCGAACTTCAAGCCAAGATTCAAAGTATGTCCAGATTTGGCTGGTGAAATCACAACTTGTAAAGAGATGATCGAGCATCCAATGTTTCTTGGTGATGATGAAAGGGACATTTTGAAGCCAAAGAAACCCCAAATGTAGTTATGATATCGTCAAGTGGGAGTTTCCTATTTAAGAGGTGCCACATGAAGATGGAGATTTTGATTTGGAGTTTATTGTCCCAAATCATTCTTCGAGAAAGCATGGAAACATGTGAAGGAAAGGTGGAGGAGATTGAAAACTTTCCATTAGGTGAGGGAGTCCATACCAGCACATCCGAGTCTTTATTTACTTGGAAATGTATCCCACAAAGAATCTTCTCTAGTCTTCTTATCTCAACACCTGAATAATGTTTGCTTAGTATTGCAAGGTTCTAGCCATTTGCACTCCACAATTCTGCAACTGTAAGAGTTGGATCAAACACTTGACTAACCATGTGAAACAAAGGCCCTTGAGGCAGCCAAGTGTCATACCAAAAGGAGACTTGTCCATTACGTAATAAGAATAAAAGGCATTTTTCTGCCTTTCCACGGCTTTGAAGTAGATGCATTTCCATATGAATGAATCACTATGCCTTTCATTTATTAAACAAGGGTGGGAATGGCAATATCTTTTTTTTTTCATAAGCAACAAACATGAAATATGTGCTTATTATCAAGAAATATTTTAAGTTCCAATAGACTATCAATTTGAACCTTCCAAGTTCCCAGTTGAGGTGAGTTTTTGGACTGAAATTTTATGTTGATGAAGCTTGATGTATGAATCTGGCTATTTTTTGGGCTGGAAAACTTCACGTTATTTGCTGGCATAGGATGAAAAAAGTTGGGCCTGGAAGCTACTCTTTTATATCAGAGCCAGGTTATGACGCCCAAACCCTTGGCCAAATCTGAGAGAGACAAGAATCCAAGGCCATTGGCGCTGTTGGCAACATAATGACTTCCATGATGCCCAATGAAACCTACTTCCTGAGTCCGAATTACCCCAGAAGAAATTTGCAAAATGACGCTCCAACTCCTTGATTACAGCCTTTGGAGGCTGGGGTACCGTGAAAAGGTGTATTGGAATACTACTTAAAACGTCCTTGATCAAAATTGGCTTACCCCCGGGAGAGAGAAATTTCAGTTGCCATCCTGCAATTTTAGAGGTAATTCTTTCAATCATGGGTTGAAAGAGTGACCTTCTTTTCTTTGCCTTTTGAATGGGACATCCAAGATATATGAAAGGGAGTGGACCTTTCACAAAACCTGTTCGGGATTGAACCATTCTGATTCGAGATAATGGAGCATTTTTTGCCATGTAGAAGGAGCTTTTGGACTTGTTAATAAGCTGCCCAGAAGAAGACTCAAACTGGTCAAGGAACGCCATGAGATTCTTGATTGATTTGGCTTCTCCTTTTGTGAAAATGACAATGTCGTCTGCAAATGCAAGATGAGTGATTGGTGGGCACTTCCTTGGCAATGCGTAATCCGAGATGATTCCCTCACGGAATTGTGCTCGCAAACCTCGTGAAAAGGTCTCCATTGTGATTATGAAAAGGAGACAAGGGATCTCCTTGACGAATAGTACCCCTAGTGGATTTGAAGAAGCCTTTCCGGGAGCCATTAATAAGAACAGAAAACCAGCAATTTTCAAGCATGTTCTTGATGATAACATTCCACATTTCGCTGAATCCAAGCTTCCTCATGACAGCATAGAGAAAAGGCCAAGAGATCTGATCAAAAGCCTTTGCTAAATCAAGCTTAAAAATAATGTTGTCGTCTCTTGTTTTCTAGCTCAGGAACTCGGTAAGCTCTTGCACCAACAATATGTTATCAGTAATGTCTCTCCCTTTTACATAGGCTACCTGCTCTTGAGAAATAATTTTGGGCAGAACTAAAGCTAGCCTATTGGCCAATATTTTGGTGCAGATTTATTAAAGAATGTACAAAGACTAATAGGTCTAAAATTATCAAAAGATGAAGGGTTTTGAGTTTTGGGGATCAATGCTATGAGTGTACTTGTGAAGGTCCTGGGTAACACCTCGCCTTGGAAGAAAGACAGCCTTGATCCTCAATCCTCTTGGAACCCTTATCTTCAGCTAGATGTGTTAAAGACAACCCTGTCCTTGATGCCATTCAATTCTGTTGCTCCATTTGGATTGAGACCAAATGTTGCCTCCTTCAGCTCATGCAATGATGGCTCAGCAAGCAATGTTTCATTCTCATCCTTAGTGATTACCTGCGTTATGGTAGTTAAAAAAGCGTGATCAGTGGGCGAGTCATTTGGAGCTGTTAAAAGTTCCTGAAAGTATTTTACTCCCTCATCTTCAATAAGCTGCCTATCCTCCGTCCAGTTCCCTTGCATCTTTAGTTTCAGGATGTTTAGCTTGTGCCTCTTTGCATGGAGCGAAGAATGGAAAATTTTGAGTTTTGGTCTCCTTGAGTCAGCCATTTCATACCCGATTTTTGCCTCCAAAAACTTTCTTCATCAGCAAGGCATTTAGCATGCATAGCTTGTGCATGGGCAAGAGATATTTGATTAGGTTGTGATGGCTGTTGCAAGCAAATAGCTGCACATTGTTTAACATGCATTTCAGCATTTTTCACCTTGACATCAAAAATGTTTCCAAAGATGGTGTGATTCAAATTACGTAGTTCAGCCTTTAGTCTTTTGAGCTTGGAAGCAAGAATTCCTAGTGGGCTACCCGAACAAGGTAACTGCCAATTACTTTGTACCACCTTTTTGAAGTTGAGATGATTAATCCATGCGTTTAAGAACCAAAATTGCCTAGGTCCTGTCATCATTCCATTTGATATTTTGAGGAGGAGTGGAGAATGATCCGAACATGTTTTAGGCAAACGGTCTACCATTAGATGTTGGAAGGTAGAAAGGAATACATGGTTGCAAACATAACGATCAAGCCTCTTCCATACTAAGTTGCCGCACCTATTCCCACGCCGAGTGAATTTGCATCCTTGATAAGAAATGTCCATCAGGCCACAGTCAAGGAGACAATCATTGAAGTCCTTCATGGCTCCAAGATCCAAGGATGAAGAACCTTTGTACTCATCTGAAGTGGAAATAACGTTGAAATCGCCCCCAACCAGCCATGGAACCGGAGGATGGATTGCACAGCTCGGAGCTCACTCCATAAGCTGCTCCTTTCTTGTTTAGAGCTTTTGGCATAAACGATAGTGACTTGAATGTCGTGTGGGAGTTGGCTAGATGAGATAGAAACGTGAATGAGTTGAGCTGAGTTTAGCCGCGTTGTGACAACAATACATTTATTCCAGAAAAGCCAAATTTTTCCATTGGGATTAGCTAAGCAGCTATCAAATCCTAGCCTTTGCGCAAAGAAAAGAATTTTGTCATTGGTTACCATTGGTTCTAATACAGCAAGAATGCTTAATTTGTACTCTTTCTTCAACAAGGGTTTATTGTTGATCCCCCGAATGTTCCATACCAAGAAACGATCCATATTAATCAAAGGAGGGAGAAGGCGGCTTGGACAATCTCGTCCTCATCCGGGACATAGTGTAGGTGCGTTTCCTTCTTGGGTTTTTCCTTGGGCAGATTTTTTGTCAAAAGGAACTTCCAATTCTTCAAGATGTTGAACCATGGAGGTCCCTGGGGAGCACTTGGGACATCCATGTCCGAAAAGTAGCAAGGGAGTTCCTCCATTAATTGGAGTGCGGTGAGAGCTGAGTCATCTTTGCTGGTAACGATTTTAGGCTGATCTTGGCGCTCCTTTGGTGTAGTTGGTAGTTTCTCTGAGTGGTTCAAATCAGGTTGTTGTTATTGAGATAACTCCAAATTTGGTGCTGTGCAAGTTGAATTGGTCAGCCCCTTATCCAAAAGGTTAAAATTTTGAATTGCATGAATTGTGTATGGGGTTACAACCGCCTCATTTGTTGGGGAATTCAAAATTTGAATCTCCTAAATTGTTGGGAGTGGTTTATCCGCCTGGGAGGGCTGAGGAAGCGGTTGCTCCACCATGGAAATGGTGGTCATCAGCCCATTCTTTGTCAGAGTTTCTGAAATTACATGTTCTTGGTGGGATGACCGATCTGAGGTTCTTGCCTTTGATGTTGCACATCATCTACGAAATTGCTCGTTGCATATTTTGGAACTTGCTCCTTTGAGAAATGCCAGGAGGGTCCGACGTACCTTGTGAACTCTGGGTGTTCTCCATTCATTGCTCCTTCATTTTTGGCTGTTCCACCACCTTTGATGCATCACGTTAGTTAACTAATAATCCCAAGCTATTGTGCTGTCACCTTTATCCATATGGTCATTCGGTTGAGAATTTTCATGAGCTACACCAGCTGGACCGATCTCATTCCTTTTAACGTGTTGCCATTACTTCACTTCATTCTTTTTGGGTGGTGCTTGGATTGGAACTGACTGGTTTTTTTGGGTTGTTTGTCCAATACGACAATCTGCAGGGCTATGTCCTATCTTGTGACACATGGTGCAATAATGGGGGATGTCTTCATAGCTAATCTTCTGCCATTTACCTTTGTTTCCCATACATAACCAAACTCTGGAGGAGAGGTCATCTAGTAAATCGACTTTCACGCAGACCTTTGCCGTGTTGGGACGAGTGAAATTTTTTGTTGCTAGATCAAGTTTTAAGGGGTTTCCAACTACTTCTGTGCAAGGCTGAAAACAACATGTTTTGTGAAAAAGGGTGCTGGCAATCCTTCAAGAGTTATCCAGATGGGCGATGGAAGGTTCTATTTCTGGGGAAAATAAAGGATGCCATTTAAGAACACGCATGTAGAAGCCATTGATGAACCACGTGTTCTTGAGCCAACAACGAAGATAGTTCTCCTCCAGGGCAAAACGAATAAGCACGTGTTTGTAGTCTAGGAAGCCAACTGAAAATTCACCTTTGAATCCAATTGTTTGGAAACTTTTCCTCATGATTTCCATGTTGGGTTTTCCTCGTGGAAAATTCCCTATCAAGGTGAAACAAAATGGAGCAGCGAGCTTTTGGACTTCTTCTTCAGTGAAAAAGATGGCTGGTTCACCTTTGTACGATTGGAACATCTTCAATGGCTGATTTGATTGCTGTATGGGTGCTAGGGGTTGATGCACGCCCTTGAGTGCATCCGCAAATGATTTTGCTGGTTGAATAGCCAAGGACCGAAGGGTTTTCCCCTTCTTCCATAACCGAGATTGATAGGTGACAATGGTTGCTGTAGTTTAGTGAGAGAAAAGTTGAAGAGAAGCAGGAGAAAAAAGAGTTTCGGATTTGGAATTCGTTTCCTTATTCTAATCCTATTTGGAATTGGTTTCATGTCCTAATCCTATTTGAAATTGGTTTCTAATCCAAATCCTGATCGGATTTGAAAAGCCCTAATCCAAGTTGACATAAGAAAATTATCCTAATCCCAGTTGGACTTGGAAAAGTAATCCTCATCCTAGTAGGATTTGGATTACTTATCCTAATCCAAATTGAATTAGGATATCCACCAAATTTGGCACTTTCTATTTTTGGAAACTTTCTATTTTTGGAAAATTTTAAATCAAGGTCTACTTTCCAAATTTATAATTCTGTTTAAAAGAACCTAATTTTATTGGTTCTTTTAATTTATTTCTTAGTCTTAAGAGCTACTTGTTTGTTCTTGTGTGCCTAGTTTTCTTTTTTATTTGGTAAATTTCCTTCTTGCCAAATTCTTATTTGCTTTCTATACCTTTTGTTGCTTCAAATAGTCTCGAATATTTTGTTGTCTCTTGTTCTTTGAAGCTTAAATCCAAAAGTTTGGTGTCTCTTATTTGTCGTTGGTGCATGATTATTTGTTTCTTTGACTTCCAACCAATTAAGTGATTAAAACATAACGGAGCTCACTTTGGTTCTCGTAGTCTTCCAAAGACTTTTAGAGTGAACTAAAGAGAGGAAAAAGGCAATGTGGTGACATCAATTTGAGTGCATATACTCCCAAAAGTAAGTTGAGTGGTGAAGAAACTTCTTTTAATTTTATTAACCCTAATCACTTTCTTTTTCTTTGCGAGTGTTTTTCATTATGTCACAGGACGAAAGTAGTCGAACTAGAAATCCCATAACAATGGAGGTCATACAACAACAATTTGATCGAGTATTTGCTGCATTTGGCAATGTTAGGGATCGCATGGATCAAATAGAGGCTCGCATGAATGACCAACACCACAAGAGAGAGGCCTCAAGGAGTTAGGTGTCAAGCTCGTAGAGCTAATACCCCTCCACGTTGTCAAGAAGTTGAGTATGAATCTGATCAAGATAATATTGATGATGGGGTTTTATAATGACAGGAATGTTCAGCATGGCCGAAGGGAGAATCGGACTCGAGATAATGATATTGGGACAATTAAGCTATCCTTACCTCCGTTCCAAGGTAAAGCCGATCCTGACGCATACATCAAATGGGAGCGAAAGGTAGAGTTTATTTTTTATTGTTACAACAATTCTGATGAGAAAAAGGTAAAGTTAGCTACCGTCTCTTTTATTGATTATGCATTGACTTGCTGGGATCAATTATTAATAAGTAGGCGTAGAAATAGAGAATGTACTATTGATAATTGGGCTGACATGAAATCTATTTTGCGCAAAAGATTTGTCCTATCACACTATTACAAGGAATTGTATCAAAAGCTACAAAGCTTAAGGCAGGGTACTAAGTCCGTGGCAGAGTACCATAAGCCTGAGATGGAGATTGCCATGATTAGAGCTGACATTGACGAAGACAGAGAGGCTACAATGGCGTGGTTCTTGAGTGGACTTAAAAAGGAGATTGTTGATTTATTCAAGTTACACCACTATGTAGACCTCGAGGAAATGGTTCATATGGCTACCAAGGTTGAAAAACAACTCAAACGAGGTAAACAAAAGGTAATGTCTGGTTCAAGCTGTAATTGGAAGCCAAATTGACCTAGTACAATAAAGCAAGGTGAGAAGTCTAACTTTAAACCTAGAGAAGTTGAAAGGCCATTTGTTCGCAATCAACTCACAAATGACAAAGGTAATTCTAATTCTAGTACTAACTAAGGACTAGAGATCTAAAATATTTTCGCTGTCATGGTTTAGGTCACATCGCTTCCCAGTGTCCGAACAAGAAGGCTTTGAATATCATTCGTCGAGAGTTGGTGAGTGAAAGTAATGAGGAAGATGAGACCATGCCACCACTAGAAGGTCCAAGTGACGATGAATAGAACCAGCTTGGAGAGGAAGAAGCTGTACATGGTCAAAGTTCTGTGGCTCTTAGAGTTCTTCATGCACAAGATGAGTATGAACAAAATGAGGTACAAAGGGAAAATATTTTCTATACTCGTTGTTTTGTTCAAGAAAAGTTTGTGGTTTGATTATTGATAGTGGAAGTTGTGTAAATATAGCTAGTCAGTTAATGGCCAAAAAATTGGATTTGCCAACTTTTAAATATCCTAGACCATATAGATTGCAATGGTTAAATGAAAGTGGAGAACTAAGGCTAACAAACAAGTTCGAATTTATTTAACCTTAGGTAAATATAAGGATGAGCTCTTACGTGATGTTGTGCCTATGCAAGCTAGTCATATCTTGTTTGGTAGGCCTTGGAAATATGACTGTAAAACTACTTACGATGGATTTGAGAATAAGTACAGCTTTGAAAAGAATGGTCACAAAATTGTGCTAAAGCCTTTACGACCGCAACAAGTCTATCAAGAGCAGTTACAACTTCAGGCAGTTAGCAAATCGCTTGAGGAGCGTGTTAAGTTGAAGACTGAAGGTAAACAAAAAGGTAAGGTCATTGACAATCAACCTAGAGAAGTAGGAGAAAATTTGGCTAAAGGAAGGGATAACAATACACAATTGAGTTTGTATGCTAAACCTAGAGAGGTCGTGACTGCTTGTAAAAATAATATACCTATTATTTTGTTGATGTTTAAAGAAGCTTATTTTGCTAACTCTGACCTTGATCCTTCTCTTCCAAATGCTTTAAGTCTCTTTTTCAGGAATTTGAGGATATGTTTCCCAAAGAGACTCCGCCAGGATTGCCATCAATCTGCAGGATTGAGCACCAAATTGAATTTGTTCCAAGAGCTGTGATTCCAAATAGACCCAACATATCGTGCTAGTCCAGAGGAAACAAGGAAGATTCAAAGGCAAGTTGATGAGATTTTGGCACAAGGACGCATACGTGAGAGTGTTAGTCTGTGTTCCGTGCCAGTTTTGTTGGTACCAAAGCAAGAAGTTCTACGCTGGCGAATATGTGTTGATTGTCGTGCAGTAAATCACAGTACAGTAAAGTATTGCCATCTCATTCCTAGATTAGATGACATGTTAGATGAGCTTCATGGTTCAAAGATTGTCACTAAAATCGATTTGAATAGTAGTATCAAATTCGAATTAAAGAAGGTGATGAGTGGAAAACTGCATTTAAAACGAAACATGGATTATATGAATGGTTGGTTATGCCGTTTGGTTTAACTAATGCACCTTGTACTTTCAGAAGATTAATGAACCATGTTTTACGAGATTTCATTGGTAAATTTGTTGTAATTTATTTTGATGACATCTTAATCTACAGCAAATCTTTTGAAGATCATCCAGTGCTTGTTCATTTGGTACTTGAGGTTTTAAGGAAAGAACAACTTTATGCTAACCTTAAAAAGTGTTCATTTTGTTTGGATAGAGTTGTTTTCCTTGGTTTTGTAGTGGCTTCCAAAGGAATTGAAGTGGATGAAGAAAAAATGAAAGGCATTCAATTCTCGTGGCCAACTCCCATTTCCGTATCTGAGGTGCGAGCTCCCCAGAAGAAACCCGTAAATTGCCTTTCCAACTCCTTAAGGACTGAAAGTGGAGGAGCGTGGACTGCCATAAGAAATATTCGGATGCTACTCACCACGTGTTTGATGAGAATAAGCCGTCCTCCAGGAGAGAGAAATCGTGTTTGCCAGCCATGAATGCGTGCTGTCACTTTTTCTATCATTGGCTGAAAGAGAGCTTTCCGTTCAACCTATAGTTTGTTTTGGACGGCTTCCTCCTCAAGAATACCTCGAACCAAACTTTTCATGGCTTGCTGAATCCTCTTTGCACTTTCCATTGTAATTGGTCTAGTTAGCACTTGCAATGACTCATCATGAACCTTAGCCAAGCTTGAAGATGCCACAATTAATATTGCCTAACAATGAACTCTTTTGACCACAAATAATGTTGCCAATTCTCTATAGCCCTAACCAAAGCATACAATTCCTTGTCATAGGTAGAATAATTTTATCAAAGCAGCACCACTCAATTTCTCACTAAAGTAAGCAATTGGTTACTTATCTTGCATCAACACGGCACTTACACCAATACCAGAGGCATCACATTCAATTTCAAAAGGCTTATCAAAATTAAGCAAAAGCAATAAAGGTGCAGAAGTAAGCTTATCCTTAAGCGTTTTGAACGCCTTTTCTTGCTTAGGCCCCCATCCAAAACGTCATTGGATAGCATGGTCTACCATTTGTCAACCAACATCCTCCAATGGCCTCGGCATTACTCCTTTGGCGGCTATTGTGCAAGGTTTCAGCATCAAATTATGGTGGAAGTTTAGGAAAGGTCATTCCTTATGTAGCTCCTTTCTCCATGGACGATACTTAAACAGCTGCATTCACCCTTGTGTAGCTCAAGAAGCACCTGGAGACTCATTCACATGGAAATGAATGTTGCGCGTTTGTGAGTCAGTGGAGGAAAACATGTTGTTCCTCATCCGGAATGCCAAATCTTCATTTTGGTTCGTTGACACATGGACTGATCACGGGCCGCAATTTAACATGGTGGAGCAAGTTTATGATAGCCACCTTTCACTGAGGCAAGTGTGGAATTTCGGTGATTGGAATTTATTCTTACTCGACGGGAGATGTTCCATTGAGGAGCTTCGTAACATTGGGAACTGCATTAAAGACAAGGTGATGCCTGAGGGAGGATTCAGATTCGGACAAGCTCATTTGGACCCTCACATCTAACGGCTCTTTCTCTATTTCATCCACTTACCTACCAATGGCTAAATCATTCACTAGACAAATTGGGATAAGAGACTCCAACTGAAGATCTCCATCTTTATGTGGAAATTGTTAAACAAACGGCTTCCAACGGATGACTTGATTTCCAAGATAGGCATCCGATTACCATCCAAATGCTAGTTTTGTAACAACGAAGAATCTGTCAATCATCTCTTTGTGGTATGTACAATGGCAGCACAAGTTTGGAGTTTTTTTGAAGTGTGGTTCGAATGGACATTTTCTCCCAGCCACAACCATTTCGGATAAGCTCAACTTGTGGTGGTGGGCTGTGCAGGCTCATTCAACCACAATGGGGGCAATACATAACATCCTTCCATGCATTGTTTACTGGTTCATTTGGAAGTCTAGAAATAAAGCTACATTCAAAGGGACAAGTATCTCGACCACCAGAATCATTGTTGACATTTGTCCTTATATGAAGACAGTTTCCTCAATATTTTCATTTCAAAAGGTAATTGCGGCAGATGAATTGCTTCTTTAACACGGGATTTGCGACCAACTTCTTTACTTGCAACCCAGGAGAATACTTGTTGTTCAGTGGAACTGTCCTCCTTCTGGTGTCCTCAAGTTGAATGTGGATTGGGCTTCAAAAGGGAACCCAGGTTTGGCAGCGGGAGGGGGCATCCTTAGAAACCACCATGGGCATTGTATCAAGGCCTTCTCCAATGGCTACTCTACTCAAACCAATTTGAAGGCCAAGGTTCTGGCCCTTGTAGATGGCCTAAAAATGTGTTCCTCTTTACACCTACGTGCTGTGGAGGAAGAAATGGACTCTCTACTTCTCGTTAACATCATGAATGGGCTGTCCGCGCCACCATGGAGCATTGACAACGAACTCCAGCTCATCAAACTGCTCCTAGAAGGCAGCGTTGTTTCATTCTCACATGTATTTAGGGAAACAAATCAAGTAGCAGATAGGTTGGCAAATGAGGGCATTATTACACCCATGTATGTTGAATATGATCCGGATACCATTCCCTCCCATGTGAAAGGTTTGGTTATCTTGGATGCCAAGGGACATCCCTACATTCGCCATTGTAAATCTTGAGCTTTTCTTATATATCCTCACCTAATTCGGGTGTTTGCTTAAAATAAAATAAAATAAAATAAAATAACTATAGGTTGAACGGGATTGATGCGAACCCCGTGCGCAATCAACTTGGTGCCACGGAACCGTACAACTCAAGATAGCACCAAAACCCCAAGGATCAACTCAAAAGTTGGTCACTTCAAGAATTTGGACAGCAAACACAGGAACAAGAACGAAAAGGAACACACCAGAATCAAACAAGAATTTAACCTGTTGTCTATAGCGAGACAAGAACCAAACTCTTTACAAGATTTAAAGCAAGAATTGACCCATTGCCTATATGAATCAGGCAAGAACCAAATGTATAAGTCGGTTAGAACAATCACCGTTGCTCAAGCGATGATCCCAACAAAGTCTTAATCCAAAGACTAAAAGAAAGAACTTTTTCCTCACGAAAAAGACAAGTTTTTTTGATAAAAACTCTGTTGAAATTCGTCCCTACAAATATAGGCTTAATAAAGTCCTAAAAACTAGCTTAAAAACTCCTAAAAAAGTAGTGCTAGGGTTCAGCCATAAGTAGCCCCAAGATTTGGGCTAAATGGGCCTTATTAAGGCTAATTCATGAGCCCAAAAACTAAGAACTAAATCACAAGTAAACTCGACTTAAACCAGCCCAATTTGCACAAACTTAAACTACTATTGGGCTTGATATATAATAATAGAGTATAAACACAAACTACTGGACTTCTCCATTATGGATTTGGACTTCATGAATTTTCCAATTAGATTTACAAGCCCGTTCCACTTCTAGTGTCTTTTGGATGGCTTCCTCGTCAAGAACACCTCGAACCAAACTTTGCATGGCTTGTTGGATTCTCTTTGCACATTCTCTTGTAATTGGTCCAGTTGGCACTTGCAATGACTCTCCACGAACCTTAGTCAAGCTTGAAGATACCCCTTGGCTCGTATCATAACCTCACTCCTCAAAATGATTCGGCCTCGAATCCAAACCTTCATCAAAATCAAAAGGAGGAAGGTCAGAAACATTAAACGAAGCACTAACATTATACTCACTAGGAAGATCAAGCTTGTAAGCATTGTCGTTAATGCGTTCCAAAATTTGGAATGGTCCATCTCCACGAGGGGCTATCTTAGATTTCCTTAAGTTGGGAAACCTTTCCTTACGCCAATGAACCCAAACCCAATCACTAGCATTGTTCAACTACAACCTTCGTGCGGCCTTTATTTGCTCTAATAGCCACACGTGCATTGGCGTCCAAAATGTGTTATCTTGCTTTCTCATGGATTCATTTGATGAATTCTGCCTTTTTCTTACCATCTATATTGGCAAACTCAGAAACAGGTAAGGGCAACAAATCCAATGGAGCAAGAGGGTTAAAGCCATAAACTAATTCAAATGGAGAATAATTAGTAGAAGAATGCATAGAACGATTATATGCAAATTCAATGAATGGAATGCACTCTTCCCATGACTTTCAATTCCGTTTAATCATAGCACGAAACAATGAAATGCAAAATCAGTGAACAATCTAGTGTTATTCCTGGATAAATTCGCATCTTTCACTGGCCAACAGGTGAACGAAGCTAAATGTTCATTTTTCCTCCCCAAGACAACACCTTTATCTCGAACACGCATGATCCAACATAAGACGGGCTTTGCTAAGAAATCTTTCCCATTGACGTATCTAGGCTGCCCCATCCTCAATTCTTATAAAAAGCAAAGAAAAGAAGAGCACTCTTCCAGCCGATGATTGATAAATTACAGCTCGGATTAGTGGTTGGCATTCCCAGCTTATCTCTCTGGGGGGGAAAACTAATCCTCATAAAGCATGTCCTCACGAGCATTCCTATCTATCTTTTGGCCGTCCTTCAACCAACAAAAGCTGTAATCCAAGAGGTGAATCGGCAACTTGCAAACTTTTTTTGGGGAGAATCTGCCCTAGGAAAGAGAAGACATTGGGTCGCTTGGAAAGAGGTTTGTAAACCTACATCATCAAATGGTCTAGGAATTCCTTCTCTCAAAGACATAGCACACTGTTTCAGCCTCAAGCATTGGTGGAAATTTTGTCAAGGCAATTCGCTATGGCGCAGCTTTCTTCAGGCAAGATACATACGAGGTTCAATGCACCCGTGCACAATAAAAGAAAAGCAGACCGCCTCCTCAACATGGAAAAGAATGTTAAAGGTTTGAGAGGAGGCTGAACTTAACCTTGTGGTGCTCGCCTCCGAAGTGGAAACTCCTCTTTTTGGTATGACTCATGGACAGAATGTGGCCCTCTAGCTCAAGACATGGAACAAGTTTTTGACCAAGACATCACAATTGCGCAAGTTTGGAGTACTACGGGCTGGAATCTCAATGTGTTGGACACTAGATACACACAAGCAGACAGGGATAGAATATTTCACGCCATCTCGGGGAAATATTTACCACTTCATAAGCAAAAGATGTGCTGATATGGAAGCTTACATCAAGAGGAACCTTTTCCATCTCATCCACCCTACCAACCTTTCCTTCAAGCTTTACAAGGACAATGATTTGGGATGCAAGGTTACAGACAAAAATCTCTTTTTTCATGTGGAGGTTGCTAAATAGAAAGCTCCCAATTGATGATATACTCCTACAGCATGGCTTTGCTCTTACCTCACGATGTAGCTTCTGCGAAGCATCACAAGAAACTCTGAATCACCTCTTCTCAACATGTCTTTGGTCCTCACGGATATGGCACTTTTTTACCAGAGTCTTGGTTGGAACTGGAGTTCCCGCAATCAAATACAATCGTAGAAAAGCTCAATTCTTGGTGGTGGCATCCAACCCCTTCACCCACAATGGCGGCGATTCACAAAATCATTCCAAGCCTAATTTGTTGGTACGTATGGAAAGGCCGAAACAAGCTGCTCTATGAAGGCAAAAAGACCCACCCAAGCCATATCATAACTGAAATATGTACTACCTTGGAAAACCTTTCCATAATTCAACCTTTCACACGCTACTGCCAAGTGGATGAACTCCTCCTATCTCGAGTTTTAAGACATGGTTTCATCCACCATAAATCGAGGAATCTTATTGTAGTGAGCTGGTCTCCCCCTCCTCAAGGAGTGGCAAAGCTTAATGTTGACTGCACGTCTAAAGGAAACCCGGGAAATGCGGCTGGAGGGGGAATCATCCGAGATCATAATGGTCAGTTTTAAGGTGCATTTTCCAACTTCTTTCATAATCAGTCCAACCTTAAAGCGAAAACGATTCTGGCCCTGATAGATGGATTAAAACTTTGTGCCAAGCTTCAACTCTCATCAATTCAAGTAGAGATGGACTCACTCTTAATCATTAACATTTTGAATGGCAAAGCAACACCGCCTTGGAGTATTGATCCCCTAGTGCAACTTATTTATCATCTTGCCATCGGAAAGAATTTTTCTTTTGTACATGTTTTTAGGGAAGCAAACCAAGTAACAGACACCCGCAATGAGGGTATAAGAAATGAGACATGTCTTGAGTATAACCAACACACAATCCCAAACATGGTAAAAGGCTTGGTGCGGCTGGATGCTAAAAAATGTCCCTACATCCGCCGTTGTAAAAATTGAATTTGGTTCTTAATAAATTAATTACCCGTCTTGGGTTTTAAAAAAAAAAAAAAAAAAAAGTTCTATTTACCACTTCAGTTTGACCATCAGTTTGTGGGTGACAAGTAGTTGAAAACAAAAGTTTAGTACCAAGTTTACCCCACAAAATGGCTCAAAATTTTGACATCTAGTGAAACCCAGTGTTTTAATATCCTTGTTCTTTGATTTTAACTGGTTTAAAATGTTTTTCATATTATTTTTAGTCATTAAGTACTTCAACTTATTTGTTTTTCAATTCGGCAAATTTTTCGATTTACGCGATTTCGGTACCGGCGGGTAAACGGGTCAAAAGTTAGACTAAGTGTAATTAGTGCATTGTGGTGTGTGAGTGTTGTTTGATGGCTGATTTATAATGTTATTTAGTAGCAAATTAAGAAAAAAATTAGTTTTTGGGTCAAATAGTCAACTTGGAGACTATTTGGTCAATGGGGTACTATTTGGGTCAACTTTGGAATTTCTTTTTAGTCTTCTTCTTGTTGTTTTTCTTCCTCATTTTCTCCAGCAGCTGGCCGAAATTTCTTCTCCATTTTTCCCCAAAAATTTTCTTGGATTTCAAGTAGAAATCACTTGGAAGTTAAGATTTTATGTATTTTAGCATTTATGGCTTATGGGCTTTATGATTTAAGCTTTAATTTAACCAAGTTTTGTAGGATTATTTATGGCTGAGAAAACCCTCTTTGCAGCCTTATAAGTTGTGATTTATGTATGTTATGGGTTGTTTTTAGTGTTTTGGAGGTTGGGAAGTGATTGGGGTTGATTTTTAACAACTTTCCATGGTTAGATTACAAATTTTAAGATTATGAGTTAGGGTTTTGTCTTCCATATGAGCCTAGAATGTTATGCTATGAATGCTTATGTCTATGCATATAATGATGTTTTAAGAGTGTTTTAAGGTTAGTTTGGATAGGAATTGAGACTTGAAACCAAGTGGAATTGATTTCCCTTCATTTTGTAAGTAAGCGGAAGTTTGGCGCAACTAGGATAATTTGGATAATTGGTTATGTTTAAAGGGTCTTTAATGATCTTTTGATGGTTTTAGGTGTTTTCCATTGTTGTGGAATGCTATTGATATAGTCCCGGCTATTGCTCCGGTGAATCTTTCTGTTTATGGATTTTGTTGGTTGAATATGTTGTTTTGAGTGTTGGGATGTAACCAAGGTCCCTTGAATACCTTGGAATTGGATTTTGTTGGCAGGGAGGATAACCTGTCTCTTAGCCTACAAGAGGCGAAGTTTTTCGGTTTTTTCTGGAAAACTAAGCTTATTATCTCCTAATCAATAGCCGGGACTATATCAATAGCATTCCACAACTAATGGAAAACACCTGGGGTTTTCTCTTATCGAACATGGTCAGAATTTGTGAAAGGGTCATTTTTGACCAAAGAGCTTTTGGTGTCGTTTTCTATCGTTTCGC
Organism: Cinchona pubescens; assembly: GCA_025175665.1. Classification (NCBI taxonomy): domain Eukaryota; kingdom Viridiplantae; phylum Streptophyta; class Magnoliopsida; order Gentianales; family Rubiaceae; genus Cinchona; species Cinchona pubescens. The sequence goes on from JANKKI010000048.1 coordinate 1,993,111, forward strand.
GTCGTTTTCGCTTCCCTAGTCATTCTTTAACTTCTACATCTCTTCTAAGAGTCCTCTTATATCTGTTTTAGGTACCACGCCACCTACCGTCGGCGATCGCGTTCTGTGATCATTGTGCAGTTTTTGCTTTATAGGTGGGTAACATAGACCCTCTTCCACTTGTATTTTGTTTAACGACTTTCGAAATATGTTTGGATGGATTTTAAAATGTGTATGATGTTTGGAACTGCACTTTTACCAAGTTTTTGGAATTATTATATATGAAATCGGGACCAAGCTATTTTATGTTAATCAATTGATATATTTGCAAACTCTTTTGATATGAAAGCATTTTATGACTGTTTTGGCTCATAGGTGACCGAGGTATATAATTTTGGATGTATTTGGAAATGTTTGATTTGGGGTGCACCGGTTCTATAGTCATCCATGGGACGCCATGGTGACTGCTGTGAATGTGATGAACTATTTGCTGAGGGGTCTTGTGATGGGATAACTTGACCTCCCGGTCAGACTAGTAGGTGTGGTAGATTACTAGATCTGGCTAGTACTGTAGGT